>JAYKTQ010000323.1:681267-1352535 GCA_036010785.1 Ammospiza maritima maritima
CGGCACCTTCGGAAAGGTGAAGAAGGAAGCTGTACAACACTGGGATTGTGTGCGCAGCTTGCCAACTGCTAGAAAACAGTACCTTTGCACTCTCCTGACTTTTCCAATCACATGAACATTCGATTGGAAGCTGTTTTGGACAACTTTTCTTTTCTTCATGCCAAACACTCGGCACACCTCCGTGCAACGTCTAGAACACGATGGGAGATGTTTTCTGTGCTGGCACAGTTTTTCCTCGCCAGACATAGTGGAAAAGCTTTTTGCTAAGATGTAGACGAGAAGAGACGCTAAAGACGAAGGTACGATGCTCTCCGGAGCTAAGAGCCGCTCCCGGGCGTCTTTCGGCAGAAGCCGCGCTAAGGAGTGCACAGTGTGCGGCACAATCGTCTTTGCGCGAAGAAGCCGCTTCTTCGCCTCCGGGAGCCGGAGAGAGCGGCACCTTCGGAAAGGTGAAGAAGGAAGCTGTACAACACTGGGATTGTGTGCGCAGCTTGCCAACTGCTAGAAAACAGTACCTTTGCACTCTCCTGACTTTTCCAATCACATGAACATTCGATTGGAAGCTGTTTTGGACAACTTTTCTTTTCTTCATGCCAAACACTCGGCACACCTCCGTGCAACGTCTAGAACACGATGGGAGATGTTTTCTGTGCTGGCACAGTTTTTCCTCGCCAGACATAGTGGAAAAGCTTTTTGCTAAGATGTAGACGAGAAGAGACGCTAAAGACGAAGGTACGATGCTGTCCGGAGCTAAGAGCCGCTCCCGGGCGTCTTTCGGCAGAAGCCGCGCTAAGGAGTGCACAGTGAGCGGCACAATCGTTTTTGCGCGAAGAAGCCGCTTCTTCGCCTCCGGGAGCCGGAGAGAGCGGCACCTTCGGAAAGGTGAAGAAGGAAGCTGTACAACACTGGGATTGTGTGCGCAGCTTGCCAACTGCTAGAAAACAGTACCTTTGCACTCTCCTGACTTTTCCAATCACATGAACATTCGATTGGAAGCTGTTTTGGACAACTTTTCTTTTCTTCATGCCAAACACTCGGCACACCTCCGTGCAACGTCTAGAACACGATGGGAGATGTTTTCTGTGCTGGCACAGTTTTTCCTCGCCAGACATAGTGGAAAAGCTTTTTGCTAAGATGTAGACGAGAAGAGACGCTAAAGACGAAGGTACGATGCTCTCCGGAGCTAAGAGCCGCTCCCGGGCGTCTTTCGGCAGAAGCCGCGCTAAGGAGTGCACAGTGAGCGGCACAATCGTCTTTGCGCGAAGAAGCCGCTTCTTCGCCTCCGGGAGCCGGAGAGAGCGGCACCTTCGGAAAGGTGAAGAAGGAAGCTGTACAACACTGGGATTGTGTGCGCAGCTTGCCAACTGCTAGAAAACAGTACCTTTGCACTCTCCTGACTTTTCCAATCACATGAACATTCGATTGGAAGCTGTTTTGGACAACTTTTCTTTTCTTCATGCCAAACACTCGGCACACCTCCGTGCAACGTCTAGAACACGATGGGAGATGTTTTCTGTGCTGGCACAGTTTTTCCTCGCCAGACATAGTGGAAAAGCTTTTTGCTAAGATGTAGACGAGAAGAGACGCTAAAGACGAAGGTACGATGCTGTCCGGAGCTAAGAGCCGCTCCCGGGCGTCTTTCGGCAGAAGCCGCGCTAAGGAGTGCACAGTGAGCGGCACAATCGTCTTTGCGCGAAGAAGCCGCTTCTTCGCCTCCGGGAGCCGGAGAGAGCGGCACCTTCGGAAAGGTGAAGAAGGAAGCTGTACAACACTGGGATTGTGTGCGCAGCTTGCCAACTGCTAGAAAACAGTACCTTTGCACTCTCCTGACTTTTCCAATCACATGAACATTCGATTGGAAGCTGTTTTGGACAACTTTTCTTTTCTTCATGCCAAACACTCGGCACACCTCCGTGCAACGTCTAGAACACGATGGGAGATGTTTTCTGTGCTGGCACAGTTTTTCCTCGCCAGACATAGTGGAAAAGCTTTTTGCTAAGATGTAGACGAGAAGAGACGCTAAAGACGAAGGTACGATGCTCTCCGGAGCTAAGAGCCGCTCCCGGGCGTCTTTCGGCAGAAGCCGCGCTAAGGAGTGCACAGTGAGCGGCACAATCGTCTTTGCGCGAAGAAGCCGCTTCTTCGCCTCCGGGAGCCGGAGAGAGCGGCACCTTCGGAAAGGTGAAGAAGGAAGCTGTACAACACTGGGATTGTGTGCGCAGCTTGCCAACTGCTAGAAAACAGTACCTTTGCACTCTCCTGACTTTTCCAATCACATGAACATTCGATTGGAAGCTGTTTTGGACAACTTTTCTTTTCTTCATGCCAAACACTCGGCACACCTCCGTGCAACGTCTAGAACACGATGGGAGATGTTTTCTGTGCTGGCACAGTTTTTCCTCGCCAGACATAGTGGAAAAGCTTTTTGCTAAGATGTAGACGAGAAGAGACGCTAAAGACGAAGGTACGATGCTGTCCGGAGCTAAGAGCCGCTCCCGGGCGTCTTTCGGCAGAAGCCGCGCTAAGGAGTGCACAGTGAGCGGCACAATCGTCTTTGCGCGAAGAAGCCGCTTCTTCGCCTCCGGGAGCCGGAGAGAGCGGCACCTTCGGAAAGGTGAAGAAGGAAGCTGTACAACACTGGGATTGTGTGCGCAGCTTGCCAACTGCTAGAAAACAGTACCTTTGCACTCTCCTGACTTTTCCAATCACATGAACATTCGATTGGAAGCTGTTTTGGACAACTTTTCTTTTCTTCATGCCAAACACTCGGCACACCTCCGTGCAACGTCTAGAACACGATGGGAGATGTTTTCTGTGCTGGCACAGTTTTTCCTCGCCAGACATAGTGGAAAAGCTTTTTGCTAAGATGTAGACGAGAAGAGACGCTAAAGACGAAGGTACGATGCTGTCCGGAGCTAAGAGCCGCTCCCGGGCGTCTTTCGGCAGAAGCCGCGCTAAGGAGTGCACAGTGAGCGGCACAATCGTCTTTGCGCGAAGAAGCCGCTTCTTCGCCTCCGGGAGCCGGAGAGAGCGGCACCTTCGGAAAGGTGAAGAAGGAAGCTGTACAACACTGGGATTGTGTGCGCAGCTTGCCAACTGCTAGAAAACAGTACCTTTGCACTCTCCTGACTTTTCCAATCACATGAACATTCGATTGGAAGCTGTTTTGGACAACTTTTCTTTTCTTCATGCCAAACACTCGGCACACCTCCGTGCAACGTCTAGAACACGATGGGAGATGTTTTCTGTGCTGGCACAGTTTTTCCTCGCCAGACATAGTGGAAAAGCTTTTTGCTAAGATGTAGACGAGAAGAGACGCTAAAGACGAAGGTACGATGCTCTCCGGAGCTAAGAGCCGCTCCCGGGCGTCTTTCGGCAGAAGCCGCGCTAAGGAGTGCACAGTGAGCGGCACAATCGTCTTTGCGCGAAGAAGCCGCTTCTTCGCCTCCGGGAGCCGGAGAGAGCGGCACCTTCGGAAAGGTGAAGAAGGAAGCTGTACAACACTGGGATTGTGTGCGCAGCTTGCCAACTGCTAGAAAACAGTACCTTTGCACTCTCCTGACTTTTCCAATCACATGAACATTCGATTGGAAGCTGTTTTGGACAACTTTTCTTTTCTTCATGCCAAACACTCGGCACACCTCCGTGCAACGTCTAGAACACGATGGGAGATGTTTTCTGTGCTGGCACAGTTTTTCCTCGCCAGACATAGTGGAAAAGCTTTTTGCTAAGATGTAGACGAGAAGAGACGCTAAAGACGAAGGTACGATGCTCTCCGGAGCTAAGAGCCGCTCCCGGGCGTCTTTCGGCAGAAGCCGCGCTAAGGAGTGCACAGTGAGCGGCACAATCGTCTTTGCGCGAAGAAGCCGCTTCTTCGCCTCCGGGAGCCGGAGAGAGCGGCACCTTCGGAAAGGTGAAGAAGGAAGCTGTACAACACTGGGATTGTGTGCGCAGCTTGCCAACTGCTAGAAAACAGTACCTTTGCACTCTCCTGACTTTTCCAATCACATGAACATTCGATTGGAAGCTGTTTTGGACAACTTTTCTTTTCTTCATGCCAAACACTCGGCACACCTCCGTGCAACGTCTAGAACACGATGGAGATGTTTTCTGTGCTGGCACAGTTTTTCCTCGCCAGACATAGTACAAAAGCTTTTTGCTAAGATGTAGACGAGAAGAGACGCTAAAGACGAAGGTACGATGCTCTCCGGAGCTAAGAGCCGCTCCCGGGCGTCTTTCGGCAGAAGCCGCGCTAAGGAGTGCACAGTGAGCGGCACAATCGTCTTTGCGCGAAGAAGCCGCTTCTTCGCCTCCGGGAGCCGGAGAGAGCGGCACCTTCGGAAAGGTGAAGAAGGAAGCTGTACAACACTGGGATTGTGTGCGCAGCTTGCCAACTGATAGAAAACAGTACCTTTGCACTCTCCTGACTTTTCCAATCACATGAACATTCGATTGGAAGCTGTTTTGGACAACTTTTCTTTTCTTCATGCCAAACACTCGGCACACCTCCGTGCAACGTCTAGAACACGATGGGAGATGTTTTCTGTGCTGGCACAGTTTTTCCTCGCCAGACATAGTGGAAAAGCTTTTTGCTAAGATGTAGACGAGAAGAGACGCTAAAGACGAAGGTACGATGCTGTCCGGAGCTAAGAGCCGCTCCCGGGCGTCTTTCGGCAGAAGCCGCGCTAAGGAGTGCACAGTGAGCGGCACAATCGTCTTTGCGCGAAGAAGCCGCTTCTTCGCCTCCGGGAGCCGGAGAGAGCGGCACCTTCGGAAAGGTGAAGAAGGAAGCTGTACAACACTGGGATTGTGTGCGCAGCTTGCCAACTGCTAGAAAACAGTACCTTTGCACTCTCCTGACTTTTCCAATCACATGAACATTCGATTGGAAGCTGTTTTGGACAACTTTTCTTTTCTTCATGCCAAACACTCGGCACACCTCCGTGCAACGTCTAGAACACGATGGGAGATGTTTTCTGTGCTGGCACAGTTTTTCCTCGCCAGACATAGTGGAAAAGCTTTTTGCTAAGATGTAGACGAGAAGAGACGCTAAAGACGAAGGTACGATGCTGTCCGGAGCTAAGAGCCGCTCCCGGGCGTCTTTCGGCAGAAGCCGCGCTAAGGAGTGCACAGTGAGCGGCACAATCGTCTTTGCGCGAAGAAGCCGCTTCTTCGCCTCCGGGAGCCGGAGAGAGCGGCACCTTCGGAAAGGTGAAGAAGGAAGCTGTACAACACTGGGATTGTGTGCGCAGCTTGCCAACTGCTAGAAAACAGTACCTTTGCACTCTCCTGACTTTTCCAATCACATGAACATTCGATTGGAAGCTGTTTTGGACAACTTTTCTTTTCTTCATGCCAAACACTCGGCACACCTCCGTGCAACGTCTAGAACACGATGGGAGATGTTTTCTGTGCTGGCACAGTTTTTCCTCGCCAGACATAGTGGAAAAGCTTTTTGCTAAGATGTAGACGAGAAGAGACGCTAAAGACGAAGGTACGATGCTGTCCGGAGCTAAGAGCCGCTCCCGGGCGTCTTTCGGCAGAAGCCGCGCTAAGGAGTGCACAGTGAGCGGCACAATCGTCTTTGCGCGAAGAAGCCGCTTCTTCGCCTCCGGGAGCCGGAGAGAGCGGCACCTTTGGAAAGGTGAAGAAGGAAGCTGTACAACACTGGGATTGTGTGCGCAGCTTGCCAACTGCTAGAAAACAGTACCTTTGCACTCTCCTGACTTTTCCAATCACATGAACATTCGATTGGAAGCTGTTTTGGACAACTTTTCTTTCCTTCATGCCAAACACTCGGCACACCTCCGTGCAACGTCTAGAACACGATGGGAGATGTTTTCTGTGCTGGCACAGTTTTTCCTCGCCAGACATAGTGGAAAAGCTTTTTGCTAAGATGTAGACGAGAAGAGACGCTAAAGACGAAGGTACGATGCTCTCCGGAGCTAAGAGCCGCTCCCGGGCGTCTTTCGGCAGAAGCCGCGCTAAGGAGTGCACAGTGAGCGGCACAATCGTCTTTGCGCGAAGAAGCCGCTTCTTCGCCTCCGGGAGCCGGAGAGAGCGGCACCTTCGGAAAGGTGAAGAAGGAAGCTGTACAACACTGGGATTGTGTGCGCAGCTTGCCAACTGCTAGAAAACAGTACCTTTGCACTCTCCTGACTTTTCCAATCACATGAACATTCGATTGGAAGCTGTTTTGGACAACTTTTCTTTCCTTCATGCCAAACACTCGGCACACCTCCGTGCAACGTCTAGAACACGATGGGAGATGTTTTCTGTGCTGGCACAGTTTTTCCTCGCCAGACATAGTGGAAAAGCTTTTTGCTAAGATGTAGACGAGAAGAGACGCTAAAGACGAAGGTACGATGCTGTCCGGAGCTAAGAGCCGCTCCCGGGCGTCTTTCGGCAGAAGCCGCGCTAAGGAGTGCACAGTGAGCGGCACAATCGTCTTTGCGCGAAGAAGCCGCTTCTTCGCCTCCGGGAGCCGGAGAGAGCGGCACCTTCGGAAAGGTGAAGAAGGAAGCTGTACAACACTGGGATTGTGTGCGCAGCTTGCCAACTGCTAGAAAACAGTACCTTTGCACTCTCCTGACTTTTCCAATCACATGAACATTCGATTGGAAGCTGTTTTGGACAACTTTTCTTTTCTTCATGCCAAACACTCGGCACACCTCCGTGCAACGTCTAGAACACGATGGGAGATGTTTTCTGTGCTGGCACAGTTTTTCCTCGCCAGACATAGTGGAAAAGCTTTTTGCTAAGATGTAGACGAGAAGAGACGCTAAAGACGAAGGTACGATGCTGTCCGGAGCTAAGAGCCGCTCCCGGGCGTCTTTCGGCAGAAGCCGCGCTAAGGAGTGCACAGTGAGCGGCACAATCGTCTTTGCGCGAAGAAGCCGCTTCTTCGCCTCCGGGAGCCGGAGAGAGCGGCACCTTCGGAAAGGTGAAGAAGGAAGCTGTACAACACTGGGATTGTGTGCGCAGCTTGCCAACTGCTAGAAAACAGTACCTTTGCACTCTCCTGACTTTTCCAATCACATGAACATTCGATTGGAAGCTGTTTTGGACAACTTTTCTTTTCTTCATGCCAAACACTCGGCACACCTCCGTGCAACGTCTAGAACACGATGGGAGATGTTTTCTGTGCTGGCACAGTTTTTCCTTTCCAGACATAGTGGAAAAGCTTTTTGCTAAGATGTAGACGAGAAGAGACGCTAAAGACGAAGGTACGATGCTGTCCGGAGCTAAGAGCCGCTCCCGGGCGTCTTTCGGCAGAAGCCGCGCTAAGGAGTGCACAGTGAGCGGCACAATCGTCTTTGCGCGAAGAAGCCGCTTCTTCGCCTCCGGGAGCCGGAGAGAGCGGCACCTTCGGAAAGGTGAAGAAGGAAGCTGTACAACACTGGGATTGTGTGCGCAGCTTGCCAACTGCTAGAAAACAGTACCTTTGCACTCTCCTGACTTTTCCAATCACATGAACATTCGATTGGAAGCTGTTTTGGACAACTTTTCTTTTCTTCATGCCAAACACTCGGCACACCTCCGTGCAACGTCTAGAACACGATGGAGATGTTTTCTGTGCTGGCACAGTTTTTCCTCGCCAGACATAGTACAAAAGCTTTTTGCTAAGATGTAGACGAGAAGAGACGCTAAAGACGAAGGTACGATGCTCTCCGGAGCTAAGAGCCGCTCCCGGGCGTCTTTCGGCAGAAGCCGCGCTAAGGAGTGCACAGTGAGCGGCACAATCGTCTTTGCGCGAAGAAGCCGCTTCTTCGCCTCCGGGAGCCGGAGAGAGCGGCACCTTCGGAAAGGTGAAGAAGGAAGCTGTACAACACTGGGATTGTGTGCGCAGCTTGCCAACTGCTAGAAAACAGTACCTTTGCACTCTCCTGACTTTTCCAATCACATGAACATTCGATTGGAAGCTGTTTTGGACAACTTTTCTTTTCTTCATGCCAAACACTCGGCACACCTCCGTGCAACGTCTAGAACACGATGGGAGATGTTTTCTGTGCTGGCACAGTTTTTCCTCGCCAGACATAGTGGAAAAGCTTTTTGCTAAGATGTAGACGAGAAGAGACGCTAAAGACGAAGGTACGATGCTCTCCGGAGCTAAGAGCCGCTCCCGGGCGTCTTTCGGCAGAAGCCGCGCTAAGGAGTGCACAGTGAGCGGCACAATCGTCTTTGCGCGAAGAAGCCGCTTCTTCGCCTCCGGGAAGCGGAGAGAGCGGCACCTTCGGAAAGGTGAAGAAGGAAGCTGTACAACACTGGGATTGTGTGCGCAGCTTGCCAACTGATAGAAAACAGTACCTTTGCACTCTCCTGACTTTTCCAATCACATGAACATTCGATTGGAAGCTGTTTTGGACAACTTTTCTTTTCTTCATGCCAAACACTCGGCACACCTCCGTGCAACGTCTAGAACACGATGGGAGATGTTTTCTGTGCTGGCACAGTTTTTCCTCGCCAGACATAGTGGAAAAGCTTTTTGCTAAGATGTAGACGAGAAGAGACGCTAAAGACGAAGGTACGATGCTCTCCGGAGCTAAGAGCCGCTCCCGGGCGTCTTTCGGCAGAAGCCGCGCTAAGGAGTGCACAGTGAGCGGCACAATCGTCTTTGCGCGAAGAAGCCGCTTCTTCGCCTCCGGGAGCCGGAGAGAGCGGCACCTTTGGAAAGGTGAAGAAGGAAGCTGTACAACACTGGGATTGTGTGCGCAGCTTGCCAACTGCTAGAAAACAGTACCTTTGCACTCTCCTGACTTTTCCAATCACATGAACATTCGATTGGAAGCTGTTTTGGACAACTTTTCTTTCCTTCATGCCAAACACTCGGCACACCTCCGTGCAACGTCTAGAACACGATGGGAGATGTTTTCTGTGCTGGCACAGTTTTTCCTCGCCAGACATAGTGGAAAAGCTTTTTGCTAAGATGTAGACGAGAAGAGACGCTAAAGACGAAGGTACGATGCTGTCCGGAGCTAAGAGCCGCTCCCGGGCGTCTTTCGGCAGAAGCCGCGCTAAGGAGTGCACAGTGAGCGGCACAATCGTCTTTGCGCGAAGAAGCCGCTTCTTCGCCTCCGGGAGCCGGAGAGAGCGGCACCTTCGGAAAGGTGAAGAAGGAAGCTGTACAACACTGGGATTGTGTGCGCAGCTTGCCAACTGATAGAAAACAGTACCTTTGCACTCTCCTGACTTTTCCAATCACATGAACATTCGATTGGAAGCTGTTTTGGACAACTTTTCTTTTCTTCATGCCAAACACTCGGCACACCTCCGTGCAACGTCTAGAACACGATGGGAGATGTTTTCTGTGCTGGCACAGTTTTTCCTCGCCAGACATAGTGGAAAAGCTTTTTGCTAAGATGTAGACGAGAAGAGACGCTAAAGACGAAGGTACGATGCTGTCCGGAGCTAAGAGCCGCTCCCGGGCGTCTTTCGGCAGAAGCCGCGCTAAGGAGTGCACAGTGAGCGGCACAATCGTCTTTGCGCGAAGAAGCCGCTTCTTCGCCTCCGGGAGCCGGAGAGAGCGGCACCTTCGGAAAGGTGAAGAAGGAAGCTGTACAACACTGGGATTGTGTGCGCAGCTTGCCAACTGCTAGAAAACAGTACCTTTGCACTCTCCTGACTTTTCCAATCACATGAACATTCGATTGGAAGCTGTTTTGGACAACTTTTCTTTTCTTCATGCCAAACACTCGGCACACCTCCGTGCAACGTCTAGAACACGATGGGAGATGTTTTCTGTGCTGGCACAGTTTTTCCTCGCCAGACATAGTGGAAAAGCTTTTTGCTAAGATGTAGACGAGAAGAGACGCTAAAGACGAAGGTACGATGCTCTCCGGAGCTAAGAGCCGCTCCCGGGCGTCTTTCGGCAGAAGCCGCGCTAAGGAGTGCACAGTGAGCGGCACAATCGTCTTTGCGCGAAGAAGCCGCTTCTTCGCCTCCGGGAGCCGGAGAGAGCGGCACCTTCGGAAAGGTGAAGAAGGAAGCTGTACAACACTGGGATTGTGTGCGCAGCTTGCCAACTGATAGAAAACAGTACCTTTGCACTCTCCTGACTTTTCCAATCACATGAACATTCGATTGGAAGCTGTTTTGGACAACTTTTCTTTTCTTCATGCCAAACACTCGGCACACCTCCGTGCAACGTCTAGAACACGATGGGAGATGTTTTCTGTGCTGGCACAGTTTTTCCTCGCCAGACATAGTGGAAAAGCTTTTTGCTAAGATGTAGACGAGAAGAGACGCTAAAGACGAAGGTACGATGCTGTCCGGAGCTAAGAGCCGCTCCCGGGCGTCTTTCGGCAGAAGCCGCGCTAAGGAGTGCACAGTGAGCGGCACAATCGTCTTTGCGCGAAGAAGCCGCTTCTTCGCCTCCGGGAGCCGGAGAGAGCGGCACCTTCGGAAAGGTGAAGAAGGAAGCTGTACAACACTGGGATTGTGTGCGCAGCTTGCCAACTGCTAGAAAACAGTACCTTTGCACTCTCCTGACTTTTCCAATCACATGAACATTCGATTGGAAGCTGTTTTGGACAACTTTTCTTTTCTTCATGCCAAACACTCGGCACACCTCCGTGCAACGTCTAGAACACGATGGGAGATGTTTTCTGTGCTGGCACAGTTTTTCCTTTCCAGACATAGTGGAAAAGCTTTTTGCTAAGATGTAGACGAGAAGAGACGCTAAAGACGAAGGTACGATGCTGTCCGGAGCTAAGAGCCGCTCCCGGGCGTCTTTCGGCAGAAGCCGCGCTAAGGAGTGCACAGTGAGCGGCACAATCGTCTTTGCGCGAAGAAGCCGCTTCTTCGCCTCCGGGAGCCGGAGAGAGCGGCACCTTCGGAAAGGTGAAGAAGGAAGCTGTACAACACTGGGATTGTGTGCGCAGCTTGCCAACTGCTAGAAAACAGTACCTTTGCACTCTCCTGACTTTTCCAATCACATGAACATTCGATTGGAAGCTGTTTTGGACAACTTTTCTTTTCTTCATGCCAAACACTCGGCACACCTCCGTGCAACGTCTAGAACACGATGGAGATGTTTTCTGTGCTGGCACAGTTTTTCCTCGCCAGACATAGTACAAAAGCTTTTTGCTAAGATGTAGACGAGAAGAGACGCTAAAGACGAAGGTACGATGCTCTCCGGAGCTAAGAGCCGCTCCCGGGCGTCTTTCGGCAGAAGCCGCGCTAAGGAGTGCACAGTGAGCGGCACAATCGTCTTTGCGCGAAGAAGCCGCTTCTTCGCCTCCGGGAGCCGGAGAGAGCGGCACCTTCGGAAAGGTGAAGAAGGAAGCTGTACAACACTGGGATTGTGTGCGCAGCTTGCCAACTGATAGAAAACAGTACCTTTGCACTCTCCTGACTTTTCCAATCACATGAACATTCGATTGGAAGCTGTTTTGGACAACTTTTCTTTTCTTCATGCCAAACACTCGGCACACCTCCGTGCAACGTCTAGAACACGATGGGAGATGTTTTCTGTGCTGGCACAGTTTTTCCTCGCCAGACATAGTGGAAAAGCTTTTTGCTAAGATGTAGACGAGAAGAGACGCTAAAGACGAAGGTACGATGCTGTCCGGAGCTAAGAGCCGCTCCCGGGCGTCTTTCGGCAGAAGCCGCGCTAAGGAGTGCACAGTGAGCGGCACAATCGTCTTTGCGCGAAGAAGCCGCTTCTTCGCCTCCGGGAGCCGGAGAGAGCGGCACCTTCGGAAAGGTGAAGAAGGAAGCTGTACAACACTGGGATTGTGTGCGCAGCTTGCCAACTGCTAGAAAACAGTACCTTTGCACTCTCCTGACTTTTCCAATCACATGAACATTCGATTGGAAGCTGTTTTGGACAACTTTTCTTTTCTTCATGCCAAACACTCGGCACACCTCCGTGCAACGTCTAGAACACGATGGGAGATGTTTTCTGTGCTGGCACAGTTTTTCCTTTCCAGACATAGTGGAAAAGCTTTTTGCTAAGATGTAGACGAGAAGAGACGCTAAAGACGAAGGTACGATGCTGTCCGGAGCTAAGAGCCGCTCCCGGGCGTCTTTCGGCAGAAGCCGCGCTAAGGAGTGCACAGTGAGCGGCACAATCGTCTTTGCGCGAAGAAGCCGCTTCTTCGCCTCCGGGAGCCGGAGAGAGCGGCACCTTCGGAAAGGTGAAGAAGGAAGCTGTACAACACTGGGATTGTGTGCGCAGCTTGCCAACTGCTAGAAAACAGTACCTTTGCACTCTCCTGACTTTTCCAATCACATGAACATTCGATTGGAAGCTGTTTTGGACAACTTTTCTTTTCTTCATGCCAAACACTCGGCACACCTCCGTGCAACGTCTAGAACACGATGGAGATGTTTTCTGTGCTGGCACAGTTTTTCCTCGCCAGACATAGTACAAAAGCTTTTTGCTAAGATGTAGACGAGAAGAGACGCTAAAGACGAAGGTACGATGCTCCTCGGAGCTAAGAGCCGCTCCCGGGCGTCTTTCGGCAGAAGCCGCGCTAAGGAGTGCACAGTGAGCGGCACAATCGTCTTTGCGCGAAGAAGCCGCTTCTTCGCCTCCGGGAGCCGGAGAGAGCGGCACCTTCGGAAAGGTGAAGAAGGAAGCTGTACAACACTGGGATTGTGTGCGCAGCTTGCCAACTGATAGAAAACAGTACCTTTGCACTCTCCTGACTTTTCCAATCACATGAACATTCGATTGGAAGCTGTTTTGGACAACTTTTCTTTTCTTCATGCCAAACACTCGGCACACCTCCGTGCAACGTCTAGAACACGATGGAGATGTTTTCTGTGCTGGCACAGTTTTTCCTCGCCAGACATAGTGGAAAAGCTTTTTGCTAAGATGTAGACGAGAAGAGACGCTAAGGACTGGATGTAAGCAAATGACACTCATCTTCAAAAAAGGCAATTAGGAGGACTCGCAATCGTACAAACCAGCCAGCCTCTTTTTTATACCCAGGAAGTTGATGAAGCAGCTCTTCCTGGAAAACCTTGCCAGGCACATGAAAGACGACACAATAATGTAGTTAGCATGATTTTTCAGGGGCATTTCATGCTGAACATAACTTTAAACTCCTCTGATGAATCAACTTGACTGGTAGATGAAGGGAATATTATCTGCCTGGGCTTCAGGGAGGTTTTTGACATATCTCTACATGGCAGCACACATCCATATGGAAGCAATAGTGCAAAGGGGAGGGAATCAGTGTCTTTTCAACGATGCTGAGTGAAAAAACAAGAGGCAGTGGGCACTCTCTGAAATACAGGAGATTGCCATTGACCATCAGCAAATGATTCTTTACTGTGAGGGTGACTGAACCACGGCACAGACTGCCCAGAAAGATTGTGGAGCCTGGATCTTTGAAGACATTCAAAGTACACCCAGATAGACTCCTGGGCAAGAGGCTCTAGGTATCCTGGTTTAGGCAGGGGGATTGGGCCTGGTTAGCCCCACCAACCCCTTCCACTCTCATTCATTCTGTGCTAGTGAATTCTCTTCAAGATGCAATTCAAGCACTTGCATGACAAAGTTCTGTGAAGACAGAGATCCAAATGGACACGGCATCTAAGTTCCTTAAGCAGTGTTCAAGAAGAATGTAAAACTCTGGGACGAGTGTCTCTTCCCTAACTGAATCCCTTTCATGGGAAAATTCCCAGCTCTAGAAAGATCTTCTGATACGCATGCTTAAGACTGACACTGGCTGAGCAAATTTCTCCCTATGTGTATCCAAGACCAGTTAGGATCTTCAGCCAAAGTGCTGTCAACATAGTCACAGAATGTCTATTGTTAAGAAGTGACAACTTCCATCAGCATGGCAACTATTGGTCCACCAAATGGATGAATGGATGGGAATTATCTACTTGGGTTAAAAACAAAAAGAAAGAGTTGGTCTTTACTTATCAATTTCATTGCAATATTGATAAGGCAAGAAAAAGACCTAAGTCCTTGACTTTCTTAACTGGAGGAAAGATTTAAAAAATTCCTTGTAAAAATGTATGATCACAATCAGACTATTGAAACCATTTGAGTTGGGAAAAAAGTTCCAAAATTGTCTAGAGAGTGGCAAAGAAGCCAAGAAAATAGGAAAGAAACAAAAAGAGGGCAAAAGAGTAAGCTTCAGTGTACAAGCTCGTTCTAGAAGTAGTCTGCCGGGGAAAGGAAGCCCCAGTTGAATTTCCAATGTATTCCTGAGCTTGATTCAGTAACTGGTCAATGTAAAAACCAATCCTTTTGTATAACTTCTTCCAGCAACAAAAACTCCAACAGGTTGACACTACCATCATGCCTGTTCCAGACATATTTCAAAGAGAAATGATGATTTTCTTGAAAACCTACTTGCATAAAAGTTGCAAGATGGTGGAGGGATTGCCACATCCTCCTTCCTCCATCTGGCTTGAAAGTAGATTTGATAAAATATGCAACAAAGCACATGATTTATAAGGTAGAGTCAAATGGATGATTTGGGAATTGATCTCTTGTTGATAGTAAACTTCACATCCACTCTGTGTGACCTTTCTAAAACAAAATGTGGAGCTGAGGCATGAATCTGCCACAACAATTGTAAAGCAAACATACACACTCCCCTTCACATGCCCCCCCTTCCACACACACCTAGGCACACACAGAGATCAGCATAGCAGATCATGAACACCTTGGAAAAGACTGAAATGCTAAACGCCTCTCTTGATGGGCAAAAGAGCTGGTGCAGTAATTCAAATGCCTGGTACAAAAATTCTGTTTCATATTTAGCTCCTATTTAAAACACAGCTTTTCATTTCATTCTATTTACAGAATATTTTCTTTTCATTTGTTTCTTTAAAATTACTTAGTTCTCACCTGTTGTATGTCTAGGAATATTTTCTTCCAAAAATAGAAAAAAATAGATGCTATCTTTTCAGCAGAAAACATTGGTTGATACAATTTTAAACCATCATGATATGGAAGAATTGTTCTGTCCCTCTCGAAGGTGGAAGAAGCATTTGGATCACAGATCATCTACAATGAAATACTTGACATGTTTAAGATGCTTTCAATCAATTTTGATCGTCAATTGCTTCTTCGTTGTAAACAGTCATTTTTCAGTGAAGGGAAAGTGTGTGTGGTATATCTACATGATGTGTTCAAACCCAGTTCCTACTAATGGCCAGGCTGAATTCCAGGAAATAACGTCCCCAATGATATTTTGCCGCCTTCTTTGGCACTTCATGAAATCTTACCATGATGAAGTGCTGAAACACAGAGATTTTCTCTTAGAGAGTGTCTCATGTTGTAACCCATCCCATGGATTTTATGCTGTAATTCTTATCTCTTTTAAAATTTGCTATCTTCTGTACAGTTTTCATGAACATTTCTGTTACAGTAGTGAATAGCACAGACAAATGTCATTTTGTACAACTTTGAATTTACCCCAAGAGCTGAGAGAAAACTTGCTCCTATACTTCAATCCCAGTTTCTTCTATAGTCCAACTTTGTTTCTCTACCACCAAGCTTCTCCTTTGTTGCTGCTCCAAGCCCCGTCCAAGCTGACCTTGAATACTTTCAGGGATGGGACACCCACAACTTCCCTGGGCAACCTGTTCCAGTGTTCCAGCACTCCCACAGTAAAAAAGGCCTTCCTTTCATCTAATATGTGTAGGAAATCATAAATCTAGGCATAGAAATTTGGAGTGCAAATTTGAAATTCTTTTGATTTGAAGCACATTTTATATGAATACTGACTTACAGATGACTAAAAGATGTTGATGGGCATTTGAGCTGACAAGTTTTGAAAAAGTGTACGGAAATTAACATTGAAACCACTAAAATTAAAAACTTCTTCCCATTTTCTTTCTCCTCTCCTATTCAAAATTGCAAATGTCAGATATCAGTGCTTCATGCAAACCTCTCAGATGCTCTCAGGGAAAAAGCATTTATTTGAGACTAAGTTGCGGTTGACGTAGAACACTGCCTTTAACAGCTGCAGTGTGCCTGGAATTCAGGGCTTCCTGTTTGAAAAAATCCTATCTCTAGGCTGAACCCTAACCCTAACCCTAGGCAGATAAATCAGCCTGGGTATAGGGATGTTCCCAAGGAAAAAAGCACTGGAAGGAGCATGTTGAGGCAATTTTTGGCTGCCCTTGGGAAGCCTTTTGCAGCTGCACTGGGTCTGGAGCTCAGGGTTTACTGATTTAAAATCCCTATCCCTTGGCGTGACAATAGGTGCAACTGGAGGCAAGTAAATCAGCCTAGGTTCAATGATGGTCCCAAGGAAAAAGCGCTGGAGGCAGCCATGTTGTGGCACTTTTCCCCTCCTCTTGGGTAGTCCTTGGCAGCTGCTGTGTTCTTGGAACTCAGGGCTTTCTGGTTAAAAAAACACAAACCCTAGGCGTAACTCTAACCCTCACCCTAGGAAGGAAAACCAGCCTATGGTTCGGGATGGACTCATGAGAATAGCAGCAGAGGCAGCCAAGTTGTGTCACTTCTGCGGCCCTCTTGGGATGCCTTGAACAGCTGCAGTGTGCCTGCAGCTAAGGGCTTCCTAGTTTTAAAAATCCTAGCCCGAGGCCTAAGCCTTACAGTAACCCTAGGAAGGTAAATCAGCCTGGTGTTAGGCTTCTTGCCAAGGAAAAAGCCGGGAAAGCAACCATGTTGTGGCACTTTTGCACTCCCTTTGGGATGCCTTTCACAGCTCCAGTGTGCCTGCAACTAAGGGCTTACTGATTTTAAAAATCCTAGCCCTAGGCCGAACCCCAACCCTAAGACGAGAAAGGCAAATCAGCCAGGAATTAGGCATGTCCCCAAGGAAAAAGCTGTGGAGGCAGGCATGTTGTGGTACTTTTGCGCTCTTCTTGGGAAGTCCTTCGCAGCTGCTGTGTTCTTGGAACTCAGGTCTTTCTGGTTAATAGAACCCTTACCCTAGGCGTAACTCAAACCTTAACCCTAGGAAGGAAAATCAGCCTATGGTTCGGGATGGTCTCATGGAAATATCAGTGGTGGCAGCCAAGTTGCGTCACTTTTGCGCTCCCCTTGGGATGTCTTTCGCAGCTGCAGTGTGCCTGGAGCCCAGGGCTTCCTGGTTTTAAAAGTCCTAGGCCTAAGCCTAACAGTAACCCTAGGAAGGTAAATCAGCTGCGTATTAGGGTTCTTCCTAAGGGAAAAGCCATGAAAGCAGCCATGTTGTGGCACTTCTGCACTCCCTTTGGGATGCCTTTTGCAGATGAAGTAAGCCTGGAACTCAGGGCTTCCTAGTTAAAACAATCCTATCCCTAGGCCGAACCCCAAGCCTAAGACGAGAAAGGCAAATCAGCCAGGAATTAGGCATGTTCCCAAGGAAAAAGCTGTGGAGGCAGGCATGTTGTGGTACTTTTGCGCTCTTCTTGGGAAGTCCTTCGCAGCTGCTGTGTTCTTGGAACTCAGGGCTTTCTGGTTAATAGAACCCTTACCCTAGGCGTAACTCAAACCTTAACCCTAGGAAGGAAAATCAGCCTATGGTTCGGGATGGTCTCATGGAAATATCAGTGGTGGCAGCCAAGTTGTGTCACTTTTGCGCTCCCATTGGGATGCCTTTCGCAGCTGCAGTGTTCCTGGAGCCCAGGGCTTCCTGGTTTTAAAAGTCCTAGGCCTAAGCCTAACAGTAACCCTAGGAAGGTAAATCAGCCGAGTATTAGGGTTCTTCCTAAGGGAAAAACCGTGAAAGCAGCCATGTTGTGGCACTTTTGCACTCCCTTTTGGATGCCTTTCACAGCTCCAGTGTGCCTGGAACTCAGGGCTTCCTGATTTTAAAAATCCTAGCCCTAGGCCGAACCCCAACCCTAAGACGAGAAAGGCAAATCAGCCAGGAATTAGGCATGTCCCCAAGGAAAAAGCTGTGGAGGCAGGCATGTTGTGGTACTTTTGCGCTCTTCTTGGGAAGTCCTTCGCAGCTGCTGTGTTCTTGGAACTCAGGGCTTTCTGGTTAATAGAACCCTTACCCTAGGCGTAACTCAAACCTTAACCCTAGGAAGGAAAATCAGCCTATGGTTCGGGATGGTCTCATGAGAATAGCAGCAGAGGCAGACAAGTTGCGTCACTTTTGCGCTCCCCTTGGGTCGCCTTTCGCAGCTGCAGTGTGCCTGGAGCCCAGGGCTTCCTGGTTTTAAAAGTCCTAGGCCTAAGCCTAACAGTAACCCTAGGAAGGTAAATCAGCCGCGTATTAGGGTCCTTCCTAAGGGAAAAGCCGTGAAAGCAGCCATGTTGTGGCACTTCTGCACTCCCTTTGGGATGCCTTTGGCAGATGAAGTAAGCCTGGAACTCAGGGCTTCCTGGTTAAAAAAATCCTAGCCCTAGGCCGAACCCCAACCCTAAGACGAGAAAGGCAAATCAGCCAGGAATTAGGCATGTCCCCAAGGAAAAAGCTGTGGAGGCAGGCATGTTGTGGTACTTTTGCGCTCTTCTTGGCTAGTCCTTCGCAGCTGCTGTGTTCTTGGAACTCAGGGCTTTCTGGTTAATAGAACCCTTACCCTAGGCGTAACTCAAACCTTAACCCTAGGAAGGAAAATCAGCCTATGGTTCGGGATGGTCTCATGGAAATATCAGTGGTGGCAGCCAAGTTGTGTCACTTTTGCGCTCCCCTTGGGATGCCTTTCGCAGCTGCAGTGTGCCTGGAGCCCAGGGCTTCCTGGTTTTAAAAGTCCTAGGCCTAAGCCTAACAGTAAGCCTAGGAAGGTAAATCAGCCGGGTATTAGGGTTCTTCCTAAGGGAAAAGCCGTGAAAGCAGCCATGTTGTGGCACTTCTGCACTCCCTTTGGGATGCCTTTGGCAGATGCAGTAAGCCTGGAACTCAGGGCTTCCTAGTTAAAAAAATCCTAGCCCTAGGCCGAACCCCAAGCCTAAGACGAGAAAGGCAAATCAGCCAGGAATTAGGCATGTCCACAAGGAAAAAGCTGTGGAGGCAGGCATGTTGTGGTACTTTTGCGCTCTTCTTGGGAAGTCCTTCGCAGCTGCTGTGTTCTTGGAACTCAGGGCTTTCTGGTTAATAGAACTCTTCCCTTGGCGTAACTCAAACCTTAACCCTAGGAAGGAAAATCAGCCTATGGTTCGGGATGGTCTCATGAGAATAGAAGCAGAGGCAGCCAAGTTGTGTCACTTCTGCAGCCCTCTTGGGATGCCTTTAACAGCTGCATATGCCTGGAGCCCAGGGCTTCCTGGTTTTAAAAGTCCTAGGTCTAAGCCTAACAGTAACCCTAGGAAGGTAAATCAGCCGCGTATTAGGGTTCTTCCTAAGGGAAAAGCTGTGAAAGCAGCCATGTTGTGGCACTTTTGCACTCCCTTTGGGATGCCTTTGGCAGATGCAGTAAGCCTGGAACTCAGGGCTTCCTGGTTAAAAAACTCCAAGCCCTAGGCTGAACCCTAACCCTAACCCTAGGCAGATAAATCAGCCTAGGTATAGGGATGGTGCCAAGGAAAAAGCTGTGAAAGCTGCCATGTTGTTGCACTTTTGTACTCCCCTTGGGATGCCTTGAACAGCTGCAGTGTGCCTGGATCTAAGGGCTTCCTAGTTTTAAAAATCCTAGCCCTAGACCTAAGCCTAACAGTAACCCTGGGAAGGGAAATCAGCCTGGTTTTAAGCTTCTTGCCAAGGAAAAAGCCGTGAAAGCAACCATGTTGTGGCACTTTTGCACTCCCTTTTGGATGCCTTTCACAGCTCCAGTGTGCCTGGAACTCAGGGCTTCCTGATTTTAAAAATCCTAGCCCTATGCCGAACCCCAACCCTAAGACGAGAAAGGCAAATCAGCCCGGAATTAGGCATGTCCCCAAGGAAAAAGCTGTGGAGGCAGGCATGTTGTGGTACTTTTGCGCTCTTCTTGGGAAGTCCTTCGCAGCTGCTGTGTTCTTGGAACTCAGGGCTTTCTGGTTAATAGAACCCTTACCCTAGGCGTAACTCAAACCTTAACCCTAGGAAGGAAAATCAGCCTATGGTTCGGGATGGTCTCATGGAAATATCAGTGGTGGCAGCCAAGTTGCGTCACTTTTGCGCTCCCCTTGGGATGCCTTTCGCAGCTGCAGTGTGCCTGGAGCCCAGGGCTTCCTGGTTTTAAAAGTCCTAGGCCTAAGCCTAACAGTAACCCTAGGAAGGTAAATCAGCCGCGTATTAGAGTTCTTCCTAAGGGAAAAGCCGTGAAAGCAGCCATGTTGTGGCACTTCTGCACTCCCTTTGGGATGCCTTTTGCAGATGCAGTAAGCCTGGAACTCAGGGCTTCCTAGTTAAAAAAATCCTAGCCCTAGGCCGAACCCCAACCCTAAGACGAGAAAGGCAAATCAGCCAGGAATTAGGCATGTCCCCAAGGAAAAAGCTGTGGAGGCAGGCATGTTGTGGTACTTTTGCGCTCTTCTTGGGAAGTCCTTCGCAGCTGCTGTGTTCTTGGAACTCAGGTCTTTCTGGTTAATAGAACCCTTACCCTAGGCGTAACTCAAACCTTAACCCTAGGAAGGAAAATCAGCCTATGTTTCGGGATGGTCTCATGGAAATATCAGTGGTGGCAGCCAAGTTGTGTCACTTTTGCGCTCCCATTGGGATGCCTTTCGCAGCTGCAGTGTGCCTGGAGCCCAGGGCTTCCTGGTTTTAAAAGTCCTAGGCCTAAGCCTAACAGTAACCCTAGGAAGGTAAATCAGCGGAGTATTAGAGTTCTTCCTAAGGGAAAAGCCGTGAAAGCAGCCATGTTGTGGCACTTTTGCACTCCCTTTTGGATGCCTTTCACAGCTCCAGTGTGCCTGGAACTCAGGGCTTCCTAGATAAAAAAATCCTAGCCCTAGGCCGAACCCCAAGCCTAAGACGAGAAAGGCAAATCAGCCAGGAATTAGGCATGTCCACAAGGAAAAAGCTGTGGAGGCAGGCATGTTGTGGTACTTTTGCGCTCTTCTTGGGTAGTCCTTCGCAGCTGCTGTGTTCTTGGAACTCAGGGCTTTCTGGTTAATAGAACTCTTAGCCTAGGCGTAACACAAACCTTAACCCTAGGAAGGAAAATCAGCCTATGGTTCGGGATGGTCTCATGAGAATAGAAGCAGAGGCAGCCAAGTTGTGTCACTTCTGCAGCCCTCTTGGGATGCCTTTAACAGCTGCATGTGCCTGGAGCCCAGGGCTTCCTGGTTTTAAAAGTCCTAGGTCTAAGCCTAACAGTAACCCTAGGAAGGTAAATCAGCCGCGTATTAGGGTTCTTCCTAAGGGAAAAGCTGTGAAAGCAGCCATGTTGTGGCACTTCTGCACTCCCTTTGGGATGCCTTTGGCAGATGCAGTAAGCCTGGAACTCAGGGCTTCCTGGTTAAAAAACTCCAAGCCCTAGGCTGAACCCTAACCCTAACCCTAGGCAGATAAATCAGCCTAGGTATAGGGATGGTGCCAAGGAAAAAGCTGTGAAAGCTGCCATGTTGTTGCACTTTTGTACTCCCCTTGGGATGCCTTGAACAGCTGCAGTGTGCCTGGATCTAAGGGCTTCCTAGTTTTAAAAATCCTAGCCCTAGACCTAAGCCTAACAGTAACCCTGGGAAGGGAAATAAGCCTGGTGTTAGGCTTCTTGCCAAGGAAAAAGCCGTGAAAGCAGCCATGTTGTGGCACTTTTGCACTCCCTTTTGGATGCCTTTCACAGCTCCAGTGTGCCTGGAACTCAGGGCTTCCTGATTTTAAAAGTCCTAGCCCTAGGCCGAACCCCAACCCTAAGACGAGAAAGGCAAATCAGCCAGGAATTAGGCATGTCCCCAAGGAAAAAGCTGTGGAGGCAGGCATGTTGTGGTACTTTTGCGCTCTTCTTGGGAAGTCCTTCGCAGCTGCTGTGTTCTTGGAACTCAGGGCTTTCTGGTTAATAGAACCCTTACCCTAGGCGTAACTCAAACCTTAACCCTAGGAAGGAAAATCAGCCTATGGTTCGGGATGGTCTCATGAGAATAGCAGCAGAGGCAGCCAAGTTGTGTCACTTTTGCGCTCCCCTTGGGATGCCTTTCGCAGCTGCAGTGTGCCTGGAGCCCAGGGCTTCCTGGTTTTAAAAGTCCTAGGCCTAAGCCTAACAGTAACCCTAGGAAGGTAAATCAGCCGCGTATTAGGGTCCTTCCTAAGGGAAAAGCCGTGAAAGCAGCCATGTTGTGGCACTTCTGCACTCCCTTTGGGATGCCTTGGGCAGATGCAGTAAGCCTGGAACTCAGGGCTTCCTGGTTAAAAAACTCTGAGCCCTAGGCTGAAGCCTAACCCTATCCCCAGGAAGGAAAATCAGCCTAAGTATAGGGATCGTGCAACGTCTAGAACACGATGGGAGATGTTTTCTGTGCTGGCACAGTTTTTCCTCGCCAGACATAGTATAAAAGCTTTTTGCTAAGATGTAGACGAGAAGAGACGCTAAAGACGAAGGTACGATGCTCTCCGGAGCTAAGAGCTGCTCCCGGGCGTCTTTCGGCAGAAGCCGCGCTAAGGAGTGCACAGTGAGCGGCACAATCGTGTTTGCGCGAAGAAGCTGCTTCTTCGCATCCGGGAGCCGGAGAGAGCGGCACCTTCGGAAAGGTGAAGAAGGAAGCTGTACAACACTGGGATTGTGTTCGCAGCTTGCCAACTGCTAGAAAACAGTACCTTTGCACTCTCCTGACTTTTCCAATCACATGAACATTCGATTGGAAGCTGTTTTGGACAACTTTTCTTTTCTTCATGCCAAACACTCGGCACACCTCCGTGCAACGTCTAGAACACGATGGGAGATGTTTTCTGTGCTGGCACAGTTTTTCCTCGCCAGACATAGTGGAAAAGCTTTTTGCTAAGATGTAGACGAGAAGAGACGCTAAAGACGAAGGTACGATGCTGTCCGGAGCTAAGAGCCGCTCCCGGGCGTCTTTCGGCAGAAGCCGCGCTAAGGAGTGCACAGTGAGCGGCACAATCGTCTTTGCGCGAAGAAGCCGCTTCTTCGCCTCCGGGAGCCGGAGAGAGCGGCACCTTCGGAAAGGTGAAGAAGGAAGCTGTACAACACTGGGATTGTGTGCGCAGCTTGCCAACTGCTAGAAAACAGTACCTTTGCACTCTCCTGACTTTTCCAATCACATGAACATTCGATTGGAAGCTGTTTTGGACAACTTTTCTTTTCTTCATGCCAAACACTCGGCACACCTCCGTGCAACGTCTAGAACACGATGGGAGATGTTTTCTGTGCTGGCACAGTTTTTCCTCGCCAGACATAGTGGAAAAGCTTTTTGCTAAGATGTAGACGAGAAGAGACGCTAAAGACGAAGGTACGATGCTGTCCGGAGCTAAGAGCCGCTCCCGGGCGTCTTTCGGCAGAAGCCGCGCTAAGGAGTGCACAGTGAGCGGCACAATCGTCTTTGCGCGAAGAAGCCGCTTCTTCGCCTCCGGGAGCCGGAGAGAGCGGCACCTTCGGAAAGGTGAAGAAGGAAGCTGTACAACACTGGGATTGTGTGCGCAGCTTGCCAACTGCTAGAAAACAGTACCTTTGATCTCTCCTGACTTTTCCAATCACATGAACATTCGATTGGAAGCTGTTTTGGACAACTTTTCTTTTCTTCATGCCAAACACTCGGCACACCTCCGTGCAACGTCTAGAACACGATGGGAGATGTTTTCTGTGCTGGCACAGTTTTTCCTCGCCAGACATAGTGGAAAAGCTTTTTGCTAAGATGTAGACGAGAAGAGACGCTAAAGACGAAGGTACGATGCTGTCCGGAGCTAAGAGCCGCTCCCGGGCGTCTTTCGGCAGAAGCCGCGCTAAGGAGTGCACAGTGAGCGGCACAATCGTCTTTGCGCGAAGAAGCCGCTTCTTCGCCTCCGGGAGCCGGAGAGAGCGGCACCTTCGGAAAGGTGAAGAAGGAAGCTGTACAACACTGGGATTGTGTGCGCAGCTTGCCAACTGCTAGAAAACAGTACCTTTGCACTCTCCTGACTTTTCCAATCACATGAACATTCGATTGGAAGCTGTTTTGGACAACTTTTCTTTTCTTCATGCCAAACACTCGGCACACCTCCGTGCAACGTCTAGAACACGATAGGAGATGTTTTCTGTGCTGGCACAGTTTTTCCTCGCCAGACATAGTGGAAAAGCTTTTTGCTAAGATGTAGACGAGAAGAGACGCTAAGGACTGGATGTAAGCAAATGACACTCATCTTCAAAAAAGGCAATTAGGAGGACTCGCAATCGTACAAACCAGCCAGCCTCTTTTTTATACCCAGGAAGTTGATGAAGCAGCTCTTCCTGGAAAACCTTGCCAGGCACATGAAAGACGACACAATAATGTAGTTAGCATGATTTTTCAGGGGCATTTCATGCTGAACATAACTTTAAACTCCTCTGATGAATCAACTTGACTGGTAGATGAAGGGAATATTATCTGCCTGGGCTTCAGGGAGGTTTTTGACATATCTCTACATGGCAGCACACATCCATATGGAAGCAATAGTGCAAAGGGGAGGGAATCAGTGTCTTTTCAACGATGCTGAGTGAAAAAACAAGAGGCAGTGGGCACTCTCTGAAATACAGGAGATTGCCATTGACCATCAGCAAATGATTCTTTACTGTGAGGGTGACTGAACCACGGCACAGACTGCCCAGAAAGATTGTGGAGCCTGGATCTTTGAAGACATTCAAAGTACACCCAGATAGACTCCTGGGCAAGAGGCTCTAGGTATCCTGGTTTAGGCAGGGGGATTGGGCCTGGTTAGCCCCACCAACCCCTTCCACTCTCATTCATTCTGTGCTAGTGAATTCTCTTCAAGATGCAATTCAAGCACTTGCATGACAAAGTTCTGTGAAGACAGAGATCCAAATGGACACGGCATCTAAGTTCCTTAAGCAGTGTTCAAGAAGAATGTAAAACTCTGGGACGAGTGTCTCTTCCCTAACTGAATCCCTTTCATGGGAAAATTCCCAGCTCTAGAAAGATCTTCTGATACGCATGCTTAAGACTGACACTGGCTGAGCAAATTTCTCCCTATGTGTATCCAAGACCAGTTAGGATCTTCAGCCAAAGTGCTGTCAACATAGTCACAGAATGTCTATTGTTAAGAAGTGACAACTTCCATCAGCATGGCAACTATTGGTCCACCAAATGGATGAATGGATGGGAATTATCTACTTGGGTTAAAAACAAAAAGAAAGAGTTGGTCTTTACTTATCAATTTCATTGCAATATTGATAAGGCAAGAAAAAGACCTAAGTCCTTGACTTTCTTAACTGGAGGAAAGATTTAAAAAATTCCTTGTAAAAATGTATGATCACAATCAGACTATTGAAACCATTTGAGTTGGGAAAAAAGTTCCAAAATTGTCTAGAGAGTGGCAAAGAAGCCAAGAAAATAGGAAAGAAACAAAAAGAGGGCAAAAGAGTAAGCTTCAGTGTACAAGCTCGTTCTAGAAGTAGTCTGCCGGGGAAAGGAAGCCCCAGTTGAATTTCCAATGTATTCCTGAGCTTGATTCAGTAACTGGTCAATGTAAAAACCAATCCTTTTGTATAACTTCTTCCAGCAACAAAAACTCCAACAGGTTGACACTACCATCATGCCTGTTCCAGACATATTTCAAAGAGAAATGATGATTTTCTTGAAAACCTACTTGCATAAAAGTTGCAAGATGGTGGAGGGATTGCCACATCCTCCTTCCTCCATCTGGCTTGAAAGTAGATTTGATAAAATATGCAACAAAGCACATGATTTATAAGGTAGAGTCAAATGGATGATTTGGGAATTGATCTCTTGTTGATAGTAAACTTCACATCCACTCTGTGTGACCTTTCTAAAACAAAATGTGGAGCTGAGGCATGAATCTGCCACAACAATTGTAAAGCAAACATACACACTCCCCTTCACATGCCCCCCCTTCCACACACACCTAGGCACACACAGAGATCAGCATAGCAGATCATGAACACCTTGGAAAAGACTGAAATGCTAAACGCCTCTCTTGATGGGCAAAAGAGCTGGTGCAGTAATTCAAATGCCTGGTACAAAAATTCTGTTTCATATTTAGCTCCTATTTAAAACACAGCTTTTCATTTCATTCTATTTACAGAATATTTTCTTTTCATTTGTTTCTTTAAAATTACTTAGTTCTCACCTGTTGTATGTCTAGGAATATTTTCTTCCAAAAATAGAAAAAAATAGATGCTATCTTTTCAGCAGAAAACATTGGTTGATACAATTTTAAACCATCATGATATGGAAGAATTGTTCTGTCCCTCTCGAAGGTGGAAGAAGCATTTGGATCACAGATCATCTACAATGAAATACTTGACATGTTTAAGATGCTTTCAATCAATTTTGATCGTCAATTGCTTCTTCGTTGTAAACAGTCATTTTTCAGTGAAGGGAAAGTGTGTGTGGTATATCTACATGATGTGTTCAAACCCAGTTCCTACTAATGGCCAGGCTGAATTCCAGGAAATAACGTCCCCAATGATATTTTGCCGCCTTCTTTGGCACTTCATGAAATCTTACCATGATGAAGTGCTGAAACACAGAGATTTTCTCTTAGAGAGTGTCTCATGTTGTAACCCATCCCATGGATTTTATGCTGTAATTCTTATCTCTTTTAAAATTTGCTATCTTCTGTACAGTTTTCATGAACATTTCTGTTACAGTAGTGAATAGCACAGACAAATGTCATTTTGTACAACTTTGAATTTACCCCAAGAGCTGAGAGAAAACTTGCTCCTATACTTCAATCCCAGTTTCTTCTATAGTCCAACTTTGTTTCTCTACCACCAAGCTTCTCCTTTGTTGCTGCTCCAAGCCCCGTCCAAGCTGACCTTGAATACTTTCAGGGATGGGACACCCACAACTTCCCTGGGCAACCTGTTCCAGTGTTCCAGCACTCCCACAGTAAAAAAGGCCTTCCTTTCATCTAATATGTGTAGGAAATCATAAATCTAGGCATAGAAATTTGGAGTGCAAATTTGAAATTCTTTTGATTTGAAGCACATTTTATATGAATACTGACTTACAGATGACTAAAAGATGTTGATGGGCATTTGAGCTGACAAGTTTTGAAAAAGTGTACGGAAATTAACATTGAAACCACTAAAATTAAAAACTTCTTCCCATTTTCTTTCTCCTCTCCTATTCAAAATTGCAAATGTCAGATATCAGTGCTTCATGCAAACCTCTCAGATGCTCTCAGGGAAAAAGCATTTATTTGAGACTAAGTTGCGGTTGACGTAGAACACTGCCTTTAACAGCTGCAGTGTGCCTGGAATTCAGGGCTTCCTGTTTGAAAAAATCCTATCTCTAGGCTGAACCCTAACCCTAACCCTAGGCAGATAAATCAGCCTGGGTATAGGGATGTTCCCAAGGAAAAAAGCACTGGAAGGAGCATGTTGAGGCAATTTTTGGCTGCCCTTGGGAAGCCTTTTGCAGCTGCACTGGGTCTGGAGCTCAGGGTTTACTGATTTAAAATCCCTATCCCTTGGCGTGACCATAGGTGCAACTGGAGGCAAGTAAATCAGCCTAGGTTCAATGATGGTCCCAAGGAAAAAGCGCTGGAGGCAGCCATGTTGTGGCACTTTTCCCCTCCTCTTGGGTAGTCCTTGGCAGCTGCTGTGTTCTTGGAACTCAGGGCTTTCTGGTTAAAAAAACACAAACCCTAGGCGTAACTCTAACCCTCACCCTAGGAAGGAAAACCAGCCTATGGTTCGGGATGGACTCATGAGAATAGCAGCAGAGGCAGCCAAGTTGTGTCACTTCTGCGGCCCTCTTGGGATGCCTTGAACAGCTGCAGTGTGCCTGCAGCTAAGGGCTTCCTAGTTTTAAAAATCCTAGCCCGAGGCCTAAGCCTTACAGTAACCCTAGGAAGGTAAATCAGCCTGGTGTTAGGCTTCTTGCCAAGGAAAAAGCCGGGAAAGCAACCATGTTGTGGCACTTTTGCACTCCCTTTGGGATGCCTTTCACAGCTCCAGTGTGCCTGCAACTAAGGGCTTACTGATTTTAAAAATCCTAGCCCTAGGCCGAACCCCAACCCTAAGACGAGAAAGGCAAATCAGCCAGGAATTAGGCATGTCCCCAAGGAAAAAGCTGTGGAGGCAGGCATGTTGTGGTACTTTTGCGCTCTTCTTGGGAAGTCCTTCGCAGCTGCTGTGTTCTTGGAACTCAGGTCTTTCTGGTTAATAGAACCCTTACCCTAGGCGTAACTCAAACCTTAACCCTAGGAAGGAAAATCAGCCTATGGTTCGGGATGGTCTCATGGAAATATCAGTGGTGGCAGCCAAGTTGCGTCACTTTTGCGCTCCCCTTGGGATGTCTTTCGCAGCTGCAGTGTGCCTGGAGCCCAGGGCTTCCTGGTTTTAAAAGTCCTAGGCCTAAGCCTAACAGTAACCCTAGGAAGGTAAATCAGCTGCGTATTAGGGTTCTTCCTAAGGGAAAAGCCATGAAAGCAGCCATGTTGTGGCACTTCTGCACTCCCTTTGGGATGCCTTTTGCAGATGAAGTAAGCCTGGAACTCAGGGCTTCCTAGTTAAAAAAATCCTAGCCCTAGGCCGAACCCCAAGCCTAAGACGAGAAAGGCAAATCAGCCAGGAATTAGGCATGTTCCCAAGGAAAAAGCTGTGGAGGCAGGCATGTTGTGGTACTTTTGCGCTCTTCTTGGGAAGTCCTTCGCAGCTGCTGTGTTCTTGGAACTCAGGGCTTTCTGGTTAATAGAACCCTTACCCTAGGCGTAACTCAAACCTTAACCCTAGGAAGGAAAATCAGCCTATGGTTCGGGATGGTCTCATGGAAATATCAGTGGTGGCAGCCAAGTTGTGTCACTTTTGCGCTCCCCTTGGGATGCCTTTCGCAGCTGCAGTGTTCCTGGAGCCCAGGGCTTCCTGGTTTTAAAAGTCCTAGGCCTAAGCCTAACAGTAACCCTAGGAAGGTAAATCAGCCGAGTATTAGGGTTCTTCCTAAGGGAAAAACCGTGAAAGCAGCCATGTTGTGGCACTTTTGCACTCCCTTTTGGATGCCTTTCACAGCTCCAGTGTGCCTGGAACTCAGGGCTTCCTGATTTTAAAAATCCTAGCCCTAGGCCGAACCCCAACCCTAAGACGAGAAAGGCAAATCAGCCAGGAATTAGGCATGTCCCCAAGGAAAAAGCTGTGGAGGCAGGCATGTTGTGGTACTTTTGCGCTCTTCTTGGGAAGTCCTTCGCAGCTGCTGTGTTCTTGGAACTCAGGGCTTTCTGGTTAATAGAACCCTTACCCTAGGCGTAACTCAAACCTTAACCCTAGGAAGGAAAATCAGCCTATGGTTCGGGATGGTCTCATGGAAATATCAGTGGTGGCAGCCAAGTTGCGTCACATTTGCGCTCCCCTTGGGTCGCCTTTCGCAGCTGCAGTGTGCCTGGAGCCCAGGGCTTCCTGGTTTTAAAAGTCCTAGGCCTAAGCCTAACAGTAACCCTAGGAAGGTAAATCAGCCGCGTATTAGGGTTCTTCCTAAGGGAAAAGCCGTGAAAGCAGCCATGTTGTGGCACTTCTGCACTCCCTTTGGGATGCCTTTGGCAGATGAAGTAAGCCTGGAACTCAGGGCTTCCTGGTTAAAAAAATCCTAGCCCTAGGCCGAACCCCAACCCTAAGACGAGAAAGGCAAATCAGCCAGGAATTAGGCATGTCCCCAAGGAAAAAGCTGTGGAGGCAGGCATGTTGTGGTACTTTTGCGCTCTTCTTGGCTAGTCCTTCGCAGCTGCTGTGTTCTTGGAACTCAGGGCTTTCTGGTTAATAGAACCCTTACCCTAGGCGTAACTCAAACCTTAACCCTAGGAAGGAAAATCAGCCTATGGTTCGGGATGGTCTCATGGAAATATCAGTGGTGGCAGCCAAGTTGTGTCACTTTTGCGCTCCCCTTGGGATGCCTTTCGCAGCTGCAGTGTGCCTGGAGCCCAGGGCTTCCTGGTTTTAAAAGTCCTAGGCCTAAGCCTAACAGTAACCCTAGGAAGGTAAATCAGCCGGGTATTAGGGTTCTTCCTAAGGGAAAAGCCGTGAAAGCAGCCATGTTGTGGCACTTCTGCACTCCCTTTGGGATGCCTTTGGCAGATGCAGTAAGCCTGGAACTCAGGGCTTCCTAGTTAAAAAAATCCTAGCCCTAGGCCGAACCCCAAGCCTAAGACGAGAAAGGCAAATCAGCCAGGAATTAGGCATGTCCACAAGGAAAAAGCTGTGGAGGCAGGCATGTTGTGGTACTTTTGCGCTCTTCTTGGGAAGTCCTTCGCAGCTGCTGTGTTCTTGGAACTCAGGGCTTTCTGGTTAATAGAACTCTTACCCTAGGCGTAACTCAAACCTTAACCCTAGGAAGGAAAATCAGCCTATGGTTCGGGATGGTCTCATGAGAATAGAAGCAGAGGCAGCCAAGTTGTGTCACTTCTGCAGCCCTCTTGGGATGCCTTTAACAGCTGCATATGCCTGGAGCCCAGGGCTTCCTGGTTTTAAAAGTCCTAGGTCTAAGCCTAACAGTAACCCTAGGAAGGTAAATCAGCCGCGTATTAGGGTTCTTCCTAAGGGAAAAGCTGTGAAAGCAGCCATGTTGTGGCACTTTTGCACTCCCTTTGGGATGCCTTTGGCAGATGCAGTAAGCCTGGAACTCAGGGCTTCCTGGTTAAAAAACTCCAAGCCCTAGGCTGAACCCTAACCCTAACCCTAGGCAGATAAATCAGCCTAGGTATAGGGATGGTGCCAAGGAAAAAGCTGTGAAAGCTGCCATGTTGTTGCACTTTTGTACTCCCCTTGGGATGCCTTGAACAGCTGCAGTGTGCCTGGATCTAAGGGCTTCCTAGTTTTAAAAATCCTAGCCCTAGACCTAAGCCTAACAGTAACCCTGGGAAGGGAAATCAGCCTGGTTTTAAGCTTCTTGCCAAGGAAAAAGCCGTGAAAGCAACCATGTTGTGGCACTTTTGCACTCCCTTTTGGATGCCTTTCACAGCTCCAGTGTGCCTGGAACTCAGGGCTTCCTGATTTTAAAAATCCTAGCCCTATGCCGAACCCCAACCCTAAGACGAGAAAGGCAAATCAGCCCGGAATTAGGCATGTCCCCAAGGAAAAAGCTGTGGAGGCAGGCATGTTGTGGTACTTTTGCGCTCTTCTTGGGAAGTCCTTCGCAGCTGCTGTGTTCTTGGAACTCAGGGCTTTCTGGTTAATAGAACCCTTACCCTAGGCGTAACTCAAACCTTAACCCTAGGAAGGAAAATCAGCCTATGGTTCGGGATGGTCTCATGGAAATATCAGTGGTGGCAGCCAAGTTGCGTCACTTTTGCGCTCCCCTTGGGATGCCTTTCGCAGCTGCAGTGTGCCTGGAGCCCAGGGCTTCCTGGTTTTAAAAGTCCTAGGCCTAAGCCTAACAGTAACCCTAGGAAGGTAAATCAGCCGCGTATTAGGGTTCTTCCTAAGGGAAAAGCCGTGAAAGCAGCCATGTTGTGGCACTTCTGCACTCCCTTTGGGATGCCTTTTGCAGATGCAGTAAGCCTGGAACTCAGGGCTTCCTAGTTAAAAAAATCCTAGCCCTAGGCCGAACCCCAACCCTAAGACGAGAAAGGCAAATCAGCCAGGAATTAGGCATGTCCCCAAGGAAAAAGCTGTGGAGGCAGGCATGTTGTGGTACTTTTGCGCTCTTCTTGGGAAGTCCTTCGCAGCTGCTGTGTTCTTGGAACTCAGGTCTTTCTGGTTAATAGAACCCTTACCCTAGGCGTAACTCAAACCTTAACCCTAGGAAGGAAAATCAGCCTATGTTTCGGGATGGTCTCATGGAAATATCAGTGGTGGCAGCCAAGTTGTGTCACTTTTGCGCTCCCATTGGGATGCCTTTCGCAGCTGCAGTGTGCCTGGAGCCCAGGGCTTCCTGGTTTTAAAAGTCCTAGGCCTAAGCCTAACAGTAACCCTAGGAAGGTAAATCAGCGGAGTATTAGAGTTCTTCCTAAGGGAAAAGCCGTGAAAGCAGCCATGTTGTGGCACTTTTGCACTCCCTTTTGGATGCCTTTCACAGCTCCAGTGTGCCTGGAACTCAGGGCTTCCTAGATAAAAAAATCCTAGCCCTAGGCCGAACCCCAAGCCTAAGACGAGAAAGGCAAATCAGCCAGGAATTAGGCATGTCCACAAGGAAAAAGCTGTGGAGGCAGGCATGTTGTGGTACTTTTGCGCTCTTCTTGGGTAGTCCTTCGCAGCTGCTGTGTTCTTGGAACTCAGGGCTTTCTGGTTAATAGAACTCTTAGCCTAGGCGTAACACAAACCTTAACCCTAGGAAGGAAAATCAGCCTATGGTTCGGGATGGTCTCATGAGAATAGAAGCAGAGGCAGCCAAGTTGTGTCACTTCTGCAGCCCTCTTGGGATGCCTTTAACAGCTGCATGTGCCTGGAGCCCAGGGCTTCCTGGTTTTAAAAGTCCTAGGTCTAAGCCTAACAGTAACCCTAGGAAGGTAAATCAGCCGCGTATTAGGGTTCTTCCTAAGGGAAAAGCTGTGAAAGCAGCCATGTTGTGGCACTTCTGCACTCCCTTTGGGATGCCTTTGGCAGATGCAGTAAGCCTGGAACTCAGGGCTTCCTGGTTAAAAAACTCCAAGCCCTAGGCTGAACCCTAACCCTAACCCTAGGCAGATAAATCAGCCTAGGTATAGGGATTGTGCCAAGGAAAAAGCTGTGAAAGCTGCCATGTTGTTGCACTTTTGTACTCCCCTTGGGATGCCTTGAACAGCTGCAGTGTGCCTGGATCTAAGGGCTTCCTAGTTTTAAAAATCCTAGCCCTAGACCTAAGCCTTACAGTAACCCTAGGAAGGTAAATCAGCCTGGTGTTAGGCTTCTTGCCAAGGAAAAAGCCGTGAAAGCAGCCATGTTGTGGCACTTTTGCACGCCCTTTTGGATGCCTTTCACAGCTCCAGTGTGCCTGGAACTCAGGGCTTCCTGATTTTAAAAGTCCTAGCCCTAGGCCGAACCCCAACCCTAAGACGAGAAAGGCAAATCAGCCAGGAATTAGGCATGTCCCCAAGGAAAAAGCTGTGGAGGCAGGCATGTTGTGGTACTTTTGCGCTCTTCTTGGGAAGTCCTTCGCAGCTGCTGTGTTCTTGGAACTCAGGGCTTTCTTGTTAATAGAACCCTTACCCTAGGCGTAACTCAAACCTTAACCCTAGGAAGGAAAATCAGCCTATGGTTCGGGATGGTCTCATGGAAATATCAGTGGTGGCAGCCAAGTTGCGTCACTTTTGCGCTCCCCTTGGGATGCCTTTCGCAGCTGCAGTGTTCCTGGAGCCCAGGGCTTCCTGGTTTTAAAAGTCCTAGGCCTAAGCCTAACAGTAACCCTAGGAAGGTAAATCAGCCGCGTATTAGGGTCCTTCCTAAGGGAAAAGCCGTGAAAGCAGCCATGTTGTGGCACTTCTGCACTCCCTTTGGGATGCCTTGGGCAGATGCAGTAAGCCTGGAACTCAGGGCTTCCTGGTTAAAAAACTCTGAGCCCTAGGCTGAAGCCTAACCCTATCCCCAGGAAGGAAAATCAGCCTAAGTATAGGGATCGTGCAACGTCTAGAACACGATGGGAGATGTTTTCTGTGCTGGCACAGTTTTTCCTCGCCAGACATAGTATAAAAGCTTTTTGCTAAGATGTAGACGAGAAGAGACGCTAAAGACGAAGGTACGATGCTCTCCGGAGCTAAGAGCTGCTCCCGGGCGTCTTTCGGCAGAAGCCGCGCTAAGGAGTGCACAGTGAGCGGCACAATCGTGTTTGCGCGAAGAAGCTGCTTCTTCGCATCCGGGAGCCGGAGAGAGCGGCACCTTCGGAAAGGTGAAGAAGGAAGCTGTACAACACTGGGATTGTGTGCGCAGCTTGCCAACTGCTAGAAAACAGTACCTTTGCACTCTCCTGACTTTTCCAATCACATGAACATTCGATTGGAAGCTGTTTTGGACAACTTTTCTTTTCTTCATGCCAAACACTCGGCACACCTCCGTGCAACGTCTAGAACACGATGGGAGATGTTTTCTGTGCTGGCACAGTTTTTCCTCGCCAGACATAGTGGAAAAGCTTTTTGCTAAGATGTAGACGAGAAGAGACGCTAAAGACGAAGGTACGATGCTCTCCGGAGCTAAGAGCCGCTCCCGGGCGTCTTTCGGCAGAAGCCGCGCTAAGGAGTGCACAGTGAGCGGCACAATCGTCTTTGCGCGAAGAAGCCGCTTCTTCGCCTCCGGGAGCCGGAGAGAGCGGCACCTTCGGAAAGGTGAAGAAGGAAGCTGTACAACACTGGGATTGTGTGCGCAGCTTGCCAACTGCTAGAAAACAGTACCTTTGCACTCTCCTGACTTTTCCAATCACATGAACATTCGATTGGAAGCTGTTTTGGACAACTTTTCTTTTCTTCATGCCAAACACTCGGCACACCTCCGTGCAACGTCTAGAACACGATGGGAGATGTTTTCTGTGCTGGCACAGTTTTTCCTCGCCAGACATAGTGGAAAAGCTTTTTGCTAAGATGTAGACGAGAAGAGACGCTAAAGACGAAGGTACGATGCTGTCCGGAGCTAAGAGCCGCTCCCGGGCGTCTTTCGGCAGAAGCCGCGCTAAGGAGTGCACAGTGAGCGGCACAATCGTCTTTGCGCGAAGAAGCCGCTTCTTCGCCTCCGGGAGCCGGAGAGAGCGGCACCTTCGGAAAGGTGAAGAAGGAAGCTGTACAACACTGGGATTGTGTGCGCAGCTTGCCAACTGCTAGAAAACAGTACCTTTGATCTCTCCTGACTTTTCCAATCACATGAACATTCGATTGGAAGCTGTTTTGGACAACTTTTCTTTTCTTCATGCCAAACACTCGGCACACCTCCGTGCAACGTCTAGAACACGATGGGAGATGTTTTCTGTGCTGGCACAGTTTTTCCTCGCCAGACATAGTGGAAAAGCTTTTTGCTAAGATGTAGACGAGAAGAGACGCTAAAGACGAAGGTACGATGCTGTCCGGAGCTAAGAGCCGCTCCCGGGCGTCTTTCGGCAGAAGCCGCGCTAAGGAGTGCACAGTGAGCGGCACAATCGTCTTTGCGCGAAGAAGCCGCTTCTTCGCCTCCGGGAGCCGGAGAGAGCGGCACCTTCGGAAAGGTGAAGAAGGAAGCTGTACAACACTGGGATTGTGTGCGCAGCTTGCCAACTGATAGAAAACAGTACCTTTGCACTCTCCTGACTTTTCCAATCACATGAACATTCGATTGGAAGCTGTTTTGGACAACTTTTCTTTTCTTCATGCCAAACACTCGGCACACCTCCGTGCAACGTCTAGAACACGATGGGAGATGTTTTCTGTGCTGGCACAGTTTTTCCTCGCCAGACATAGTGGAAAAGCTTTTTGCTAAGATGTAGACGAGAAGAGACGCTAAAGACGAAGGTACGATGCTGTCCGGAGCTAAGAGCCGCTCCCGGGCGTCTTTCGGCAGAAGTCGCGCTAAGGAGTGCACAGTGAGCGGCACAATCGTCTTTGCGCGAAGAAGCCGCTTCTTCGCCTCCGGGAGCCGGAGAGAGCGGCACCTTCGGAAAGGTGAAGAAGGAAGCTGTACAACACTGGGATTGTGTGCGCAGCTTGCCAACTGATAGAAAACAGTACCTTTGCACTCTCCTGACTTTTCCAATCACATGAACATTCGATTGGAAGCTGTTTTGGACAACTTTTCTTTTCTTCATGCCAAACACTCGGCACACCTCCGTGCAACGTCTAGAACACGATGGGAGATGTTTTCTGTGCTGGCACAGTTTTTCCTCGCCAGACATAGTGGAAAAGCTTTTTGCTAAGATGTAGACGAGAAGAGACGCTAAAGACGAAGGTACGATGCTGTCCGGAGCTAAGAGCCGCTCCCGGGCGTCTTTCGGCAGAAGCCGCGCTAAGGAGTGCACAGTGAGCGGCACAATCGTCTTTGCGCGAAGAAGCCGCTTCTTCGCCTCCGGGAGCCGGAGAGAGCGGCACCTTCGGAAAGGTGAAGAAGGAAGCTGTACAACACTGGGATTGTGTGCGCAGCTTGCCAACTGCTAGAAAACAGTACCTTTGATCTCTCCTGACTTTTCCAATCACATGAACATTCGATTGGAAGCTGTTTTGGACAACTTTTCTTTTCTTCATGCCAAACACTCGGCACACCTCCGTGCAACGTCTAGAACACGATGGGAGATGTTTTCTGTGCTGGCACAGTTTTTCCTCGCCAGACATAGTGGAAAAGCTTTTTGCTAAGATGTAGACGAGAAGAGACGCTAAAGACGAAGGTACGATGCTCTCCGGAGCTAAGAGCCGCTCCCGGGCGTCTTTCGGCAGAAGCCGCGCTAAGGAGTGCACAGTGAGCGGCACAATCGTCTTTGCGCGAAGAAGCCGCTTCTTCGCCTCCGGGAGCCGGAGAGAGCGGCACCTTCGGAAAGGTGAAGAAGGAAGCTGTACAACACTGGGATTGTGTGCGCAGCTTGCCAACTGCTAGAAAACAGTACCTTTGCATTCTTCTGACTTTTCCAATCACATGAACATTCGATTGGAAGCTGTTTTGGACAACTTTTCTTTTCTTCATGCCAAACACTCGGCACACCTCCGTGCAACGTCTAGAACACGATGGGAGATGTTTTCTGTGCTGGCACAGTTTTTCCTCGCCAGACATAGTGGAAAAGCTTTTTGCTAAGATGTAGACGAGAAGAGACGCTAAAGACGAAGGTACGATGCTGTCCGGAGCTAAGAGCCGCTCCCGGGCGTCTTTCGGCAGAAGCCGCGCTAAGGAGCGCACAGTGAGCGGCACAATCGTCTTTGCGCGAAGAAGCCGCTTCTTCGCCTCCGGGAGCCGGAGAGAGCGGCACCTTCGGAAAGGTGAAGAAGGAAGCTGTACAACACTGGGATTGTGTGCGCAGCTTGCCAACTGCTAGAAAACAGTACCTTTGCACTCTCCTGACTTTTCCAATCACATGAACATTCGATTGGAAGCTGTTTTGGACAACTTTTCTTTCCTTCATGCCAAACACTCGGCACACCTCCGTGCAACGTCTAGAACACGATGGGAGATGTTTTCTGTGCTGGCACAGTTTTTCCTCGCCAGACATAGTGGAAAAGCTTTTTGCTAAGATGTAGACGAGAAGAGACGCTAAGGACTGGATGTAAGCAAATGACACTCATCTTCAAAAAAGGCAATTAGGAGGACTCGCAATCGTACAAACCAGCCAGCCTCTTTTTTATACCCAGGAAGTTGATGAAGCAGCTCTTCCTGGAAAACCTTGCCAGGCACATGAAAGACGACACAATAATGTAGTTAGCATGATTTTTCAGGGGCATTTCATGCTGAACATAACTTTAAACTCCTCTGATGAATCAACTTGACTGGTAGATGAAGGGAATATTATCTGCCTGGGCTTCAGGGAGGTTTTTGACATATCTCTACATGGCAGCACACATCCATATGGAAGCAATAGTGCAAAGGGGAGGGAATCAGTGTCTTTTCAACGATGCTGAGTGAAAAAACAAGAGGCAGTGGGCACTCTCTGAAATACAGGAGATTGCCATTGACCATCAGCAAATGATTCTTTACTGTGAGGGTGACTGAACCACGGCACAGACTGCCCAGAAAGATTGTGGAGCCTGGATCTTTGAAGACATTCAAAGTACACCCAGATAGACTCCTGGGCAAGAGGCTCTAGGTATCCTGGTTTAGGCAGGGGGATTGGGCCTGGTTAGCCCCACCAACCCCTTCCACTCTCATTCATTCTGTGCTAGTGAATTCTCTTCAAGATGCAATTCAAGCACTTGCATGACAAAGTTCTGTGAAGACAGAGATCCAAATGGACACGGCATCTAAGTTCCTTAAGCAGTGTTCAAGAAGAATGTAAAACTCTGGGACGAGTGTCTCTTCCCTAACTGAATCCCTTTCATGGGAAAATTCCCAGCTCTAGAAAGATCTTCTGATACGCATGCTTAAGACTGACACTGGCTGAGCAAATTTCTCCCTATGTGTATCCAAGACCAGTTAGGATCTTCAGCCAAAGTGCTGTCAACATAGTCACAGAATGTCTATTGTTAAGAAGTGACAACTTCCATCAGCATGGCAACTATTGGTCCACCAAATGGATGAATGGATGGGAATTATCTACTTGGGTTAAAAACAAAAAGAAAGAGTTGGTCTTTACTTATCAATTTCATTGCAATATTGATAAGGCAAGAAAAAGACCTAAGTCCTTGACTTTCTTAACTGGAGGAAAGATTTAAAAAATTCCTTGTAAAAATGTATGATCACAATCAGACTATTGAAACCATTTGAGTTGGGAAAAAAGTTCCAAAATTGTCTAGAGAGTGGCAAAGAAGCCAAGAAAATAGGAAAGAAACAAAAAGAGGGCAAAAGAGTAAGCTTCAGTGTACAAGCTCGTTCTAGAAGTAGTCTGCCGGGGAAAGGAAGCCCCAGTTGAATTTCCAATGTATTCCTGAGCTTGATTCAGTAACTGGTCAATGTAAAAACCAATCCTTTTGTATAACTTCTTCCAGCAACAAAAACTCCAACAGGTTGACACTACCATCATGCCTGTTCCAGACATATTTCAAAGAGAAATGATGATTTTCTTGAAAACCTACTTGCATAAAAGTTGCAAGATGGTGGAGGGATTGCCACATCCTCCTTCCTCCATCTGGCTTGAAAGTAGATTTGATAAAATATGCAACAAAGCACATGATTTATAAGGTAGAGTCAAATGGATGATTTGGGAATTGATCTCTTGTTGATAGTAAACTTCACATCCACTCTGTGTGACCTTTCTAAAACAAAATGTGGAGCTGAGGCATGAATCTGCCACAACAATTGTAAAGCAAACATACACACTCCCCTTCACATGCCCCCCCTTCCACACACACCTAGGCACACACAGAGATCAGCATAGCAGATCATGAACACCTTGGAAAAGACTGAAATGCTAAACGCCTCTCTTGATGGGCAAAAGAGCTGGTGCAGTAATTCAAATGCCTGGTACAAAAATTCTGTTTCATATTTAGCTCCTATTTAAAACACAGCTTTTCATTTCATTCTATTTACAGAATATTTTCTTTTCATTTGTTTCTTTAAAATTACTTAGTTCTCACCTGTTGTATGTCTAGGAATATTTTCTTCCAAAAATAGAAAAAAATAGATGCTATCTTTTCAGCAGAAAACATTGGTTGATACAATTTTAAACCATCATGATATGGAAGAATTGTTCTGTCCCTCTCGAAGGTGGAAGAAGCATTTGGATCACAGATCATCTACAATGAAATACTTGACATGTTTAAGATGCTTTCAATCAATTTTGATCGTCAATTGCTTCTTCGTTGTAAACAGTCATTTTTCAGTGAAGGGAAAGTGTGTGTGGTATATCTACATGATGTGTTCAAACCCAGTTCCTACTAATGGCCAGGCTGAATTCCAGGAAATAACGTCCCCAATGATATTTTGCCGCCTTCTTTGGCACTTCATGAAATCTTACCATGATGAAGTGCTGAAACACAGAGATTTTCTCTTAGAGAGTGTCTCATGTTGTAACCCATCCCATGGATTTTATGCTGTAATTCTTATCTCTTTTAAAATTTGCTATCTTCTGTACAGTTTTCATGAACATTTCTGTTACAGTAGTGAATAGCACAGACAAATGTCATTTTGTACAACTTTGAATTTACCCCAAGAGCTGAGAGAAAACTTGCTCCTATACTTCAATCCCAGTTTCTTCTATAGTCCAACTTTGTTTCTCTACCACCAAGCTTCTCCTTTGTTGCTGCTCCAAGCCCCGTCCAAGCTGACCTTGAATACTTTCAGGGATGGGACACCCACAACTTCCCTGGGCAACCTGTTCCAGTGTTCCAGCACTCCCACAGTAAAAAAGGCCTTCCTTTCATCTAATATGTGTAGGAAATCATAAATCTAGGCATAGAAATTTGGAGTGCAAATTTGAAATTCTTTTGATTTGAAGCACATTTTATATGAATACTGACTTACAGATGACTAAAAGATGTTGATGGGCATTTGAGCTGACAAGTTTTGAAAAAGTGTACGGAAATTAACATTGAAACCACTAAAATTAAAAACTTCTTCCCATTTTCTTTCTCCTCTCCTATTCAAAATTGCAAATGTCAGATATCAGTGCTTCATGCAAACCTCTCAGATGCTCTCAGGGAAAAAGCATTTATTTGAGACTAAGTTGCGGTTGACGTAGAACACTGCCTTTAACAGCTGCAGTGTGCCTGGAATTCAGGGCTTCCTGTTTGAAAAAATCCTATCTCTAGGCTGAACCCTAACCCTAACCCTAGGCAGATAAATCAGCCTGGGTATAGGGATGTTCCCAAGGAAAAAAGCACTGGAAGGAGCATGTTGAGGCAATTTTTGGCTGCCCTTGGGAAGCCTTTTGCAGCTGCACTGGGTCTGGAGCTCAGGGTTTACTGATTTAAAATCCCTATCCCTTGGCGTGACCATAGGTGCAACTGGAGGCAAGTAAATCAGCCTAGGTTCAATGATGGTCCCAAGGAAAAAGCGCTGGAGGCAGCCATGTTGTGGCACTTTTCCCCTCCTCTTGGGTAGTCCTTGGCAGCTGCTGTGTTCTTGGAACTCAGGGCTTTCTGGTTAAAAAAACACTAACCCTAGGCGTAACTCTAACCCTCACCCTAGGAAGGAAAACCAGCCTATGGTTCGGGATGGACTCATGAGAATAGCAGCAGAGGCAGCCAAGTTGTGTCACTTCTGCGGCCCTCTTGGGATGCCTTGAACAGCTGCAGTGTGCCTGCAGCTAAGGGCTTCCTAGTTTTAAAAATCCTAGCCCTAGGCCTAAGCCTTACAGTAACCCTAGGAAGGTAAATCAGCCTGGTGTTAGGCTTCTTGCCAAGGAAAAAGCCGGGAAAGCAACCATGTTGTGGCACTTTTGCACTCCCTTTGGGATGCCTTTCACAGCTCCAGTGTGCCTGCAACTAAGGGCTTACTGATTTTAAAAATCCTAGCCCTAGGCCGAACCCCAACCCTAAGACGAGAAAGGCAAATCAGCCAGGAATTAGGCATGTCCCCAAGGAAAAAGCTGTGGAGGCAGGCATGTTGTGGTACTTTTGCGCTCTTCTTGGGAAGTCCTTCGCAGCTGCTGTGTTCTTGGAACTCAGGTCTTTCTGGTTAATAGAACCCTTACCCTAGGCGTAACTCAAACCTTAACCCTAGGAAGGAAAATCAGCCTATGGTTCGGGATGGTCTCATGGAAATATCAGTGGTGGCAGCCAAGTTGCGTCACTTTTGCGCTCCCCTTGGGATGTCTTTCGCAGCTGCAGTGTGCCTGGAGCCCAGGGCTTCCTGGTTTTAAAAGTCCTAGGCCTAAGCCTAACAGTAACCCTAGGAAGGTAAATCAGCTGCGTATTAGGGTTCTTCCTAAGGGAAAAGCCATGAAAGCAGCCATGTTGTGGCACTTCTGCACTCCCTTTGGGATGCCTTTTGCAGATGAAGTAAGCCTGGAACTCAGGGCTTCCTAGTTAAAACAATCCTATCCCTAGGCCGAACCCCAAGCCTAAGACGAGAAAGGCAAATCAGCCAGGAATTAGGCATGTTCCCAAGGAAAAAGCTGTGGAGGCAGGCATGTTGTGGTACTTTTGCGCTCTTCTTGGGAAGTCCTTCGCAGCTGCTGTGTTCTTGGAACTCAGGGCTTTCTGGTTAATAGAACCCTTACCCTAGGCGTAACTCAAACCTTAACCCTAGGAAGGAAAATCAGCCTATGGTTCGGGATGGTCTCATGGAAATATCAGTGGTGGCAGCCAAGTTGTGTCACTTTTGCGCTCCCATTGGGATGCCTTTCGCAGCTGCAGTGTTCCTGGAGCCCAGGGCTTCCTGGTTTTAAAAGTCCTAGGCCTAAGCCTAACAGTAACCCTAGGAAGGTAAATCAGCCGAGTATTAGGGTTCTTCCTAAGGGAAAAACCGTGAAAGCAGCCATGTTGTGGCACTTTTGCACTCCCTTTTGGATGCCTTTCACAGCTCCAGTGTGCCTGGAACTCAGGGCTTCCTGATTTTAAAAATCCTAGCCCTAGGCCGAACCCCAACCCTAAGACGAGAAAGGCAAATCAGCCAGGAATTAGGCATGTCCCCAAGGAAAAAGCTGTGGAGGCAGGCATGTTGTGGTACTTTTGCGCTCTTCTTGGGAAGTCCTTCGCAGCTGCTGTGTTCTTGGAACTCAGGGCTTTCTGGTTAATAGAACCCTTACCCTAGGCGTAACTCAAACCTTAACCCTAGGAAGGAAAATCAGCCTATGGTTCGGGATGGTCTCATGAGAATAGCAGCAGAGGCAGCCAAGTTGCGTCACTTTTGCGCTCCCCTTGGGTCGCCTTTCGCAGCTGCAGTGTGCCTGGAGCCCAGGGCTTCCTGGTTTTAAAAGTCCTAGGCCTAAGCCTAACAGTAACCCTAGGAAGGTAAATCAGCCGCGTATTAGGGTCCTTCCTAAGGGAAAAGCCGTGAAAGCAGCCATGTTGTGGCACTTCTGCACTCCCTTTGGGATGCCTTTGGCAGATGAAGTAAGCCTGGAACTCAGGGCTTCCTGGTTAAAAAAATCCTAGCCCTAGGCCGAACCCCAACCCTAAGACGAGAAAGGCAAATCAGCCAGGAATTAGGCATGTCCCCAAGGAAAAAGCTGTGGAGGCAGGCATGTTGTGGTACTTTTGCGCTCTTCTTGGCTAGTCCTTCGCAGCTGCTGTGTTCTTGGAACTCAGGGCTTTCTGGTTAATAGAACCCTTACCCTAGGCGTAACTCAAACCTTAACCCTAGGAAGGAAAATCAGCCTATGGTTCGGGATGGTCTCATGGAAATATCAGTGGTGGCAGCCAAGTTGTGTCACTTTTGCGCTCCCCTTGGGATGCCTTTCGCAGCTGCAGTGTGCCTGGAGCCCAGGGCTTCCTGGTTTTAAAAGTCCTAGGCCTAAGCCTAACAGTAAGCCTAGGAAGGTAAATCAGCCTGGTTTTAAGCTTCTTGCCAAGGAAAAAGCCGTGAAAGCAACCATGTTGTGGCACTTTTGCACTCCCTTTTGGATGCCTTTCACAGCTCCAGTGTGCCTGGAACTCAGGGCTTCCTGATTTTAAAAATCCTAGCCCTATGCCGAACCCCAACCCTAAGACGAGAAAGGCAAATCAGCCCGGAATTAGGCATGTCCCCAAGGAAAAAGCTGTGGAGGCAGGCATGTTGTGGTACTTTTGCGCTCTTCTTGGGAAGTCCTTCGCAGCTGCTGTGTTCTTGGAACTCAGGGCTTTCTGGTTAATAGAACCCTTACCCTAGGCGTAACTCAAACCTTAACCCTAGGAAGGAAAATCAGCCTATGGTTCGGGATGGTCTCATGGAAATATCAGTGGTGGCAGCCAAGTTGCGTCACTTTTGCGCTCCCCTTGGGATGCCTTTCGCAGCTGCAGTGTGCCTGGAGCCCAGGGCTTCCTGGTTTTAAAAGTCCTAGGCCTAAGCCTAACAGTAACCCTAGGAAGGTAAATCAGCCGCGTATTAGGGTTCTTCCTAAGGGAAAAGCCGTGAAAGCAGCCATGTTGTGGCACTTCTGCACTCCCTTTGGGATGCCTTTTGCAGATGCAGTAAGCCTGGAACTCAGGGCTTCCTAGTTAAAAAAATCCTAGCCCTAGGCCGAACCCCAACCCTAAGACGAGAAAGGCAAATCAGCCAGGAATTAGGCATGTCCCCAAGGAAAAAGCTGTGGAGGCAGGCATGTTGTGGTACTTTTGCGCTCTTCTTGGGAAGTCCTTCGCAGCTGCTGTGTTCTTGGAACTCAGGTCTTTCTGGTTAATAGAACCCTTACCCTAGGCGTAACTCAAACCTTAACCCTAGGAAGGAAAATCAGCCTATGTTTCGGGATGGTCTCATGGAAATATCAGTGGTGGCAGCCAAGTTGTGTCACTTTTGCGCTCCCATTGGGATGCCTTTCGCAGCTGCAGTGTGCCTGGAGCCCAGGGCTTCCTGGTTTTAAAAGTCCTAGGCCTAAGCCTAACAGTAACCCTAGGAAGGTAAATCAGCGGAGTATTAGAGTTCTTCCTAAGGGAAAAGCCGTGAAAGCAGCCATGTTGTGGCACTTTTGCACTCCCTTTTGGATGCCTTTCACAGCTCCAGTGTGCCTGGAACTCAGGGCTTCCTAGATAAAAAAATCCTAGCCCTAGGCCGAACCCCAAGCCTAAGACGAGAAAGGCAAATCAGCCAGGAATTAGGCATGTCCACAAGGAAAAAGCTGTGGAGGCAGGCATGTTGTGGTACTTTTGCGCTCTTCTTGGGTAGTCCTTCGCAGCTGCTGTGTTCTTGGAACTCAGGGCTTTCTGGTTAATAGAACTCTTAGCCTAGGCGTAACACAAACCTTAACCCTAGGAAGGAAAATCAGCCTATGGTTCGGGATGGTCTCATGAGAATAGAAGCAGAGGCAGCCAAGTTGTGTCACTTCTGCAGCCCTCTTGGGATGCCTTTAACAGCTGCATGTGCCTGGAGCCCAGGGCTTCCTGGTTTTAAAAGTCCTAGGTCTAAGCCTAACAGTAACCCTAGGAAGGTAAATCAGCCGCGTATTAGGGTTCTTCCTAAGGGAAAAGCTGTGAAAGCAGCCATGTTGTGGCACTTCTGCACTCCCTTTGGGATGCCTTTGGCAGATGCAGTAAGCCTGGAACTCAGGGCTTCCTGGTTAAAAAACTCCAAGCCCTAGGCTGAACCCTAACCCTAACCCTAGGCAGATAAATCAGCCTAGGTATAGGGATGGTGCCAAGGAAAAAGCTGTGAAAGCTGCCATGTTGTTGCACTTTTGTACTCCCCTTGGGATGCCTTGAACAGCTGCAGTGTGCCTGGATCTAAGGGCTTCCTAGTTTTAAAAATCCTAGCCCTAGACCTAAGCCTAACAGTAACCCTGGGAAGGGAAATAAGCCTGGTGTTAGGCTTCTTGCCAAGGAAAAAGCCGTGAAAGCAGCCATGTTGTGGCACTTTTGCACTCCCTTTTGGATGCCTTTCACAGCTCCAGTGTGCCTGGAACTCAGGGCTTCCTGATTTTAAAAGTCCTAGCCCTAGGCCGAACCCCAACCCTAAGACGAGAAAGGCAAATCAGCCAGGAATTAGGCATGTCCCCAAGGAAAAAGCTGTGGAGGCAGGCATGTTGTGGTACTTTTGCGCTCTTCTTGGGAAGTCCTTCGCAGCTGCTGTGTTCTTGGAACTCAGGGCTTTCTGGTTAATAGAACCCTTACCCTAGGCGTAACTCAAACCTTAACCCTAGGAAGGAAAATCAGCCTATGGTTCGGGATGGTCTCATGAGAATAGCAGCAGAGGCAGCCAAGTTGTGTCACTTTTGCGCTCCCCTTGGGATGCCTTTCGCAGCTGCAGTGTGCCTGGAGCCCAGGGCTTCCTGGTTTTAAAAGTCCTAGGCCTAAGCCTAACAGTAACCCTAGGAAGGTAAATCAGCCGCGTATTAGGGTCCTTCCTAAGGGAAAAGCCGTGAAAGCAGCCATGTTGTGGCACTTCTGCACTCCCTTTGGGATGCCTTGGGCAGATGCAGTAAGCCTGGAACTCAGGGCTTCCTGGTTAAAAAACTCTGAGCCCTAGGCTGAAGCCTAACCCTATCCCCAGGAAGGAAAATCAGCCTAAGTATAGGGATCGTGCAACGTCTAGAACACGATGGGAGATGTTTTCTGTGCTGGCACAGTTTTTCCTCGCCAGACATAGTATAAAAGCTTTTTGCTAAGATGTAGACGAGAAGAGACGCTAAAGACGAAGGTACGATGCTCTCCGGAGCTAAGAGCTGCTCCCGGGCGTCTTTCGGCAGAAGCCGCGCTAAGGAGTGCACAGTGAGCGGCACAATCGTGTTTGCGCGAAGAAGCTGCTTCTTCGCATCCGGGAGCCGGAGAGAGCGGCACCTTCGGAAAGGTGAAGAAGGAAGCTGTACAACACTGGGATTGTGTTCGCAGCTTGCCAACTGCTAGAAAACAGTACCTTTGCACTCTCCTGACTTTTCCAATCACATGAACATTCGATTGGAAGCTGTTTTGGACAACTTTTCTTTTCTTCATGCCAAACACTCGGCACACCTCCGTGCAACGTCTAGAACACGATGGGAGATGTTTTCTGTGCTGGCACAGTTTTTCCTCGCCAGACATAGTGGAAAAGCTTTTTGCTAAGATGTAGACGAGAAGAGACGCTAAAGACGAAGGTACGATGCTGTCCGGAGCTAAGAGCCGCTCCCGGGCGTCTTTCGGCAGAAGCCGCGCTAAGGAGTGCACAGTGAGCGGCACAATCGTCTTTGCGCGAAGAAGCCGCTTCTTCGCCTCCGGGAGCCGGAGAGAGCGGCACCTTCGGAAAGGTGAAGAAGGAAGCTGTACAACACTGGGATTGTGTGCGCAGCTTGCCAACTGCTAGAAAACAGTACCTTTGCACTCTCCTGACTTTTCCAATCACATGAACATTCGATTGGAAGCTGTTTTGGACAACTTTTCTTTTCTTCATGCCAAACACTCGGCACACCTCCGTGCAACGTCTAGAACACGATGGGAGATGTTTTCTGTGCTGGCACAGTTTTTCCTCGCCAGACATAGTGGAAAAGCTTTTTGCTAAGATGTAGACGAGAAGAGACGCTAAAGACGAAGGTACGATGCTGTCCGGAGCTAAGAGCCGCTCCCGGGCGTCTTTCGGCAGAAGCCGCGCTAAGGAGTGCACAGTGAGCGGCACAATCGTCTTTGCGCGAAGAAGCCGCTTCTTCGCCTCCGGGAGCCGGAGAGAGCGGCACCTTCGGAAAGGTGAAGAAGGAAGCTGTACAACACTGGGATTGTGTGCGCAGCTTGCCAACTGCTAGAAAACAGTACCTTTGATCTCTCCTGACTTTTCCAATCACATGAACATTCGATTGGAAGCTGTTTTGGACAACTTTTCTTTTCTTCATGCCAAACACTCGGCACACCTCCGTGCAACGTCTAGAACACGATGGGAGATGTTTTCTGTGCTGGCACAGTTTTTCCTCGCCAGACATAGTGGAAAAGCTTTTTGCTAAGATGTAGACGAGAAGAGACGCTAAAGACGAAGGTACGATGCTGTCCGGAGCTAAGAGCCGCTCCCGGGCGTCTTTCGGCAGAAGCCGCGCTAAGGAGTGCACAGTGAGCGGCACAATCGTCTTTGCGCGAAGAAGCCGCTTCTTCGCCTCCGGGAGCCGGAGAGAGCGGCACCTTCGGAAAGGTGAAGAAGGAAGCTGTACAACACTGGGATTGTGTGCGCAGCTTGCCAACTGCTAGAAAACAGTACCTTTGCACTCTCCTGACTTTTCCAATCACATGAACATTCGATTGGAAGCTGTTTTGGACAACTTTTCTTTTCTTCATGCCAAACACTCGGCACACCTCCGTGCAACGTCTAGAACACGATAGGAGATGTTTTCTGTGCTGGCACAGTTTTTCCTCGCCAGACATAGTGGAAAAGCTTTTTGCTAAGATGTAGACGAGAAGAGACGCTAAGGACTGGATGTAAGCAAATGACACTCATCTTCAAAAAAGGCAATTAGGAGGACTCGCAATCGTACAAACCAGCCAGCCTCTTTTTTATACCCAGGAAGTTGATGAAGCAGCTCTTCCTGGAAAACCTTGCCAGGCACATGAAAGACGACACAATAATGTAGTTAGCATGATTTTTCAGGGGCATTTCATGCTGAACATAACTTTAAACTCCTCTGATGAATCAACTTGACTGGTAGATGAAGGGAATATTATCTGCCTGGGCTTCAGGGAGGTTTTTGACATATCTCTACATGGCAGCACACATCCATATGGAAGCAATAGTGCAAAGGGGAGGGAATCAGTGTCTTTTCAACGATGCTGAGTGAAAAAACAAGAGGCAGTGGGCACTCTCTGAAATACAGGAGATTGCCATTGACCATCAGCAAATGATTCTTTACTGTGAGGGTGACTGAACCACGGCACAGACTGCCCAGAAAGATTGTGGAGCCTGGATCTTTGAAGACATTCAAAGTACACCCAGATAGACTCCTGGGCAAGAGGCTCTAGGTATCCTGGTTTAGGCAGGGGGATTGGGCCTGGTTAGCCCCACCAACCCCTTCCACTCTCATTCATTCTGTGCTAGTGAATTCTCTTCAAGATGCAATTCAAGCACTTGCATGACAAAGTTCTGTGAAGACAGAGATCCAAATGGACACGGCATCTAAGTTCCTTAAGCAGTGTTCAAGAAGAATGTAAAACTCTGGGACGAGTGTCTCTTCCCTAACTGAATCCCTTTCATGGGAAAATTCCCAGCTCTAGAAAGATCTTCTGATACGCATGCTTAAGACTGACACTGGCTGAGCAAATTTCTCCCTATGTGTATCCAAGACCAGTTAGGATCTTCAGCCAAAGTGCTGTCAACATAGTCACAGAATGTCTATTGTTAAGAAGTGACAACTTCCATCAGCATGGCAACTATTGGTCCACCAAATGGATGAATGGATGGGAATTATCTACTTGGGTTAAAAACAAAAAGAAAGAGTTGGTCTTTACTTATCAATTTCATTGCAATATTGATAAGGCAAGAAAAAGACCTAAGTCCTTGACTTTCTTAACTGGAGGAAAGATTTAAAAAATTCCTTGTAAAAATGTATGATCACAATCAGACTATTGAAACCATTTGAGTTGGGAAAAAAGTTCCAAAATTGTCTAGAGAGTGGCAAAGAAGCCAAGAAAATAGGAAAGAAACAAAAAGAGGGCAAAAGAGTAAGCTTCAGTGTACAAGCTCGTTCTAGAAGTAGTCTGCCGGGGAAAGGAAGCCCCAGTTGAATTTCCAATGTATTCCTGAGCTTGATTCAGTAACTGGTCAATGTAAAAACCAATCCTTTTGTATAACTTCTTCCAGCAACAAAAACTCCAACAGGTTGACACTACCATCATGCCTGTTCCAGACATATTTCAAAGAGAAATGATGATTTTCTTGAAAACCTACTTGCATAAAAGTTGCAAGATGGTGGAGGGATTGCCACATCCTCCTTCCTCCATCTGGCTTGAAAGTAGATTTGATAAAATATGCAACAAAGCACATGATTTATAAGGTAGAGTCAAATGGATGATTTGGGAATTGATCTCTTGTTGATAGTAAACTTCACATCCACTCTGTGTGACCTTTCTAAAACAAAATGTGGAGCTGAGGCATGAATCTGCCACAACAATTGTAAAGCAAACATACACACTCCCCTTCACATGCCCCCCCTTCCACACACACCTAGGCACACACAGAGATCAGCATAGCAGATCATGAACACCTTGGAAAAGACTGAAATGCTAAACGCCTCTCTTGATGGGCAAAAGAGCTGGTGCAGTAATTCAAATGCCTGGTACAAAAATTCTGTTTCATATTTAGCTCCTATTTAAAACACAGCTTTTCATTTCATTCTATTTACAGAATATTTTCTTTTCATTTGTTTCTTTAAAATTACTTAGTTCTCACCTGTTGTATGTCTAGGAATATTTTCTTCCAAAAATAGAAAAAAATAGATGCTATCTTTTCAGCAGAAAACATTGGTTGATACAATTTTAAACCATCATGATATGGAAGAATTGTTCTGTCCCTCTCGAAGGTGGAAGAAGCATTTGGATCACAGATCATCTACAATGAAATACTTGACATGTTTAAGATGCTTTCAATCAATTTTGATCGTCAATTGCTTCTTCGTTGTAAACAGTCATTTTTCAGTGAAGGGAAAGTGTGTGTGGTATATCTACATGATGTGTTCAAACCCAGTTCCTACTAATGGCCAGGCTGAATTCCAGGAAATAACGTCCCCAATGATATTTTGCCGCCTTCTTTGGCACTTCATGAAATCTTACCATGATGAAGTGCTGAAACACAGAGATTTTCTCTTAGAGAGTGTCTCATGTTGTAACCCATCCCATGGATTTTATGCTGTAATTCTTATCTCTTTTAAAATTTGCTATCTTCTGTACAGTTTTCATGAACATTTCTGTTACAGTAGTGAATAGCACAGACAAATGTCATTTTGTACAACTTTGAATTTACCCCAAGAGCTGAGAGAAAACTTGCTCCTATACTTCAATCCCAGTTTCTTCTATAGTCCAACTTTGTTTCTCTACCACCAAGCTTCTCCTTTGTTGCTGCTCCAAGCCCCGTCCAAGCTGACCTTGAATACTTTCAGGGATGGGACACCCACAACTTCCCTGGGCAACCTGTTCCAGTGTTCCAGCACTCCCACAGTAAAAAAGGCCTTCCTTTCATCTAATATGTGTAGGAAATCATAAATCTAGGCATAGAAATTTGGAGTGCAAATTTGAAATTCTTTTGATTTGAAGCACATTTTATATGAATACTGACTTACAGATGACTAAAAGATGTTGATGGGCATTTGAGCTGACAAGTTTTGAAAAAGTGTACGGAAATTAACATTGAAACCACTAAAATTAAAAACTTCTTCCCATTTTCTTTCTCCTCTCCTATTCAAAATTGCAAATGTCAGATATCAGTGCTTCATGCAAACCTCTCAGATGCTCTCAGGGAAAAAGCATTTATTTGAGACTAAGTTGCGGTTGACGTAGAACACTGCCTTTAACAGCTGCAGTGTGCCTGGAATTCAGGGCTTCCTGTTTGAAAAAATCCTATCTCTAGGCTGAACCCTAACCCTAACCCTAGGCAGATAAATCAGCCTGGGTATAGGGATGTTCCCAAGGAAAAAAGCACTGGAAGGAGCATGTTGAGGCAATTTTTGGCTGCCCTTGGGAAGCCTTTTGCAGCTGCACTGGGTCTGGAGCTCAGGGTTTACTGATTTAAAATCCCTATCCCTTGGCGTGACCATAGGTGCAACTGGAGGCAAGTAAATCAGCCTAGGTTCAATGATGGTCCCAAGGAAAAAGCGCTGGAGGCAGCCATGTTGTGGCACTTTTCCCCTCCTCTTGGGTAGTCCTTGGCAGCTGCTGTGTTCTTGGAACTCAGGGCTTTCTGGTTAAAAAAACACAAACCCTAGGCGTAACTCTAACCCTCACCCTAGGAAGGAAAACCAGCCTATGGTTCGGGATGGACTCATGAGAATAGCAGCAGAGGCAGCCAAGTTGTGTCACTTCTGCGGCCCTCTTGGGATGCCTTGAACAGCTGCAGTGTGCCTGCAGCTAAGGGCTTCCTAGTTTTAAAAATCCTAGCCCGAGGCCTAAGCCTTACAGTAACCCTAGGAAGGTAAATCAGCCTGGTGTTAGGCTTCTTGCCAAGGAAAAAGCCGGGAAAGCAACCATGTTGTGGCACTTTTGCACTCCCTTTGGGATGCCTTTCACAGCTCCAGTGTGCCTGCAACTAAGGGCTTACTGATTTTAAAAATCCTAGCCCTAGGCCGAACCCCAACCCTAAGACGAGAAAGGCAAATCAGCCAGGAATTAGGCATGTCCCCAAGGAAAAAGCTGTGGAGGCAGGCATGTTGTGGTACTTTTGCGCTCTTCTTGGGAAGTCCTTCGCAGCTGCTGTGTTCTTGGAACTCAGGTCTTTCTGGTTAATAGAACCCTTACCCTAGGCGTAACTCAAACCTTAACCCTAGGAAGGAAAATCAGCCTATGGTTCGGGATGGTCTCATGGAAATATCAGTGGTGGCAGCCAAGTTGCGTCACTTTTGCGCTCCCCTTGGGATGTCTTTCGCAGCTGCAGTGTGCCTGGAGCCCAGGGCTTCCTGGTTTTAAAAGTCCTAGGCCTAAGCCTAACAGTAACCCTAGGAAGGTAAATCAGCTGCGTATTAGGGTTCTTCCTAAGGGAAAAGCCATGAAAGCAGCCATGTTGTGGCACTTCTGCACTCCCTTTGGGATGCCTTTTGCAGATGAAGTAAGCCTGGAACTCAGGGCTTCCTAGTTAAAAAAATCCTAGCCCTAGGCCGAACCCCAAGCCTAAGACGAGAAAGGCAAATCAGCCAGGAATTAGGCATGTTCCCAAGGAAAAAGCTGTGGAGGCAGGCATGTTGTGGTACTTTTGCGCTCTTCTTGGGAAGTCCTTCGCAGCTGCTGTGTTCTTGGAACTCAGGGCTTTCTGGTTAATAGAACCCTTACCCTAGGCGTAACTCAAACCTTAACCCTAGGAAGGAAAATCAGCCTATGGTTCGGGATGGTCTCATGGAAATATCAGTGGTGGCAGCCAAGTTGTGTCACTTTTGCGCTCCCATTGGGATGCCTTTCGCAGCTGCAGTGTTCCTGGAGCCCAGGGCTTCCTGGTTTTAAAAGTCCTAGGCCTAAGCCTAACAGTAACCCTAGGAAGGTAAATCAGCCGAGTATTAGGGCTCTTCCTAAGGGAAAAACCGTGAAAGCAGCCATGTTGTGGCACTTTTGCACTCCCTTTTGGATGCCTTTCACAGCTCCAGTGTGCCTGGAACTCAGGGCTTCCTGATTTTAAAAATCCTAGCCCTAGGCCGAACCCCAACCCTAAGACGAGAAAGGCAAATCAGCCAGGAATTAGGCATGTCCCCAAGGAAAAAGCTGTGGAGGCAGGCATGTTGTGGTACTTTTGCGCTCTTCTTGGGAAGTCCTTCGCAGCTGCTGTGTTCTTGGAACTCAGGGCTTTCTGGTTAATAGAACCCTTACCCTAGGCGTAACTCAAACCTTAACCCTAGGAAGGAAAATCAGCCTATGGTTCGGGATGGTCTCATGGAAATATCAGTGGTGGCAGCCAAGTTGCGTCACATTTGCGCTCCCCTTGGGTCGCCTTTCGCAGCTGCAGTGTGCCTGGAGCCCAGGGCTTCCTGGTTTTAAAAGTCCTAGGCCTAAGCCTAACAGTAACCCTAGGAAGGTAAATCAGCCGCGTATTAGGGTTCTTCCTAAGGGAAAAGCCGTGAAAGCAGCCATGTTGTGGCACTTCTGCACTCCCTTTGGGATGCCTTTGGCAGATGAAGTAAGCCTGGAACTCAGGGCTTCCTGGTTAAAAAAATCCTAGCCCTAGGCCGAACCCCAACCCTAAGACGAGAAAGGCAAATCAGCCAGGAATTAGGCATGTCCCCAAGGAAAAAGCTGTGGAGGCAGGCATGTTGTGGTACTTTTGCGCTCTTCTTGGCTAGTCCTTCGCAGCTGCTGTGTTCTTGGAACTCAGGGCTTTCTGGTTAATAGAACCCTTACCCTAGGCGTAACTCAAACCTTAACCCTAGGAAGGAAAATCAGCCTATGGTTCGGGATGGTCTCATGGAAATATCAGTGGTGGCAGCCAAGTTGTGTCACTTTTGCGCTCCCCTTGGGATGCCTTTCGCAGCTGCAGTGTGCCTGGAGCCCAGGGCTTCCTGGTTTTAAAAGTCCTAGGCCTAAGCCTAACAGTAAGCCTAGGAAGGTAAATCAGCCGGGTATTAGGGTTCTTCCTAAGGGAAAAGCCGTGAAAGCAGCCATGTTGTGGCACTTCTGCACTCCCTTTGGGATGCCTTTGGCAGATGCAGTAAGCCTGGAACTCAGGGCTTCCTAGTTAAAAAAATCCTAGCCCTAGGCCGAACCCCAAGCCTAAGACGAGAAAGGCAAATCAGCCAGGAATTAGGCATGTCCACAAGGAAAAAGCTGTGGAGGCAGGCATGTTGTGGTACTTTTGCGCTCTTCTTGGGAAGTCCTTCGCAGCTGCTGTGTTCTTGGAACTCAGGGCTTTCTGGTTAATAGAACTCTTACCCTAGGCGTAACTCAAACCTTAACCCTAGGAAGGAAAATCAGCCTATGGTTCGGGATGGTCTCATGAGAATAGAAGCAGAGGCAGCCAAGTTGTGTCACTTCTGCAGCCCTCTTGGGATGCCTTTAACAGCTGCATATGCCTGGAGCCCAGGGCTTCCTGGTTTTAAAAGTCCTAGGTCTAAGCCTAACAGTAACCCTAGGAAGGTAAATCAGCCGCGTATTAGGGTTCTTCCTAAGGGAAAAGCTGTGAAAGCAGCCATGTTGTGGCACTTTTGCACTCCCTTTGGGATGCCTTTGGCAGATGCAGTAAGCCTGGAACTCAGGGCTTCCTGGTTAAAAAACTCCAAGCCCTAGGCTGAACCCTAACCCTAACCCTAGGCAGATAAATCAGCCTAGGTATAGGGATGGTGCCAAGGAAAAAGCTGTGAAAGCTGCCATGTTGTTGCACTTTTGTACTCCCCTTGGGATGCCTTGAACAGCTGCAGTGTGCCTGGATCTAAGGGCTTCCTAGTTTTAAAAATCCTAGCCCTAGACCTAAGCCTAACAGTAACCCTGGGAAGGGAAATCAGCCTGGTTTTAAGCTTCTTGCCAAGGAAAAAGCCGTGAAAGCAACCATGTTGTGGCACTTTTGCACTCCCTTTTGGATGCCTTTCACAGCTCCAGTGTGCCTGGAACTCAGGGCTTCCTGATTTTAAAAATCCTAGCCCTATGCCGAACCCCAACCCTAAGACGAGAAAGGCAAATCAGCCCGGAATTAGGCATGTCCCCAAGGAAAAAGCTGTGGAGGCAGGCATGTTGTGGTACTTTTGCGCTCTTCTTGGGAAGTCCTTCGCAGCTGCTGTGTTCTTGGAACTCAGGGCTTTCTGGTTAATAGAACCCTTACCCTAGGCGTAACTCAAACCTTAACCCTAGGAAGGAAAATCAGCCTATGGTTCGGGATGGTCTCATGGAAATATCAGTGGTGGCAGCCAAGTTGCGTCACTTTTGCGCTCCCCTTGGGATGCCTTTCGCAGCTGCAGTGTGCCTGGAGCCCAGGGCTTCCTGGTTTTAAAAGTCCTAGGCCTAAGCCTAACAGTAACCCTAGGAAGGTAAATCAGCCGCGTATTAGGGTTCTTCCTAAGGGAAAAGCCGTGAAAGCAGCCATGTTGTGGCACTTCTGCACTCCCTTTGGGATGCCTTTTGCAGATGCAGTAAGCCTGGAACTCAGGGCTTCCTAGTTAAAAAAATCCTAGCCCTAGGCCGAACCCCAACCCTAAGACGAGAAAGGCAAATCAGCCAGGAATTAGGCATGTCCCCAAGGAAAAAGCTGTGGAGGCAGGCATGTTGTGGTACTTTTGCGCTCTTCTTGGGAAGTCCTTCGCAGCTGCTGTGTTCTTGGAACTCAGGTCTTTCTGGTTAATAGAACCCTTACCCTAGGCGTAACTCAAACCTTAACCCTAGGAAGGAAAATCAGCCTATGTTTCGGGATGGTCTCATGGAAATATCAGTGGTGGCAGCCAAGTTGTGTCACTTTTGCGCTCCCATTGGGATGCCTTTCGCAGCTGCAGTGTGCCTGGAGCCCAGGGCTTCCTGGTTTTAAAAGTCCTAGGCCTAAGCCTAACAGTAACCCTAGGAAGGTAAATCAGCGGAGTATTAGAGTTCTTCCTAAGGGAAAAGCCGTGAAAGCAGCCATGTTGTGGCACTTTTGCACTCCCTTTTGGATGCCTTTCACAGCTCCAGTGTGCCTGGAACTCAGGGCTTCCTAGATAAAAAAATCCTAGCCCTAGGCCGAACCCCAAGCCTAAGACGAGAAAGGCAAATCAGCCAGGAATTAGGCATGTCCACAAGGAAAAAGCTGTGGAGGCAGGCATGTTGTGGTACTTTTGCGCTCTTCTTGGGTAGTCCTTCGCAGCTGCTGTGTTCTTGGAACTCAGGGCTTTCTGGTTAATAGAACTCTTAGCCTAGGCGTAACACAAACCTTAACCCTAGGAAGGAAAATCAGCCTATGGTTCGGGATGGTCTCATGAGAATAGAAGCAGAGGCAGCCAAGTTGTGTCACTTCTGCAGCCCTCTTGGGATGCCTTTAACAGCTGCATGTGCCTGGAGCCCAGGGCTTCCTGGTTTTAAAAGTCCTAGGTCTAAGCCTAACAGTAACCCTAGGAAGGTAAATCAGCCGCGTATTAGGGTTCTTCCTAAGGGAAAAGCTGTGAAAGCAGCCATGTTGTGGCACTTCTGCACTCCCTTTGGGATGCCTTTGGCAGATGCAGTAAGCCTGGAACTCAGGGCTTCCTGGTTAAAAAACTCCAAGCCCTAGGCTGAACCCTAACCCTAACCCTAGGCAGATAAATCAGCCTAGGTATAGGGATGGTGCCAAGGAAAAAGCTGTGAAAGCTGCCATGTTGTTGCACTTTTGTACTCCCCTTGGGATGCCTTGAACAGCTGCAGTGTGCCTGGATCTAAGGGCTTCCTAGTTTTAAAAATCCTAGCCCTAGACCTAAGCCTTACAGTAACCCTAGGAAGGTAAATCAGCCTGGTGTTAGGCTTCTTGCCAAGGAAAAAGCCGTGAAAGCAGCCATGTTGTGGCACTTTTGCACGCCCTTTTGGATGCCTTTCACAGCTCCAGTGTGCCTGGAACTCAGGGCTTCCTGATTTTAAAAGTCCTAGCCCTAGGCCGAACCCCAACCCTAAGACGAGAAAGGCAAATCAGCCAGGAATTAGGCATGTCCCCAAGGAAAAAGCTGTGGAGGCAGGCATGTTGTGGTACTTTTGCGCTCTTCTTGGGAAGTCCTTCGCAGCTGCTGTGTTCTTGGAACTCAGGGCTTTCTTGTTAATAGAACCCTTACCCTAGGCGTAACTCAAACCTTAACCCTAGGAAGGAAAATCAGCCTATGGTTCGGGATGGTCTCATGGAAATATCAGTGGTGGCAGCCAAGTTGCGTCACTTTTGCGCTCCCCTTGGGATGCCTTTCGCAGCTGCAGTGTTCCTGGAGCCCAGGGCTTCCTGGTTTTAAAAGTCCTAGGCCTAAGCCTAACAGTAACCCTAGGAAGGTAAATCAGCCGCGTATTAGGGTCCTTCCTAAGGGAAAAGCCGTGAAAGCAGCCATGTTGTGGCACTTCTGCACTCCCTTTGGGATGCCTTGGGCAGATGCAGTAAGCCTGGAACTCAGGGCTTCCTGGTTAAAAAACTCTGAGCCCTAGGCTGAAGCCTAACCCTATCCCCAGGAAGGAAAATCAGCCTAAGTATAGGGATCGTGCAATGTCTAGAACACGATGGGAGATGTTTTCTGTGCTGGCACAGTTTTTCCTCGCCAGACATAGTATAAAAGCTTTTTGCTAAGATGTAGACGAGAAGAGACGCTAAAGACGAAGGTACGATGCTCTCCGGAGCTAAGAGCTGCTCCCGGGCGTCTTTCGGCAGAAGCCGCGCTAAGGAGTGCACAGTGAGCGGCACAATCGTGTTTGCGCGAAGAAGCTGCTTCTTCGCATCCGGGAGCCGGAGAGAGCGGCACCTTCGGAAAGGTGAAGAAGGAAGCTGTACAACACTGGGATTGTGTGCGCAGCTTGCCAACTGCTAGAAAACAGTACCTTTGCACTCTCCTGACTTTTCCAATCACATGAACATTCGATTGGAAGCTGTTTTGGACAACTTTTCTTTTCTTCATGCCAAACACTCGGCACACCTCCGTGCAACGTCTAGAACACGATGGGAGATGTTTTCTGTGCTGGCACAGTTTTTCCTCGCCAGACATAGTGGAAAAGCTTTTTGCTAAGATGTAGACGAGAAGAGACGCTAAAGACGAAGGTACGATGCTGTCCGGAGCTAAGAGCCGCTCCCGGGCGTCTTTCGGCAGAAGCCGCGCTAAGGAGTGCACAGTGAGCGGCACAATCGTCTTTGCGCGAAGAAGCCGCTTCTTCGCCTCCGGGAGCCGGAGAGAGCGGCACCTTCGGAAAGGTGAAGAAGGAAGCTGTACAACACTGGGATTGTGTGCGCAGCTTGCCAACTGCTAGAAAACAGTACCTTTGCACTCTCCTGACTTTTCCAATCACATGAACATTCGATTGGAAGCTGTTTTGGACAACTTTTCTTTTCTTCATGCCAAACACTCGGCACACCTCCGTGCAACGTCTAGAACACGATGGGAGATGTTTTCTGTGCTGGCACAGTTTTTCCTCGCCAGACATAGTGGAAAAGCTTTTTGCTAAGATGTAGACGAGAAGAGACGCTAAAGACGAAGGTACGATGCTGTCCGGAGCTAAGAGCCGCTCCCGGGCGTCTTTCGGCAGAAGCCGCGCTAAGGAGTGCACAGTGAGCGGCACAATCGTCTTTGCGCGAAGAAGCCGCTTCTTCGCCTCCGGGAGCCGGAGAGAGCGGCACCTTCGGAAAGGTGAAGAAGGAAGCTGTACAACACTGGGATTGTGTGCGCAGCTTGCCAACTGCTAGAAAACAGTACCTTTGCACTCTCCTGACTTTTCCAATCACATGAACATTCGATTGGAAGCTGTTTTGGACAACTTTTCTTTTCTTCATGCCAAACACTCGGCACACCTCCGTGCAACGTCTAGAACACGATGGGAGATGTTTTCTGTGCTGGCACAGTTTTTCCTCGCCAGACATAGTGGAAAAGCTTTTTGCTAAGATGTAGACGAGAAGAGACGCTAAAGACGAAGGTACGATGCTGTCCGGAGCTAAGAGCCGCTCCCGGGCGTCTTTCGGCAGAAGCCGCGCTAAGGAGTGCACAGTGAGCGGCACAATCGTCTTTGCGCGAAGAAGCCGCTTCTTCGCCTCCGGGAGCCGGAGAGAGCGGCACCTTCGGAAAGGTGAAGAAGGAAGCTGTACAACACTGGGATTGTGTGCGCAGCTTGCCAACTGCTAGAAAACAGTACCTTTGATCTCTCCTGACTTTTCCAATCACATGAACATTCGATTGGAAGCTGTTTTGGACAACTTTTCTTTTCTTCATGCCAAACACTCGGCACACCTCCGTGCAACGTCTAGAACACGATGGGAGATGTTTTCTGTGCTGGCACAGTTTTTCCTCGCCAGACATAGTGGAAAAGCTTTTTGCTAAGATGTAGACGAGAAGAGACGCTAAAGACGAAGGTACGATGCTGTCCGGAGCTAAGAGCCGCTCCCGGGCGTCTTTCGGCAGAAGCCGCGCTAAGGAGTGCACAGTGAGCGGCACAATCGTCTTTGCGCGAAGAAGCCGCTTCTTCGCCTCCGGGAGCCGGAGAGAGCGGCACCTTCGGAAAGGTGAAGAAGGAAGCTGTACAACACTGGGATTGTGTGCGCAGCTTGCCAACTGATAGAAAACAGTACCTTTGCACTCTCCTGACTTTTCCAATCACATGAACATTCGATTGGAAGCTGTTTTGGACAACTTTTCTTTTCTTCATGCCAAACACTCGGCACACCTCCGTGCAACGTCTAGAACACGATGGGAGATGTTTTCTGTGCTGGCACAGTTTTTCCTATCCAGACATAGTGGAAAAGCTTTTTGCTAAGATGTAGACGAGAAGAGACGCTAAAGACGAAGGTACGATGCTGTCCGGAGCTAAGAGCCGCTCCCGGGCGTCTTTCGGCAGAAGCCGCGCTAAGGAGTGCACAGTGAGCGGCACAATCGTCTTTGCGCGAAGAAGCCGCTTCTTCGCCTCCGGGAGCCGGAGAGAGCGGCACCTTCGGAAAGGTGAAGAAGGAAGCTGTACAACACTGGGATTGTGTGCGCAGCTTGCCAACTGCTAGAAAACAGTACCTTTGCACTCTCCTGACTTTTCCAATCACATGAACATTCGATTGGAAGCTGTTTTGGACAACTTTTCTTTTCTTCATGCCAAACACTCGGCACACCTCCGTGCAACGTCTAGAACACGATGGGAGATGTTTTCTGTGCTGGCACAGTTTTTCCTCGCCAGACATAGTGGAAAAGCTTTTTGCTAAGATGTAGACGAGAAGAGACGCTAAAGACGAAGGTACGATGCTCTCCGGAGCTAAGAGCCGCTCCCGGGCGTCTTTCGGCAGAAGCCGCGCTAAGGAGTGCACAGTGAGCGGCACAATCGTCTTTGCGCGAAGAAGCCGCTTCTTCGCCTCCGGGAGCCGGAGAGAGCGGCACCTTCGGAAAGGTGAAGAAGGAAGCTGTACAACACTGGGATTGTGTGCGCAGCTTGCCAACTGCTAGAAAACAGTACCTTTGCATTCTTCTGACTTTTCCAATCACATGAACATTCGATTGGAAGCTGTTTTGGACAACTTTTCTTTTCTTCATGCCAAACACTCGGCACACCTCCGTGCAACGTCTAGAACACGATGGGAGATGTTTTCTGTGCTGGCACAGTTTTTCCTCGCCAGACATAGTGGAAAAGCTTTTTGCTAAGATGTAGACGAGAAGAGACGCTAAAGACGAAGGTACGATGCTGTCCGGAGCTAAGAGCCGCTCCCGGGCGTCTTTCGGCAGAAGCCGCGCTAAGGAGCGCACAGTGAGCGGCACAATCGTCTTTGCGCGAAGAAGCCGCTTCTTCGCCTCCGGGAGCCGGAGAGAGCGGCACCTTCGGAAAGGTGAAGAAGGAAGCTGTACAACACTGGGATTGTGTGCGCAGCTTGCCAACTGCTAGAAAACAGTACCTTTGCACTCTCCTGACTTTTCCAATCACATGAACATTCGATTGGAAGCTGTTTTGGACAACTTTTCTTTTCTTCATGCCAAACACTCGGCACACCTCCGTGCAACGTCTAGAACACGATGGGAGATGTTTTCTGTGCTGGCACAGTTTTTCCTCGCCAGACATAGTGGAAAAGCTTTTTGCTAAGATGTAGACGAGAAGAGACGCTAAGGACTGGATGTAAGCAAATGACACTCATCTTCAAAAAAGGCAATTAGGAGGACTCGCAATCGTACAAACCAGCCAGCCTCTTTTTTATACCCAGGAAGTTGATGAAGCAGCTCTTCCTGGAAAACCTTGCCAGGCACATGAAAGACGACACAATAATGTAGTTAGCATGATTTTTCAGGGGCATTTCATGCTGAACATAACTTTAAACTCCTCTGATGAATCAACTTGACTGGTAGATGAAGGGAATATTATCTGCCTGGGCTTCAGGGAGGTTTTTGACATATCTCTACATGGCAGCACACATCCATATGGAAGCAATAGTGCAAAGGGGAGGGAATCAGTGTCTTTTCAACGATGCTGAGTGAAAAAACAAGAGGCAGTGGGCACTCTCTGAAATACAGGAGATTGCCATTGACCATCAGCAAATGATTCTTTACTGTGAGGGTGACTGAACCACGGCACAGACTGCCCAGAAAGATTGTGGAGCCTGGATCTTTGAAGACATTCAAAGTACACCCAGATAGACTCCTGGGCAAGAGGCTCTAGGTATCCTGGTTTAGGCAGGGGGATTGGGCCTGGTTAGCCCCACCAACCCCTTCCACTCTCATTCATTCTGTGCTAGTGAATTCTCTTCAAGATGCAATTCAAGCACTTGCATGACAAAGTTCTGTGAAGACAGAGATCCAAATGGACACGGCATCTAAGTTCCTTAAGCAGTGTTCAAGAAGAATGTAAAACTCTGGGACGAGTGTCTCTTCCCTAACTGAATCCCTTTCATGGGAAAATTCCCAGCTCTAGAAAGATCTTCTGATACGCATGCTTAAGACTGACACTGGCTGAGCAAATTTCTCCCTATGTGTATCCAAGACCAGTTAGGATCTTCAGCCAAAGTGCTGTCAACATAGTCACAGAATGTCTATTGTTAAGAAGTGACAACTTCCATCAGCATGGCAACTATTGGTCCACCAAATGGATGAATGGATGGGAATTATCTACTTGGGTTAAAAACAAAAAGAAAGAGTTGGTCTTTACTTATCAATTTCATTGCAATATTGATAAGGCAAGAAAAAGACCTAAGTCCTTGACTTTCTTAACTGGAGGAAAGATTTAAAAAATTCCTTGTAAAAATGTATGATCACAATCAGACTATTGAAACCATTTGAGTTGGGAAAAAAGTTCCAAAATTGTCTAGAGAGTGGCAAAGAAGCCAAGAAAATAGGAAAGAAACAAAAAGAGGGCAAAAGAGTAAGCTTCAGTGTACAAGCTCGTTCTAGAAGTAGTCTGCCGGGGAAAGGAAGCCCCAGTTGAATTTCCAATGTATTCCTGAGCTTGATTCAGTAACTGGTCAATGTAAAAACCAATCCTTTTGTATAACTTCTTCCAGCAACAAAAACTCCAACAGGTTGACACTACCATCATGCCTGTTCCAGACATATTTCAAAGAGAAATGATGATTTTCTTGAAAACCTACTTGCATAAAAGTTGCAAGATGGTGGAGGGATTGCCACATCCTCCTTCCTCCATCTGGCTTGAAAGTAGATTTGATAAAATATGCAACAAAGCACATGATTTATAAGGTAGAGTCAAATGGATGATTTGGGAATTGATCTCTTGTTGATAGTAAACTTCACATCCACTCTGTGTGACCTTTCTAAAACAAAATGTGGAGCTGAGGCATGAATCTGCCACAACAATTGTAAAGCAAACATACACACTCCCCTTCACATGCCCCCCCTTCCACACACACCTAGGCACACACAGAGATCAGCATAGCAGATCATGAACACCTTGGAAAAGACTGAAATGCTAAACGCCTCTCTTGATGGGCAAAAGAGCTGGTGCAGTAATTCAAATGCCTGGTACAAAAATTCTGTTTCATATTTAGCTCCTATTTAAAACACAGCTTTTCATTTCATTCTATTTACAGAATATTTTCTTTTCATTTGTTTCTTTAAAATTACTTAGTTCTCACCTGTTGTATGTCTAGGAATATTTTCTTCCAAAAATAGAAAAAAATAGATGCTATCTTTTCAGCAGAAAACATTGGTTGATACAATTTTAAACCATCATGATATGGAAGAATTGTTCTGTCCCTCTCGAAGGTGGAAGAAGCATTTGGATCACAGATCATCTACAATGAAATACTTGACATGTTTAAGATGCTTTCAATCAATTTTGATCGTCAATTGCTTCTTCGTTGTAAACAGTCATTTTTCAGTGAAGGGAAAGTGTGTGTGGTATATCTACATGATGTGTTCAAACCCAGTTCCTACTAATGGCCAGGCTGAATTCCAGGAAATAACGTCCCCAATGATATTTTGCCGCCTTCTTTGGCACTTCATGAAATCTTACCATGATGAAGTGCTGAAACACAGAGATTTTCTCTTAGAGAGTGTCTCATGTTGTAACCCATCCCATGGATTTTATGCTGTAATTCTTATCTCTTTTAAAATTTGCTATCTTCTGTACAGTTTTCATGAACATTTCTGTTACAGTAGTGAATAGCACAGACAAATGTCATTTTGTACAACTTTGAATTTACCCCAAGAGCTGAGAGAAAACTTGCTCCTATACTTCAATCCCAGTTTCTTCTATAGTCCAACTTTGTTTCTCTACCACCAAGCTTCTCCTTTGTTGCTGCTCCAAGCCCCGTCCAAGCTGACCTTGAATACTTTCAGGGATGGGACACCCACAACTTCCCTGGGCAACCTGTTCCAGTGTTCCAGCACTCCCACAGTAAAAAAGGCCTTCCTTTCATCTAATATGTGTAGGAAATCATAAATCTAGGCATAGAAATTTGGAGTGCAAATTTGAAATTCTTTTGATTTGAAGCACATTTTATATGAATACTGACTTACAGATGACTAAAAGATGTTGATGGGCATTTGAGCTGACAAGTTTTGAAAAAGTGTACGGAAATTAACATTGAAACCACTAAAATTAAAAACTTCTTCCCATTTTCTTTCTCCTCTCCTATTCAAAATTGCAAATGTCAGATATCAGTGCTTCATGCAAACCTCTCAGATGCTCTCAGGGAAAAAGCATTTATTTGAGACTAAGTTGCGGTTGACGTAGAACACTGCCTTTAACAGCTGCAGTGTGCCTGGAATTCAGGGCTTCCTGTTTGAAAAAATCCTATCTCTAGGCTGAACCCTAACCCTAACCCTAGGCAGATAAATCAGCCTGGGTATAGGGATGTTCCCAAGGAAAAAAGCACTGGAAGGAGCATGTTGAGGCAATTTTTGGCTGCCCTTGGGAAGCCTTTTGCAGCTGCACTGGGTCTGGAGCTCAGGGTTTACTGATTTAAAATCCCTATCCCTTGGCGTGACCATAGGTGCAACTGGAGGCAAGTAAATCAGCCTAGGTTCAATGATGGTCCCAAGGAAAAAGCGCTGGAGGCAGCCATGTTGTGGCACTTTTCCCCTCCTCTTGGGTAGTCCTTGGCAGCTGCTGTGTTCTTGGAACTCAGGGCTTTCTGGTTAAAAAAACACTAACCCTAGGCGTAACTCTAACCCTCACCCTAGGAAGGAAAACCAGCCTATGGTTCGGGATGGACTCATGAGAATAGCAGCAGAGGCAGCCAAGTTGTGTCACTTCTGCGGCCCTCTTGGGATGCCTTGAACAGCTGCAGTGTGCCTGCAGCTAAGGGCTTCCTAGTTTTAAAAATCCTAGCCCTAGGCCTAAGCCTTACAGTAACCCTAGGAAGGTAAATCAGCCTGGTGTTAGGCTTCTTGCCAAGGAAAAAGCCGGGAAAGCAACCATGTTGTGGCACTTTTGCACTCCCTTTGGGATGCCTTTCACAGCTCCAGTGTGCCTGCAACTAAGGGCTTACTGATTTTAAAAATCCTAGCCCTAGGCCGAACCCCAACCCTAAGACGAGAAAGGCAAATCAGCCAGGAATTAGGCATGTCCCCAAGGAAAAAGCTGTGGAGGCAGGCATGTTGTGGTACTTTTGCGCTCTTCTTGGGAAGTCCTTCGCAGCTGCTGTGTTCTTGGAACTCAGGTCTTTCTGGTTAATAGAACCCTTACCCTAGGCGTAACTCAAACCTTAACCCTAGGAAGGAAAATCAGCCTATGGTTCGGGATGGTCTCATGGAAATATCAGTGGTGGCAGCCAAGTTGCGTCACTTTTGCGCTCCCCTTGGGATGCCTTTCGCAGCTGCAGTGTGCCTGGAGCCCAGGGCTTCCTGGTTTTAAAAGTCCTAGGCCTAAGCCTAACAGTAACCCTAGGAAGGTAAATCAGCCGCGTATTAGGGTTCTTCCTAAGGGAAAAGCCATGAAAGCAGCCATGTTGTGGCACTTCTGCACTCCCTTTGGGATGCCTTTTGCAGATGAAGTAAGCCTGGAACTCAGGGCTTCCTAGTTAAAAAAATCCTATCCCTAGGCCGAACCCCAAGCCTAAGACGAGAAAGGCAAATCAGCCAGGAATTAGGCATGTTCCCAAGGAAAAAGCTGTGGAGGCAGGCATGTTGTGGTACTTTTGCGCTCTTCTTGGGAAGTCCTTCGCAGCTGCTGTGTTCTTGGAACTCAGGGCTTTCTGGTTAATAGAACCCTTACCCTAGGCGTAACTCAAACCTTAACCCTAGGAAGGAAAATCAGCCTATGTTTCGGGATGGTCTCATGGAAATATCAGTGGTGGCAGCCAAGTTGTGTCACTTTTGCGCTCCCATTGGGATGCCTTTCGCAGCTGCAGTGTTCCTGGAGCCCAGGGCTTCCTGGTTTTAAAAGTCCTAGGCCTAAGCCTAACAGTAACCCTAGGAAGGTAAATCAGCCGAGTATTAGGGTTCTTCCTAAGGGAAAAGCCGTGAAAGCAGCCATGTTGTGGCACTTTTGCACTCCCTTTTGGATGCCTTTCACAGCTCCAGTGTGCCTGGAACTCAGGGCTTCCTGATTTTAAAAATCCTAGCCCTAGGCCGAACCCCAACCCTAAGACGAGAAAGGCAAATCAGCCAGGAATTAGGCATGTCCCCAAGGAAAAAGCTGTGGAGGCAGGCATGTTGTGGTACTTTTGCGCTCTTCTTGGGAAGTCCTTCGCAGCTGCTGTGTTCTTGGAACTCAGGTCTTTCTGGTTAATAGAACCCTTACCCTAGGCGTAACTCAAACCTTAACCCTAGGAAGGAAAATCAGCCTATGGTTCGGGATGGTCTCATGGAAATATCAGTGGTGGCAGCCAAGTTGCGTCACTTTTGCGCTCCCCTTGGGTCGCCTTTCGCAGCTGCAGTGTGCCTGGAGCCCAGGGCTTCCTGGTTTTAAAAGTCCTAGGCCTAAGCCTAACAGTAACCCTAGGAAGGTAAATCAGCCGCGTATTAGGGTTCTTCCTAAGGGAAAAGCCGTGAAAGCAGCCATGTTGTGGCACTTCTGCACTCCCTTTGGGATGCCTTTGGCAGATGAAGTAAGCCTGGAACTCAGGGTTTCCTGGTTAAAAAAATCCTAGCCCTAGGCCGAACCCCAAGCCTAAGACGAGAAAGGCAAATCAGCCAGGAATTAGGCATGTCCCCAAGGAAAAAGCTGTGGAGGCAGGCATGTTGTGGTACTTTTGCGCTCTTCTTGGGTAGTCCTTCGCAGCTGCTGTGTTCTTGGAACTCAGGGCTTTCTGGTTAATAGAACCCTTACCCTAGGCGTAACTCAAACCTTAACCCTAGGAAGGAAAATCAGCCTATGGTTCGGGATGGTCTCATGGAAATATCAGTGGTGGCAGCCAAGTTGTGTCACTTTTGCGCTCCCCTTGGGATGCCTTTCGCAGCTGCAGTGTGCCTGGAGCCCAGGGCTTCCTGGTTTTAAAAGTCCTAGGCCTAAGCCTAACAGTAAGCCTAGGAAGGTAAATCAGCCGGGTATTAGGGTTCTTCCTAAGGGAAAAGCCGTGAAAGCAGCCATGTTGTGGCACTTCTGCACTCCCTTTGGGATGCCTTTGGCAGATGCAGTAAGCCTGGAACTCAGGGCTTCCTAGTTAAAAAAATCCTAGCCCTAGGCCGAACCCCAACCCTAAGACGAGAAAGGCAAATCAGCCAGGAATTAGGCATGTCCCCAAGGAAAAAGCTGTGGAGGCAGGCATGTTGTGGTACTTTTGCGCTCTTCTTGGGAAGTCCTTCGCAGCTGCTGTGTTCTTGGAACTCAGGGCTTTCTGATTAATAGAACTCTTACCCTAGGCGTAACTCAAACCTTAACCCTAGGAAGGAAAATCAGCCTATGGTTCGGGATGGTCTCATGAGAATAGAAGCAGAGGCAGCCAAGTTGTGTCACTTCTGCAGCCCTCTTGGGATGCCTTTAACAGCTGCATATGCCTGGAGCCCAGGGCTTCCTGGTTTTAAAAGTCCTAGGTCTAAGCCTAACAGTAACCCTAGGAAGGTAAATCAGCCGCGTATTAGGGTTCTTCCTAAGGGAAAAGCTGTGAAAGCAGCCATGTTGTGGCACTTTTGCACTCCCTTTGGGATGCCTTTGGCAGATGCAGTAAGCCTGGAACTCAGGGCTTCCTGGTTAAAAATCTCCAAGCCCTAGGCTGAACCCTAACCCTAACCCTAGGCAGATAAATCAGCCTAGGTATAGGGATGGTGCCAAGGAAAAAGCTGTGAAAGCTGCCATGTTGTTGCACTTTTGTACTCCCCTTGGGATGCCTTGAACAGCTGCAGTGTGCCTGGATCTAAGGGCTTCCTAGTTTTAAAAATCCTAGCCCTAGGCCTAAGCCTAACAGTAACCCTGGGAAGGGAAATCAGCCTGGTGTTAAGCTTCTTGCCAAGGAAAAAGCCGTGAAAGCAACCATGTTGTGGCACTTTTGCACTCCCTTTTGGATGCCTTTCACAGCTCCAGTGTGCCTGGAACTCAGGGCTTCCTGATTTTAAAAGTCCTAGCCCTATGCCGAACCCCAACCCTAAGACGAGAAAGGCAAATCAGCCAGGAATTAGGCATGTCCCCAAGGAAAAAGCTGTGGAGGCAGGCATGTTGTGGTACTTTTGCGCTCTTCTTGGGAAGTCCTTCGCAGCTGCTGTGTTCTTGGAACTCAGGGCTTTCTTGTTAATAGAACCCTTACCCTAGGCGTAACTCAAACCTTAACCCTAGGAAGGAAAATCAGCCTATGGTTCGGGATGGTCTCATGGAAATATCAGTGGTGGCAGCCAAGTTGCGTCACTTTTGCGCTCCCCTTGGGATGCCTTTCGCAGCTGCAGTGTTCCTGGAGCCCAGGGCTTCCTGGTTTTAAAAGTCCTAGGCCTAAGCCTAACAGTAACCCTAGGAAGGTAAATCAGCCGAGTATTAGAGTTCTTCCTAAGGGAAAAGCCGTGAAAGCAGCCATGTTGTGGCACTTTTGCACTCCCTTTTGGATGCCTTTCACAGCTCCAGTGTGCCTGGAACTCAGGGCTTCCTGATTTTAAAAATCCTAGCCCTAGGCCGAACCCCAACCCTAAGACGAGAAAGGCAAATCAGCCAGGAATTAGGCATGTCCCCAAGGAAAAAGCTGTGGAGGCAGGCATGTTGTGGTACTTTTGCGCTCTTCTTGGGAAGTCCTTCGCAGCTGCTGTGTTCTTGGAACTCAGGGCTTTCTGGTTAATAGAACCCTTACCCTAGGCGTAACTCAAACCTTAACCCTAGGAAGGAAAATCAGCCTATGGTTCGGGATGGTCTCATGGAAATATCAGTGGTGGCAGCCAAGTTGTGTCACTTTTGCGCTCCCCTTGGGATGCCTTTCGCAGCTGCAGTGTGCCTGGAGCCCAGGGCTTCCTGGTTTTAAAAGTCCTAGGCCTAAGCCTAACAGTAAGCCTAGGAAGGTAAATCAGCCGGGTATTAGGGTTCTTCCTAAGGGAAAAGCCGTGAAAGCAGCCATGTTGTGGCACTTCTGCACTCCCTTTGGGATGCCTTTGGCAGATGCAGTAAGACTGGAACTCAGGGCTTCCTAGTTAAAAAAATCCTAGCCCTAGGCCGAACCCCAAGCCTAAGACGAGAAAGGCAAATCAGCCAGGAATTAGGCATGTCCCCAAGGAAAAAGCTGTGGAGGCAGGCATGTTGTGGTACTTTTGCGCTCTTCTTGGGAAGTCCTTCGCAGCTGCTGTGTTCTTGGAACTCAGGGCTTTCTGGTTAATAGAACCCTTACCCTAGGCGTAACTCAAACCTTAACCCTAGGAAGGAAAATCAGCCTATGGTTCGGGATGGTCTCATGGAAATATCAGTGGTGGCAGCCAAGTTGCGTCACTTTTGCGCTCCCCTTGGGATGCCTTTCGCAGCTGCAGTGTGCCTGGAGCCCAGGGCTTCCTGGTTTTAAAAGTCCTAGGCCTAAGCCTAACAGTAACCCTAGGAAGGTAAATCAGCCGCGTATTAGGGTTCTTCCTAAGGGAAAAGCCATGAAAGCAGCCATGTTGTGGCACTTCTGCACTCCCTTTGGGATGCCTTTTGCAGATGAAGTAAGCCTGGAACTCAGGGCTTCCTAGTTAAAAAAATCCTATCCCTAGGCCGAACCCCAAGCCTAAGACGAGAAAGGCAAATCAGCCAGGAATTAGGCATGTTCCCAAGGAAAAAGCTGTGGAGGCAGGCATGTTGTGGTACTTTTGCGCTCTTCTTGGGAAGTCCTTCGCAGCTGCTGTGTTCTTGGAACTCAGGGCTTTCTGGTTAATAGAACCCTTACCCTAGGCGTAACTCAAACCTTAACCCTAGGAAGGAAAATCAGCCTATGTTTCGGGATGGTCTCATGGAAATATCAGTGGTGGCAGCCAAGTTGTGTCACTTTTGCGCTCCCAGTGGGATGCCTTTCGCAGCTGCAGTGTTCCTGGAGCCCAGGGCTTCCTGGTTTTAAAAGTCCTAGGCCTAAGCCTAACAGTAACCCTAGGAAGGTAAATCAGCCGAGTATTAGGGTTCTTCCTAAGGGAAAAGCCGTGAAAGCAGCCATGTTGTGGCACTTTTGCACTCCCTTTTGGATGCCTTTCACAGCTCCAGTGTGCCTGGAACTCAGGGCTTCCTGATTTTAAAAATCCTAGCCCTAGGCCGAACCCCAAGCCTAAGACGAGAAAGGCAAATCAGCCAGGAATTAGGCATGTCCCCAAGGAAAAAGCTGTGGAGGCAGGCATGTTGTGGTACTTTTGCGCTCTTCTTGGGAAGTCCTTCGCAGCTGCTGTGTTCTTGGGACTCAGGGCTTTCTGGTTAATAGAACCCTTACCCTAGGCGTAACTCAAACCTTAACCCTAGGAAGGAAAATCAGCCTATGGTTCGGGATGGTCTCATGGAAATATCAGTGGTGGCAGCCAAGTTGTGTCACTTTTGCGCTCCCCTTGGGATGCCTTTCGCAGCTGCAGTGTGCCTGGAGCCCAGGGCTTCCTGGTTTTAAAAGTCCTAGGCCTAAGCCTAACAGTAAGCCTAGGAAGGTAAATCAGCCGGGTATTAGGGTTCTTCCTAAGGGAAAAGCCGTGAAAGCAGCCATGTTGTGGCACTTCTGCACTCCCTTTGGGATGCCTTTGGCAGATGCAGTAAGCCTGGAACTCAGGGCTTCCTAGTTAAAAAAATCCTAGCCCTAGGCCGAACCCCAACCCTAAGACGAGAAAGGCAAATCAGCCAGGAATTAGGCATGTCCCCAAGGAAAAAGCTGTGGAGGCAGGCATGTTGTGGTACTTTTGCGCTCTTCTTGGGAAGTCCTTCGCAGCTGCTGTGTTCTTGGAACTCAGGGCTTTCTGATTAATAGAACTCTTACCCTAGGCGTAACTCAAACCTTAACCCTAGGAAGGAAAATCAGCCTATGGTTCGGGATGGTCTCATGAGAATAGAAGCAGAGGCAGCCAAGTTGTGTCACTTCTGCAGCCCTCTTGGGATGCCTTTAACAGCTGCATATGCCTGGAGCCCAGGGCTTCCTGGTTTTAAAAGTCCTAGGTCTAAGCCTAACAGTAACCCTAGGAAGGTAAATCAGCCGCGTATTAGGGTTCTTCCTAAGGGAAAAGCTGTGAAAGCAGCCATGTTGTGGCACTTTTGCACTCCCTTTGGGATGCCTTTGGCAGATGCAGTAAGCCTGGAACTCAGGGCTTCCTGGTTAAAAAACTCCAAGCCCTAGGCTGAACCCTAACCCTAACCCTAGGCAGATAAATCAGCCTAGGTATAGGGATGGTGCCAAGGAAAAAGCTGTGAAAGCTGCCATGTTGTTGCACTTTTGTACTCCCCTTGGGATGCCTTGAACAGCTGCAGTGTGCCTGGATCTAAGGGCTTCCTAGTTTTAAAAATCCTAGCCCTAGGCCTAAGCCTAACAGTAACCCTGGGAAGGGAAATAAGCCTGGTGTTAAGCTTCTTGCCAAGGAAAAAGCCGTGAAAGCAACCATGTTGTGGCACTTTTGCACTCCCTTTTGGATGCCTTTCACAGCTCCAGTGTGCCTGGAACTCAGGGCTTCCTGATTTTAAAAGTCCTAGCCCTATGCCGAACCCCAACCCTAAGACGAGAAAGGCAAATCAGCCCGGAATTAGGCATGTCCCCAAGGAAAAAGCTGTGGAGGCAGGCATGTTGTGGTACTTTTGCGCTCTTCTTGGGAAGTCCTTCGCAGCTGCTGTGTTCTTGGAACTCAGGGCTTTCTGGTTAATAGAACCCTTACCCTAGGCGTAACTCAAACCTTAACCCTAGGAAGGAAAATCAGCCTATGGTTCGGGATGGTCTCATGGAAATATCAGTGGTGGCAGCCAAGTTGCGTCACTTTTGCGCTCCCCTTGGGATGCCTTTCGCAGCTGCAGTGTGCCTGGAGCCCAGGGCTTCCTGGTTTTAAAAGTCCTAGGCCTAAGCCTAACAGTAACCCTAGGAAGGTAAATCAGCCGCGTATTAGGGTTCTTCCTAAGGGAAAAGCCGTGAAAGCAGCCATGTTGTGGCACTTCTGCACTCCCTTTGGGATGCCTTTTGCAGATGCAGTAAGCCTGGAACTCAGGGCTTCCTAGTTAAAAAAATCCTAGCCCTAGGCCGAACCCCAAGCCTAAGACGAGAAAGGCAAATCAGCCAGGAATTAGGCATGTCCCCAAGGAAAAAGCTGTGGAGGCAGGCATGTTGTGGTACTTTTGCGCTCTTCTTGGGAAGTCCTTCGCAGCTGCTGTGTTCTTGGAACTCAGGGCTTTCTGGTTAATAGAACCCTTACCCTAGGCGTAACTCAAACCTTAACCCTAGGAAGGAAAATCAGCCTATGGTTCGGGATGGTCTCATGGAAATATCAGTGGTGGCAGCCAAGTTGTGTCACTTTTGCGCTCCCCTTGGGATGCCTTTCGCAGCTGCAGTGTGCCTGGAGCCCAGGGCTTCCTGGTTTTAAAAGTCCTAGGCCTAAGCCTAACAGTAACCCTAGGAAGGTAAATCAGCCGGGTATTAGGGTTCTTCCTAAGGGAAAAGCCGTGAAAGCAGCCATGTTGTGGCACTTTTGCACTCCCTTTGGGATGCCTTTGGCAGATGCAGTAAGCCTGGAACTCAGGGCTTCCTAGTTAAAAAAATCCTAGCCCTAGGCCGAACCCCAAGCCTAAGACGAGAAAGGCAAATCAGCCAGGAATTAGGCATGTCCCCAAGGAAAAAGCTGTGGAGGCAGGCATGTTGTGGTACTTTTGCGCTCTTCTTGGGTAGTCCTTCGCAGCTGCTGTGTTCTTGGAACTCAGGGCTTTCTGGTTAATAGACCTCTTACCCTAGGCGAAACTCAAACCTTAACCCTAGGAAGGAAAATCAGCCTATGGTTCGGGATGGTCTCATGAGAATAGAAGCAGAGGCAGCCAAGTTGTGTAACTTCTGCGGCCCTCTTGGGATGCCTTTCGCAGCTGCAGTGTGCGTGGAGCCCAGGGCTTCCTGGTTTTAAAAGTCCTAGGCCTAAGCCTAACAGTAACCCTAGGAAGGTAAATCAGCCGGGTATTAGGGTTCTTCCTAAGGGAAAAGCCGTGAAAGCAGCCATGTTGTGGCACTTCTGCACTCCCTTTGGGATGCCTTTGGCAGATGCAGTAAGCCTGGAACTCAGGGCTTCCTGGTTAAAAAACTCCAAGCCCTAGGCTGAACCCTAACCCTAACCCTAGGCAGATAAATCAGCCTAGGTATAGGGATGGTGCCAAGGAAAAAGCTGTGAAAGCTGCCATGTTGTTGCACTTTTGTACTCCCCTTGGGATGCCTTGAACAGCTGCAGTGTGCCTGGATCTAAGGGCTTCCTAGTTTTAAAAATCCTAGCCCTAGGCCTAAGCCTTACAGTAACCCTGGGAAGGGAAATCAGCCTGGTGTTAAGCTTCTTGCCAAGGAAAAAGCCGTGAAAGCAACCATGTTGTGGCACTTTTGCACTCCCTTTTGGATGCCTTTCACAGCTCCAGTGTGCCTGGAACTCAGGGCTTCCTGATTTTAAAAGTCCTAGCCCTAGGCCGAACCCCAACCCTAAGACGAGAAAGGCAAATCAGCCAGGAATTAGGCATGTCCCCAAGGAAAAAGCTGTGGAGGCAGGCACGTTGTGGTACTTTTGCGCTCTTCTTGGGAAGTCCTTCGCAGCTGCTGTGTTCTTGGAACTCAGGGCTTTCTGGTTAATAGAACCCTTACCCTAGGCGTAACTCAAACCTTAACCCTAGGAAGGAAAATCAGCCTATGGTTCGGGATGGTCTCATGAGAATAGCAGCAGAGGCAGCCAAGTTTTGTCACTTCTGCACCCTCTTGGGATGCCTTTAACAGCTGCAGTGTGCCTGGAGCCCAGGGCTTCCTGGTTTTAAAAGTCCTAGGCCTAAGCCTAACAGTAACCCTAGGAAGGTAAATCAGCCGCGTATTAGGGTTCTTCCTAAGGGAAAAGCCGTGAAAGCAGCCATGTTGTGGCACTTCTGCACTCCCTTTGGGATGCCTTTTGCAGATGAAGTAAGCCTGGAACTCAGGGCTTCCTAGTTTAAAAAATCCTAGTCCTAGGCCGAACCCCAAGCCTAAGACGAGAAAGGCAAATCAGCCAGGAATTAGGCATGTCCCCAAGGAAAAAGCTGTGGAGGCAGGCATGTTGTGGTACTTTTGCGCTCTTCTTGGGAAGTCCTTCGCAGCTGCTGTGTTCTTGGAACTCAGGGCTTTCTGGTTAATAGAACCCTTACCCTAGGCGTAACTCAAACCTTAACCCTAGGAAGGAAAATCAGCCTATGGTTCGGGATGGTCTCATGGAAATATCAGTGGTGGCAGCCAAGTTGTGTCACTTTTGCGCTCCCCTTGGGATGCCTTTCGCAGCTGCAGTGTGCCTGGAGCCCAGGGCTTCCTGGTTTTAAAAGTCCTAGGCCTAAGCCTAACAGTAACCCTAGGAAGGTAAATCAGCCGGGTATTAGGGTTCTTCCTAAGGGAAAAGCCGTGAAAGCAGCCATGTTGTGGCACTTTTGCACTCCCTTTGGGATGCCTTTGGCAGATGCAGTAAGCCTGGAACTCAGGGCTTCCTAGTTAAAAAAATCCTAGCCCTAGGCCGAACCCCAAGCCTAAGACGAGAAAGGCAAATCAGCCAGGAATTAGGCATGTCCCCAAGGAAAAAGCTGTGGAGGCAGGCATGTTGTGGTACTTTTGCGCTCTTCTTGGGTAGTCCTTCGCAGCTGCTGTGTTCTTGGAACTCAGGGCTTTCTGGTTAATAGACCTCTTACCCTAGGCGAAACTCAAACCTTAACCCTAGGAAGGAAAATCAGCCTATGGTTCGGGATGGTCTCATGAGAATAGAAGCAGAGGCAGCCAAGTTGTGTAACTTCTGCAACCCTCTTGGGATGCCTTTCGCAGCTGCAGTGTGCGTGGAGCCCAGGGCTTCCTGGTTTTAAAAGTCCTAGGCCTAAGCCTAACAGTAACCCTAGGAAGGTAAATCAGCCGGGTATTAGGGTTCTTCCTAAGGGAAAAGCCGTGAAAGCAGCCATGTTGTGGCACTTCTGCACTCCCTTTGGGATGCCTTTGGCAGATGCAGTAAGCCTGGAACTCAGGGCTTCCTGGTTAAAAAACTCCAAGCCCTAGGCTGAACCCTAACCCTAACCCTAGGCAGATAAATCAGCCTAGGTATAGGGATGGTGCCAAGGAAAAAGCTGTGAAAGCTGCCATGTTGTTGCACTTTTGTACTCCCCTTGGGATGCCTTGAACAGCTGCAGTGTGCCTGGATCTAAGGTCTTCCTAGTTTTAAAAATCCTAGCCCTAGTCCTAAGCCTTACAGTAACCCTGGGAAGGGAAATCAGCCTGGTGTTAAGCTTCTTGCCAAGGAAAAAGCCGTGAAAGCAACCATGTTGTGGCACTTTTGCACTCCCTTTTGGATGCCTTTCACAGCTCCAGTGTGCCTGGAACTCAGGGCTTCCTGATTTTAAAAGTCCTAGCCCTAGGCCGAACTCCAACCCTAAGACGAGAAAGGCAAATCAGCCAGGAATTAGGCATGTCCCCAAGGAAAAAGCTGTGGAGGCAGGCACGTTGTGGTACTTTTGCGCTCTTCTTGGGAAGTCCTTCGCAGCTGCTGTGTTCTTGGAACTCAGGGCTTTCTGGTTAATAGAACCCTTACCCTAGGCGTAACTCAAACCTTAACCCTAGGAAGGAAAATCAGCCTATGGTTCGGGATGGTCTCATGAGAATAGCAGCAGAGGCAGCCAAGTTTTGTCACTTCTGCAACCCTCTTGGGATGCCTTTAACAGCTGCAGTGTGCCTGGAGCCCAGGGCTTCCTGGTTTTAAAAGTCCTAGGCCTAAGCCTAACAGTAACCCTAGGAAGGTAAATCAGCCGCGTATTAGGGTTCTTCCTAAGGGAAAAGCCGTGAAAGCAGCCATGTTGTGGCACTTCTGCACTCCCTTTGGGATGCCTTTTGCAGATGAAGTAAGCCTGGAACTCAGGGCTTCCTAGTTTAAAAAATCCTAGTCCTAGGCCGAACCCCAACCCTAAGACGAGAAAGGCAAATCAGCCAGGAATTAGGCATGTCCCCAAGGAAAAAGCTGTGGAGGCAGGCATGTTGTGGTACTTTTGCGCTCTTCTTGGGAAGTCCTTCGCAGCTGCTGTGTTCTTGGAACTCAGGGCTTTCTGGTTAATAGAACCCTTACCCTAGGCGTAACTCAAACCTTAACCCTAGGAAGGAAAATCAGCCTATGGTTCGGGATGGTCTCATGAGAATAGCAGCAGAGGCAGCCAAGTCGTGTCACTTTTGCGCTCCCCTTGGGATGCCTTTCGCAGCTGCAGTGTGCCTGGAGCCCAGGGCTTCCTGGTTTTAAAAGTCCTAGGCCTAAGCCTAACAGTAACCCTAGGAAGGTAAATCAGCCGCGTATTAGGGTCCTTCCTAAGGGAAAAGCCGTGAAAGCAGCCATGTTGTGGCCCTTCTGCACTCCCTTTGGGATGCCTTTGGCAGATGCAGTAAGCCTGGAACTCAGGGCTTCCTGGTTAAAAAACTCCGAGCCCTAGGCTGAAGCCTAACCCTATCCCCAGGAAGGAAAATCAGCCTAAGTATAGGGATCGTGCAACGTCTAGAACACGATGGGAGATGGTTTCTGTGCTGGCACAGTTTTTCCTCGCCAGACATAGTACAAAAGCTTTTTGCTAAGATGTAGACGAGAAGAGACGCTAAAGACGAAGGTACGATGCTCTCCGGAGCTAAGAGCCGCTCCCGGGCGTCTTTCGGCAGAAGCCGCGCTAAGGAGTGCACAGTGAGCGGCACAATCGTCTTTGCGTGAAGAAGCCGCTTCTTCGCCTCCGGGAGCCGGAGAGAGCGGCACCTTCGGAAAGGTGAAGAAGGAAGCTGTACAACACTGGGATTGTGTGCGCAGCTTGCCAACTGATAGAAAACAGTACCTTTGCACTCTCCTGACTTTTCCAATCACATGAACATTCGATTGGAAGCTGTTTTGGACAACTTTTCTTTTCTTCATGCCAAACACTCGGCACACCTCCGTGCAACGTCTAGAACACGATGGGAGATGTTTTCTGTGCTGGCACAGTTTTTCCTCGCCAGACATAGTGGAAAAGCTTTTTGCTAAGATGTAGACGAGAAGAGACGCTAAAGACGAAGGTACGATGCTGTCCGGAGCTAAGAGCCGCTCCCGGGCGTCTTTCGGCAGAAGCCGCGCTAAGGAGTGCACAGTGAGCGGCACAATCGTCTTTGCGCGAAGAAGCCGCTTCTTCGCCTCCGGGAGCCGGAGAGAGCGGCACCTTCGGAAAGGTGAAGAAGGAAGCTGTACAACACTGGGATTGTGTGCGCAGCTTGCCAACTGCTAGAAAACAGTACCTTTGCACTCTCCTGACTTTTCCAATCACATGAACATTCGATTGGAAGCTGTTTTGGACAACTTTTCTTTCCTTCATGCCAAACACTCGGCACACCTCCGTGCAATGTCTAGAACACGATGGGAGATGTTTTCTGTGCTGGCACAGTTTTTCCTCGCCAGACATAGTAGAAAAGCTTTTTGCTAAGATGTAGACGAGAAGAGACGCTAAAGACGAAGATACGATGCTGTCCGGAGCTAAGAGCCGCTCCCGGGCGTCTTTCGGCAGAAGCCGCGCTAAGGAGTGCACAGTGAGCGGCACAATCGTCTTTGCGCGAAGAAGCCGCTTCTTCGCCTCCGGGAGCCGGAGAGAGCGGCACCTTCGGAAAGGTGAAGAAGGAAGCTGTACAACACTGGGATTGTGTGCGCAGCTTGCCAACTGATAGAAAACAGTACCTTTGCACTCTCCTGACTTTTCCAATCACATGAACATTCGATTGGAAGCTGTTTTGGACAACTTTTCTTTCCTTCATGCCAAACACTCGGCACACCTCCGTGCAACGTCTAGAACACGATGGGAGATGTTTTCTGTGCTGGCACAGTTTTTCCTCGCCAGACATAGTGGAAAAGCTTTTTGCTAAGATGTAGACGAGAAGAGACGCTAAAGACGAAGGTACGATGCTGTCCGGAGCTAAGAGCCGCTCCCGGGCGTCTTTCGGCAGAAGCCGCGCTAAGGAGTGCACAGTGAGCGGCACAATCGTCTTTGCGCGAAGAAGCCGCTTCTTCGCCTCCGGGAGCCGGAGAGAGCGGCACCTTCGGAAAGGTGAAGAAGGAAGCTGTACAACACTGGGATTGTGTGCGCAGCTTGCCAACTGCTAGAAAACAGTACCTTTGCACTCTCCTGACTTTTCCAATCACATGAACATTCGATTGGAAGCTGTTTTGGACAACTTTTCTTTCCTTCATGCCAAACACTCGGCACACCTCCGTGCAACGTCTAGAACACGATGGGAGATGTTTTCTGTGCTGGCACAGTTTTTCCTCGCCAGACATAGTGGAAAAGCTTTTTGCTAAGATGTAGACGAGAAGAGACGCTAAAGACGAAGGTACGATGCTCTCCGGAGCTAAGAGCTGCTCCCGGGCGTCTTTCGGCAGAAGCCGCGCTAAGGAGTGCACAGTGAGCGGCACAATCGTCTTTGCGCGAAGAAGCCGCTTCTTCGCCTCCGGGAGCCGGAGAGAGCGGCACCTTTGGAAAGGTGAAGAAGGAAGCTGTACAACACTGGGATTGTGTGCGCAGCTTGCCAACTGATAGAAAACAGTACCTTTGCACTCTCCTGACTTTTCCAATCACATGAACATTCGATTGGAAGCTGTTTTGGACAACTTTTCTTTTCTTCATGCCAAACACTCGGCACACCTCCGTGCAACGTCTAGAATACGATAGGAGATGTTTTCTGTGCTGGCACAGTTTTTCCTCGCCAGACATAGTGGAAAAGCTTTTTGCTAAGATGTAGACGAGAAGAGACGCTAAGGACTGGATGTAAGCAAATGACACTCATCTTCAAAAAAGGCAATTAGGAGGACTCGCTATCGTACAAACCAGCCAGCCTCTTTTTTATACCCAGGAAGTTGATGAAGCAGCTCTTCCTGGAAAACCTTGCCAGGCACATGAAAGACGACACAATAATGTAGTTAGCATGATTTTTCAGGGGCATTTCATGCTGAACATAACTTTAAACTCCTCTGATGAATCAACTTGACTGGTAGATGAAGGGAATATTATCTGCCTGGGCTTCAGGGAGGTTTTTGACATATCTCTACATGGCAGCACACATCCATATGGAAGCAATAGTGCAAAGGGGAGGGAATCAGTGTCTTTTCAGTGATGCTGAGTGAAAAAACAAGAGGCAGTGGGCACTCTCTGAAATACAGGAGATTGCCATTGACCATCAGCAAATGATTGTTTACTGTGAGGGTGACTGAACCACGGCACAGACTGCCCAGAAAGATTGTGGAGCCTGGATCTTTGAAGACATTCAAAGTACACCCAGATAGACTCCTGGGCAAGAGGCTCTAGGTATCCTGGTTTAGGCAGGGGGATTGGGCCTGGTTAGCCCCACCAACCCCTTCCACTCTCATTCATTCTGTGCTAGTGAATTCTCTTCAAGATGCAATTCAAGCACTTGCATGACAAAGTTCTGTGAAGACAGAGATCCAAATGGACACGGCATCTAAGTTCCTTAAGCAGTGTTCAAGAAGAATGTAAAACTCTGGGACGAGTGTCTCTTCCCTAACTGAATCCCTTTCATGGGAAAATTCCCAGCTCTAGAAAGATCTTCTGATACGCATGCTTAAGACTGACACTGGCTGAGCAAATTTCTCCCTATGTGTATCCAAGACCAGTTAGGATCTTCAGCCAAAGTGCTGTCAACATAGTCACAGAATGTCTATTGTTAAGAAGTGACAACTTCCATCAGCATGGCAACTATTGGTCCACCAAATGGATGAATGGATGGGAATTATCTACTTGGGTTAAAAACAAAAAGAAAGAGTTGGTCTTTACTTATCAATTTCATTGCAATATTGATAAGGGAAGAAAAAGACCTAAGTCCTTGACTTTCTTAACTGGAGGAAAGATTTTAAAAATTCCTTGTAAAAATGTATGATCACAATCAGACTATTGAAACCATTTGAGTTGGGAAAAAAGTTCCAAAATTGTCTAGAGAGTGGCAAAGAAGCCAAGAAAATAGGAAAGAAACAAAAAGAGGGCAAAAGAGTAAGCTTCAGTGTACAAGCTCGTTCTAGAAGTAGTCTGCCGGGGAAAGGAAGCCCCAGTTGAATTTCCAATGTATTCCTGAGCTTGATTCAGTAACTGGTCAATGTAAAAACCAATCCTTTTGTATAACTTCTTCCAGCAACAAAAACTCCAACAGGTTGACACTACCATCATGCCTGTTCCAGACATATTTCAAAGAGAAATGATGATTTTCTTGAAAACCTACTTGCATAAAAGTTGCAAGATGGTGGAGGGATTGCCACATCCTCCTTCCTCCATCTGGCTTGAAAGTAGATTTGATAAAATATGCAACAAAGCACATGATTTATAAGGTAGAGTGAAATGGATGATTTGGGAATTGATCTCTTGTTGATAGTAAACTTCACATCCACTCTGTGTGACCTTTCTAAAACAAAATGTGGAGCTGAGGCATGAATCTGCCACAACAATTGTAAAGCAAACATACACACTCCCCTTCACATGCCCCCCCTTCCACACACACCTAGGCACACACAGAGATCAGCATAGCAGATCATGAACACCTTGGAAAAGACTGAAATGCTAAACGCCTCTCTTGATGGGCAAAAGAGCTGGTGCAGTAATTCAAATGCCTGGTACAAAAATTCTGTTTCATATTTAGCTCCTATTTAAAACACAGCTTTTCATTTCATTCTATTTACAGAATATTTTCTTTTCATTTGTTTCTTTAAAATTACTTAGTTCTCACCTGTTGTATGTCTAGGAATATTTTCTTCCAAAAATAGAAAAAAATAGATGCTATCTTTTCAGCAGAAAACATTGGTTGATACAATTTTAAACCATCATGATATGGAAGAATTGTTCTGTCCCTCTCGAAGGTGGAAGAAGCATTTGGATCACAGATCATCTACAATGAAATACTTGACATGTTTAAGATGCTTTCAATCAATTTTGATCGTCAATTGCTTCTTCGTTGTAAACAGTCATTTTTCAGTGAAGGGAAAGTGTGTGTGGTATATCTACATGATGTGTTCAAACCCAGTTCCTACTAATGGCCAGGCTGAATTCCAGGAAATAACGTCCCGAATGATATTTTGCCGCCTTCTTTGGCACTTCATGAAATCTTACCATGATGAAGTGCTGAAACACAGAGATTTTCTCTTAGAGAGTGTCTCATGTTGTAACCCATCCCATGGATTTTATGCTGTAATTCTTATCTCTTTTAAAATTTGCTATCTTCTGTACAGTTTTCATGAACATTTCTGTTACAGTAGTGAATAGCACAGATAAATGTCATTTTGTACAACTTTGAATTTACCCCAAGAGCTGAGAGAAAACTTGCTCCTATACTTCAATCCCAGTTTCTTCTATAGTCCAACTTTGTTTCTCTACCATCAAGCTTCTCCTTTGTTGCTGCTCCAAGCCCCGTCCAAGCTGACCTTGAATACTTTCAGGGATGGGACACCCACAACTTCCCTGGGCAACCTGTTCCAGTGTTCCAGCACTCCCACAGTAAAAAAGGCCTTCCTTTCATCTAATATGTGTAGGAAATCATAAATCTAGGCATAGAAATTTGGAGTGCAAATTTGAAATTCTTTTGATTTGAAGCACATTTTATATGAATACTGACTTACAGATGACTAAAAGATGTTGATGGGCATTTGAGCTGACAAGTTTTGAAAAAGTGTACGGAAATTAACATTGAAACCACTAAAATTAAAAACTTCTTCCCATTTTCTTTCTCCTCTCCTATTCAAAATTGCAAATGTCAGATATCAGTGCTTCATGCAAACCTCTCAGATGCTCTCAGGGAAAAAGCATTTATTTGAGACTAAGTTGCGGTTGACGTAGAACACTGCCTTTAACAGCTGCAGTGTGCCTGGAATTCAGGGCTTCCTGTTTGAAAAAATCCTATCTCTAGGCTGAACCCTAACCCTAACCCTAGGCAGATAAATCAGCCTGGGTATAGGGATGTTCCCAGGGAAAAAAGCACTGGAAGGAGCATGTTGAGGCAATTTTTGGCTGCCCTTGGGAAGCCTTTTGCAGCTGCACTGGGTCTGGAGCTCAGGGTTTACTGATTTAAAATCCCTATCCCTTGGCGTGACCATAGGTGCAACTGGAGGCAAGTAAATCAGCCTAGGTTCAATGATGGTCCCAAGGAAAAAGCGCTGGAGGCAGCCATGTTGTGGCACTTTTCCCCTCCTCTTGGGTAGTCCTTGGCAGCTGCTGTGTTCTTGGAACTCAGGGCTTTCTGGTTAAAAAAACACAAACCCTAGGCGTAACTCTAACCCTCACCCTAGGAAGGAAAACCAGCCTATGGTTCGGGATGGACTCATGAGAATAGCAGCAGAGGCAGCCAAGTTGTGTCACTTCTGCGGCCCTCTTGGGATGCCTTGAACAGCTGCAGTGTGCCTGCAGCTAAGGGCTTCCTAGTTTTAAAAGTCCTAGCCCTAGGCCTAAGCCTAACAGTAACCCTAGGAAGGTAAATCAGCCTGGTGTTAGGCTTCTTGCCAAGGAAAAAGCCGGGAAAGCAGCCATGTTGTGGCACTTTTGCACTCCCTTTGGGATGCCTTTCACAGCTCCAGTGTGCCTGCAACTAAGGGCTTCCTGATTTTAAAAATCCTAGCCCTAGGCCGAACCCCAACCCTAAGACGAGAAAGGCAAATCAGCCAGGAATTAGGCATGTCCCCAAGGAAAAAGCTGTGGAGGCAGGCATGTTGTGGTACTTTTGCGCTCTTCTTGGCTAGTCCTTCGCAGCTGCTGTGTTCTTGGAACTCAGGTCTTTCTGGTTAATAGAACCCTTACCCTAGGCGTAACTCAAACCTTAACCCTAGGAAGGAAAATCAGCCTATGGTTCGGGATGGTCTCATGGAAATATCAGTGGTGGCAGCCAAGTTGCGTCACTTTTGCGCTCCCCTTGGGATGCCTTTCGCAGCTGCAGTGTGCCTGGAGCCCCGGGCTTCCTGGTTTTAAAAGTCCTAGGCCTAAGCCTAACAGTAACCCTGGGAAGGTAAATCAGCCGGGTATTAGGGTTCTTCCTAAGGGAAAAGCCGTGAAAGCAGCCATGTTGTGGCACTTTTGCACTCCCTTTGGGATGCCTTTGGCAGATGCAGTAAGCCTGGAACTCAGGGCTTCCTAGTTAAAAAAATCCTAGCCCTAGGCCGAACCCCAACCCTAAGACGAGCAAGGCAAATCAGCCAGGAATTAGGCATGTCCCCAAGGAAAAAGCTGTGGAGGCAGGCATGTTGTGGTACTTTTGCGCTCTTCTTGGCTAGTCCTTCGCAGCTGCTGTGTTCTTGGAACTCAGGGCTTTCTGGTTAATAGAACCCTTACCCTAGGCGTAACTCAAACCTTAACCCTAGGAAGGAAAATCAGCCTATGGTTCGGGATGGTCTCATGGAAATATCAGTGGTGGCAGCCAAGTTGCGTCACTTTTGCGCTCCCCTTGGGATGCCTTTCGCAGCTGCAGTGTGCCTGGAGCCCAGGGCTTCCTGGTTTTAAAAGTCCTAGGCCTAAGCCTAACAGTAACCCTAGGAAGGTAAATCAGCCGCGTATTAGGGTTCTTCCTAAGGGAAAAGCCATGAAAGCAGCCATGTTGTGGCACTTCTGCACTCCCTTTGGGATGCCTTTTGCAGATGCAGTAAGCCTGGAACTCAGGGCTTCCTAGTTAAAACAATCCTATCCCTAGGCCGAACCCCAAGCCTAAGACGAGAAAGGCAAATCAGCCAGGAATTAGGCATGTTCCCAAGGAAAAAGCTGTGGAGGCAGGCATGTTGTGGTACTTTTGCGCTCTTCTTGGGAAGTCCTTCGCAGCTGCTGTGTTCTTGGAACTCAGGGCTTTCTGGTTAATAGAACCCTTACCCTAGGCGTAACTCAAACCTTAACCCTAGGAAGGAAAATCAGCCTATGTTTCGGGATGGTCTCATGGAAATATCAGTGGTGGCAGCCAAGTTGTGTCACTTTTGCGCTCCCCTTGGGATGCCTTTCGCAGCTGCAGTGTTCCTGGAGCCCAGGGCTTCCTGGTTTTAAAAGTCCTAGGCCTAAGCCTAACAGTAACCCTAGGAAGGTAAATCAGCCGAGTATTAGGGTTCTTCCTAAGGGAAAAGCCGTGAAAGCAGCCATGTTGTGGCACTTTTGCACTCCCTTTTGGATGCCTTTCACAGCTCCAGTGTGCCTGGAACTCAGGGCTTCCTGATTTTAAAAATCCTAGCCCTAGGCCGAACCCCAACCCTAAGACGAGAAAGGCAAATCAGCCAGGAATTAGGCATGTCCCCAAGGAAAAAGCTGTGGAGGCAGGCATGTTGTGGTACTTTTGCGCTCTTCTTGGGAAGTCCTTCGCAGCTGCTGTGTTCTTGGAACTCAGGGCTTTCTGGTTAATAGAACCCTTACCCTAGGCGTAACTCAAACCTTAACCCTAGGAAGGAAAATCAGCCTATGGTTCGGGATGGCCTCATGGAAATATCAGTGGTGGCAGCCAAGTTGTGTCACTTTTGCGCTCCCCTTGGGATGCCTTTCGCAGCTGCAGTGTGCCTGGAGCCCAGGGCTTCCTGGTTTTAAAAGTCCTAGGCCTAAGCCTAACAGTAACCCTAGGAAGGTAAATCAGCCGGGTATTAGGGTTCTTCCTAAGGGAAAAGCCGTGAAAGCAGCCATGTTGTGGCACTTTTGCACTCCCTTTGGGATGCCTTTGGCAGATGAAGTAAGCCTGGAACTCAGGGCTTCCTGGTTAAAAAAATCCTAGCCCTAGGCCGAACCCCAACCCTAAGACGAGAAAGGCAAATCAGCCAGGAATTAGGCATGTCCCCAAGGAAAAAGCTGTGGAGGCAGGCATGTTGTGGTACTTTTGCGCTCTTCTTGGGTAGTCCTTCGCAGCTGCTGTGTTCTTGGAACTCAGGGCTTTCTTGTTAATGGAACCCTTACCCTTGGCGTAACTCAAACCTTAACCCTAGGAAGGAAAATCAGCCTATGGTTCGGGATGGTCTCATGGAAATATCAGTGGTGGCAGCCAAGTTGTGTCACTTTTGCGCTCCCCTTGGGATGCCTTTCGCAGCTGCAGTGTGCCTGGAGCCCAGGGCTTCCTGGTTTTAAAAGTCCTAGGCCTAAGCCTAACAGTAAGCCTAGGAAGGTAAATCAGCCGCGTATTAGGGTTCTTCCTAAGGGAAAAGCCGTGAAAGCAGCCATGTTGTGGCACTTCTGCACTCCCTTTGGGATGCCTTTGGCAGATGCAGTAAGCCTGGAACTCAGGGCTTCCTAGTTAAAAAAATCCTAGCCCTAGGCCGAACCCCAACCCTAAGACGAGAAAGGCAAATCAGCCAGGAATTAGGCATGTCCCCAAGGAAAAAGCTGTGGAGGCAGGCATGTTGTGGTACTTTTGCGCTCTTCTTGGCTAGTCCTTCGCAGCTGCTGTGTTCTTGGAACTCAGGGCTTTCTGGTTAATAGAACTCTTATCCTAGGCGTAACTCAAACCTTAACCCTAGGAAGGAAAATCAGCCTATGGTTCGGGATGGTCTCATGAGAATAGAAGCAGAGGCAGCCAAGTTGTGTCACTTCTGCAGCCCTCTTGGGATGCCTTTAACAGCTGCATATGCCTGGAGCCCAGGGCTTCCTGGTTTTAAAAGTCCTAGGCCTAAGCCTAACAGTAACCCTAGGAAGGTAAATCAGCCGCGTATTAGGGTTCTTCCTAAGGGAAAAGCTGTGAAAGCAGCCATGTTGTGGCACTTTTGCACTCCCTTTGGGATGCCTTTGGCAGATGCAGTAAGCCTGGAACTCAGGGCTTCCTGGTTAAAAAACTCCAAGCCCTAGGCTGAACCCTAACCCTAACCCTAGGCAGATAAATCAGCCTAGGTATAGGGATGGTGCCAAGGAAAAAGCTGTGAAAGCTGCCATGTTGTTGCACTTTTGTACTCCCCTTGGGATGCCTTGAACAGCTGCAGTGTGCCTGGATCTAAGGGCTTCCTAGTTTTAAAAATCCTAGCCCTAGGCCTAAGCCTTACAGTAACCCTGGGAAGGGAAATCAGCCTGGTGTTAAGCTTCTTGCCAAGGAAAAAGCCGTGAAAGCAACCATGTTGTGGCACTTTTGCACTCCCTTTTGGATGCCTTTCACAGCTCCAGCGTGCCTGGAACTCAGGGCTTCCTGATTTTAAAAGTCCTAGCCCTATGCCGAACCCCAACCCTAAGACGAGAAAGGCAAATCAGCCAGGAATTAGGCATGTCCCCAAGGAAAAAGCTGTGGAGGCAGGCATGTTGTGGTACTTTTGCGCTCTTCTTGGGAAGTCCTTCGCAGCTGCTGTGTTCTTGGAACTCAGGGCTTTCTGGTTAATAGAACCCTTACCCTAGGCGTAACTCAAACCTAACCCTAGGAAGGAAAATCAGCCTATGGTTCGGGATGGTCTCATGGAAATATCAGTGGTGGCAGCCAAGTTGCGTCACTTTTGCGCTCCCCTTGGGATGCCTTTCGCAGCTGCAGTGTGCCTGGAGCCCAGGGCTTCCTGGTTTTAAAAGTCCTAGGCCTAAGCCTAACAGTAACCCTAGGAAGGTAAATCAGCCGCGTATTAGGGTTCTTCCTAAGGGAAAAGCCGTGAAAGCAGCCATGTTGTGGCACTTCTGCACTCCCTTTGGGATGCCTTTTGCACATGCAGTAAGCCTGGAACTCAGGGCTTCCTAGTTAAAAAAATCCTAGCCCTAGGCCGAACCCCAACCCTAAGACGAGAAAGGCAAATCAGCCAGGAATTAGGCATGTTCCCAAGGAAAAAGCTGTGGAGGCAGGCATGTTGTGGTACTTTTGCGCTCTTCTTGGGAAGTCCTTCGCAGCTGCTGTGTTCTTGGAACTCAGGGCTTTCTGGTTAATAGAACCCTTACCCTAGGCGTAACTCAAACCTTAACCCTAGGAAGGAAAATCAGCCTATGTTTCGGGATGGTCTCATGGAAATATCAGTGGTGGCAGCCAAGTTGTGTCACTTTTGCGCTCCCATTGGGATGCCTTTCGCAGCTGCAGTGTTCCTGGAGCCCAGGGCTTCCTGGTTTTAAAAGTCCTAGGCCTAAGCCTAACAGTAACCCTAGGAAGGTAAATCAGCCGAGTATTAGAGTTCTTCCTAAGGGAAAAGCCGTGAAAGCAGCCATGTTGTGGCACTTTTGCACTCCCTTTTGGATGCCTTTCACAGCTCCAGTGTGCCTGGAACTCAGGGCTTCCTGATTTTAAAAATCCTAGCCCTAGGCCGAACCCCAACCCTAAGACGAGAAAGGCAAATCAGCCAGGAATTAGGCATGTCCCCAAGGAAAAAGCTGTGGAGGCAGGCATGTTGTGGTACTTTTGCGCTCTTCTTGGGAAGTCCTTCGCAGCTGCTGTGTTCTTGGAACTCAGGGCTTTCTGGTTAATAGAACCCTTACCCTAGGCGTAACTCAAACCTTAACCCTAGGAAGGAAAATCAGCCTATGGTTCGGGATGGTCTCATGGAAATATCAGTGGTGGCAGCCAAGTTGTGTCACTTTTGCGCTCCCCTTGGGATGCCTTTCGCAGCTGCAGTGTGCCTGGAGCCCAGGGCTTCCTGGTTTTAAAAGTCCTAGGCCTAAGCCTAACAGTAACCCTAGGAAGGTAAATCAGCCGGGTATTAGGGTTCTTCCTAAGGGAAAAGCCGTGAAAGCAGCCATGTTGTGGCACTTCTGCACTCCCTTTGGGATGCCTTTGGCAGATGCAGTAAGCCTGGAACTCAGGGCTTCCTAGTTAAAAAAATCCTAGCCCTAGGCCGAACCCCAACCCTAAGACGAGAAAGGCAAATCAGCCAGGAATTAGGCATGTCCCCAAGGAAAAAGCTGTGGAGGCAGGCATGTTGTGGTACTTTTGCGCTCTTCTTGGCTAGTCCTTCGCAGCTGCTGTGTTCTTGGAACTCAGGGCTTTCTGGTTAATAGAACTCTTACCCTAGGCGAAACTCAAACCTTAACCCTAGGAAGGAAAATCAGCCTATGGTTCGGGATGGTCTCATGAGAATAGAAGCAGAGGCAGCCAAGTTGTGTAACTTCTGCAACCCTCTTGGGATGCCTTTCGCAGCTGCAGTGTGCCTGGAGCCCAGGGCTTCCTGGTTTTAAAAGTCCTAGGCCTAAGCCTAACAGTAACCCTAGGAAGGTAAATCAGCCGCGTATTAGGGTTCTTCCTAAGGGAAAAGCCGTGAAAGCAGCCATGTTGTGGCACTTCTGCACTCCCTTTGGGATGCCTTTGGCAGATGCAGTAAGCCTGGAACTCAGGGCTTCCTGGTTAAAAAACTCCAAGCCCTAGGCTGAACCCTAACCCTAACCCTAGGCAGATAAATCAGCCTAGGTATAGGGATGGTGCCAAGGAAAAAGCTGTGAAAGCTGCCATGTTGTTGCACTTTTGTACTCCCCTTGGGATGCCTTGAACAGCTGCAGTGTGCCTGGATCTAAGGGCTTCCTAGTTTTAAAAATCCTAGCCCTAGGCCTAAGCCTTACAGTAACCCTGGGAAGGTAAATCAGCCTGGTGTTAGGCTTCTTGCCAAGGAAAAAGCCGTGAAAGCAACCATGTTGTGGCACTTTTGCACTCCCTTTTGGATGCCTTTCACAGCTCCAGTGTGCCTGGAACTCAGGGCTTCCTGATTTTAAAAGTCCTAGCCCTAGGCCGAACCCCAAGCCTAAGACGAGAAAGGCAAATCAGCCAGGAATTAGGCATGTCCCCAAGGAAAAAGCTGTGGAGGCAGGCATGTTGTGGTACTTTTGCGCTCTTCTTGGGAAGTCCTTCGCAGCTGCTGTGTTCTTGGAACTCAGGGCTTTCTGGTTAATAGAACCCTTACCCTAGGCGTAACTCAAACCTTAACCCTAGGAAGGAAAATCAGCCTATGGTTCGGGATGGTCTCATGGAAATATCAGTGGTGGCAGCCAAGTTGTGTCACTTTTGCGCTCCCCTTGGGATGCCTTTCGCAGCTGCAGTGTGCCTGGAGCCCAGGGCTTCCTGGTTTTAAAAGTCCTAGGCCTAAGCCTAACAGTAACCCTAGGAAGGTAAATCAGCCGCGTATTAGGGTTCTTCCTAAGGGAAAAGCCGTGAAAGCAGCCATGTTGTGGCCCTTCTGCACTCCCTTTGGGATGCCTTTGGCAGATGCAGTAAGCCTGGAACTCAGGGCTTCCTGGTTAAAAAACTCCGAGCCCTAGGCTGAAGCCTAACCCTATCCCCAGGAAGGAAAATCAGCCTAAGTATAGGGATCGTGCAACGTCTAGAACACGATGGGAGATGTTTTCTGTGCTGGCACAGTTTTTCCTCGCCAGACATAGTACAAAAGCTTTTTGCTAAGATGTAGACGAGAAGAGACGCTAAAGACGAAGGTACGATGCTCTCCGGAGCTAAGAGCCGCTCCCGGGCGTCTTTCGGCAGAAGCCGCGCTAAGGAGTGCACAGTGAGCGGCACAATCGTCTTTGCGTGAAGAAGCCGCTTCTTCGCCTCCGGGAGCCGGAGAGAGCGGCACCTTCGGAAAGGTGAAGAAGGAAGCTGTACAACACTGGGATTGTGTGCGCAGCTTGCCAACTGATAGAAAACAGTACCTTTGCACTCTCCTGACTTTTCCAATCACATGAACATTCGATTGGAAGCTGTTTTGGACAACTTTTCTTTCCTTCATGCCAAACACTCGGCACACCTCCGTGCAACGTCTAGAACACGATGGGAGATGTTTTCTGTGCTGGCACAGTTTTTCCTCGCCAGACATAGTGGAAAAGCTTTTTGCTAAGATGTAGACGAGAAGAGACGCTAAAGACGAAGGTACGATGCTGTCCGGAGCTAAGAGCCGCTCCCGGGCGTCTTTCGGCAGAAGCCGCGCTAAGGAGTGCACAGTGAGCGGCACAATCGTCTTTGCGCGAAGAAGCCGCTTCTTCGCCTCCGGGAGCCGGAGAGAGCGGCACCTTCGGAAAGGTGAAGAAGGAAGCTGTACAACACTGGGATTGTGTGCGCAGCTTGCCAACTGCTAGAAAACAGTACCTTTGCACTCTCCTGACTTTTCCAATCACATGAACATTCGATTGGAAGCTGTTTTGGACAACTTTTCTTTCCTTCATGCCAAACACTCGGCACACCTCCGTGCAATGTCTAGAACACGATGGGAGATGTTTTCTGTGCTGGCACAGTTTTTCCTCGCCAGACATAGTAGAAAAGCTTTTTGCTAAGATGTAGACGAGAAGAGACGCTAAAGACGAAGATACGATGCTGTCCGGAGCTAAGAGCCGCTCCCGGGCGTCTTTCGGCAGAAGCCGCGCTAAGGAGTGCACAGTGAGCGGCACAATCATCTTTGCGCGAAGAAGCCGCTTCTTCGCCTCCGGGAGCCGGAGAGAGCGGCACCTTCGGAAAGGTGAAGAAGGAAGCTGTACAACACTGGGATTGTGTGCGCAGCTTGCCAACTGATAGAAAACAGTACCTTTGCACTCTCCTGACTTTTCCAATCACATGAACATTCGATTGGAAGCTGTTTTGGACAACTTTTCTTTCCTTCATGCCAAACACTCGGCACACCTCCGTGCAACGTCTAGAACACGATGGGAGATGTTTTCTGTGCTGGCACAGTTTTTCCTCGCCAGACATAGTGGAAAAGCTTTTTGCTAAGATGTAGACGAGAAGAGACGCTAAAGACGAAGGTACGATGCTGTCCGGAGCTAAGAGCCGCTCCCGGGCGTCTTTCGGCAGAAGCCGCGCTAAGGAGTGCACAGTGAGCGGCACAATCGTCTTTGCGCGAAGAAGCCGCTTCTTCGCCTCCGGGAGCCGGAGAGAGCGGCACCTTCGGAAAGGTGAAGAAGGAAGCTGTACAACACTGGGATTGTGTGCGCAGCTTGCCAACTGCTAGAAAACAGTACCTTTGCACTCTCCTGACTTTTCCAATCACATGAACATTCGATTGGAAGCTGTTTTGGACAACTTTTCTTTCCTTCATGCCAAACACTCGGCACACCTCCGTGCAACGTCTAGAACACGATGGGAGATGTTTTCTGTGCTGGCACAGTTTTTCCTCGCCAGACATAGTGGAAAAGCTTTTTGCTAAGATGTAGACGAGAAGAGACGCTAAAGACGAAGGTACGATGCTCTCCGGAGCTAAGAGCTGCTCCCGGGCGTCTTTCGGCAGAAGCCGCGCTAAGGAGTGCACAGTGAGCGGCACAATCGTCTTTGCGCGAAGAAGCCGCTTCTTCGCCTCCGGGAGCCGGAGAGAGCGGCACCTTTGGAAAGGTGAAGAAGGAAGCTGTACAACACTGGGATTGTGTGCGCAGCTTGCCAACTGCTAGAAAACAGTACCTTTGCACTCTCCTGACTTTTCCAATCACATGAACATTCGATTGGAAGCTGTTTTGGACAACTTTTCTTTTCTTCATGCCAAACACTCGGCACACCTCCGTGCAACGTCTAGAACACGATAGGAGATGTTTTCTGTGCTGGCACAGTTTTTCCTCGCCAGACATAGTGGAAAAGCTTTTTGCTAAGATGTAGACGAGAAGAGACGCTAAGGACTGGATGTAAGCAAATGACACTCATCTTCAAAAAAGGCAATTAGGAGGACTCGCAATCGTACAAACCAGCCAGCCTCTTTTTTATACCCAGGAAGTTGATGAAGCAGCTCTTCCTGGAAAACCTTGCCAGGCACATGAAAGACGACACAATAATGTAGTTAGCATGATTTTTCAGGGGCATTTCATGCTGAACATAACTTTAAACTCCTCTGATGAATCAACTTGACTGGTAGATGAAGGGAATATTATCTGCCTGGGCTTCAGGGAGGTTTTTGACATATCTCTACATGGCAGCACACATCCATATGGAAGCAATAGTGCAAAGGGGAGGGAATCAGTGTCTTTTCAGTGATGCTGAGTGAAAAAACAAGAGGCAGTGGGCACTCTCTGAAATACAGGAGATTGCCATTGACCATCAGCAAATGATTGTTTACTGTGAGGGTGACTGAACCACGGCACAGACTGCCCAGAAAGATTGTGGAGCCTGGATCTTTGAAGACATTCAAAGTACACCCAGATAGACTCCTGGGCAAGAGGCTCTAGGTATCCTGGTTTAGGCAGGGGGATTGGGCCTGGTTAGCCCCACCAACCCCTTCCACTCTCATTCATTCTGTGCTAGTGAATTCTCTTCAAGATGCAATTCAAGCACTTGCATGACAAAGTTCTGTGAAGACAGAGATCCAAATGGACACGGCATCTAAGTTCCTTAAGCAGTGTTCAAGAAGAATGTAAAACTCTGGGACGAGTGTCTCTTCCCTAACTGAATCCCTTTCATGGGAAAATTCCCAGCTCTAGAAAGATCTTCTGATACGCATGCTTAAGACTGACACTGGCTGAGCAAATTTCTCCCTATGTGTATCCAAGACCAGTTAGGATCTTCAGCCAAAGTGCTGTCAACATAGTCACAGAATGTCTATTGTTAAGAAGTGACAACTTCCATCAGCTTGGCAACTATTGGTCCACCAAATGGATGAATGGATGGGAATTATCTACTTGGGTTAAAAACAAAAAGAAAGAGTTGGTCTTTACTTATCAATTTCATTGCAATATTGATAAGGCAAGAAAAAGACCTAAGTCCTTGACTTTCTTAACTGGAGGAAAGATTTAAAAATTCCTTGTAAAAATGTATGATCACAATCAGACTATTGAAACCATTTGATTTGGGAAAAATGTTCCAAAATTGTCTAGAGAGTGGCAAAGAAGCCAAGAAAATAGGAAAGAAACAAAAAGAGGGCAAAAGAGTAAGCTTCAGTGTACAAGCTCGTTCTAGAAGTAGTCTGCCGGGGAAAGGAAGCCCCAGTTGAATTTCCAATGTATTCCTGAGCTTGATTCAGTAACTGGTCAATGTAAAAACCAATCCTTTTGTATAACTTCTTCCAGCAACAAAAACTCCAACAGGTTGACACTACCATCATGCCTGTTCCAGACATATTTCAAAGAGAAATGATGATTTTCTTGAAAACCTACTTGCATAAAAGTTGCAAGATGGTGGAGGGATTGCCACATCCTCCTTCCTCCATCTGGCTTGAAAGTAGATTTGATAAAATATGCAACAAAGCACATGATTTATAAGGTAGAGTGAAATGGATGATTTGGGAATTGATCTCTTGTTGATAGTAAACTTCACATCCACTCTGTGTGACCTTTCTAAAACAAAATGTGGAGCTGAGGCATGAATCTGCCACAACAATTGTAAAGCAAACATACACACTCCCCTTCACATGCCCCCCCTTCCACACACACCTAGGCACACACAGAGATCAGCATAGCAGATCATGAACACCTTGGAAAAGACTGAAATGCTAAACGCCTCTCTTGATGGGCAAAAGAGCTGGTGCAGTAATTCAAATGCCTGGTACAAAAATTCTGTTTCATATTTAGCTCCTATTTAAAACACAGCTTTTCATTTCATTCTATTTACAGAATATTTTCTTTTCATTTGTTTCTTTAAAATTACTTAGTTCTCACCTGTTGTATGTCTAGGAATATTTTCTTCCAAAAATAGAAAAAAATAGATGCTATCTTTTCAGCAGAAAACATTGGTTGATACAATTTTTAACCATCATGATATGGAAGAATTGTTCTGTCCCTCTCGAAGGTGGAAGAAGCATTTGGATCACAGTCATCTACAATGAAATACTTGACATGTTTAAGATGCTTTCAATCAATTTTGATCGTCAATTGCATTCTTCGTTGTAAACAGTCATTTTTCAGTGAAGGGAAAGGGTGTGTGGTATATCTACATGATGTGTTCAAACCCAGTTCCTACTAATGGCCAGGCTGAATTCCAGGAAATAACGTCCCGAATGATATTTTGCCGCCTTCTTTGGCACTTCATGAAATCTTACCATGATGAAGTGCTGAAACACAGAGATTTTCTCTTAGAGAGTGTCTCATGTTGTAACCCATCCCATGGATTTTATGCTGTAATTCTTATCTCTTTTAAAATTTGCTATCTTCTGTACAGTTTTCATGAACATTTCTGTTACAGTAGTGAATAGCACAGATAAATGTCATTTTGTACAACTTTGAATTTACCCCAAGAGCTGAGAGAAAACTTGCTCCTATACTTCAATCCCAGTTTCTTCTATAGTCCAACTTTGTTTCTCTACCATCAAGCTTCTCCTTTGTTGCTGCTCCAAGCCCCGTCCAAGCTGACCTTGAATACTTTCAGGGATGGGACACCCACAACTTCCCTGGGCAACCTGTTCCAGTGTTCCAGCACTCCCACAGTAAAAAAGGCCTTCCTTTCATCTAATATGTGTAGGAAATCATAAATCTAGGCATAGAAATTTGGAGTGCAAATTTGAAATTCTTTTGATTTGAAGCACATTTTATATGAATACTGACTTACAGATGACTAAAAGATGTTGATGGGCATTTGAGCTGACAAGTTTTGAAAAAGTGTACGGAAATTAACATTGAAACCACTAAAATTAAAAACTTCTTCCCATTTTCTTTCTCCTCTCCTATTCAAAATTGCAAATGTCAGATATCAGTGCTTCATGCAAACCTCTCAGATGCTCTCAGGGAAAAAGCATTTATTTGAGACTAAGTTGCGGTTGACGTAGAACACTGCCTTTAACAGCTGCAGTGTGCCTGGAATTCAGGGCTTCCTGTTTGAAAAAATCCTATCTCTAGGCTGAACCCTAACCCTAACCCTAGGCAGATAAATCAGCCTGGGTATAGGGATGTTCCCAGGGAAAAAAGCACTGGAAGGAGCATGTTGAGGCAATTTTTGGCTGCCCTTGGGAAGCCTTTTGCAGCTGCACTGGGTCTGGAGCTCAGGGTTTACTGATTTAAAATCCCTATCCCTTGGCGTGACCATAGGTGCAACTGGAGGCAAGTAAATCAGCCTAGGTTCAATGATGGTCCCAAGGAAAAAGCGCTGGAGGCAGCCATGTTGTGGCACTTTTCCCCTCCTCTTGGGTAGTCCTTGGCAGCTGCTGTGTTCTTGGAACTCAGGGCTTTCTGGTTAAAAAAACACAAACCCTAGGCGTAACTCTAACCCTCACCCTAGGAAGGAAAACCAGCCTATGGTTCGGGATGGACTCATGAGAATAGCAGCAGAGGCAGCCAAGTTGTGTCACTTCTGCGGCCCTCTTGGGATGCCTTGAACAGCTGCAGTGTGCCTGCAGCTAAGGGCTTCCTAGTTTTAAAAGTCCTAGCCCTAGGCCTAAGCCTAACAGTAACCCTAGGAAGGTAAATCAGCCTGGTGTTAGGCTTCTTGCCAAGGAAAAAGCCGGGAAAGTAGCCATGTTGTGGCACTTTTGCACTCCCTTTGGGATGCCTTTCACAGCTCCAGTGTGCCTGCAACTAAGGGCTTCCTGATTTTAAAAATCCTAGCCCTAGGCCGAACCCCAAGCCTAAGACGAGAAAGGCAAATCAGCCAGGAATTAGGCATGTCCCCAAGGAAAAAGCTGTGGAGGCAGGCATGTTGTGGTACTTTTGCGCTCTTCTTGGGAAGTCCTTCGCAGCTGCTGTGTTCTTGGAACTCAGGTCTTTCTGGTTAATAGAACCCTTACCCTAGGCGTAACTCAAACCTTAACCCTAGGAAGGAAAATCAGCCTATGGTTCGGGATGGTCTCATGGAAATATCAGTGGTGGCAGCCAAGTTGCGTCACTTTTGCGCTCCCCTTGGGATGCCTTTCGCAGCTGCAGTGTGCCTGGAGCCCAGGGCTTCCTGGTTTTAAAAGTCCTAGGCCTAAGCCTAACAGTAACCCTGGGAAGGTAAATCAGCCGCGTATTAGGGTTCTTCCTAAGGGAAAAGCCGTGAAAGCAGCCATGTTGTGGCACTTTTGCACTCCCTTTGGGATGCCTTTGGCAGATGCAGTAAGCCTGGAACTCAGGGCTTCCTAGTTAAAAAAATCCTAGCCCTAGGCCGAACCCCAACCCTAAGACGAGCAAGGCAAATCAGCCAGGAATTAGGCATGTCCCCAAGGAAAAAGCTGTGGAGGCAGGCATGTTGTGGTACTTTTGCGCTCTTCTTGGCTAGTCCTTCGCAGCTGCTGTGTTCTTGGAACTCAGGGCTTTCTGGTTAATAGAACCCTTACCCTAGGCGTAACTCAAACCTTAACCCTAGGAAGGAAAATCAGCCTATGGTTCGGGATGGTCTCATGGAAATATCAGTGGTGGCAGCCAAGTTGCGTCACTTTTGCGCTCCCCTTGGGATGCCTTTCGCAGCTGCAGTGTGCCTGGAGCCCAGGGCTTCCTGGTTTTAAAAGTCCTAGGCCTAAGCCTAACAGTAACCCTAGGAAGGTAAATCAGCCGCGTATTAGGGTTCTTCCTAAGGGAAAAGCCATGAAAGCAGCCATGTTGTGGCACTTCTGCACTCCCTTTGGGATGCCTTTTGCAGATGCAGTAAGCCTGGAACTCAGGGCTTCCTAGTTAAAACAATCCTATCCCTAGGCCGAACCCCAAGCCTAAGACGAGAAAGGCAAATCAGCCAGGAATTAGGCATGTTCCCAAGGAAAAAGCTGTGGAGGCAGGCATGTTGTGGTACTTTTGCGCTCTTCTTGGGAAGTCCTTCGCAGCTGCTGTGTTCTTGGAACTCAGGGCTTTCTGGTTAATAGAACCCTTACCCTAGGCGTAACTCAAACCTTAACCCTAGGAAGGAAAATCAGCCTATGTTTCGGGATGGTCTCATGGAAATATCAGTGGTGGCAGCCAAGTTGTGTCACTTTTGCGCTCCCATTGGGATGCCTTTCGCAGCTGCAGTGTTCCTGGAGCCCAGGGCTTCCTGGTTTTAAAAGTCCTAGGCCTAAGCCTAACAGTAACCCTAGGAAGGTAAATCAGCCGAGTATTAGGGTTCTTCCTAAGGGAAAAGCCGTGAAAGCAGCCACGTTGTGGCACTTATGCACTCCCTTTTGGATGCCTTTCACAGCTCCAGTGTGCCTGGAACTCAGGGCTTCCTGATTTTAAAAATCCTAGCCCTAGGCCGAACCCCAACCCTAAGACGAGAAAGGCAAATCAGCCAGGAATTAGGCATGTCCCCAAGGAAAAAGCTGTGGAGGCAGGCATGTTGTGGTACTTTTGCGCTCTTCTTGGGAAGTCCTTCGCAGCTGCTGTGTTCTTGGAACTCAGGGCTTTCTGGTTAATAGAACCCTTACCCTAGGCGTAACTCAAACCTTAACCCTAGGAAGGAAAATCAGCCTATGGTTCGGGATGGCCTCATGGAAATATCAGTGGTGGCAGCCAAGTTGTGTCACTTTTGCGCTCCCCTTGGGATGCCTTTCGCAGCTGCAGTGTGCCTGGAGCCCAGGGCTTCCTGGTTTTAAAAGTCCTAGGCCTAAGCCTAACAGTAACCCTAGGAAGGTAAATCAGCCGGGTATTAGGGATCTTCCTAAGGGAAAAGCCGTGAAAGCAGCCATGTTGTGGCACTTTTGCACTCCCTTTGGGATGCCTTTGGCAGATGAAGTAAGCCTGGAACTCAGGGCTTCCTGGTTAAAAAAATCCTAGCCCTAGGCCGAACCCCAACCCTAAGACGAGAAAGGCAAATCAGCCAGGAATTAGGCATGTCCCCAAGGAAAAAGCTGTGGAGGCAGGCATGTTGTGGTACTTTTGCGCTCTTCTTGGGTAGTCCTTCGCAGCTGCTGTGTTCTTGGAACTCAGGGCTTTCTTGTTAATAGAACCCTTACCCTAGGCGTAACTCAAACCTTAACCCTAGGAAGGAAAATCAGCCTATGGTTCGGGATGGTCTCATGGAAATATCAGTGGTGGCAGCCAAGTTGTGTCACTTTTGCGCTCCCCTTGGGATGCCTTTCGCAGCTGCAGTGTGCCTGGAGCCCAGGGCTTCCTGGTTTTAAAAGTCCTAGGCCTAAGCCTAACAGTAAGCCTAGGAAGGTAAATCAGCCGCGTATTAGGGTTCTTCCTAAGGGAAAAGCCGTGAAAGCAGCCATGTTGTGGCACTTCTGCACTCCCTTTGGGATGCCTTTGGCAGATGCAGTAAGCCTGGAACTCAGGGCTTCCTACTTAAAAAAATCCTAGCCCTATGCCGAACCCCAACCCTAAGACGAGAAAGGCAAATCAGCCAGGAATTAGGCATGTCCCCAAGGAAAAAGCTGTGGAGGCAGGCATGTTGTGGTACTTTTGCGCTCTTCTTGGGAAGTCCTTCGCAGCTGCTGTGTTCTTGGAACTCAGGGCTTTCTGGTTAATAGAACTCTTACCCTAGGCGTAACTCAAACCTTAACCCTAGGAAGGAAAATCAGCCTATGGTTCGGGATGGTCTCATGAGAATAGAAGCAGAGGCAGCCAAGTTGTGTCACTTCTGCAGCCCTCTTGGGATGCCTTTAACAGCTGCATATGCCTGGAGCCCAGGGCTTCCTGGTTTTAAAAGTCCTAGGCCTAAGCCTAACAGTAACCCTAGGAAGGTAAATCAGCCGGGTATTAGGGTTCTTCCTAAGGGAAAAGCTGTGAAAGCAGCCATGTTGTGGCACTTTTGCACTCCCTTTGGGATGCCTTTGGCAGATGCAGTAAGCCTGGAACTCAGGGCTTCCTGGTTAAAAAACTCCAAGCCCTAGGCTGAACCCTAACCCTAACCCTAGGCAGATAAATCAGCCTAGGTATAGGGATGGTGCCAAGGAAAAAGCTGTGAAAGCTGCCATGTTGTTGCACTTTTGTACTCCCCTTGGGATGCCTTGAACAGCTGCAGTGTGCCTGGATCTAAGGGCTTCCTAGTTTTAAAAATCCTAGCCCTAGGCCTAAGCCTAACAGTAACCCTGGGAAGGGAAATAAGCCTGGTGTTAAGCTTCTTGCCAAGGAAAAAGCCGTGAAAGCAACCATGTTGTGGCACTTTTGCACTCCCTTTTGGATGCCTTTCACAGCTCCAGCGTGCCTGGACCTCAGGGCTTCCTGATTTTAAAAGTCCTAGCCCTATGCCGAACCCCAACCCTAAGACGAGAAAGGCAAATCAGCCAGGAATTAGGCATGTCCCCAAGGAAAAAGCTGTGGAGGCAGGCATGTTGTGGTACTTTTGCGCTCTTCTTGGGAAGTCCTTCGCAGCTGCTGTGTTCTTGGAACTCAGGGCTTTCTGGTTAATAGAACCCTTACCCTAGGCGTAACTCAAACCTTAACCCTAGGAAGGAAAATCAGCCTATGGTTCGGGATGGTCTCATGGAAATATCAGTGGTGGCAGCCAAGTTGCGTCACTTTTGCGCTCCCCTTGGGATGCCTTTCGCAGCTGCAGTGTGCCTGGAGCCCAGGGCTTCCTGGTTTTAAAAGTCCTAGGCCTAAGCCTAACAGTAACCCTAGGAAGGTAAATCAGCCGCGTATTAGGGTTCTTCCTAAGGGAAAAGCCGTGAAAGCAGCCATGTTGTGGCACTTCTGCACTCCCTTTGGGATGCCTTTTGCACATGCAGTAAGCCTGGAACTCAGGGCTTCCTAGTTAAAAAAATACTAGCCCTAGGCCGAACCCCAAGCCTAAGACGAGAAAGGCAAATCAGCCAGGAATTAGGCATGTTCCCAAGGAAAAAGCTGTGGAGGCAGGCATGTTGTGGTACTTTTGCGCTCTTCTTGGGAAGTCCTTCGCAGCTGCTGTGTTCTTGGAACTCAGGGCTTTCTGGTTAATAGAACCCTTACACTAGGCGTAACTCAAACCTTAACCCTAGGAAGGAAAATCAGCCTATGTTTCGGGATGGTCTCATGGAAATATCAGTGGTGGCAGCCAAGTTGTGTCACTTTTGCGCTCCCATTGGGATGCCTTTCGCAGCTGCAGTGTTCCTGGAGCCCAGGGCTTCCTGGTTTTAAAAGTCCTAGGCCTAAGCCTAACAGTAACCCTAGGAAGGTAAATCAGCCGAGTATTAGAGTTCTTCCTAAGGGAAAAGCCGTGAAAGCAGCCATGTTGTGGCACTTTTGCACTCCCTTTTGGATGCCTTTCACAGCTCCAGTGTGCCTGGAACTCAGGGCTTCCTGATTTTAAAAATCCTAGCCCTAGGCCGAACCCCAAGCCTAAGACGAGAAAGGCAAATCAGCCAGGAATTAGGCATGTCCCCAAGGAAAAAGCTGTGGAGGCAGGCATGTTGTGGTACTTTTGCGCTCTTCTTGGGAAGTCCTTCGCAGCTGCTGTGTTCTTGGAACTCAGGGCTTTCTGGTTAATAGAACCCTTACCCTAGGCGTAACTCAAACCTTAACCCTAGGAAGGAAAATCAGCCTATGGTTCGGGATGGTCTCATGGAAATATCAGTGGTGGCAGCCAAGTTGTGTCACTTTTGCGCTCCCCTTGGGATGCCTTTCGCAGCTGCAGTGTGCCTGGAGCCCAGGGCTTCCTGGTTTTAAAAGTCCTAGGCCTAAGCCTAACAGTAACCCTAGGAAGGTAAATCAGCCGCGTATTAGGGTTCTTCCTAAGGGAAAAGCCGTGAAAGCAGCCATGTTGTGGCACTTCTGCACTCCCTTTGGGATGCCTTTGGCAGATGCAGTAAGCCTGGAACTCAGGGCTTCCTAGTTAAAAAAATCCTAGCCCTAGGCCGAACCCCAAGCCTAAGACGAGAAAGGCAAATCAGCCAGGAATTAGGCATGTCCCCAAGGAAAAAGCTGTGGAGGCAGGCATGTTGTGGTACTTTTGCGCTCTTCTTGGGAAGTCCTTCGCAGCTGCTGTGTTCTTGGAACTCAGGGCTTTCTGGTTAATAGAACCCTTACCCTAGGCGTAACTCAAACCTTAACCCTAGGAAGGAAAATCAGCCTATGGTTCGGGATGGTCTCATGGAAATATCAGTGGTGGCAGCCAAGTTGTGTCACTTTTGCGCTCCCCTTGGGATGCCTTTCGCAGCTGCAGTGTGCCTGGAGCCCAGGGCTTCCTGGTTTTAAAAGTCCTAGGCCTAAGCCTAACAGTAACCCTGGGAAGGTAAATCAGCCGGGTATTAGGGTTCTTCCTAAGGGAAAAGCCGTGAAAGCAGCCATGTTGTGGCACTTTTGCACTCCCTTTGGGATGCCTTTGGCAGATGCAGTAAGCCTGGAACTCAGGGCTTCCTAGTTAAAAAAATCCTAGCCCTAGGCCGAACCCCAAGCCTAAGACGAGAAAGGCAAATCAGCCAGGAATTAGGCATGTCCCCAAGGAAAAAGCTGTGGAGGCAGGCATGTTGTGGTACTTTTGCGCTCTTCTTGGGTAGTCCTTCGCAGCTGCTGTGTTCTTGGAACTCAGGGCTTTCTGGTTAATAGACCTCTTACCCTAGGCGAAACTCAAACCTTAACCCTAGGAAGGAAAATCAGCCTATGGTTCGGGATGGTCTCATGAGAATAGAAGCAGAGGCAGCCAAGTTGTGTAACTTCTGCAACCCTCTTGGGATGCCTTTCGCAGCTGCAGTGTGCCTGGAGCCCAGGGCTTCCTGGTTTTAAAAGTCCTAGGCCTAAGCCTAACAGTAACCCTAGGAAGGTAAATCAGCCGCGTATTAGGGTTCTTCCTAAGGGAAAAGCCGTGAAAGCAGCCATGTTGTGGCACTTCTGCACTCCCTTTGGGATGCCTTTGGCAGATGCAGTAAGCCTGGAACTCAGGGCTTCCTGGTTAAAAAACTCCAAGCCCTAGGCTGAAGCCTAACCCTAACCCTAGGCAGATAAATCAGCCTAGGTATAGGGATGGTGCCAAGGAAAAAGCTGTGAAAGCTGCCATGTTGTTGCACTTTTGTACTCCCCTTGGGATGCCTTGAACAGCTGCAGTGTGCCTGGATCTAAGGGCTTCCTAGTTTTAAAAATCCTAGCCCTAGGCCTAAGCCTAACAGTAACCCTGGGAAGGTAAATCAGCCTGGTGTTAGGCTTCTTGCCAAGGAAAAAGCCGTGAAAGCAACCATGTTGTGGCACTTTTGCACTCCCTTTTGGATGCCTTTCACAGCTCCAGTGTGCCTGGAACTCAGGGCTTCCTGATTTTAAAAGTCCTAGCCCTAGGCCGAACCCCAAGCCTAAGACGAGAAAGGCAAATCAGCCAGGAATTAGGCATGTCCCCAAGGAAAAAGCTGTGGAGGCAGGCATGTTGTGGTACTTTTGCGCTCTTCTTGGGAAGTCCTTCGCAGCTGCTGTGTTCTTGGAACTCAGGGCTTTCTGGTTAATAGAACCCTTACCCTAGGCGTAACTCAAACCTTAACCCTAGGAAGGAAAATCAGCCTATGGTTCGGGATGGTCTCATGGAAATATCAGTGGTGGCAGCCAAGTTGTGTCACTTTTGCGCTCCCCTTGGGATGCCTTTCGCAGCTGCAGTGTGCCTGGAGCCCAGGGCTTCCTGGTTTTAAAAGTCCTAGGCCTAAGCCTAACAGTAACCCTAGGAAGGTAAATCAGCCGGGTATTAGGGTTCTTCCTAAGGGAAAAGCCGTGAAAGCAGCCATGTTGTGGCACTTTTGCACTCCCTTTGGGATGCCTTTTGCAGATGCAGTAAGCCTGGAACTCAGGGCTTCCTAGTTAAAAATATCCTAGCCCTAGGCCGAACCCCAACCCTAAGACGAGAAAGGCAAATCAGCCAGGAATTAGGCATGTCCCCAAGGAAAAAGCTGTGGAGGCAGGCATGTTGTGGTACTTTTGCGCTCTTCTTGGGTAGTCCTTCGCAGCTGCTGTGTTCTTGGAACTCAGGGCTTTCTGGTTAATAGACCTCTTACCCTAGGCGAAACTCAAACCTTAACCCTAGGAAGGAAAATCAGCCTATGGTTCGGGATGGTCTCATGAGAATAGAAGCAGAGGCAGCCAAGTTGTGTAACTTCTGCACCCTCTTGGGATGCCTTTCGCAGCTGCAGTGTGCCTGGAGCCCAGGGCTTCCTGGTTTTAAAAGTCCTAGGCCTAAGCCTAACAGTAACCCTAGGAAGGTAAATCAGCCGCGTATTAGGGTTCTTCCTAAGGGAAAAGCCGTGAAAGCAGCCATGTTGTGGCCCTTCTGCACTCCCTTTGGGATGCCTTTGGCAGATGCAGTAAGCCTGGAACTCAGGGCTTCCTGGTTAAAAAACTCCGAGCCCTAGGCTGAAGCCTAACCCTATCCCCAGGAAGGAAAATCAGCCTAAGTATAGGGATCGTGCAACGTCTAGAACACGATGGGAGATGTTTTCTGTGCTGGCACAGTTTTTCCTCGCCAGACATAGTAGAAAAGCTTTTTGCTAAGATGTAGACGAGAAGAGACGCTAAAGACGAAGATACGATGCTGTCCGGAGCTAAGAGCCGCTCCCGGGCGTCTTTCGGCAGAAGCCGCGCTAAGGAGTGCACAGTGAGCGGCACAATCATCTTTGCGCGAAGAAGCCGCTTCTTCGCCTCCGGGAGCCGGAGAGAGCGGCACCTTCGGAAAGGTGAAGAAGGAAGCTGTACAACACTGGGATTGTGTGCGCAGCTTGCCAACTGATAGAAAACAGTACCTTTGCACTCTCCTGACTTTTCCAATCACATGAACATTCGATTGGAAGCTGTTTTGGACAACTTTTCTTTCCTTCATGCCAAACACTCGGCACACCTCCGTGCAACGTCTAGAACACGATGGGAGATGTTTTCTGTGCTGGCACAGTTTTTCCTCGCCAGACATAGTGGAAAAGCTTTTTGCTAAGATGTAGACGAGAAGAGACGCTAAAGACGAAGGTACGATGCTGTCCGGAGCTAAGAGCCGCTCCCGGGCGTCTTTCGGCAGAAGCCGCGCTAAGGAGTGCACAGTGAGCGGCACAATCGTCTTTGCGCGAAGAAGCCGCTTCTTCGCCTCCGGGAGCCGGAGAGAGCGGCACCTTCGGAAAGGTGAAGAAGGAAGCTGTACAACACTGGGATTGTGTGCGCAGCTTGCCAACTGCTAGAAAACAGTACCTTTGCACTCTCCTGACTTTTCCAATCACATGAACATTCGATTGGAAGCTGTTTTGGACAACTTTTCTTTCCTTCATGCCAAACACTCGGCACACCTCCGTGCAACGTCTAGAACACGATGGGAGATGTTTTCTGTGCTGGCACAGTTTTTCCTCGCCAGACATAGTGGAAAAGCTTTTTGCTAAGATGTAGACGAGAAGAGACGCTAAAGACGAAGGTACGATGCTCTCCGGAGCTAAGAGCTGCTCCCGGGCGTCTTTCGGCAGAAGCCGCGCTAAGGAGTGCACAGTGAGCGGCACAATCGTCTTTGCGCGAAGAAGCCGCTTCTTCGCCTCCGGGAGCCGGAGAGAGCGGCACCTTTGGAAAGGTGAAGAAGGAAGCTGTACAACACTGGGATTGTGTGCGCAGCTTGCCAACTGCTAGAAAACAGTACCTTTGCACTCTCCTGACTTTTCCAATCACATGAACATTCGATTGGAAGCTGTTTTGGACAACTTTTCTTTTCTTCATGCCAAACACTCGGCACACCTCCGTGCAACGTCTAGAACACGATAGGAGATGTTTTCTGTGCTGGCACAGTTTTTCCTCGCCAGACATAGTGGAAAAGCTTTTTGCTAAGATGTAGACGAGAAGAGACGCTAAGGACTGGATGTAAGCAAATGACACTCATCTTCAAAAAAGGCAATTAGGAGGACTCGCAATCGTACAAACCAGCCAGCCTCTTTTTTATACCCAGGAAGTTGATGAAGCAGCTCTTCCTGGAAAACCTTGCCAGGCACATGAAAGACGACACAATAATGTAGTTAGCATGATTTTTCAGGGGCATTTCATGCTGAACATAACTTTAAACTCCTCTGATGAATCAACTTGACTGGTAGATGAAGGGAATATTATCTGCCTGGGCTTCAGGGAGGTTTTTGACATATCTCTACATGGCAGCACACATCCATATGGAAGCAATAGTGCAAAGGGGAGGGAATCAGTGTCTTTTCAGTGATGCTGAGTGAAAAAACAAGAGGCAGTGGGCACTCTCTGAAATACAGGAGATTGCCATTGACCATCAGCAAATGATTGTTTACTGTGAGGGTGACTGAACCACGGCACAGACTGCCCAGAAAGATTGTGGAGCCTGGATCTTTGAAGACATTCAAAGTACACCCAGATAGACTCCTGGGCAAGAGGCTCTAGGTATCCTGGTTTAGGCAGGGGGATTGGGCCTGGTTAGCCCCACCAACCCCTTCCACTCTCATTCATTCTGTGCTAGTGAATTCTCTTCAAGATGCAATTCAAGCACTTGCATGACAAAGTTCTGTGAAGACAGAGATCCAAATGGACACGGCATCTAAGTTCCTTAAGCAGTGTTCAAGAAGAATGTAAAACTCTGGGACGAGTGTCTCTTCCCTAACTGAATCCCTTTCATGGGAAAATTCCCAGCTCTAGAAAGATCTTCTGATACGCATGCTTAAGACTGACACTGGCTGAGCAAATTTCTCCCTATGTGTATCCAAGACCAGTTAGGATCTTCAGCCAAAGTGCTGTCAACATAGTCACAGAATGTCTATTGTTAAGAAGTGACAACTTCCATCAGCATGGCAACTATTGGTCCACCAAATGGATGAATGGATGGGAATTATCTACTTGGGTTAAAAACAAAAAGAAAGAGTTGGTCTTTACTTATCAATTTCATTGCAATATTGATAAGGGAAGAAAAAGACCTAAGTCCTTGACTTTCTTAACTGGAGGAAAGATTTTAAAAATTCCTTGTAAAAATGTATGATCACAATCAGACTATTGAAACCATTTGATTTGGGAAAAATGTTCCAAAATTGTCTAGAGAGTGGCAAAGAAGCCAAGAAAATAGGAAAGAAACAAAAAGAGGGCAAAAGAGTAAGCTTCAGTGTACAAGCTCGTTCTAGAAGTAGTCTGCCGGGGAAAGGAAGCCCCAGTTGAATTTCCAATGTATTCCTGAGCTTGATTCAGTAACTGGTCAATGTAAAAACCAATCCTTTTGTATAACTTCTTCCAGCAACAAAAACTCCAACAGGTTGACACTACCATCATGCCTGTTCCAGACATATTTCAAAGAGAAATGATGATTTTCTTGAAAACCTACTTGCATAAAAGTTGCAAGATGGTGGAGGGATTGCCACATCCTCCTTCCTCCATCTGGCTTGAAAGTAGATTTGATAAAATATGCAACAAAGCACATGATTTATAAGGTAGAGTGAAATGGATGATTTGGGAATTGATCTCTTGTTGATAGTAAACTTCACATCCACTCTGTGTGACCTTTCTAAAACAAAATGTGGAGCTGAGGCATGAATCTGCCACAACAATTGTAAAGCAAACATACACACTCCCCTTCACATGCCCCCCCTTCCACACACACCTAGGCACACACAGAGATCAGCATAGCAGATCATGAACACCTTGGAAAAGACTGAAATGCTAAACGCCTCTCTTGATGGGCAAAAGAGCTGGTGCAGTAATTCAAATGCCTGGTACAAAAATTCTGTTTCATATTTAGCTCCTATTTAAAACACAGCTTTTCATTTCATTCTATTTACAGAATATTTTCTTTTCATTTGTTTCTTTAAAATTACTTAGTTCTCACCTGTTGTATGTCTAGGAATATTTTCTTCCAAAAATAGAAAAAAATAGATGCTATCTTTTCAGCAGAAAACATTGGTTGATACAATTTTAAACCATCATGATATGGAAGAATTGTTCTGTCCCTCTCGAAGGTGGAAGAAGCATTTGGATCACAGATCATCTACAATGAAATACTTGACATGTTTAAGATGCTTTCAATCAATTTTGATCGTCAATTGCTTCTTCGTTGTAAACAGTCATTTTTCAGTGAAGGGAAAGTGTGTGTGGTATATCTACATGATGTGTTCAAACCCAGTTCCTACTAATGGCCAGGCTGAATTCCAGGAAATAACGTCCCGAATGATATTTTGCCGCCTTCTTTGGCACTTCATGAAATCTTACCATGATGAAGTGCTGAAACACAGAGATTTTCTCTTAGAGAGTGTCTCATGTTGTAACCCATCCCATGGATTTTATGCTGTAATTCTTATCTCTTTTAAAATTTGCTATCTTCTGTACAGTTTTCATGAACATTTCTGTTACAGTAGTGAATAGCACAGATAAATGTCATTTTGTACAACTTTGAATTTACCCCAAGAGCTGAGAGAAAACTTGCTCCTATACTTCAATCCCAGTTTCTTCTATAGTCCAACTTTGTTTCTCTACCATCAAGCTTCTCCTTTGTTGCTGCTCCAAGCCCCGTCCAAGCTGACCTTGAATACTTTCAGGGATGGGACACCCACAACTTCCCTGGGCAACCTGTTCCAGTGTTCCAGCACTCCCACAGTAAAAAAGGCCTTCCTTTCATCTAATATGTGTAGGAAATCATAAATCTAGGCATAGAAATTTGGAGTGCAAATTTGAAATTCTTTTGATTTGAAGCACATTTTATATGAATACTGACTTACAGATGACTAAAAGATGTTGATGGGCATTTGAGCTGACAAGTTTTGAAAAAGTGTACGGAAATTAACATTGAAACCACTAAAATTAAAAACTTCTTCCCATTTTCTTTCTCCTCTCCTATTCAAAATTGCAAATGTCAGATATCAGTGCTTCATGCAAACCTCTCAGATGCTCTCAGGGAAAAAGCATTTATTTGAGACTAAGTTGCGGTTGACGTAGAACACTGCCTTTAACAGCTGCAGTGTGCCTGGAATTCAGGGCTTCCTGTTTGAAAAAATCCTATCTCTAGGCTGAACCCTAACCCTAACCCTAGGCAGATAAATCAGCCTGGGTATAGGGATGTTCCCAGGGAAAAAAGCACTGGAAGGAGCATGTTGAGGCAATTTTTGGCTGCCCTTGGGAAGCCTTTTGCAGCTGCACTGGGTCTGGAGCTCAGGGTTTACTGATTTAAAATCCCTATCCCTTGGCGTGACCATAGGTGCAACTGGAGGCAAGTAAATCAGCCTAGGTTCAATGATGGTCCCAAGGAAAAAGCGCTGGAGGCAGCCATGTTGTGGCACTTTTCCCCTCCTCTTGGGTAGTCCTTGGCAGCTGCTGTGTTCTTGGAACTCAGGGCTTTCTGGTTAAAAAAACACAAACCCTAGGCGTAACTCTAACCCTCACCCTAGGAAGGAAAACCAGCCTATGGTTCGGGATGGACTCATGAGAATAGCAGCAGAGGCAGCCAAGTTGTGTCACTTCTGCGGCCCTCTTGGGATGCCTTGAACAGTTGCAGTGTGCCTGCAGCTAAGGGCTTCCTAGTTTTAAAAGTCCTAGCCCTAGGCCTAAGCCTAACAGTAACCCTAGGAAGGTAAATCAGCCTGGTGTTAGGCTTCTTGCCAAGGAAAAAGCCGGGAAAGTAGCCATGTTGTGGCACTTTTGCACTCCCTTTGGGATGCCTTTCACAGCTCCAGTGTGCCTGCAACTAAGGGCTTCCTGATTTTAAAAATCCTAGCCCTAGGCCGAACCCCAACCCTAAGACGAGAAAGGCAAATCAGCCAGGAATTAGGCATGTCCCCAAGGAAAAAGCTGTGGAGGCAGGCATGTTGTGGTACTTTTGCGCTCTTCTTGGGAAGTCCTTCGCAGCTGCTGTGTTCTTGGAACTCAGGTCTTTCTGGTTAATAGAACCCTTACCCTAGGCGTAACTCAAACCTTAACCCTAGGAAGGAAAATCAGCCTATGGTTCGGGATGGTCTCATGGAAATATCAGTGGTGGCAGCCAAGTTGCGTCACTTTTGCGCTCCCCTTGGGATGCCTTTCGCAGCTGCAGTGTGCCTGGAGCCCAGGGCTTCCTGGTTTTAAAAGTCCTAGGCCTAAGCCTAACAGTAACCCTGGGAAGGTAAATCAGCCGCGTATTAGGGTTCTTCCTAAGGGAAAAGCCGTGAAAGCAGCCATGTTGTGGCACTTTTGCACTCCCTTTGGGATGCCTTTGGCAGATGCAGTAAGCCTGGAACTCAGGGCTTCCTAGTTAAAAAAATCCTAGCCCTAGGCCGAACCCCAACCCTAAGACGAGCAAGGCAAATCAGCCAGGAATTAGGCATGTCCCCAAGGAAAAAGCTGTGGAGGCAGGCATGTTGTGGTACTTTTGCGCTCTTCTTGGCTAGTCCTTCGCAGCTGCTGTGTTCTTGGAACTCAGGGCTTTCTGGTTAATAGAACCCTTACCCTAGGCGTAACTCAAACCTTAACCCTAGGAAGGAAAATCAGCCTATGGTTCGGGATGGTCTCATGGAAATATCAGTGGTGGCAGCCAAGTTGCGTCACTTTTGCGCTCCCCTTGGGATGCCTTTCGCAGCTGCAGTGTGCCTGGAGCCCAGGGCTTCCTGGTTTTAAAAGTCCTAGGCCTAAGCCTAACAGTAACCCTAGGAAGGTAAATCAGCCGCGTATTAGGGTTCTTCCTAAGGGAAAAGCCATGAAAGCAGCCATGTTGTGGCACTTCTGCACTCCCTTTGGGATGCCTTTTGCAGATGCAGTAAGCCTGGAACTCAGGGCTTCCTAGTTAAAACAATCCTATCCCTAGGCCGAACCCCAAGCCTAAGACGAGAAAGGCAAATCAGCCAGGAATTAGGCATGTTCCCAAGGAAAAAGCTGTGGAGGCAGGCATGTTGTGGTACTTTTGCGCTCTTCTTGGGAAGTCCTTCGCAGCTGCTGTGTTCTTGGAACTCAGGGCTTTCTGGTTAATAGAACCCTTACCCTAGGCGTAACTCAAACCTTAACCCTAGGAAGGAAAATCAGCCTATGTTTCGGGATGGTCTCATGGAAATATCAGTGGTGGCAGCCAAGTTGTGTCACTTTTGCGCTCCCATTGGGATGCCTTTCGCAGCTGCAGTGTTCCTGGAGCCCAGGGCTTCCTGGTTTTAAAAGTCCTAGGCCTAAGCCTAACAGTAACCCTAGGAAGGTAAATCAGCCGGGTATTAGGGTTCTTCCTAAGGGAAAAGCCGTGAAAGCAGCCATGTTGTGGCACTTTTGCACTCCCTTTTGGATGCCTTTCACAGCTCCAGTGTGCCTGGAACTCAGGGCTTCCTGATTTTAAAAATCCTAGCCCTAGGCCGAACCCCAACCCTAAGACGAGAAAGGCAAATCAGCCAGGAATTAGGCATGTCCCCAAGGAAAAAGCTGTGGAGGCAGGCATGTTGTGGTACTTTTGCGCTCTTCTTGGGAAGTCCTTCGCAGCTGCTGTGTTCTTGGAACTCAGGGCTTTCTGGTTAATAGAACCCTTACCCTAGGCGTAACTCAAACCTTAACCCTAGGAAGGAAAATCAGCCTATGGTTCGGGATGGCCTCATGGAAATATCAGTGGTGGCAGCCAAGTTGTGTCACTTTTGCGCTCCCCTTGGGATGCCTTTCGCAGCTGCAGTGTGCCTGGAGCCCAGGGCTTCCTGGTTTTAAAAGTCCTAGGCCTAAGCCTAACAGTAACCCTAGGAAGGTAAATCAGCCGGGTATTAGGGTTCTTCCTAAGGGAAAAGCCGTGAAAGCAGCCATGTTGTGGCACTTTTGCACTCCCTTTGGGATGCCTTTGGCAGATGAAGTAAGCCTGGAACTCAGGGCTTCCTGGTTAAAAAAATCCTAGCCCTAGGCCGAACCCCAACCCTAAGACGAGAAAGGCAAATCAGCCAGGAATTAGGCATGTCCCCAAGGAAAAAGCTGTGGAGGCAGGCATGTTGTGGTACTTTTGCGCTCTTCTTGGGTAGTCCTTCGCAGCTGCTGTGTTCTTGGAACTCAGGGCTTTCTTGTTAATAGAACCCTTACCCTAGGCGTAACTCAAACCTTAACCCTAGGAAGGAAAATCAGCCTATGGTTCGGGATGGTCTCATGGAAATATCAGTGGTGGCAGCCAAGTTGTGTCACTTTTGCGCTCCCCTTGGGATGCCTTTCGCAGCTGCAGTGTGCCTGGAGCCCAGGGCTTCCTGGTTTTAAAAGTCCTAGGCCTAAGCCTAACAGTAAGCCTAGGAAGGTAAATCAGCCGCGTATTAGGGTTCTTCCTAAGGGAAAAGCCGTGAAAGCAGCCATGTTGTGGCACTTCTGCACTCCCTTTGGGATGCCTTTGGCAGATGCAGTAAGCCTGGAACTCAGGGCTTCCTAGTTAAAAAAATCCTAGCCCTAGGCCGAACCCCAACCCTAAGACGAGAAAGGCAAATCAGCCAGGAATTAGGCATGTCCCCAAGGAAAAAGCTGTGGAGGCAGGCATGTTGTGGTACTTTTGCGCTCTTCTTGGGAAGTCCTTCGCAGCTGCTGTGTTCTTGGAACTCAGGGCTTTCTGGTTAATAGAACTCTTACCCTAGGCGTAACTCAAACCTTAACCCTAGGAAGGAAAATCAGCCTATGGTTCGGGATGGTCTCATGAGAATAGAAGCAGAGGCAGCCAAGTTGTGTCACTTCTGCAGCCCTCTTGGGATGCCTTTAACAGCTGCATATGCCTGGAGCCCAGGGCTTCCTGGTTTTAAAAGTCCTAGGCCTAAGCCTAACAGTAACCCTAGGAAGGTAAATCAGCCGGGTATTAGGGTTCTTCCTAAGGGAAAAGCTGTGAAAGCAGCCATGTTGTGGCACTTTTGCACTCCCTTTGGGATGCCTTTGGCAGATGCAGTAAGCCTGGAACTCAGGGCTTCCTGGTTAAAAAACTCCAAGCCCTAGGCTGAACCCTAACCCTAACCCTAGGCAGATAAATCAGCCTAGGTATAGGGATGGTGCCAAGGAAAAAGCTGTGAAAGCTGCCATGTTGTTGCACTTTTGTACTCCCCTTGGGATGCCTTGAACAGCTGCAGTGTGCCTGGATCTAAGGGCTTCCTAGTTTTAAAAATCCTAGCCCTAGGCCTAAGCCTAACAGTAACCCTGGGAAGGGAAATAAGCCTGGTGTTAAGCTTCTTGCCAAGGAAAAAGCCGTGAAAGCAACCATGTTGTGGCACTTTTGCACTCCCTTTTGGATGCCTTTCACAGCTCCAGCGTGCCTGGACCTCAGGGCTTCCTGATTTTAAAAGTCCTAGCCCTATGCCGAACCCCAACCCTAAGACGAGAAAGGCAAATCAGCCAGGAATTAGGCATGTCCCCAAGGAAAAAGCTGTGGAGGCAGGCATGTTGTGGTACTTTTGCGCTCTTCTTGGGAAGTCCTTCGCAGCTGCTGTGTTCTTGGAACTCAGGGCTTTCTGGTTAATAGAACCCTTACCCTAGGCGTAACTCAAACCTTAACCCTAGGAAGGAAAATCAGCCTATGGTTCGGGATGGTCTCATGGAAATATCAGTGGTGGCAGCCAAGTTGCGTCACTTTTGCGCTCCCCTTGGGATGCCTTTCGCAGCTGCAGTGTGCCTGGAGCCCAGGGCTTCCTGGTTTTAAAAGTCCTAGGCCTAAGCCTAACAGTAACCCTAGGAAGGTAAATCAGCCGCGTATTAGGGTTCTTCCTAAGGGAAAAGCCGTGAAAGCAGCCATGTTGTGGCACTTCTGCACTCCCTTTGGGATGCCTTTTGCACATGCAGTAAGCCTGGAACTCAGGGCTTCCTAGTTAAAAAAATACTAGCCCTAGGCCGAACCCCAAGCCTAAGACGAGAAAGGCAAATCAGCCAGGAATTAGGCATGTTCCCAAGGAAAAAGCTGTGGAGGCAGGCATGTTGTGGTACTTTTGCGCTCTTCTTGGGAAGTCCTTCGCAGCTGCTGTGTTCTTGGAACTCAGGGCTTTCTGGTTAATAGAACCCTTACACTAGGCGTAACTCAAACCTTAACCCTAGGAAGGAAAATCAGCCTATGTTTCGGGATGGTCTCATGGAAATATCAGTGGTGGCAGCCAAGTTGTGTCACTTTTGCGCTCCCATTGGGATGCCTTTCGCAGCTGCAGTGTTCCTGGAGCCCAGGGCTTCCTGGTTTTAAAAGTCCTAGGCCTAAGCCTAACAGTAACCCTAGGAAGGTAAATCAGCCGAGTATTAGAGTTCTTCCTAAGGGAAAAGCCGTGAAAGCAGCCATGTTGTGGCACTTTTGCACTCCCTTTTGGATGCCTTTCACAGCTCCAGTGTGCCTGGAACTCAGGGCTTCCTGATTTTAAAAATCCTAGCCCTAGGCCGAACCCCAAGCCTAAGACGAGAAAGGCAAATCAGCCAGGAATTAGGCATGTCCCCAAGGAAAAAGCTGTGGAGGCAGGCATGTTGTGGTACTTTTGCGCTCTTCTTGGGAAGTCCTTCGCAGCTGCTGTGTTCTTGGAACTCAGGGCTTTCTGGTTAATAGAACCCTTACCCTAGGCGTAACTCAAACCTTAACCCTAGGAAGGAAAATCAGCCTATGGTTCGGGATGGTCTCATGGAAATATCAGTGGTGGCAGCCAAGTTGTGTCACTTTTGCGCTCCCCTTGGGATGCCTTTCGCAGCTGCAGTGTGCCTGGAGCCCAGGGCTTCCTGGTTTTAAAAGTCCTAGGCCTAAGCCTAACAGTAACCCTAGGAAGGTAAATCAGCCGCGTATTAGGGTTCTTCCTAAGGGAAAAGCCGTGAAAGCAGCCATGTTGTGGCACTTCTGCACTCCCTTTGGGATGCCTTTGGCAGATGCAGTAAGCCTGGAACTCAGGGCTTCCTAGTTAAAAAAATCCTAGCCCTAGGCCGAACCCCAAGCCTAAGACGAGAAAGGCAAATCAGCCAGGAATTAGGCATGTCCCCAAGGAAAAAGCTGTGGAGGCAGGCATGTTGTGGTACTTTTGCGCTCTTCTTGGGAAGTCCTTCGCAGCTGCTGTGTTCTTGGAACTCAGGGCTTTCTGGTTAATAGAACCCTTACCCTAGGCGTAACTCAAACCTTAACCCTAGGAAGGAAAATCAGCCTATGGTTCGGGATGGTCTCATGGAAATATCAGTGGTGGCAGCCAAGTTGTGTCACTTTTGCGCTCCCCTTGGGATGCCTTTCGCAGCTGCAGTGTGCCTGGAGCCCAGGGCTTCCTGGTTTTAAAAGTCCTAGGCCTAAGCCTAACAGTAACCCTGGGAAGGTAAATCAGCCGGGTATTAGGGTTCTTCCTAAGGGAAAAGCCGTGAAAGCAGCCATGTTGTGGCACTTTTGCACTCCCTTTGGGATGCCTTTGGCAGATGCAGTAAGCCTGGAACTCAGGGCTTCCTAGTTAAAAAAATCCTAGCCCTAGGCCGAACCCCAAGCCTAAGACGAGAAAGGCAAATCAGCCAGGAATTAGGCATGTCCCCAAGGAAAAAGCTGTGGAGGCAGGCATGTTGTGGTACTTTTGCGCTCTTCTTGGGTAGTCCTTCGCAGCTGCTGTGTTCTTGGAACTCAGGGCTTTCTGGTTAATAGACCTCTTACCCTAGGCGAAACTCAAACCTTAACCCTAGGAAGGAAAATCAGCCTATGGTTCGGGATGGTCTCATGAGAATAGAAGCAGAGGCAGCCAAGTTGTGTAACTTCTGCAACCCTCTTGGGATGCCTTTCGCAGCTGCAGTGTGCCTGGAGCCCAGGGCTTCCTGGTTTTAAAAGTCCTAGGCCTAAGCCTAACAGTAACCCTAGGAAGGTAAATCAGCCGCGTATTAGGGTTCTTCCTAAGGGAAAAGCCGTGAAAGCAGCCATGTTGTGGCACTTCTGCACTCCCTTTGGGATGCCTTTGGCAGATGCAGTAAGCCTGGAACTCAGGGCTTCCTGGTTAAAAAACTCCAAGCCCTAGGCTGAAGCCTAACCCTAACCCTAGGCAGATAAATCAGCCTAGGTATAGGGATGGTGCCAAGGAAAAAGCTGTGAAAGCTGCCATGTTGTTGCACTTTTGTACTCCCCTTGGGATGCCTTGAACAGCTGCAGTGTGCCTGGATCTAAGGGCTTCCTAGTTTTAAAAATCCTAGCCCTAGGCCTAAGCCTAACAGTAACCCTGGGAAGGTAAATCAGCCTGGTGTTAGGCTTCTTGCCAAGGAAAAAGCCGTGAAAGCAACCATGTTGTGGCACTTTTGCACTCCCTTTTGGATGCCTTTCACAGCTCCAGTGTGCCTGGAACTCAGGGCTTCCTGATTTTAAAAGTCCTAGCCCTAGGCCGAACCCCAAGCCTAAGACGAGAAAGGCAAATCAGCCAGGAATTAGGCATGTCCCCAAGGAAAAAGCTGTGGAGGCAGGCATGTTGTCGTACTTTTGCGCTCTTCTTGGGAAGTCCTTCGCAGCTGCTGTGTTCTTGGAACTCAGGGCTTTCTGGTTAATAGAACCCTTACCCTAGGCGTAACTCAAACCTTAACCCTAGGAAGGAAAATCAGCCTATGTTTCGGGATGGTCTCATGGAAATATCAGTGGTGGCAGCCAAGTTGTGTCACTTTTGCGCTCCCCTTGGGATGCCTTTCGCAGCTGCAGTGTGCCTGGAGCCCAGGGCTTCCTGGTTTTAAAAGTCCTAGGCCTAAGCCTAACAGTAACCCTAGGAAGGTAAATCAGCCGGGTATTAGGGTTCTTCCTAAGGGAAAAGCCGTGAAAGCAGCCATGTTGTGGCACTTTTGCACTCCCTTTGGGATGCCTTTTGCAGATGCAGTAAGCCTGGAACTCAGGGCTTCCTAGTTAAAAATATCCTAGCCCTAGGCCGAACCCCAACCCTAAGACGAGAAAGGCAAATCAGCCAGGAATTAGGCATGTCCCCAAGGAAAAAGCTGTGGAGGCAGGCATGTTGTGGTACTTTTGCGCTCTTCTTGGGTAGTCCTTCGCAGCTGCTGTGTTCTTGGAACTCAGGGCTTTCTGGTTAATAGACCTCTTACCCTAGGCGAAACTCAAACCTTAACCCTAGGAAGGAAAATCAGCCTATGGTTCGGGATGGTCTCATGAGAATAGAAGCAGAGGCAGCCAAGTTGTGTAACTTCTGCACCCTCTTGGGATGCCTTTCGCAGCTGCAGTGTGCCTGGAGCCCAGGGCTTCCTGGTTTTAAAAGTCCTAGGCCTAAGCCTAACAGTAACCCTAGGAAGGTAAATCAGCCGGGTATTAGGGTTCTTCCTAAGGGAAAAGCCGTGAAAGCAGCCATGTTGTGGCACTTCTGCACTCCCTTTGGGATGCCTTTGGCAGATGCAGTAAGCCTGGAACTCAGGGCTTCCTGGTTAAAAAACTCCAAGCCCTAGGCTGAAGCCTAACCCTAACCCTAGGCAGATAAATCAGCCTAGGTATAGGGATGGTGCCAAGGAAAAAGCTGTGAAAGCTGCCATGTTGTTGCACTTTTGTACTCCCCTTGGGATGCCTTGAACAGCTGCAGTGTGCCTGGATCTAAGGGCTTCCTAGTTTTAAAAATCCTAGCCCTAGGCCTAAGCCTAACAGTAACCCTGGGAAGGGAAATCAGCCTGGTGTTAGGCTTCTTGCCAAGGAAAAAGCCGTGAAAGCAACCATGTTGTGGCACTTTTGCACTCCCTTTTGGATGCCTTTCACAGCTCCAGTGTGCCTGGAACTCAGGGCTTCCTGATTTTAAAAATCCTAGCCCTAGGCCGAACCCCAACCCTAAGACGAGAAAGGCAAATCAGCCAGGAATTAGGCATGTCCCCAAGGAAAAAGCTGTGGAGGCAGGCATGTTGTGGTACTTTTGCGCTCTTCTTGGGTAGTCCTTCGCAGCTGCTGTGTTCTTGGAACTCAGGGCTTTCTGGTTAATAGAACCCTTACCCTAGGCGTAACTCAAACCTTAACCCTAGGAAGGAAAATCAGCCTATGGTTCGGGATGGTCTCATGAGAATAGCAGCAGAGGCAGCCAAGTTGTGTCAGTTCTGCGGCCCTCTTGGGATGCCTTGAACAGCTGCATGTGCCTGGAGCCCAGGGCTTCCTGGTTTTAAAAGTCCTAGGCCTAAGCCTTACAGTAACCCTAGGAAGGTAAATCAGCCGCGTATTAGGGTTCTTCCTAAGGGAAAAGCCGTGAAAGCAGCCATGTTGTGGCACTTTTGCACTCCCTTTGGGATGCCTTTGGCAGATGAAGTAATCCTGGAACTCAGGGCTTCCTGGTTAAAAAAATCCTAGCCCTAGGCCGAACCCCAACCCTAAGACGAGAAAGGCAAATCAGCCAGGAATTAGGCATGTCCCCAAGGAAAAAGCTATCGACGCAGGCATGTTGTGGTACTTTTGCGCTCTTCTTGGGTAGTCCTTCGCAGCTGCTGTGTTCTTGGAACTCAGGGCTTTCTGGTTAATAGACCTCTTACCCTAGGCGAAACTCAAACCTTAACCCTAGGAAGGAAAATCAGCCTATGGTTCGGGATGGTCTCATGAGAATAGAAGCAGAGGCAGCCAAGTTGTGTAACTTCTGCAACCCTCTTGGGATGCCTTTCGCAGCTGCAGTGTGCCTGGAGCCCAGGGCTTCCTGGTTTTAAAAGTCCTAGGCCTAAGCCTAACAGTAACCCTAGGAAGGTAAATCAGCCGCGTATTAGGGTTCTTCCTAAGGGAAAAGCCGTGAAAGCAGCCATGTTGTGGCACTTTTGCACTCCCTTTGGGATGCCTTTGGCAGATGCAGTAAGCCTGGAACTCAGGGCTTCCTGGTTAAAAAACTCCAAGCCCTAGGCTGAACCCTAACCCTAACCCTAGGCAGATAAATCAGCCTAGGTATAGGGATGGTGCCAAGGAAAAAGCTGTGAAAGCTGCCATGTTGTTGCACTTTTGTACTCCCCTTGGGATGCCTTGAACAGCTGCAGTGTGCCTGGATCTAAGGGCTTCCTAGTTTTAAAAATCCTAGCCCTAGGCCTAAGCCTTACAGTAACCCTGGGAAGGGAAATCAGCCTGGTGTTAAGCTTCTTGCCAAGGAAAAAGCCGTGAAAGCAACCATGTTGTGGCACTTTTGCACTCCCTTTTGGATGCCTTTCACAGCTCCAGTGTGCCTGGAACTCAGGGCTTCCTGATTTTAAAAATCCTAGCCCTAGGCCGAACCCCAACCCTAAGACGAGAAAGGCAAATCAGCCAGGAATTAGGCATGTCCCCAAGGAAAAAGCTGTGGAGGCAGGCATGTTGTGGTACTTTTGCGCTCTTCTTGGGAAGTCCTTCGCAGCTGCTGTGTTCTTGGAACTCAGGGCTTTCTGGTTAATAGAACTCTTACCCTAGGCGTAACTCAAACCTTAACCCTAGGAAGGAAAATCAGCCTATGGTTCGGGATGGTCTCATGGAAATATCAGTGGTGGCAGCCAAGTTGTGTCACTTTTGCGCTCCCCTTGGGATGCCTTTCGCAGCTGCAGTGTGCCTGGAGCCCAGGGCTTCCTGGTTTTAAAAGTCCTAGGTCTAAGCCTAACAGTAAGCCTAGGAAGGTAAATCAGCCGCGTATTAGGGTTCTTCCTAAGGGAAAAGCCGTGAAAGCAGCCATGTTGTGGCACTTCTGCACTCCCTTTGGGATGCCTTTGGCAGATGCAGTAAGCCTGGAACTCAGGGCTTCCTAGTTAAAAAAATCCTAGCCCTAGGCCGAACCCCAACCCTAAGACGAGAAAGGCAAATCAGCCAGGAATTAGGCATGTCCCCAAGGAAAAAGCTGTGGAGGCAGGCATGTTGTGGTACTTTTGCGCTCTTCTTGGCTAGTCCTTCGCAGCTGCTGTGTTCTTGGAACTCAGGGCTTTCTGGTTAATAGAACTCTTACCCTAGGCGTAACTCAAACCTTAACCCTAGGAAGGAAAATCAGCCTATGGTTCGGGATGGTCTCATGAGAATAGAAGCAGAGGCAGCCAAGTTGCGTCACTTCTGCAGCCCTCTTGGGATGCCTTTAACAGCTGCATATGCCTGGAGCCCAGGGCTTCCTGGTTTTAAAAGTCCTAGGTCTAAGCCTAACAGTAACCCTAGGAAGGTAAATCAGCCGCGTATTAGGGTTCTTCCTAAGGGAAAAGCTGTGAAAGCAGCCATGTTGTGGCACTTTTGCACTCCCTTTGGGATGCCTTTGGCAGATGCAGTAAGCCTGGAACTCAGGGCTTCCTGGTTAAAAAACTCCAAGCCCTAGGCTGAACCCTAACCCTAACCCTAGGCAGATAAATCAGCCTAGGTATAGGGATGGTGCCAAGGAAAAAGCTGTGAAAGCTGCCATGTTGTTGCACTTTTGTACTCCCCTTGGGATGCCTTGAACAGCTGCAGTGTGCCTGGATCTAAGGGCTTCCTAGTTTTAAAAATCCTAGCCCTAGGCCTAAGCCTAACAGTAACCCTGGGAAGGGAAATAAGCCTGGTGTTAAGCTTCTTGCCAAGGAAAAAGCCGTGAAAGCAACCATGTTGTGGCACTTTTGCACTCCCTTTTGGATGCCTTTCACAGCTCCAGTGTGCCTGGAACTCAGGGCTTCCTGATTTTAAAAGTCCTAGCCCTATGCCGAACCACAACCCTAAGACGAGAAAGGCAAATCAGCCAGGAATTAGGCATGTCCCCAAGGAAAAAGCTGTGGAGGCAGGCATGTTGTGGTACTTTTGCGCTCTTCTTGGGAAGTCCTTCGCAGCTGCTGTGTTCTTGGAACTCAGGGCTTTCTGGTTAATAGAACCCTTACCCTAGGCGTAACTCAAACCTTAACCCTAGGAAGGAAAATCAGCCTATGGTTCGGGATGGTCTCATGGAAATATCAGTGGTGGCAGCCAAGTTGCGTCACTTTTGCGCTCCCCTTGGGATGCCTTTCGCAGCTGCAGTGTGCCTGGAGCCCAGGGCTTCCTGGTTTTAAAAGTCCTAGGCCTAAGCCTAACAGTAACCCTAGGAAGGTAAATCAGCCGCGTATTAGGGTTCTTCCTAAGGGAAAAGCCGTGAAAGCAGCCATGTTGTGGCACTTCTGCACTCCCTTTGGGATGCCTTTTGCAGATGCAGTAAGCCTGGAACTCAGGGCTTCCTAGTTAAAAAAATCCTAGCCCTAGGCCGAACCCCAACCCTAAGACGAGAAAGGCAAATCAGCCAGGAATTAGGCATGTTCCCAAGGAAAAAGCTGTGGAGGCAGGCATGTTGTGGTACTTTTGCGCTCTTCTTGGGAAGTCCTTCGCAGCTGCTGTGTTCTTGGAACTCAGGGCTTTCTGGTTAATAGAACCCTTACCCTAGGCGTAACTCAAACCTTAACCCTAGGAAGGAAAATCAGCCTATGTTTCGGGATGGTCTCATGGAAATATCAGTGGTGGCAGCCAAGTTGTGTCACTTTTGCGCTCCCATTGGGATGCCTTTCGCAGCTGCAGTGTTCCTGGAGCCCAGGGCTTCCTGGTTTTAAAAGTCCTAGGCCTAAGCCTAACAGTAACCCTAGGAAGGTAAATCAGCCGAGTATTAGAGTTCTTCCTAAGGGAAAAGCCGTGAAAGCAGCCATGTTGTGGCACTTTTGCACTCCCTTTTGGATGCCTTTCACAGCTCCAGTGTGCCTGGAACTCAGGGCTTCCTGATTTTAAAAATCCTAGCCCTAGGCCGAACCCCAACCCTAAGACGAGAAAGGCAAATCAGCCAGGAATTAGGCATGTCCCCAAGGAAAAAGCTGTGGAGGCAGGCATGTTGTGGTACTTTTGCGCTCTTCTTGGGAAGTCCTTCGCAGCTGCTGTGTTCTTGGAACTCAGGGCTTTCTGGTTAATAGAACCCTTACCCTAGGCGTAACTCAAACCTTAACCCTAGGAAGGAAAATCAGCCTATGTTTCGGGATGGTCTCATGGAAATATCAGTGGTGGCAGCCAAGTTGTGTCACTTTTGCGCTCCCCTTGGGATGCCTTTCGCAGCTGCAGTGTGCCTGGAGCCCAGGGCTTCCTGGTTTTAAAAGTCCTAGGCCTAAGCCTAACAGTAAGCCTAGGAAGGTAAATCAGCCGCGTATTAGGGTTCTTCCTAAGGGAAAAGCCGTGAAAGCAGCCATGTTGTGGCACTTCTGCACTCCCTTTGGGATGCCTTTGGCAGATGCAGTAAGCCTGGAACTCAGGGCTTCCTAGTTAAAAATATCCTAGCCCTAGGCCGAACCCCAACCCTAAGACGAGAAAGGCAAATCAGCCAGGAATTAGGCATGTCCCCAAGGAAAAAGCTGTGGAGGCAGGCATGTTGTGGTACTTTTGCGCTCTTCTTGGGAAGTCCTTCGCAGCTGCTGTGTTCTTGGAACTCAGGGCTTTCTGGTTAATAGAACCCTTACCCTAGGCCTAACTCAAACCTTAACCCTAGGAAGGAAAATCAGCCTATGGTTCGGGATGGTCTCATGGAAATATCAGTGGTGGCAGCCAAGTTGCGTCACTTTTGCGCTCCCCTTGGGATGCCTTTCGCAGCTGCAGTGTGCCTGGAGCCCAGGGCTTCCTGGTTTTAAAAGTCCTAGGCCTAAGCCTAACAGTAACCCTGGGAAGGTAAATCAGCCGCGTATTAGGGTTCTTCCTAAGGGAAAAGCCGTGAAAGCAGCCATGTTGTGGCACTTCTGCACTCCCTTTGGGATGCCTTTTGCAGATGCAGTAAGCCTGGAACTCAGGGCTTCCTAGTTAAAAAAATCCTAGCCCTAGGCCTAACCCCAACCCTAAGACGAGAAAGGCAAATCAGCCAGGAATTAGGCATGTCCCCAAGGAAAAAGCTGTGGAGGCAGGCATGTTGTGGTACTTTTGCGCTCTTCTTGGGAAGTCCTTCGCAGCTGCTGTGTTCTTGGAACTCAGGGCTTTCTGGTTAATAGAACTCTTACCCTAGGCGTAACTCAAACCTTAACCCTAGGAAGGAAAATCAGCCTATGGTTCGGGATGGTCTCATGAGAATAGAAGCAGAGGCAGCCAAGTTGCGTCACTTCTGCAGCCCTCTTGGGATGCCTTTAACAGCTGCATATGCCTGGAGCCCAGGGCTTCCTGGTTTTAAAAGTCCTAGGTCTAAGCCTAACAGTAACCCTAGGAAGGTAAATCAGCCGCGTATTAGGGTTCTTCCTAAGGGAAAAGCTGTGAAAGCAGCCATGTTGTGGCACTTTTGCACTCCCTTTGGGATGCCTTTGGCAGATGCAGTAAGCCTGGAACTCAGGGCTTCCTGGTTAAAAAACTCCAAGCCCTAGGCTGAACCCTAACCCTAACCCTAGGCAGATAAATCAGCCTAGGTATAGGGATGGTGCCAAGGAAAAAGCTGTGAAAGCTGCCATGTTGTTGCACTTTTGTACTCCCCTTGGGATGCCTTGAACAGCTGCAGTGTGCCTGGATCTAAGGGCTTCCTAGTTTTAAAAATCCTAGCCCTAGGCCTAAGCCTAACAGTAACCCTGGGAAGGGAAATAAGCCTGGTGTTAAGCTTCTTGCCAAGGAAAAAGCCGTGAAAGCAACCATGTTGTGGCACTTTTGCACTCCCTTTTGGATGCCTTTCACAGCTCCAGTGTGCCTGGAACTCAGGGCTTCCTGATTTTAAAAGTCCTAGCCCTATGCCGAACCACAACCCTAAGACGAGAAAGGCAAATCAGCCAGGAATTAGGCATGTCCCCAAGGAAAAAGCTGTGGAGGCAGGCATGTTGTGGTACTTTTGCGCTCTTCTTGGGAAGTCCTTCGCAGCTGCTGTGTTCTTGGAACTCAGGGCTTTCTGGTTAATAGAACCCTTACCCTAGGCGTAACTCAAACCTTAACCCTAGGAAGGAAAATCAGCCTATGGTTCGGGATGGTCTCATGGAAATATCAGTGGTGGCAGCCAAGTTGCGTCACTTTTGCGCTCCCCTTGGGATGCCTTTCGCAGCTGCAGTGTGCCTGGAGCCCAGGGCTTCCTGGTTTTAAAAGTCCTAGGCCTAAGCCTAACAGTAACCCTAGGAAGGTAAATCAGCCGCGTATTAGGGTTCTTCCTAAGGGAAAAGCCGTGAAAGCAGCCATGTTGTGGCACTTCTGCACTCCCTTTGGGATGCCTTTTGCAGATGCAGTAAGCCTGGAACTCAGGGCTTCCTAGTTAATAAATGCCTAGCCCTAGGCCGAACCCCAACCCTAAGACGAGAAAGGCAAATCAGCCAGGAATTAGGCATGTTCCCGAGGAAAAAGCTGTGGAGGCAGGCATGTTGTGGTACTTTTGCGCTCTTCTTGGGAAGTCCTTCGCAGCTGCTGTGTTCTTGGAACTCAGGGCTTTCTGGTTAATAGAACCCTTACCCTAGGCGTAACTCAAACCTTAACCCTAGGAAGGAAAATCAGCCTATGGTTCGGGATGGTCTCATGGAAATATCAGTGGTGGCAGCCAAGTTGTGTCACTTTTGCGCTCCCATTGGGATGCCTTTCGCAGCTGCAGTGTGCCTGGAGCCCAGGGCTTCCTGGTTTTAAAAGTCCTAGGCCTAAGCCTAACAGTAACCCTAGGAAGGTAAATCAGCCGAGTATTAGAGTTCTTCCTAAGGGAAAAGCCGTGAAAGCAGCCATGTTGTGGCACTTCTGCACTCCCTTTGGGATGCCTTTGGCAGATGCAGTAAGCCTGGAACTCAGGGCTTCCTAGTTAAAAAAATCCTAGCCCTAGGCCGAACCCCAAGCCTAAGACGAGAAAGGCAAATCAGCCAGGAATTAGGCATGTCCCCAAGGAAAAAGCTGTGGAGGCAGGCATGTTGTGGTACTTTTGCGCTCTTCTTGGGAAGTCCTTCGCAGCTGCTGTGTTCTTGGAACTCAGGGCTTTCTGGTTAATAGAACCCTTACCCTAGGCGTAACTCAAACCTTAACCCTAGGAAGGAAAATCAGCCTATGGTTCGGGATGGTCTCATGGAAATATCAGTGGTGGCAGCCAAGTTGTGTCACTTTTGCGCTCCCCTTGGGATGCCTTTCGCAGCTGCAGTGTGCCTGGAGCCCAGGGCTTCCTGGTTTTAAAAGTCCTAGGCCTAAGCCTAACAGTAACCATAGGAACGTAAATCAGCCGGGTATTAGGGTTCTTCCTAAGGGAAAAGCCGTGAAAGCAGCCATGTTGTGGCACTTTTGCACTCCCTTTGGGATGCCTTTGGCAGATGCAGTAAGCCTGGAACTCAGGGCTTCCTAGTTAAAAAAATCCTAGCCCTAGGCCGAACCCCAAGCCTAAGACGAGAAAGGCAAATCAGCCAGGAATTAGGCATGTCCCCAAGGAAAAAGCTGTGGAGGCAGGCATGTTGTGGTACTTTTGCGCTCTTCTTGGGTAGTCCTTCGCAGCTGCTGTGTTCTTGGAACTCAGGGCTTTCTGGTTAATAGACCTCTTACCCTAGGCGAAACTCAAACCTTAACCCTAGGAAGGAAAATCAGCCTATGGTTCGGGATGGTCTCATGAGAATAGAAGCAGAGGCAGCCAAGTTGTGTAACTTCTGCAACCCTCTTGGGATGCCTTTCGCAGCTGCAGTGTGCCTGGAGCCCAGGGCTTCCTGGTTTTAAAAGTCCTAGGCCTAAGCCTAACAGTAACCCTAGGAAGGTAAATCAGCCGCGTATTAGGGTTCTTCCTAAGGGAAAAGCCGTGAAAGCAGCCATGTTGTGGCACTTCTGCACTCCCTTTGGGATGCCTTTGGCAGATGCAGTAAGCCTGGAACTCAGGGCTTCCTGGTTAAAAAACTCCAAGCCCTAGGCTGAACCCTAACCCTAACCCTAGGCAGATAAATCAGCCTAGGTATAGGGATGGTGCCAAGGAAAAAGCTGTGAAAGCTGCCATGTTGTTGCACTTTTGTACTCCCCTTGGGATGCCTTGAACAGCTGCAGTGTGCCTGGATCTAAGGGCTTCCTAGTTTTAAAAATCCTAGCCCTAGGCCTAAGCCTTACAGTAACCCTGGGAAGGTAAATCAGCCTGGTGTTAGGCTTCTTGCCAAGGAAAAAGCCGTGAAAGCAACCATGTTGTGGCACTTTTGCACTCCCTTTTGGATGCCTTTCACAGCTCCAGTGTGCCTGGAACTCAGGGCTTCCTGATTTTAAAAGTCCTAGCCCTAGGCCGAACCCCAACCCTAAGACGAGAAAGGCAAATCAGCCAGGAATTAGGCATGTCCCCAAGGAAAAAGCTGTGGAGGCAGGCATGTTGTGGTACTTTTGCGCTCTTCTTGGGTAGTCCTTCTCAGCTGCTGTGTTCTTGGAACTCAGGGCTTTCTGGTTAATAGAACCCTTACCCTAGGCGTAACTCAAACCTTAACCCTAGGAAGGAAAATCAGCCTATGGTTCGGGATGGTCTCATGGAAATATCAGTGGTGGCAGCCAAGTTGTGTCACTTTTGCGCTCCCCTTGGGATGCCTTTCGCAGCTGCAGTGTGCCTGGAGCCCAGGGCTTCCTGGTTTTAAAAGTCCTAGGCCTAAGCCTAACAGTAAGCCTAGGAAGGTAAATCAGCCGCGTATTAGGGTTCTTCCTAAGGGAAAAGCCGTGAAAGCAGCCATGTTGTGGCACTTCTGCACTCCCTTTGGGATGCCTTTGGCAGATGCAGTAAGCCTGGAACTCAGGGCTTCCTAGTTAAAAAAATCCTAGCCCTAGGCCGAACCCCAAGCCTAAGACGAGAAAGGCAAATCAGCCAGGAATTAGGCATGTCCCCAAGGAAAAAGCTGTGGAGGCAGGCATGTTGTGGTACTTTTGCGCTCTTCTTGGGAAGTCCTTCGCAGCTGCTGTGTTCTTGGAACTCAGGGCTTTCTGGTTAATAGAACTCTTACCCTAGGCGTAACTCAAACCTTAACCCTAGGAAGGAAAATCAGCCTATGGTTCGGGATGGTCTCATGAGAATAGAAGCAGAGGCAGCCAAGTTGTGTCACTTCTGCAGCCCTCTTGGGATGCCTTTAACAGCTGCATATGCCTGGAGCCCAGGGCTTCCTGGTTTTAAAAGTCCTAGGTCTAAGCCTAACAGTAACCCTAGGAAGGTAAATCAGCCGGGTATTAGGGTTCTTCCTAAGGGAAAAGCTGTGAAAGCAGCCATGTTGTGGCACTTTTGCACTCCCTTTGGGATGCCTTTGGCAGATGCAGTAAGCCTGGAACTCAGGGCTTCCTGGTTAAAAAACTCCAAGCCCTAGGCTGAACCCTAACCCTAACCCTAGGCAGATAAATCAGCCTAGGTATAGGGATGGTGCCAAGGAAAAAGCTGTGAAAGCTGCCATGTTGTTGCACTTTTGTACTCCCCTTGGGATGCCTTGAACAGCTGCAGTGTGCCTGGATCTAAGGGCTTCCTAGTTTTAAAAATCCTAGCCCTAGGCCTAAGCCTAACAGTAACCCTGGGAAGGGAAATAAGCCTGGTGTTAAGCTTCTTGCCAAGGAAAAAGCCGTGAAAGCAACCATGTTGTGGCACTTTTGCACTCCCTTTTGGATGCCTTTCACAGCTCCAGCGTGCCTGGACCTCAGGGCTTCCTGATTTTAAAAGTCCTAGCCCTATGCCGAACCACAACCCTAAGACGAGAAAGGCAAATCAGCCAGGAATTAGGCATGTCCCCAAGGAAAAAGCTGTGGAGGCAGGCATGTTGTGGTACTTTTGCGCTCTTCTTGGGAAGTCCTTCGCAGCTGCTGTGTTCTTGGAACTCAGGGCTTTCTGGTTAATAGAACCCTTACCCTAGGCGTAACTCAAACCTTAACCCTAGGAAGGAAAATCAGCCTATGGTTCGGTATGGTCTCATGGAAATATCAGTGGTGGCAGCCAAGTTGCGTCACTTTTGCGCTCCCCTTGGGATGCCTTTCGCAGCTGCAGTGTGCCTGGAGCCCAGGGCTTCCTGGTTTTAAAAGTCCTAGGCCTAAGCCTAACAGTAAGCCTAGGAAGGTAAATCAGCCGGGTATTAGGGTTCTTCCTAAGGGAAAAGCCGTGAAAGCAGCCATGTTGTGGCACTTTTGCACTCCCTTTGGGATGCCTTTGGCAGATGCAGTAAGCCTGGAACTCAGGGCTTCCTAGTTAAAAAAATCCTAGCCCTAGGCCGAACCCCAAGCCTAAGACGAGAAAGGCAAATCAGCCAGGAATTAGGCATGTCCCCAAGGAAAAAGCTGTGGAGGCAGGCATGTTGTGGTACTTTTGCGCTCTTCTTGGGTAGTCCTTCGCAGCTGCTGTGTTCTTGGAACTCAGGGCTTTCTGGTTAATAGACCTCTTACCCTAGGCGAAACTCAAACCTTAACCCTAGGAAGGAAAATCAGCCTATGGTTCGGGATGGTCTCATGAGAATAGAAGCAGAGGCAGCCAAGTTGTGTAACTTCTGCAACCCTCTTGGGATGCCTTTCGCAGCTGCAGTGTGCCTGGAGCCCAGGGCTTCCTGGTTTTAAAAGTCCTAGGCCTAAGCCTAACAGTAACCCTAGGAAGGTAAATCAGCCGCGTATTAGGGTTCTTCCTAAGGGAAAAGCCGTGAAAGCAGCCATGTTGTGGCACTTCTGCACTCCCTTTGGGATGCCTTTGGCAGATGCAGTAAGCCTGGAACTCAGGGCTTCCTGGTTAAAAAACTCCAAGCCCTAGGCTGAAGCCTAACCCTAACCCTAGGCAGATAAATCAGCCTAGGTATAGGGATGGTGCCAAGGAAAAAGCTGTGAAAGCTGCCATGTTGTTGCACTTTTGTACTCCCCTTGGGATGCCTTGAACAGCTGCAGTGTGCCTGGATCTAAGGGCTTCCTAGTTTTAAAAATCCTAGCCCTAGGCCTAAGCCTTACAGTAACCCTGGGAAGGTAAATCAGCCTGGTGTTAGGCTTCTTGCCAAGGAAAAAGCCGTGAAAGCAACCATGTTGTGGCACTTTTGCACTCCCTTTTGGATGCCTTTCACAGCTCCAGTGTGCCTGGAACTCAGGGCTTCCTGATTTTAAAAGTCCTAGCCCTAGGCCGAACCCCAACCCTAAGACGAGAAAGGCAAATCAGCCAGGAATTAGGCATGTCCCCAAGGAAAAAGCTGTGGAGGCAGGCATGTTGTGGTACTTTTGCGCTCTTCTTGGGTAGTCCTTCTCAGCTGCTGTGTTCTTGGAACTCAGGGCTTTCTGGTTAATAGAACCCTTACCCTAGGCGTAACTCAAACCTTAACCCTAGGAAGGAAAATCAGCCTATGGTTCGGGATGGTCTCATGGAAATATCAGTGGTGGCAGCCAAGTTGTGTCACTTTTGCGCTCCCCTTGGGATGCCTTTCGCAGCTGCAGTGTGCCTGGAGCCCAGGGCTTCCTGGTTTTAAAAGTCCTAGGCCTAAGCCTAACAGTAAGCCTAGGAAGGTAAATCAGCCGCGTATTAGGGTTCTTCCTAAGGGAAAAGCCGTGAAAGCAGCCATGTTGTGGCACTTCTGCACTCCCTTTGGGATGCCTTTGGCAGATGCAGTAAGCCTGGAACTCAGGGCTTCCTAGTTAAAAAAATCCTAGCCCTAGGCCGAACCCCAAGCCTAAGACGAGAAAGGCAAATCAGCCAGGAATTAGGCATGTCCCCAAGGAAAAAGCTGTGGAGGCAGGCATGTTGTGGTACTTTTGCGCTCTTCTTGGGAAGTCCTTCGCAGCTGCTGTGTTCTTGGAACTCAGGGCTTTCTGGTTAATAGAACTCTTACCCTAGGCGTAACTCAAACCTTAACCCTAGGAAGGAAAATCAGCCTATGGTTCGGGATGGTCTCATGAGAATAGAAGCAGAGGCAGCCAAGTTGTGTCACTTCTGCAGCCCTCTTGGGATGCCTTTAACAGCTGCATATGCCTGGAGCCCAGGGCTTCCTGGTTTTAAAAGTCCTAGGTCTAAGCCTAACAGTAACCCTAGGAAGGTAAATCAGCCGCGTATTAGGGTTCTTCCTAAGGGAAAAGCTGTGAAAGCAGCCATGTTGTGGCACTTTTGCACTCCCTTTGGGATGCCTTTGGCAGATGCAGTAAGCCTGGAACTCAGGGCTTCCTGGTTAAAATACTCCAAGCCCTAGGCTGAACCCTAACCCTAACCCTAGGCAGATAAATCAGCCTAGGTATAGGGATGGTGCCAAGGAAAAAGCTGTGAAAGCTGCCATGTTGTTGCACTTTTGTACTCCCCTTGGGATGCCTTGAACAGCTGCAGTTTGCCTGGATCTAAGGGCTTCCTAGTTTTAAAAATCCTAGCCCTAGGCCTAAGCCTAACAGTAACCCTGGGAAGGGAAATAAGCCTGGTGTTAAGCTTCTTGCCAAGGAAAAAGCCGTGAAAGCAACCATGTTGTGGCACTTTTGCACTCCCTTTTGGATGCCTTTCACAGCTCCAGTGTGCCTGGAACTCAGGGCTTCCTGATTTTAAAAGTCCTAGCCCTATGCCGAACCACAACCCTAAGACGAGAAAGGCAAATCAGCCAGGAATTAGGCATGTCCCCAAGGAAAAAGCTGTGGAGGCAGGCATGTTGTGGTACTTTTGCGCTCTTCTTGGGAAGTCCTTCGCAGCTGCTGTGTTCTTGGAACTCAGGGCTTTCTGGTTAATAGAACCCTTACCCTAGGCGTAACTCAAACCTTAACCCTAGGAAGGAAAATCAGCCTATGGTTCGGTATGGTCTCATGGAAATATCAGTGGTGGCAGCCAAGTTGCGTCACTTTTGCGCTCCCCTTGGGATGCCTTTCGCAGCTGCAGTGTGCCTGGAGCCCAGGGCTTCCTGGTTTTAAAAGTCCTAGGCCTAAGCCTAACAGTAACCCTAGGAAGGTAAATCAGCCGCGTATTAGGGTTCTTCCTAAGGGAAAAGCCGTGAAAGCAGCCATGTTGTGGCACTTCTGCACTCCCTTTGGGATGCCTTTTGCAGATGCAGTAAGCCTGGAACTCAGGGCTTCCTAGTTAAAAATATCCTAGCCCTAGGCCGAACCCCAACCCTAAGACGAGAAAGGCAAATCAGCCAGGAATTAGGCATGTCCCCAAGGAAAAAGCTGTGGAGGCAGGCATGTTGTGGTACTTTTGCGCTCTTCTTGGGAAGTCCTTCGCAGCTGCTGTGTTCTTGGAACTCAGGGCTTTCTGGTTAATAGAACCCTTACCCTAGGCGTAACTCAAACCTTAACCCTAGGAAGGAAAATCAGCCTATGGTTCGGGATGGTCTCATGGAAATATCAGTGGTGGCAGCCAAGTTGTGTCACTTTTGCGCTCCCCTTGGGATGCCTTTCGCAGCTGCAGTGTGCCTGGAGCCCAGGGCTTCCTGGTTTTAAAAGTCCTAGGCCTAAGCCTAACAGTAACCCTAGGAAGGTAAATCAGCCGCGTATTAGGGTTCTTCCTAAGGGAAAAGCCGTGAAAGCAGCCATGTTGTGGCACTTCTGCACTCCCTTTGGGATGCCTTTGGCAGATGCAGTAAGCCTGGAACTCAGGGCTTCCTAGTTAAAAAAATCCTAGCCCTAGGCCGAACCCCAAGCCTAAGACGAGAAAGGCAAATCAGCCAGGAATTAGGCATGTCCCCAAGGAAAAAGCTGTGGAGGCAGGCATGTTGTGGTACTTTTGCGCTCTTCTTGGGAAGTCCTTCGCAGCTGCTGTGTTCTTGGAACTCAGGGCTTTCTGGTTAATAGAACCCTTACCCTAGGCGTAACTCAAACCTTAACCCTAGGAAGGAAAATCAGCCTATGTTTCGGGATGGTCTCATGGAAATATCAGTGGTGGCAGCCAAGTTGTGTCACTTTTGCGCTCCCCTTGGGATGCCTTTCGCAGCTGCAGTGTGCCTGGAGCCCAGGGCTTCCTGGTTTTAAAAGTCCTAGGCCTAAGCCTAACAGTAACCCTAGGAAGGTAAATCAGCCGAGTATTAGAGTTCTTCCTAAGGGAAAAGCCGTGAAAGCAGCCATGTTGTGGCACTTCTGCACTCCCTTTGGGATGCCTTTGGCAGATGCAGTAAGCCTGGAACTCAGGGCTTCCTAGTTAAAAAAATCCTAGCCCTAGGCCGAACCCCAAGCCTAAGACGAGAAAGGCAAATCAGCCAGGAATTAGGCATGTCCCCAAGGAAAAAGCTGTGGAGGAAGGCATGTTGTGGTACTTTTGCGCTCTTCTTGGGAAGTCCTTCGCAGCTGCTGTGTTCTTGGAACTCAGGGCTTTCTGGTTAATAGAACCCTTACCCTAGGCGTAACTCAAACCTTAACCCTAGGAAGGAAAATCAGCCTATGGTTCGGGATGGTCTCATGGAAATATCAGTGGTGGCAGCCAAGTTGTGTCACTTTTGCGCTCCCCTTGGGATGCCTTTCGCAGCTGCAGTGTGCCTGGAGCCCAGGGCTTCCTGGTTTTAAAAGTCCTAGGCCTAAGCCTAACAGTAACCCTAGGAAGGTAAATCAGCCGCGTATTAGGGTTCTTCCTAAGGGAAAAGCCGTGAAAGCAGCCATGTTGTGGCACTTTTGCACTCCCTTTGGGATGCCTTTGGCAGATGCAGTAAGCCTGGAACTCAGGGCTTCCTAGTTAAAAAAATCCTAGCCCTAGGCCGAACCCCAAGCCTAAGACGAGAAAGGCAAATCAGCCAGGAATTAGGCATGTCCCCAAGGAAAAAGCTGTGGAGGCAGGCATGTTGTGGTACTTTTGCGCTCTTCTTGGGTAGTCCTTCGCAGCTGCTGTGTTCTTGGAACTCAGGGCTTTCTGGTTAATAGACCTCTTACCCTAGGCGAAACTCAAACCTTAACCCTAGGAAGGAAAATCAGCCTATGGTTCGGGATGGTCTCATGAGAATAGAAGCAGAGGCAGCCAAGTTGTGTAACTTCTGCAACCCTCTTGGGATGCCTTTCGCAGCTGCAGTGTGCCTGGAGCCCAGGGCTTCCTGGTTTTAAAAGTCCTAGGCCTAAGCCTAACAGTAACCCTAGGAAGGTAAATCAGCCGCGTATTAGGGTTCTTCCTAAGGGAAAAGCCGTGAAAGCAGCCATGTTGTGGCACTTCTGCACTCCCTTTGGGATGCCTTTGGCAGATGCAGTAAGCCTGGAACTCAGGGCTTCCTGGTTAAAAAACTCCAAGCCCTAGGCTGAAGCCTAACCCTAACCCTAGGCAGATAAATCAGCCTAGGTATAGGGATGGTGCCAAGGAAAAAGCTGTGAAAGCTGCCATGTTGTTGCACTTTTGTACTCCCCTTGGGATGCCTTGAACAGCTGCAGTGTGCCTGGATCTAAGGGCTTCCTAGTTTTAAAAATCCTAGCCCTAGGCCTAAGCCTTACAGTAACCCTGGGAAGGTAAATCAGCCTGGTGTTAGGCTTCTTGCCAAGGAAAAAGCCGTGAAAGCAACCATGTTGTGGCACTTTTGCACTCCCTTTTGGATGCCTTTCACAGCTCCAGTGTGCCTGGAACTCAGGGCTTCCTGATTTTAAAAGTCCTAGCCCTAGGCCGAACCCCAAGCCTAAGACGAGAAAGGCAAATCAGCCAGGAATTAGGCATGTCCCCAAGGAAAAAGCTGTGGAGGCAGGCATGTTGTGGTACTTTTGCGCTCTTCTTGGGAAGTCCTTCGCAGCTGCTGTGTTCTTGGAACTCAGGGCTTTCTGGTTAATAGAACTCTTACCCTAGGCGTAACTCAAACCTTAACCCTAGGAAGGAAAATCAGCCTATGGTTCGGGATGGTCTCATGAGAATAGAAGCAGAGGCAGCCAAGTTGTGTCACTTCTGCAGCCCTCTTGGGATGCCTTTAACAGCTGCATATGCCTGGAGCCCAGGGCTTCCTGGTTTTAAAAGTCCTAGGTCTAAGCCTAACAGTAACCCTAGGAAGGTAAATCAGCCGCGTATTAGGGTTCTTCCTAAGGGAAAAGCTGTGAAAGCAGCCATGTTGTGGCACTTTTGCACTCCCTTTGGGATGCCTTTGGCAGATGCAGTAAGCCTGGAACTCAGGGCTTCCTGGTTAAAATACTCCAAGCCCTAGGCTGAACCCTAACCCTAACCCTAGGCAGATAAATCAGCCTAGGTATAGGGATGGTGCCAAGGAAAAAGCTGTGAAAGCTGCCATGTTGTTGCACTTTTGTACTCCCCTTGGGATGCCTTGAACAGCTGCAGTTTGCCTGGATCTAAGGGCTTCCTAGTTTTAAAAATCCTAGCCCTAGGCCTAAGCCTAACAGTAACCCTGGGAAGGGAAATAAGCCTGGTGTTAAGCTTCTTGCCAAGGAAAAAGCCGTGAAAGCAACCATGTTGTGGCACTTTTGCACTCCCTTTTGGATGCCTTTCACAGCTCCAGTGTGCCTGGAACTCAGGGCTTCCTGATTTTAAAAGTCCTAGCCCTATGCCGAACCACAACCCTAAGACGAGAAAGGCAAATCAGCCAGGAATTAGGCATGTCCCCAAGGAAAAAGCTGTGGAGGCAGGCATGTTGTGGTACTTTTGCGCTCTTCTTGGGAAGTCCTTCGCAGCTGCTGTGTTCTTGGAACTCAGGGCTTTCTGGTTAATAGAACCCTTACCCTAGGCGTAACTCAAACCTTAACCCTAGGAAGGAAAATCAGCCTATGGTTCGGGATGGTCTCATGGAAATATCAGTGGTGGCAGCCAAGTTGCGTCACTTTTGCGCTCCCCTTGGGATGCCTTTCGCAGCTGCAGTGTGCCTGGAGCCCAGGGCTTCCTGGTTTTAAAAGTCCTAGGCCTAAGCCTAACAGTAACCCTAGGAAGGTAAATCAGCCGCGTATTAGGGTTCTTCCTAAGGGAAAAGCCGTGAAAGCAGCCATGTTGTGGCACTTCTGCACTCCCTTTGGGATGCCTTTTGCAGATGCAGTAAGCCTGGAACTCAGGGCTTCCTAGTTAAAAATATCCTAGCCCTAGGCCGAACCCCAACCCTAAGACGAGAAAGGCAAATCAGCCAGGAATTAGGCATGTCCCCAAGGAAAAAGCTGTGGAGGCAGGCATGTTGTGGTACTTTTGCGCTCTTCTTGGGAAGTCCTTCGCAGCTGCTGTGTTCTTGGAACTCAGGGCTTTCTGGTTAATAGAACCCTTACCCTAGGCGTAACTCAAACCTTAACCCTAGGAAGGAAAATCAGCCTATGGTTCGGGATGGTCTCATGGAAATATCAGTGGTGGCAGCCAAGTTGTGTCACTTTTGCGCTCCCCTTGGGATGCCTTTCGCAGCTGCAGTGTGCCTGGAGCCCAGGGCTTCCTGGTTTTAAAAGTCCTAGGCCTAAGCCTAACAGTAACCCTAGGAAGGTAAATCAGCCGCGTATTAGGGTTCTTCCTAAGGGAAAAGCCGTGAAAGCAGCCATGTTGTGGCACTTCTGCACTCCCTTTGGGATGCCTTTTGCAGATGCAGTAAGCCTGGAACTCAGGGCTTCCTAGTTAAAAAAATCCTAGCCCTAGGCCGAACCCCAAGCCTAAGACGAGAAAGGCAAATCAGCCAGGAATTAGGCATGTCCCCAAGGAAAAAGCTGTGGAGGCAGGCATGTTGTGGTACTTTTGCGCTCTTCTTGGGAAGTCCTTCGCAGCTGCTGTGTTCTTGGAACTCAGGGCTTTCTGGTTAATAGAACCCTTACCCTAGGCGTAACTCAAACCTTAACCCTAGGAAGGAAAATCAGCCTATGGTTCGGGATGGTCTCATGGAAATATCAGTGGTGGCAGCCAAGTTGTGTCACTTTTGCGCTCCCCTTGGGATGCCTTTCGCAGCTGCAGTGTGCCTGGAGCCCAGGGCTTCCTGGTTTTAAAAGTCCTAGGCCTAAGCCTAACAGTAACCCTAGGAAGGTAAATCAGCCGCGTATTAGGGTTCTTCCTAAGGGAAAAGCCGTGAAAGCAGCCATGTTGTGGCACTTCTGCACTCCCTTTGGGATGCCTTTTGCAGATGCAGTAAGCCTGGAACTCAGGGCTTCCTAGTTAAAAAAATCCTAGCCCTAGGCCGAACCCCAACCCTAAGACGAGAAAGGCAAATCAGCCAGGAATTAGGCATGTCCCCAAGGAAAAAGCTGTGGAGGCAGGCATGTTGTGGTACTTTTGCGCTCTTCTTGGGAAGTCCTTCGCAGCTGCTATGTTCTTGGAACTCAGGGCTTTCTGGTTAATAGAACTCTTACCCTAGGCGTAACTCAAACCTTAACCCTAGGAAGGAAAATCAGCCTATGTTTCGGGATGGTCTCATGGAAATATCAGTGGTGGCAGCCAAGTTGTGTCACTTTTGCGCTCCCATTGGGATGCCTTTCGCAGCTGCAGTGTTCCTGGAGCCCAGGGCTTCCTGGTTTTAAAAGTCCTAGGCCTAAGCCTAACAGTAACCCTAGGAAGGTAAATCAGCCGAGTATTAGAGTTCTTCCTAAGGGAAAAGCCGTGAAAGCAGCCATGTTGTGGCACTTTTGCACTCCCTTTTGGATGCCTTTCACAGCTCCAGTGTGCCTGGAACTCAGGGCTTCCTAGTTAAAAAAATCCTAGCCCTAGGCCGAACCCCAAGCCTAAGACGAGAAAGGCAAATCAGCCAGGAATTAGGCATGTCCCCAAGGAAAAAGCTGTGGAGGCAGGCATGTTGTGGTACTTTTGCGCTCTTCTTGGGAAGTCCTTCGCAGCTGCTGTGTTCTTGGAACTCAGGGCTTTCTGGTTAATAGAACCCTTACCCTAGGCGTAACTCAAACCTTAACCCTAGGAAGGAAAATCAGCCTATGGTTCGGGATGGTCTCATGGAAATATCAGTGGTGGCAGCCAAGTTGTGTCACTTTTGCGCTCCCCTTGGGATGCCTTTCGCAGCTGCAGTGTGCCTGGAGCCCAGGGCTTCCTGGTTTTAAAAGTCCTAGGCCTAAGCCTAACAGTAACCCTAGGAAGGTAAATCAGCCGGGTATTAGGGTTCTTCCTAAGGGAAAAGCCGTGAAAGCAGCCATGTTGTGGCACTTTTGCACTCCCTTTGGGATGCCTTTGGCAGATGCAGTAAGCCTGGAACTCAGGGCTTCCTAGTTAATAAATGCCTAGCCCTAGGCCGAACCCCAACCCTAAGATGAGAAAGGCAAATCAGCCAGGAATTAGGCATGTCCCCAAGGAAAAAGCTGTGGAGGCAGGCATGTTGTGGTACTTTTGCGCTCTTCTTGGGAAGTCCTTCGCAGCTGCTGTGTTCTTGGAACTCAGGGCTTTCTGGTTAATAGAACTCTTACCCTAGGCGTAACTCAAACCTTAACCCTAGGAAGGAAAATCAGCCTATGATTCGGGATGGTATCATGAGAATAGAAGCAGAGGCAGCCAAGTTGCGTCACTTCTGCAGCCCTCTTGGGATGCCTTTAACAGCTGCATATGCCTGGAGCCCAGGGCTTCCTGGTTTTAAAGTCCTAGGCCTAAGCCTAACAGTAACCCTAGGAAGGTAAATCAGCCGCGTATTAGGGTTCTTCCTAAGGGAAAAGCTGTGAAAGAAGCCATGTTGTGGCACTTTTGCACTCCCTTTGGGATGCCTTTGGCAGATGCAGTAAGCCTGGAACTCAGGGCTTCCTGGTTAAAAAACTCCAAGCCCTAGGCTGAACCCTAACCCTAACCCTAGGCAGATAAATCAGCCTAGGTATAGGGATGGTGGCAAGGAAAAAGCTGTGAAAGCTGCCATGTTGTTGCACTTTTGTACTCCCCTTGGGATGCCTTGAACAGCTGCAGTGTGCCTGGAGCCCAGGGCTTCCTAGTTTTAAAAATCCTAGCCCTAGGCCTAAGCCTAACAGTAACCCTGGGAAGGGAAATAAGCCTGGTGTTAAGCTTCTTGCCAAGGAAAAAGCCGTGAAAGCAACCATGTTGTGGCACTTTTGCACTCCCTTTTGGATGCCTTTCACAGCTCCAGTGTGCCTGGAACTCAGGGCTTCCTGATTTTAAAAGTCCTAGCCCTATGCCGAACCACAACCCTAAGACGAGAAAGGCAAATCAGCCAGGAATTAGGCATGTCCCCAAGGAAAAAGCTGTGGAGGCAGGCATGTTGTGGTATTTTGCGCTCTTCTTGGGAAGTCCTTCGCAGCTGCTGTGTTCTTGGAACTCAGGGCTTTCTGGTTAATAGAACCCTTACCCTAGGCGTAACTCAAACCTTAACCCTAGGAAGGAAAATCAGCCTATGGTTCGGGATGGTCTCATGGAAATATCAGTGGTGGCAGCAAAGTTGTGTCACTTTTGCGCTCCCCTTGGGATGCCTTTCGCAGCTGCAGTGTGCCTGGAGCCCAGGGCTTCCTGGTTTTAAAAGTCCTAGGCCTAAGCCTAACAGTAAGCCTAGGAAGGTAAATCAGCCGCGTATTAGGGTTCTTCCTAAGGGAAAAGCCGTGAAAGCAGCCATGTTGTGGCACTTCTGCACTCCCTTTGGGATGCCTTTTGCAGATGCAGTAAGCCTGGAACTCAGGGCTTCCTAGTTAAAAAAATCCTAGCCCTAGGCCGAACCCCAACCCTAAGACGAGAAAGGCAAATCAGCCAGGAATTAGGCATGTTCCCAAGGAAAAAGCTGTGGAGGCAGGCATGTTGTGGTACTTTTGCGCTCTTCTTGGGAAGTCCTTCGCAGCTGCTATGTTCTTGGAACTCAGGGCTTTCTGGTTAATAGAACCCTTACCCTAGGCGTAACTCAAACCTTAACCCTAGGAAGGAAAATCAGCCTATGTTTCGGGATGGTCTCATGGAAATATCAGTGGTGGCAGCCAAGTTGTGTCACTTTTGCGCTCCCATTGGGATGCCTTTCGCAGCTGCAGTGTTCCTGGAGCCCAGGGCTTCCTAGTTTTAAAAGTCCTAGGCCTAAGCCTAACAGTAACCCTAGAAAGGTAAATCAGCCGAGTATTAGAGTTCTTCCTAAGGGAAAAGCCGTGAAAGCAGCCATGTTGTGGCACTTTTGCACTCCCTTTTGGATGCCTTTCACAGCTCCAGTGTGCCTGGAACTCAGGGCTTCCTGATTTTAAAAATCCTAGCCCTAGGCCGAACCCCAACCCTAAGACGAGAAAGGCAAATCAGCCAGGAATTAGGCATGTCCCCAAGGAAAAAGCTGTGGAGGCAGGCATGTTGTGGTACTTTTGCGCTCTTCTTGGGAAGTCCTTCGCAGCTGCTGTGTTCTTGGAACTCAGGGCTTTCTGGTTAATAGAACCCTTACCCTAGGCGTAACTCAAACCTTAACCCTAGGAAGGAAAATCAGCCTATGGTTCGGGATGGTCTCATGGAAATATCAGTGGTGGCAGCCAAGTTGTGTCACTTTTGCGCTCCCCTTGGGATGCCTTTCGCAGCTGCAGTGTGCCTGGAGCCCAGGGCTTCCTGGTTTTAAAAGTCCTAGGCCTAAGCCTAACAGTAACCCTAGGAAGGTAAATCAGCCGCATATTAGGGTTCTTCCTAAGGGAAAAGCCGTGAAAGCAGCCATGTTGTGGCACTTCTGCACTCCCTTTGGGATGCCTTTGGCAGATGCAGTAAGCCTGGAACTCAGGGCTTCCTAGTTAAAAAAATCCTAGCCCTAGGCCGAACCCCAAGCCTAAGACGAGAAAGGCAAATCAGCCAGGAATTAGGCATGTCCCCAAGGAAAAAGCTGTGGAGGCAGGCATGTTGTGGTACTTTTGCGCTCTTCTTGGGAAGTCCTTCGCAGCTGCTGTGTTCTTGGAACTCAGGGCTTTCTGGTTAATAGAACCCTTACCCTAGGCGTAACTCAAACCTTAACCCTAGGAAGGAAAATCAGCCTATGGTTCGGGATGGTCTCATGGAAATATCAGTGGTGGCAGCCAAGTTGTGTCACTTTTGCGCTCCCCTTGGGATGCCTTTCGCAGCTGCAGTGTGCCTGGAGCCCAGGGCTTCCTGGTTTTAAAAGTCCTAGGCCTAAGCCTAACAGTAACCCTAGGAAGGTAAATCAGCCGCGTATTAGGGTTCTTCCTAAGGGAAAAGCCGTGAAAGCAGCCATGTTGTGGCACTTTTGCACTCCCTTTGGGATGCCTTTGGCAGATGCAGTAAGCCTGGAACTCAGGGCTTCCTAGTTAAAAAAATCCTAGCCCTAGGCCGAACCCCAAGCCTAAGACGAGAAAGGCAAATCAGCCAGGAATTAGGCATGTCCCCAAGGAAAAAGCTGTGGAGGCAGGCATGTTGTGGTACTTTTGCGCTCTTCTTGGGTAGTCCTTCGCAGCTGCTGTGTTCTTGGAACTCAGGGCTTTCTGGTTAATAGACCTCTTACCCTAGGCGAAACTCAAACCTTAACCCTAGGAAGGAAAATCAGCCTATGGTTCGGGATGGTCTCATGAGAATAGAAGCAGAGGCAGCCAAGTTGTGTAACTTCGGCAAACCTCTTGGGATGCCTTTCGCAGCTGCAGTGTGCCTGGAGCCCAGGGCTTCCTGGTTTTAAAAGTCCTAGGCCTAAGCCTAACAGTAACCCTAGGAAGGTAAATCAGCCGCGTATTAGGGTTCTTCCTAAGGGAAAAGCCGTGAAAGCAGCCATGTTGTGGCACTTCTGCACTCCCTTTGGGATGCCTTTGGCAGATGCAGTAAGCCTGGAACTCAGGGCTTCCTGGTTAAAAAACTCCAAGCCCTAGGCTGAACCCTAACCCTAACCCTAGGCAGATAAATCAGCCTAGGTATAGGGATGGTGCCAAGGAAAAAGCTGTGAAAGCTGCCATGTTGTTGCACTTTTGTACTCCCCTTGGGATGCCTTGAACAGCTGCAGTGTGCCTGGATCTAAGGGCTTCCTAGTTTTAAAAATCCTAGCCCTAGGCCTAAGCCTTACAGTAACCCTGGGAAGGTAAATCAGCCTGGTGTTAGGCTTCTTGCCAAGGAAAAAGCCGTGAAAGCAACCATGTTGTGGCACTTTTGCACTCCCTTTTGGATGCCTTTCACAGCTCCAGTGTGCCTGGAACTCAGGGCTTCCTGATTTTAAAAGTCCTAGCCCTAGGCCGAACCCCAACCCTAAGACGAGAAAGGCAAATCAGCCAGGAATTAGGCATGTCCCCAAGGAAAAAGCTGTGGAGGCAGGCATGTTGTGGTACTTTTGCGCTCTTCTTGGGAAGTCCTTCGCAGCTGCTGTGTTCTTGGAACTCAGGGCTTTCTGGTTAATAGAACCCTTACCCTAGGCGTAACTCAAACCTTAACCCTAGGAAGGAAAATCAGCCTATGGTTCGGGATGGTCTCATGGAAATATCAGTGGTGGCAGCCAAGTTGTGTCACTTTTGCGCTCCCCTTGGGATGCCTTTCGCAGCTGCAGTGTGCCTGGAGCCCAGGGCTTCCTGGTTTTAAAAGTCCTAGGCCTAAGCCTAACAGTAACCCTAGGAAGGTAAATCAGCCGCGTATTAGGGTTCTTCCTAAGGGAAAAGCCGTGAAAGCAGCCATGTTGTGGCACTTCTGCACTCCCTTTGGGATGCCTTTTGCAGATGCAGTAAGCCTGGAACTCAGGGCTTCCTAGTTAAAAAAATCCTAGCCCTAGGCCGAACCCCAACCCTAAGACGAGAAAGGCAAATCAGCCAGGAATTAGGCATGTTCCCAAGGAAAAAGCTGTGGAGGCAGGCATGTTGTGGTACTTTTGCGCTCTTCTTGGGAAGTCCTTCGCAGCTGCTGTGTTCTTGGAACTCAGGGCTTTCTGGTTAATAGAACCCTTACCCTAGGCGTAACTCAAACCTTAACCCTAGGAAGGAAAATCAGCCTATGTTTCGGGATGGTCTCATGGAAATATCAGTGGTGGCAGCCAAGTTGTGTCACTTTTGCGCTCCCATTGGGATGCCTTTCGCAGCTGCAGTGTGCCTGGAGCCCAGGGCTTCCTGGTTTTAAAAGTCCTAGGCCTAAGCCTAACAGTAACCCTAGGAAGGTAAATCAGCCGAGTATTAGAGTTCTTCCTAAGGGAAAAGCCGTGAAAGCAGCCATGTTGTGGCACTTCTGCACTCCCTTTGGGATGCCTTTGGCAGATGCAGTAAGCCTGGAACTCAGGGCTTCCTAGTTAAAAAAATCCTAGCCCTAGGCCGAACCCCAAGCCTAAGACGAGAAAGGCAAATCAGCCAGGAATTAGGCATGTCCCCAAGGAAAAAGCTGTGGAGGCAGGCATGTTGTGGTACTTTTGCGCTCTTCTTGGGAAGTCCTTCGCAGCTGCTGTGTTCTTGGAACTCAGGGCTTTCTGGTTAATAGAACCCTTACCCTAGGCGTAACTCAAACCTTAACCCTAGGAAGGAAAATCAGCCTATGGTTCGGGATGGTCTCATGGAAATATCAGTGGTGGCAGCCAAGTTGTGTCACTTTTGCGCTCCCCTTGGGATGCCTTTCGCAGCTGCAGTGTGCCTGGAGCCCAGGGCTTCCTGGTTTTAAAAGTCCTAGGCCTAAGCCTAACAGTAACCCTAGGAAGGTAAATCAGCCGGGTATTAGGGTTCTTCCTAAGGGAAAAGCCGTGAAAGCAGCCATGTTGTGGCACTTCTGCACTCCCTTTGGGATGCCTTTGGCAGATGCAGTAAGCCTGGAACTCAGGGCTTCCTGGTTAAAAAACTCCAAGCCCTAGGCTGAACCCTAACCCTAACCCTAGGCAGATAAATCAGCCTAGGTATAGGGATGGTGCCAAGGAAAAAGCTGTGAAAGCTGCCATGTTGTTGCACTTTTGTACTCCCCTTGGGATGCCTTGAAAAGCTGCAGTGTGCCTGGATCTAAGGGCTTCCTAGTTTTAAAAATCCTAGCCCTAGGCCTAAGCCTTACAGTAACCCTGGGAAGGTAAATCAGCCTGGTGTTAGGCTTCTTGCCAAGGAAAAAGCCGTGAAAGCAACCATGTTGTGGCACTTTTAAACTCCCTTTTGGATGCCTTTCACAGCTCCAGTGTGCCTGGAACTCAGGGCTTCCTGATTTTAAAAGTCCTAGCCCTAGGCCGAACCCCAACCCTAAGACGAGAAAGGCAGATCAGCCAGGAATTAGGCATGTTCCCAAGGAAAAAGCTGTGGAGGCAGGCATGTTGTGGTACTTTTGCGCTCTTCTTGGGAAGTCCTTCGCAGCTGCTGTGTTCTTGGAACTCAGGGCTTTCTGGTTAATAGAACCCTTACCCTAGGCGTAACTCAAACCTTAACCCTAGGAAGGAAAATCAGCCTATGGTTCGGGATGGTCTCATGGAAATATCAGTGGTGGCAGCAAAGTTGTGTCACTTTTGCGCTCCCCTTGGGATGCCTTTCGCAGCTGCAGTGTGCCTGGAGCCCAGGGCTTCCTGGTTTTAAAAGTCCTAGGCCTAAGCCTAACAGTAACCCTAGGAAGGTAAATCAGCCGGGTATTAGGGTTCTTCCTAAGGGAAAAGCCGTGAAAGCAGCCATGTTGTGGCACTTCTGCACTCCCTTTGGGATGCCTTTGGCAGATGCAGTAAGCCTGGAACTCAGGGCTTCCTGGTTAAAAAACTCCAAGCCCTAGGCTGAACCCTAACCCTAACCCTAGGCAGATAAATCAGCCTAGGTATAGGGATGGTGCCAAGGAAAAAGCTGTGAAAGCTGCCATGTTGTTGCACTTTTGTACTCCCCTTGGGATGCCTTGAACAGCTGCAGTGTGCCTGGATCTAAGGGCTTCCTAGTTTTAAAAATCCTAGCCCTAGGCCTAAGCCTTACAGTAACCCTGGGAAGGGAAATCAGCCTGGTGTTAAGCTTCTTGCCAAGGAAAAAGCCGTGAAAGCAACCATGTTGTGGCACTTTTGCACTCCCTTTTGGATGCCTTTCACAGCTCCAGTGTGCCTGGAACTCAGGGCTTCCTGATTTTAAAAATCCTAGCCCTAGGCCGAACCCCAACCCTAAGACGAGAAAGGCAAATCAGCCAGGAATTAGGCATGTCCCCAAGGAAAAAGCTGTGGAGGCAGGCACGTTGTGGTACTTTTGCGCTCTTCTTGGGTAGTTCTTCGCAGCTGCTGTGTTCTTGGAACTCAGGGCTTTCTGGTTAATAGAACCCTTACCCTAGGCGTAACTCAAACCTTAACCCTAGGAAGGAAAATCAGCCTATGGTTCGGGATGGTCTCATGAGAATAGCAGCAGAGGCAGCCAAGTTGTGTCACTTCTGCGGCCCTCTTGGGATGCCTTGAACTGCTGCATGTGCCTGGAGCCCAGGGCTTCCTGGTTTTAAAAGTCCTAGGCCTAAGCCTAACAGTAACCCTAGGAAGGTAAATCAGCCGAGTATTAGGGTTCTTCCTAAGGGAAAAGCCGTGAAAGCAGCCATGTTGTGGCACTTCTGCACTCCCTTTGGGATGCCTTTGGCAGATGCAGTAAGCCTGGAACTCAGGGCTTCCTAGTTAAAAAATCCTAGCCCTAGGCCGAACCCCAACCCTAAGACGAGAAAGGCAAATCAGCCAGGAATTAGGCATGTCCCCAAGGAAAAAGCTGTGGAGGCAGGCATGTTGTGGTACTTTTGCGCTCTTCTTGGGTAGTCCTTCGCAGCTGCTGTGTTCTTGGAACTCAGGGCTTTCTGGTTAATAGAACCCTTACCCTAGGCGTAACTCAAACCTTAACCCTAGGAAGGAAAATCAGCCTATGGTTCGGGATGGTCTCATGAGAATAGCAGCAGAGGCAGCCAAGTTGTGTCACTTTTGCGCTCCCCTTGGGATGCCTTTCGCAGCTGCAGTGTGCCTGGAGCCCAGGGCTTCCTGGTTTTAAAAGTCCTAGGCCTAAGCCTAACAGTAACCCTAGGAAGGTAAATCAGCCGCGTATTAGGGTTCTTCCTAAGGGAAAAGCCGTGAAATCAGCCATGTTGTGTCACTTCTGCACTCCCTTTGCGATGCCTTTGGCAGATGCAGTAAGCCTGGAACTCAGGGCTTCCTGGTTAAAAAACTCCAAGCCCTAGGCTGAACCCTAACCCTAACCCTAGGCAGATAAATCAGCCTAGGTATAGGGATGGTGCCAAGGAAAAAGCTGTGAAAGCTGCCATGTTGTTGCACTTTTGTACTCCCCTTGGGATGCCTTGAACAGCTGCAGTGTGCCTGGATCTAAGGGCTTCCTAGTTTTAAATATCCTAGCCCTAGGCCTAAGCCTTACAGTAACCCTGGGAAGGGAAATAAGCCTGGTGTTAGGCTTCTTGCCAAGGAAAAAGCCGTGAAAGCAACCATGTTGTGGCACTTTTGCACTCCCTTTTGGATGCCTTTCACAGCTCCAGTGTGCCTGGAACTCAGGGCTTCCTGATTTTAAAAATCCTAGCCCTAGGCCGAACCCCAACCCTAAGACGAGAAAGGCAAATCAGCCAGGAATTAGGCATGTCCCCAAGGAAAAAGCTGTGGAGGCAGGCATGTTGTGGTACTTTTGCGCTCTTCTTGGGTAGTCCTTCGCAGCTGCTGTGTTCTTGGAACTCAGGGCTTTCTGGTTAATAGACCTCTTACCCTAGGCGAAACTCAAACCTTAACCCTAGGAAGGAAAATCAGCCTATGGTTCGGGATGGTCTCATGAGAATAGAAGCAGAGGCAGCCAAGTTGTGTAACTTCTGCACCCTCTTGGGATGCCTTTCGCAGCTGCAGTGTGCCTGGAGCCCAGGGCTTCCTGGTTTTAAAAGTCCTAGGCCTAAGCCTAACAGTAACCCTAGGAAGGTAAATCAGCCGGGTATTAGGGTTCTTCCTAAGGGAAAAGCCGTGAAAGCAGCCATGTTGTGGCACTTCTGCACTCCCTTTGGGATGCCTTTGGCAGATGCAGTAAGCCTGGAACTCAGGGCTTCCTGGTTAAAAAACTCCAAGCCCTAGGCTGAACCCTAACCCTAACCCTAGGCAGATAAATCAGCCTAGGTATAGGGATGGTGCCAAGGAAAAAGCTGTGAAAGCTGCCATGTTGTTGCACTTTTGTACTCCCCTTGGGATGCCTTGAACAGCTGCAGTGTGCCTGGATCTAAGGGCTTCCTAGTTTTAAAAATCCTAGCCCTAGGCCTAAGCCTTACAGTAACCCTGGGAAGGGAAATCAGCCTGGTGTTAAGCTTCTTGCCAAGGAAAAAGCCGTGAAAGCAACCATGTTGTGGCACTTTTGCACTCCCTTTTGGATGCCTTTCACAGCTCCAGTGTGCCTGGAACTCAGGGCTTCCTGATTTTAAAAATCCTAGCCCTAGGCCGAACCCCAACCCTAAGACGAGAAAGGCAAATCAGCCAGGAATTAGGCATGTCCCCAAGGAAAAAGCTGTGGAGGCAGGCACGTTGTGGTACTTTTGCGCTCTTCTTGGGTAGTCCTTCGCAGCTGCTGTGTTCTTGGAACTCAGGGCTTTCTGGTTAATAGAACCCTTACCCTAGGCGTAACTCAAACCTTAACCCTAGGAAGGAAAATCAGCCTATGGTTCGGGATGGTCTCATGAGAATAGCAGCAGAGGCAGCCAAGTTGTGTCACTTCTGCGGCCCTCTTGGGATGCCTTGAACAGCTGCATGTGCCTGGAGCCCAGGGCTTCCTGGTTTTAAAAGTCCTAGGCCTAAGCCTAACAGTAACCCTAGGAAGGTAAATCAGCCGAGTATTAGGGTTCTTCCTAAGGGAAAAGCCGTGAAAGCAGCCATGTTGTGGCACTTCTGCACTCCCTTTGGGATGCCTTTGGCAGATGCAGTAAGCCTGGAACTCAGGGCTTCCTAGTTAAAAAATCCTAGCCCTAGGCCGAACCCCAACCCTAAGACGAGAAAGGCAAATCAGCCAGGAATTAGGCATGTCCCCAAGGAAAAAGCTGTGGAGGCAGGCATGTTGTGGTACTTTTGCGCTCTTCTTGGGTAGTCCTTCGCAGCTGCTGTGTTCTTGGAACTCAGGGCTTTCTGGTTAATAGAACCCTTACCCTAGGCGTAACTCAAACCTTAACCCTAGGAAGGAAAATCAGCCTATGGTTCGGGATGGTCTCATGAGAATAGCAGCAGAGGCAGCCAAGTTGTGTCACTTTTGCGCTCCCCTTGGGATGCCTTTCGCAGCTGCAGTGTGCCTGGAGCCCAGGGCTTCCTGGTTTTAAAAGTCCTAGGCCTAAGCCTAACAGTAACCCTAGGAAGGTAAATCAGCCGCGTATTAGGGTTCTTCCTAAGGGAAAAGCCGTGAAATCAGCCATGTTGTGTCACTTCTGCACTCCCTTTGCGATGCCTTTGGCAGATGCAGTAAGCCTGGAACTCAGGGCTTCCTGGTTAAAAAACTCCAAGCCCTAGGCTGAACCCTAACCCTAACCCTAGGCAGATAAATCAGCCTAGGTATAGGGATGGTGCCAAGGAAAAAGCTGTGAAAGCTGCCATGTTGTTGCACTTTTGTACTCCCCTTGGGATGCCTTGAACAGCTGCAGTGTGCCTGGATCTAAGGGCTTCCTAGTTTTAAAAATCCTAGCCCTAGGCCTAAGCCTTACAGTAACCCTGGGAAGGGAAATAAGCCTGGTGTTAGGCTTCTTGCCAAGGAAAAAGCCGTGAAAGCAACCATGTTGTGGCACTTTTGCACTCCCTTTTGGATGCCTTTCACAGCTCCAGTGTGCCTGGAACTCAGGGCTTCCTGATTTTAAAAATCCTAGCCCTAGGCCGAACCCCAACCCTAAGACGAGAAAGGCAAATCAGCCAGGAATTAGGCATGTCCCCAAGGAAAAAGCTGTGGAGGCAGGCATGTTGTGGTACTTTTGCGCTCTTCTTGGGAAGTCCTTCGCAGCTGCTGTGTTCTTGGAACTCAGGGCTTTCTGGTTAATAGAACCCTTACCCTAGGCGTAACTCAAACCTTAACCCTAGGAAGGAAAATCAGCCTATGGTTCGGGATGGTCTCATGGAAATATCAGTGGTGGCAGCCAAGTTGCGTCACTTTTGCGCTCCCCTTGGGATGCCTTTCGCAGCTGCAGTGTGCCTGGAGCCCAGGGCTTCCTGGTTTTAAAAGTCCTAGGCCTAAGCCTAACAGTAACCCTAGGAAGGTAAATCAGCCGCGTATTAGGGTTCTTCCTAAGGGAAAAGCCGTGAAAGCAGCCATGTTGTGGCACTTCTGCACTCCCTTTGGGATGCCTTTTGCAGATGCAGTAAGCCTGGAACTCAGGGCTTCCTAGTTAAAAAAATCCTAGCCCTAGGCCGAACCCCAACCCTAAGACGAGAAAGGCAAATCAGCCAGGAATTAGGCATGTCCCCAAGGAAAAAGCTGTGGAGGCAGGCATGTTGTGGTACTTTTGCGCTCTTCTTGGGAAGTCCTTCGCAGCTGCTGTGTTCTTGGAACTCAGGGCTTTCTGGTTAATAGAACCCTTACCCTAGGCGTAACTCAAACCTTAACCCTAGGAAGGAAAATCAGCCTATGTTTCGGGATGGTCTCATGGAAATATCAGTGGTGGCAGCCAAGTTGTGTCACTTTTGCGCTCCCATTGGGATGCCTTTCGCAGCTGCAGTGTTCCTGGAGCCCAGGGCTTGCTGGTTTTAAAAGTCCTAGGCCTAAGCCTAACAGTAACCCTAGGAAGGTAAATCAGCGGAGTATTAGAGTTCTTCCTAAGGGAAAAGCCGTGAAAGCAGCCATGTTGTGGCACTTTTGCACTCCCTTTTGGATGCCTTTCACAGCTCCAGTGTGCCTGGAACTCAGGGCTTCCTGATTTTAAAAATCCTAGCCCTAGGCCGAACCCCAACCCTAAGACGAGAAAGGCAAATCAGCCAGGAATTAGGCATGTCCCCAAGGAAAAAGCTGTGGAGGCAGGCATGTTGTGGTACTTTTGCGCTCTTCTTGGGAAGTCCTTCGCAGCTGCTGTGTTCTTGGAACTCAGGGCTTTCTGGTTAATAGAACCCTTACCCTAGGCGTAACTCAAACCTTAACCCTAGGAAGGAAAATCAGCCTATGGTTCGGGATGGTCTCATGGAAATATCAGTGGTGGCAGCCAAGTTGTGTCACTTTTGCGCTCCCCTTGGGATGCCTTTCGCAGCTGCAGTGTGCCTGGAGCCCAGGGCTTCCTGGTTTTAAAAGTCCTAGGCCTAAGCCTAACAGTAACCCTAGGAAGGTAAATCAGCCGCGTATTAGGGTTCTTCCTAAGGGAAAAGCCGTGAAAGCAGCCATTTTGTGGCACTTCTGCACTCCCTTTGGGATGCCTTTGGCAGATGCAGTAAGCCTGGAACTCAGGGCTTCCTAGTTAAAAAAATCCTAGCCCTAGGCCGAACCCCAAGCCTAAGACGAGAAAGGCAAATCAGCCAGAAATTAGGCATGTCCCCAAGGAAAAAGCTGTGGAGGCAGGCATGTTGTGGTACTTTTGCACTCTTCTTGGGAAGTCCTTCGCAGCTGCTGTGTTCTTGGAACTCAGGGCTTTCTGGTTAATAGAACCCTTACCCTAGGCGTAACTCAAACCTTAACCCTAGGAAGGAAAATCAGCCTATGGTTCGGGATGGTCTCATGGAAATATCAGTGGTGGCAGCCAAGTTGTGTCACTTTTGCGCTCCCCTTGGGATGCCTTTCGCAGCTGCAGTGTGCCTGGAGCCCAGGGCTTCCTGGTTTTAAAAGTCCTAGGCCTAAGCCTAACAGTAACCCTAGGAAGGTAAATCAGCCGGGTATTAGGGTTCTTCCTAAGGGAAAAGCCGTGAAAGCAGCCATGTTGTGGCACTTTTGCACTCCCTTTGGGATGCCTTTGGCAGATGCAGTAAGCCTGGAACTCAGGGCTTCCTAGTTAAAAAAATCCTAGCCCTAGGCCGAACCCCAACCCTAAGACGAGAAAGGCAAATCAGCCAGGAATTAGGCATGTCCCCAAGGAAAAAGCTGTGGAGGCAGGCATGTTGTGGTACTTTTGCGCTCTTCTTGGGAAGTCCTTCGCAGCTGCTGTGTTCTTGGAACTCAGGGCTTTCTGGTTAATAGAACCCTTACCCTAGGCGTAACTCAAACCTTAACCCTAGGAAGGAAAATCAGCCTATGGTTCGGGATGGTATCATGAGAATAGAAGCAGAGGCAGCCAAGTTGTGTCACTTCTGCAGCCCTCTTGGGATGCCTTTAACAGCTGCATATGCCTGGAGCCCAGGGCTTCCTGGTTTTAAAAGTCCTAGGCCTAAGCCTAACAGTAACCCTAGGAAGGTAAATCAGCCGCGTATTAGGGTTCTTCCTAAGGGAAAAGCTGTGAAAGCAGCCATGTTGTGGCACTTTTGCACTCCCTTTGGGATGCCTTTGGCAGATGCAGTAAGCCTGGAACTCAGGGCTTCCTGGTTAAAAAACTCCAAGCCCTAGGCTGAACCCTAACCCTAACCCTAGGCAGATAAATCAGCCTAGGTATAGGGATGGTGCCAAGGAAAAAGCTGTGAAAGCTGCCATGTTGTTGCACTTTTGTACTCCCCTTGGGATGCCTTGAACAGCTGCAGTGTGCCTGGATCTAAGGGCTTCCTAGTTTTAAAAATCCTAGCCCTAGGCCTAAGCCTAACAGTAACCCTGGGAAGGGAAATAAGCCTGGTGTTAAGCTTCTTGCCAAGGAAAAAGCCGTGAAAGCAACCATGTTGTGGCACTTTTGCACTCCCTTTTGGATGCCTTTCACAGCTTCAGTGTGCCTGGAACTCAGGGCTTCCTGATTTTAAAAGTCCTAGCCCTATGCCGAACCACAACCCTAAGACGAGAAAGGCAAATCAGCCAGGAATTAGGCATGTCCCCAAGGAAAAAGCTGTGGAGGCAGGCATGTTGTGGTATTTTGCGCTCTTCTTGGGAAGTCCTTCGCAGCTGCTGTGTTCTTGGAACTCAGGGCTTTCTGGTTAATAGAACCCTTACCCTAGGCGTAACTCAAACCTTAACCCTAGGAAGGAAAATCAGCCTATGGTTCGGGATGGTCTCATGGAAATATCAGTGGTGGCAGCCAAGTTGCGTCACTTTTGCGCTCCCCTTGGGATGCCTTTCGCAGCTGCAGTGTGCCTGGAGCCCAGGGCTTCCTGGTTTTAAAAGTCCTAGGCCTAAGCCTAACAGTAACCCTAGGAAGGTAAATCAGCCGCGTATTAGGGTTCTTCCTAAGGGAAAAGCCGTGAAAGCAGCCATGTTGTGGCACTTCTGCACTCCCTTTGGGATGCCTTTTGCAGATGCAGTAAGCCTGGAACTCAGGGCTTCCTAGTTAAAAAAATCCTAGCCCTAGGCCGAACCCCAACCCTAAGACGAGAAAGGCAAATCAGCCAGGAATTAGGCATGTCCCCAAGGAAAAAGCTGTGGAGGCAGGCATGTTGTGGTACTTTTGCGCTCTTCTTGGGAAGTCCTTCGCAGCTGCTGTGTTCTTGGAACTCAGGGCTTTCTGGTTAATAGAACCCTTACCCTAGGCGTAACTCAAACCTTAACCCTAGGAAGGAAAATCAGCCTATGGTTCGGGATGGTCTCATGGAAATATCAGTGGTGGCAGCCAAGTTGTGTCACTTTTGCGCTCCCATTGGGATGCCTTTCGCAGCTGCAGTGTTCCTGGAGCCCAGGGCTTCCTGGTTTTAAAAGTCCTAGGCCTAAGCCTAACAGTAACCCTAGAAAGGTAAATCAGCCGAGTATTAGAGTTCTTCCTAAGGGAAAAGCCGTGAAAGCAGCCATGTTGTGGCACTTCTGCACTCCCTTTTGGATGCCTTTCACAGCTCCAGTGTGCCTGGAACTCAGGGCTTCCTGATTTTAAAAATCCTAGCCCTAGGCCGAACCCCAAGCCTAAGACGAGAAAGGCAAATCAGCCAGGAATTAGGCATGTCCCCAAGGAAAAAGCTGTGGAGGCAGGCATGTTGTGGTACTTTTGCGCTCTTCTTGGGAAGTCCTTCGCAGCTGCTGTGTTCTTGGAACTCAGGGCTTTCTGGTTAATAGAACCCTTACCCTAGGCGTAACTCAAACCTTAACCCTAGGAAGGAAAATCAGCCTATGGTTCGGGATGGTCTCATGGAAATATCAGTGGTGGCAGCCAAGTTGTGTCACTTTTGCGCTCCCCTTGGGATGCCTTTCGCAGCTGCAGTGTGCCTGGAGCCCAGGGCTTCCTGGTTTTAAAAGTCCTAGGCCTAAGCCTAACAGTAACCCTAGGAAGGTAAATCAGCCGCGTATTAGGGTTCTTCCTAAGGGAAAAGCCGTGAAAGCAGCCATGTTGTGGCACTTCTGCACTCCCTTTGGGATGCCTTTGGCAGATGCAGTAAGCCTGGAACTCAGGGCTTCCTAGTTAAAAAAATCCTAGCCCTAGGCCGAACCCCAACCCTAAGACGAGAAAGGCAAATCAGCCAGGAATTAGGCATGTCCCCAAGGAAAAAGCTGTGGAGGCAGGCATGTTGTGGTACTTTTGCGCTCTTCTTGGGAAGTCCTTCGCAGCTGCTGTGTTCTTGGAACTCAGGGCTTTCTGGTTAATAGAACCCTTACCCTAGGCGTAACTCAAACCTTAACCCTAGGAAGGAAAATCAGCCTATGGTTCGGGATGGTCTCATGGAAATATCAGTGGTGGCAGCCAAGTTGTGTCACTTTTGCGCTCCCCTTGGGATGCCTTTCGCAGCTGCAGTGTGCCTGGAGCCCAGGGCTTCCTGGTTTTAAAAGTCCTAGGCCTAAGCCTAACAGTAACCCTAGGAAGGTAAATCAGCCGGTTATTAGGGTTCTTCCTAAGGGAAAAGCCGTGAAAGCAGCCATGTTGTGGCACTTTTGCACTCCCTTTGGGATGCCTTTGGCAGATGCAGTAAGCCTGGAACTCAGGGCTTCCTAGTTAAAAAAATCCTAGCCCTAGGCCGAACCCCAACCCTAAGACGAGAAAGGCAAATCAGCCAGGAATTAGGCATGTCCCCAAGGAAAAAGCTGTGGAGGCAGGCATGTTGTGGTACTTTTGCGCTCTTCTTGGGTAGTCCTTCGCAGCTGCTGTGTTCTTGGAACTCAGGGCTTTCTGGTTAATAGACCTCTTACCCTAGGCGAAACTCAAACCTTAACCCTAGGAAGGAAAATCAGCCTATGGTTCGGGATGGTCTCATGAGAATAGAAGCAGAGGCAGCCAAGTTGTGTAACTTCGGCAACCCTCTTGGGATGCCTTTCGCAGCTGCAGTGTGCCTGGAGCCCAGGGCTTCCTGGTTTTAAAAGTCCTAGGCCTAAGCCTAACAGTAACCCTAGGAAGGTAAATCAGCCGGGTATTAGGGTTCTTCCTAAGGGAAAAGCCGTGAAAGCAGCCATGTTGTGGCACTTCTGCACTCCCTTTGGGATGCCTTTGGCAGATGCAGTAAGCCTGGAACTCAGGGCTTCCTGGTTAAAAAACTCCAAGCCCTAGGCTGAACCCTAACCCTAACCCTAGGCAGATAAATCAGCCTAGGTATAGGGATGGTGCCAAGGAAAAAGCTGTGAAAGCTGCCATGTTGTTGCACTTTTGTACTCCCCTTGGGATGCCTTGAACAGCTGCAGTGTGCCTGGATCTAAGGGCTTCCTAGTTTTAAAAATCCTAGCCCTAGGCCTAAGCCTTACAGTAACCCTGGGAAGGTAAATCAGCCTGGTGTTAGGCTTCTTGCCAAGGAAAAAGCCGTGAAAGCAACCATGTTGTGGCACTTTTGCACGCCCTTTTGGATGCCTTTCACAGCTCCAGTGTGCCTGGAACTCAGGGCTTCCTGATTTTAAAAGTCCTAGCCCTAGGCCGAACCCCAACCCTAAGACGAGAAAGGCAAATCAGCCAGGAATTAGGCATGTCCCCAAGGAAAAAGCTGTGGAGGCAGGCATGTTGTGGTACTTTTGCGCTCTTCTTGGGAAGTCCTTCGCAGCTGCTGTGTTCTTGGAACTCAGGGCTTTCTGGTTAATAGAACCCTTACCCTAGGCGTAACTCAAACCTTAACCCTAGGAAGGAAAATCAGCCTATGGTTCGGGATGGTCTCATGGAAATATCAGTGGTGGCAGCCAAGTTGTGTCACTTTTGCGCTCCCCTTGGGATGCCTTTCGCAGCTGCAGTGTGCCTGGAGCCCAGGGCTTCCTGGTTTTAAAAGTCCTAGGCCTAAGCCTAACAGTAACCCTAGGAAGGTAAATCAGCCGCGTATTAGGGTTCTTCCTAAGGGAAAAGCCGTGAAAGCAGCCATGTTGTGGCACTTCTGCACTCCCTTTGGGATGCCTTTTGCAGATGCAGTAAGCCTGGAACTCAGGGCTTCCTAGTTAAAAAAATCCTAGCCCTAGGCCGAACCCCAACCCTAAGACGAGAAAGGCAAATCAGCCAGGAATTAGGCATGTTCCCAAGGAAAAAGCTGTGGAGGCAGGCATGTTGTGGTACTTTTGCGCTCTTCTTGGGAAGTCCTTCGCAGCTGCTGTGTTCTTGGAACTCAGGGCTTTCTGGTTAATAGAACCCTTACCCTAGGCGTAACTCAAACCTTAACCCTAGGAAGGAAAATCAGCCTATGTTTCGGGATGGTCTCATGGAAATATCAGTGGTGGCAGCCAAGTTGTGTCACTTTTGCGCTCCCATTGGGATGCCTTTCGCAGCTGCAGTGTTCCTGGAGCCCAGGGCTTCCTGGTTTTAAAAGTCCTAGGCCTAAGCCTAACAGTAACCCTAGAAAGGTAAATCAGCCGAGTATTAGAGTTCTTCCTAAGGGAAAAGCCGTGAAAGCAGCCATGTTGTGGCACTTTTGCACTCCCTTTTGGATGCCTTTCACAGCTCCAGTGTGCCTGGAACTCAGGGCTTCCTAGTTAAAAAAATCCTAGCCCTAGGCCGAACCCCAAGCCTAAGACGAGAAAGGCAAATCAGCCAGGAATTAGGCATGTCCCCAAGGAAAAAGCTGTGGAGGCAGGCATGTTGTGGTACTTTTGCGCTCTTCTTGGGAAGTCCTTCGCAGCTGCTGTGTTCTTGGAACTCAGGGCTTTCTGGTTAATAGAACCCTTACCCTAGGCGTAACTCAAACCTTAACCCTAGGAAGGAAAATCAGCCTATGGTTCGGGATGGTCTCATGGAAATATCAGTGGTGGCAGCCAAGTTGTGTCACTTTTGCGCTCCCCTTGGGATGCCTTTCGCAGCTGCAGTGTTCCTGGAGCCCAGGGCTTCCTGGTTTTAAAAGTCCTAGGCCTAAGCCTAACAGTAACCCTAGGAAGGTAAATCAGCCGCGTATTAGGGTTCTTCCTAAGGGAAAAGCCGTGAAAGCAGCCATGTTGTGGCACTTTTGCACTCCCTTTGGGATGCCTTTGGCAGATGCAGTAAGCCTGGAACTCAGGGCTTCCTAGTTAAAAAAATCCTAGCCCTAGGCCGAACCCCAACCCTAAGACGAGAAAGGCAAATCAGCCAGGAATTAGTCATGTCCCCAAGGAAAAAGCTGTGGAGGCAGGCATGTTGTGGTACTTTTGCGCTCTTCTTGGGTAGTCCTTCGCAGCTGCTGTGTTCTTGGAACTCAGGGCTTTCTGGTTCATAGACCTCTTACCCTAGGCGAAACTCAAACCTTAACCCTAGGAAGGAAAATCAGCCTATGGTTCGGGATGGTCTCATGAGAATAGAAGCATAGGCAGCCAAGTTGTGTAACTTCGGCAACCCTCTTGGGATGCCTTTCGCAGCTGCAGTGTGCCTGGAGCCCAGGGCTTCCTGGTTTTAAAAGTCCTAGGCCTAAGCCTAACAGTAACCCTAGGAAGGTAAATCAGCCGGGTATTAGGGTTCTTCCTAAGGGAAAAGCCGTGAAAGCAGCCATGTTGTGGCACTTCTGCACTCCCTTTGGGATGCCTTTGGCAGATGCAGTAAGCCTGGAACTCAGGGCTTCCTGGTTAAAAAACTCCAAGCCCTAGGCTGAACCCTAACCCTAACCCTAGGCAGATAAATCAGCCTAGGTATAGGGATGGTGCCAAGGAAAAAGCTGTGAAAGCTGCCATGTTGTTGCACTTTTGTACTCCCCTTGGGATGCCTTGAACAGCTGCAGTGTGCCTGGATCTAAGGGCTTCCTAGTTTTAAAAATCCTAGCCCTAGGCCTAAGCCTTACAGTAACCCTGGGAAGGTAAATCAGCCTGGTGTTAGGCTTCTTGCCAAGGAAAAAGCCGTGAAAGCAACCATGTTGTGGCACTTTTAAACTCCCTTTTGGATGCCTTTCACAGCTCCAGTGTGCCTGGAACTCAGGGCTTCCTGATTTTAAAAGTCCTAGCCCTAGGCCGAACCCCAACCCTAAGACGAGAAAGGCAGATCAGCCAGGAATTAGGCATGTCCCCAAGGAAAAAGCTGTGGAGGCAGGCATGTTGTGGTACTTTTGCGCTCTTCTTGGGAAGTCCTTCGCAGCTGCTGTGTTCTTGGAACTCAGGGCTTTCTGGTTAATAGAACCCTTACCCTAGGCGTAACTCAAACCTTAACCCTAGGAAGGAAAATCAGCCTATGGTTCGGGATGGTCTCATGGAAATATCAGTGGTGGCAGCAAAGTTGTGTCACTTTTGCGCTCCCCTTGGGATGCCTTTCGCAGCTGCAGTGTGCCTGGAGCCCAGGGCTTCCTGGTTTTAAAAGTCCTAGGCCTAAGCCTAACAGTAACCCTAGGAAGGTAAATCAGCCGGGTATTAGGGTTCTTCCTAAGGGAAAAGCCGTGAAAGCAGCCATGTTGTGGCACTTTTGCACTCCCTTTGGGATGCCTTTGGCTGATGCAGTAAGCCTGGAACTCAGGGCTTCCTAGTTAAAAAAATCCTAGCCCTAGGCCGAACCCCAAGCCTAAGACGAGAAAGGCAAATCAGCCAGGAATTAGGCATGTCCCCAAGGAAAAAGCTGTGGAGGCAGGCATGTTGTGGTACTTTTGCGCTCTTCTTGGGTAGTCCTTCGCAGCTGCTGTGTTCTTGGAACTCAGGGCTTTCTGGTTAATAGACCTCTTACCCTAGGCGAAACTCAAACCTTAACCCTAGGAAGGAAAATCAGCCTATGGTTCGGGATGGTCTCATGAGAATAGAAGCAGAGGCAGCCAAGTTTTGTAACTTCTGCACCCTCTTGGGATGCCTTTCGCAGCTGCAGTGTGCCTGGAGCCCAGGGCTTCCTGGTTTTAAAAGTCCTAGGCCTAAGCCTAACAGTAACCCTAGGAAGGTAAATCAGCCGGGTATTAGGGTTCTTCCTAAGGGAAAAGCCGTGAAAGCAGCCATGTTGTGGCACTTCTGCACTCCCTTTGGGATGCCTTTGGCAGATGCAGTAAGCCTGGAACTCAGGGCTTCCTGGTTAAAAATCTCCAAGCCCTAGGCTGAACCCTAACCCTAACCCTAGGCAGATAAATCAGCCTAGGTATAGGGATGGTGCCAAGGAAAAAGCTGTGAAAGCTGCCATGTTGTTGCACTTTTGTACTCCCCTTGGGATGCCTTGAACAGCTGCAGTGTGCCTGGATCTAAGGGCTTCCTAGTTTTAAAAATCCTAGCCCTAGGCCTAAGCCTTACAGTAACCCTGGGAAGGTAAATCAGCCTGGTGTTAAGCTTCTTGCCAAGGAAAAAGCCGTGAAAGCAACCATGTTGTGGCACTTTTGCACTCCCTTTTGGATGCCTTTCACAGCTCCAGTGTGCCTGGAACTCAGGGCTTCCTGATTTTAAAAATCCTAGCCCTAGGCCGAACCCCAACCCTAAGACGAGAAAGGCAAATCAGCCAGGAATTAGGCATGTCCCCAAGGAAAAAGCTGTGGAGGCAGGCACGTTGTGGTACTTTTGCGCTCTTCTTGGGTAGTCCTTCGCAGCTGCTGTGTTCTTGGAACTCAGGGCTTTCTGGTTAATAGAACCCTTACCCTAGGCGTAACTCAAACCTTAACCCTAGGAAGGAAAATCAGCCTATGGTTCGGGATGGTCTCATGAGAATAGCAGCAGAGGCAGCCAAGTTGTGTCACTTCTGCGGCCCTCTTGGGATGCCTTGAACAGCTGCATGTGCCTGGAGCCCAGGGCTTCCTGGTTTTAAAAGTCCTAGGCCTAAGCCTAACAGTAACCCTAGGAAGGTAAATCAGCCGAGTATTAGGGTTCTTCCTAAGGGAAAAGCCGTGAAAGCAGCCATGTTGTGGCACTTCTGCACTCCCTTTGGGATGCCTTTGGCAGATGCAGTAAGCCTGGAACTCAGGGCTTCCTAGTTAAAAAAATCCTAGCCCTAGGCCGAACCCCAACCCTAAGACGAGAAAGGCAAATCAGCCAGGAATTAGGCATGTCCCCAAGGAAAAAGCTGTGGAGGCAGGCATGTTGTGGTACTTTTGCGCTCTTCTTGGGTAGTCCTTCGCAGCTGCTGTGTTCTTGGAACTCAGGGCTTTCTGGTTAATAGAACCCTTACCCTAGGCGTAACTCAAACCTTAACCCTAGGAAGGAAAATCAGCCTATGGTTCGGGATGGTCTCATGAGAATAGCAGCAGAGGCAGCCAAGTTGTGTCACTTTTGCGCTCCCCTTGGGATGCCTTTCGCAGCTGCAGTGTGCCTGGAGCCCAGGGCTTCCTGGTTTTAAAAGTCCTAGGCCTAAGCCTAACAGTAACCCTAGGAAGGTAAATCAGCCGCGTATTAGGGTTCTTCCTAAGGGAAAAGCCGTGAAATCAGCCATGTTGTGTCACTTCTGCACTCCCTTTGCGATGCCTTTGGCAGATGCAGTAAGCCTGGAACTCAGGGCTTCCTGGTTAAAAAACTCCAAGCCCTAGGCTGAACCCTAACCCTAACCCTAGGCAGATAAATCAGCCTAGGTATAGGGATGGTGCCAAGGAAAAAGCTGTGAAAGCTGCCATGTTGTTGCACTTTTGTACTCCCCTTGGGATGCCTTGAACAGCTGCAGTGTGCCTGGATCTAAGGGCTTCCTAGTTTTAAAAATCCTAGCCCTAGGCCTAAGCCTTACAGTAACCCTGGGAAGGGAAATAAGCCTGGTGTTAGGCTTCTTGCCAAGGAAAAAGCCGTGAAAGCAACCATGTTGTGGCACTTTTGCACTCCCTTTTGGATGCCTTTCACAGCTCCAGTGTGCCTGGAACTCAGGGCTTCCTGATTTTAAAAATCCTAGCCCTAGGCCGAACCCCAACCCTAAGACGAGAAAGGCAAATCAGCCAGGAATTAGGCATGTCCCCAAGGAAAAAGCTGTGGAGGCAGGCATGTTGTGGTACTTTTGCGCTCTTCTTGGGAAGTCCTTCGCAGCTGCTGTGTTCTTGGAACTCAGGGCTTTCTGGTTAATAGAACCCTTACCCTAGGCGTAACTCAAACCTTAACCCTAGGAAGGAAAATCAGCCTATGGTTCGGGATGGTCTCATGGAAATATCAGTGGTGGCAGCCAAGTTGTGTCACTTTTGCGCTCCCCTTGGGATGCCTTGAACAGCTGCAGTGTGCCTGGAGCCCAGGGCTTCCTGGTTTTAAAAGTCCTAGGCCTAAGCCTAACAGTAACCCTAGGAAGGTAAATCAGCCGCGTATTAGGGTTCTTCCTAAGGGAAAAGCCGTGAAAGCAGCCATGTTGTGGCACTTTTGCACTCCCTTTGGGATGCCTTTGGCAGATGCAGTAAGCCTGGAACTCAGGGCTTCCTAGTTAAAAATATCCTAGCCCTAGGCCGAACCCCAAGCCTAAGACGAGAAAGGCAAATCAGCCAGGAATTAGGCATGTCCCCAAGGAAAAAGCTGTGGAGGCAGGCATGTTGTGGTACTTTTGCGCTCTTCTTGGGAAGTCCTTCGCAGCTGCTGTGTTCTTGGAACTCAGGGCTTTCTGGTTAATAGAACCCTTACCCTAGGCGTAACTCAAACCTTAACCCTAGGAAGGAAAATCAGCCTATGGTTCGGGATGGTCTCATGGAAATATCAGTGGTGGCAGCCAAGTTGCGTCACTTTTGCGCTCCCCTTGGGATGCCTTTCGCAGCTGCAGTGTGCCTGGAGCCCAGGGCTTCCTGGTTTTAAAAGTCCTAGGCCTAAGCCTAACAGTAACCCTAGGAAGGTAAATCAGCCGAGTATTAGGGTTCTTCCTAAGGGAAAAGCCGTGAAAGCAGCCATGTTGTGGCACTTCTGCACTCCCTTTTGGATGCCTTTCACAGCTCCAGTGTGCCTGGAACTCAGGGCTTCCTGATTTTAAAAGTCCTAGCCCTAGGCCGAACCCCAACCCTAAGACGAGAAAGGCAAATCAGCCAGGAATTAGGCATGTCCCCAAGGAAAAAGCTGTGGAGGCAGGCATGTTGTGGTACTTTTGCGCTCTTCTTGGGAAGTCCTTCGCAGCTGCTGTGTTCTTGGAACTCAGGGCTTTCTGGTTAATAGAACCCTTACCCTAGGCGTAACTCAAACCTTAACCCTAGGAAGGAAAATCAGCCTATGGTTCGGGATGGTCTCATGGAAATATCAGTGGTGGCAGCCAAGTTGTGTCACTTTTGCGCTCCCCTTGGGATGCCTTTCGCAGCTGCAGTGTGCCTGGAGCCCAGGGCTTCCTGGTTTTAAAAGTCCTAGGCCTAAGCCTAACAGTAACCCTAGGAAGGTAAATCAGCCGGGTATTAGGGTTCTTCCTAAGGGAAAAGCCGTGAAAGCAGCCATGTTGTGGCACTTCTGCACTCCCTTTGGGATGCCTTTGGCAGATGCAGTAAGCCTGGAACTCAGGGCTTCCTAGTTAAAAAAATCCTAGCCCTAGGCCGAACCCCAAGCCTAAGACGAGAAAGGCAAATCAGCCAGGAATTAGGCATGTCCCCAAGGAAAAAGCTGTGGAGGCAGGCATGTTGTGGTACTTTTGCGCTCTTCTTGGGTAGTCCTTCGCAGCTGCTGTGTTCTTGGAACTCAGGGCTTTCTGGTTCATAGACCTCTTACCCTAGGCGAAACTCAAACCTTAACCCTAGGAAGGAAAATCAGCCTATGGTTCGGGATGGTCTCATGAGAATAGAAGCAGATGCAGCCAAGTTGTGTCACTTCTGCAACCCTCTTGGGATGCCTTTAACAGCTGCAGTGTGCCTGGAGCCCAGGGCTTCCTGGTTTTAAAAGTCCTAGGCCTAAGCCTAACAGTAAGCCTAGGAAGGTAAATCAGCCGCGTATTAGGGTTCTTCCTAAGGGAAAAGCCGTGAAAGCAGCCATGTTGTGGCACTTCTGCACTCCCTTTGGGATGCCTTTGGCAGATGCAGTAAGCCTGGAACTCAGGGCTTCCTGGTTAAAAAACTCCAAGCCCTAGGCTGAACCCTAACCCTAACCCTAGGCAGATAAATCAGCCTAGGTATAGGGATGGTGCCAAGGAAAAAGCTGTGAAAGCTGCCATGTTGTTGCACTTTTGTACTCCCCTTGGGATGCCTTGAACAGCTGCAGTGTGCCTGGATCTAAGGGCTTCCTAGTTTTAAAAATCCTAGCCCTAGGCCTAAGCCTTACAGTAACCCTGGGAAGGTAAATCAGCCTGGTGTTAAGCTTCTTGCCAAGGAAAAAGCCGTGAAAGCAACCATGTTGTGGCACTTTTGCACTCCCTTTTGGATGCCTTTCACAGCTCCAGTGTGCCTGGAACTCAGGGCTTCCTGATTTTAAAAATCCTAGCCCTAGGCCGAACCCCAACCCTAAGACGAGAAAGGCAAATCAGCCAGGAATTAGGCATGTCCCCAAGGAAAAAGCTGTGGACGCAGGCACGTTTTGGTACTTTTGCGCTCTTCTTGGGTAGTCCTTCGCAGCTGCTGTGTTCTTGGAACTCAGGGCTTTCTGGTTAATAGAACCCTTACCCTAGGCGTAACTCAAACCTTAACCCTAGGAAGGAAAATCAGCCTATGGTTCGGGATGGTCTCATGAGAATAGCAGCAGAGGCAGCCAAGTTGTGTCACTTTTGCGGCCCTCTTGGGATGCCTTGAACAGCTGCATGTGCCTGGAGCCCAGGGCTTCCTGGTTTTAAAAGTCCTAGGCCTAAGCCTAACAGTAACCCTAGGAAGGTAAATCAGCCGCGTATTAGAGTTCTTCCTAAGGGAAAAGCCGTGAAAGCAGCCATGTTGTGGCACTTCTGCACTCCCTTTGGGATGCCTTTTGCAGATGAAGTAAGCCTGGAACTCAGGGCTTCGTGATTTTAAAAGTCCTAGCCCTAGGCCGAACCCCAAGCCTAAGACGAGAAAGGCAAATCAGCCAGGAATTAGGCATGTCCCCAAGGAAAAAGCTGTGGAGGCAGGCATGTTGTGGTACTTTTGCGCTCTTCTTGGGTAGTCCTTCGAAGCTGCTGTGTTCTTGGAACTCAGGGCTTTCTGGTTCATAGACCTCTTACCCTAGGCGAAACTCAAACCTTAACCCTAGGAAGGAAAATCAGCCTATGGTTCGGGATGGTCTCATGAGAATAGAAGCAGAGGCAGCCAAGTTGTGTAACTCTGCAACCCTCTTGGGATGCCTTTCGCAGCTGCAGTGTGCCTGGAGCCCAGGGCTTCCTGGTTTTAAAAGTCCTAGGCCTAAGCCTAACAGTAACCCTAGGAAGGTAAATCAGCCGCGTATTAGGGTTCTTCCTAAGGGAAAAGCCGTGAAATCAGCCATGTTGTGTCACTTCTGCACTCCCTTTGCGATGCCTTTGGCAGATGCAGTAAGCCTGGAACTCAGGGCTTCCTGGTTAAAAAACTCCAAGCCCTAGGCTGAACCCTAACCCTAACCCTAGGCAGATAAATCAGCCTAGGTATAGGGATGGTGCCAAGGAAAAAGCTGTGAAAGCTGCCATGTTGTTGCACTTTTGTACTCCCCTTGGGATGCCTTGAACAGCTGCAGTGTGCCTGGATCTAAGGGCTTCCTAGTTTTAAAAATCCTAGCCCTAGGCCTAAGCCTTACAGTAACCCTGGGAAGGGAAATAAGCCTGGTGTTAGGCTTCTTGCCAAGGAAAAAGCCGTGAAAGCAACCATGTTGTGGCACTTTTGCACTCCCTTTTGGATGCCTTTCACAGCTCCAGTGTGCCTGGAACTCAGGGCTTCCTGATTTTAAAAATCCTAGCCCTAGGCCGAACCCCAACCCTAAGACGAGAAAGGCAAATCAGCCAGGAATTAGGCATGTCCCCAAGGAAAAAGCTGTGGAGGCAGGCATGTTGTGGTACTTTTGCGCTCTTCTTGGGAAGTCCTTCGCAGCTGCTGTGTTCTTGGAACTCAGGGCTTTCTGGTTAATAGAACCCTTACCCTAGGCGTAACTCAAACCTTAACCCTAGGAAGGAAAATCAGCCTATGGTTCGGGATGGTCTCATGGAAATATCAGTGGTGGCAGCCAAGTTGTGTCACTTTTGCGCTCCCCTTGGGATGCCTTTCGCAGCTGCAGTGTGCCTGGAGCCCAGGGCTTCCTGGTTTTAAAAGTCCTAGGCCTAAGCCTAACAGTAACCCTAGGAAGGTAAATCAGCCGCGTATTAGGGTTCTTCCTAAGGGAAAAGCCGTGAAAGCAGCCATGTTGTGGCACTTTTGCACTCCCTTTGGGATGCCTTTGGCAGATGCAGTAAGCCTGGAACTCAGGGCTTCCTAGTTAAAAATATCCTAGCCCTAGGCCGAACCCCAAGCCTAAGACGAGAAAGGCAAATCAGCCAGGAATTAGGCATGTCCCCAAGGAAAAAGCTGTGGAGGCAGGCATGTTGTGGTACTTTTGCGCTCTTCTTGGGAAGTCCTTCGCAGCTGCTGTGTTCTTGGAACTCAGGGCTTTCTGGTTAATAGAACCCTTACCCTAGGCGTAACTCAAACCTTAACCCTAGGAAGGAAAATCAGCCTATGGTTCGGGATGGTCTCATGGAAATATCAGTGGTGGCAGCCAAGTTGCGTCACTTTTGCGCTCCCCTTGGGATGCCTTTCGCAGCTGCAGTGTGCCTGGAGCCCAGGGCTTCCTGGTTTTAAAAGTCCTAGGCCTAAGCCTAACAGTAACCCTAGGAAGGTAAATCAGCCGAGTATTAGGGTTCTTCCTAAGGGAAAAGCCGTGAAAGCAGCCATGTTGTGGCACTTCTGCACTCCCTTTTGGATGCCTTTCACAGCTCCAGTGTGCCTGGAACTCAGGGCTTCCTGATTTTAAAAGTCCTAGCCCTAGGCCGAACCCCAACCCTAAGACGAGAAAGGCAAATCAGCCAGGAATTAGGCATGTCCCCAAGGAAAAAGCTGTGGAGGCAGGCATGTTGTGGTACTTTTGCGCTCTTCTTGGGAAGTCCTTCGCAGCTGCTGTGTTCTTGGAACTCAGGGCTTTCTGGTTAATAGAACCCTTACCCTAGGCGTAACTCAAACCTTAACCCTAGGAAGGAAAATCAGCCTATGGTTCGGGATGGTCTCATGGAAATATCAGTGGTGGCAGCCAAGTTGTGTCACTTTTGCGCTCCCCTTGGGATGCCTTTCGCAGCTGCAGTGTGCCTGGAGCCCAGGGCTTCCTGGTTTTAAAAGTCCTAGGCCTAAGCCTAACAGTAACCCTAGGAAGGTAAATCAGCCGGGTATTAGGGTTCTTCCTAAGGGAAAAGCCGTGAAAGCAGCCATGTTGTGGCACTTCTGCACTCCCTTTGGGATGCCTTTGGCAGATGCAGTAAGCCTGGAACTCAGGGCTTCCTAGTTAAAAAAATCCTAGCCCTAGGCCGAACCCCAAGCCTAAGACGAGAAAGGCAAATCAGCCAGGAATTAGGCATGTCCCCAAGGAAAAAGCTGTGGAGGCAGGCATGTTGTGGTACTTTTGCGCTCTTCTTGGGTAGTCCTTCGCAGCTGCTGTGTTCTTGGAACTCAGGGCTTTCTGGTTCATAGACCTCTTACCCTAGGCGAAACTCAAACCTTAACCCTAGGAAGGAAAATCAGCCTATGGTTCGGGATGGTCTCATGAGAATAGAAGCAGATGCAGCCAAGTTGTGTCACTTCTGCAACCCTCTTGGGATGCCTTTAACAGCTGCAGTGTGCCTGGAGCCCAGGGCTTCCTGGTTTTAAAAGTCCTAGGCCTAAGCCTAACAGTAACCCTAGGAAGGTAAATCAGCCGCGTATTAGGGTTCTTCCTAAGGGAAAAGCCGTGAAAGCAGCCATGTTGTGGCACTTCTGCACTCCCTTTGGGATGCCTTTGGCAGATGCAGTAAGCCTGGAACTCAGGGCTTCCTGGTTAAAAAACTCCAAGCCCTAGGCTGAACCCTAACCCTAACCCTAGGCAGATAAATCAGCCTAGGTATAGGGATGGTGCCAAGGAAAAAGCTGTGAAAGCTGCCATGTTGTTGCACTTTTGTACTCCCCTTGGGATGCCTTGAACAGCTGCAGTGTGCCTGGATCTAAGGGCTTCCTAGTTTTAAAAATCCTAGCCCTAGGCCTAAGCCTTACAGTAACCCTGGGAAGGTAAATCAGCCTGGTGTTAAGCTTCTTGCCAAGGAAAAAGCCGTGAAAGCAACCATGTTGTGGCACTTTTGCACTCCCTTTTGGATGCCTTTCACAGCTCCAGTGTGCCTGGAACTCAGGGCTTCCTGATTTTAAAAATCCTAGCCCTAGGCCGAACCCCAACCCTAAGACGAGAAAGGCAAATCAGCCAGGAATTAGGCATGTCCCCAAGGAAAAAGCTGTGGACGCAGGCACGTTTTGGTACTTTTGCGCTCTTCTTGGGTAGTCCTTCGCAGCTGCTGTGTTCTTGGAACTCAGGGCTTTCTGGTTAATAGAACCCTTACCCTAGGCGTAACTCAAACCTTAACCCTAGGAAGGAAAATCAGCCTATGGTTCGGGATGGTCTCATGAGAATAGCAGCAGAGGCAGCCAAGTTGTGTCACTTTTGCGGCCCTCTTGGGATGCCTTGAACAGCTGCATGTGCCTGGAGCCCAGGGCTTCCTGGTTTTAAAAGTCCTAGGCCTAAGCCTAACAGTAACCCTAGGAAGGTAAATCAGCCGCGTATTAGAGTTCTTCCTAAGGGAAAAGCCGTGAAAGCAGCCATGTTGTGGCACTTCTGCACTCCCTTTGGGATGCCTTTTGCAGATGAAGTAAGCCTGGAACTCAGGGCTTCGTGATTTTAAAAGTCCTAGCCCTAGGCCGAACCCCAAGCCTAAGACGAGAAAGGCAAATCAGCCAGGAATTAGGCATGTCCCCAAGGAAAAAGCTGTGGAGGCAGGCATGTTGTGGTACTTTTGCGCTCTTCTTGGGTAGTCCTTCGCAGCTGCTGTGTTCTTGGAACTCAGGGCTTTCTGGTTCATAGACCTCTTACCCTAGGCGAAACTCAAACCTTAACCCTAGGAAGGAAAATCAGCCTATGGTTCGGGATGGTCTCATGAGAATAGAAGCAGAGGCAGCCAAGTTGTGTAACTCTGCAACCCTCTTGGGATGCCTTTCGCAGCTGCAGTGTGCCTGGAGCCCAGGGCTTCCTGGTTTTAAAAGTCCTAGGCCTAAGCCTAACAGTAACCCTAGGAAGGTAAATCAGCCGCGTATTAGGGTTCTTCCTAAGGGAAAAGCCGTGAAAGCAGCCATGTTGTGGCACTTCTGCACTCCCTTTGGGATGCCTTTGGCAGATGCAGTAAGCCTGGAACTCAGGGCTTCCTGGTTAAAAAACTCCAAGCCCTAGGCTGAACCCTAACCCTAACCCTAGGCAGATAAATCAGCCTAGGTATAGGGATGGTGCCAAGGAAAAAGCTGTGAAAGCTGCCATGTTGTTGCACTTTTGTACTCCCCTTGGGATGCCTTGAACAGCTGCAGTGTGCCTGGATCTAAGGGCTTCCTAGTTTTAAAAATCCTAGCCCTAGGCCTAAGCCTTACAGTAACCCTGGGAAGGTAAATCAGCCTGGTGTTAAGCTTCTTGCCAAGGAAAAAGCCGTGAAAGCAACCATGTTGTGGCACTTTTGCACTCCCTTTTGGATGCCTTTCACAGCTCCAGTGTGCCTGGAACTCAGGGCTTCCTGATTTTAAAAATCCTAGCCCTAGGCCGAACCCCAACCCTAAGACGAGAAAGGCAAATCAGCCAGGAATTAGGCATGTCCCCAAGGAAAAAGCTGTGGAGGCAGGCACGTTGTGGTACTTTTGCGCTCTTCTTGGGTAGTCCTTCGCAGCTGCTGTGTTCTTGGAACTCAGGGCTTTCTGGTTAATAGAACCCTTACCCTAGGCGTAACTCAAACCTTAACCCTAGGAAGGAAAATCAGCCTATGGTTCGGGATGGTCTCATGAGAATAGCAGCAGAGGCAGCCAAGTTGTGTCACTTTTGCGGCCCTCTTGGGATGCCTTGAACAGCTGCATGTGCCTGGAGCCCAGGGCTTCCTGGTTTTAAAAGTCCTAGGCCTAAGCCTAACAGTAACCCTAGGAAGGTAAATCAGCCGGGTATTAGGGTTCTTCCTAAGGGAAAAGCCGTGAAAGCAGCCATGTTGTGGCACTTCTGCACTCCCTTTGGGATGCCTTTGGCAGATGCAGTAAGCCTGGAACTCAGGGCTTCCTAGTTAAAAAAATCCTAGCCCTAGGCCGAACCCCAAGCCTAAGACGAGAAAGGCAAATCAGCCAGGAATTAGGCATGTCCCCAAGGAAAAAGCTGTGGAGGCAGGCATGTTGTGGTACTTTTGCGCTCTTCTTGGGTAGTCCTTCGCAGCTGCTGTGTTCTTGGAACTCAGGGCTTTCTGGTTAATAGACCTCTTACCCTAGGCGAAACTCAAACCTTAACCCTAGGAAGGAAAATCAGCCTATGGTTCGGGATGGTCTCATGAGAATAGCAGCAGAGGCAGCCAAGTTGTGTCACTTTTGCGCTCCCCTTGGGATGCCTTTCGCAGCTGCAGTGTGCCTGGAGCCCAGGGCTTCCTGGTTTTAAAAGTCCTAGGCCTAAGCCTAACAGTAACCCTAGGAAGGTAAATCAGCCGGGTATTAGGGTTCTTCCTAAGGGAAAAGCCGTGAAAGCAGCCATGTTGTGGCACTTCTGCACTCCCTTTGGGATGCCTTTGGCAGATGCAGTAAGCCTGGAACTCAGGGCTTCCTAGTTAAAAAAATCCTAGCCCTAGGCCGAACCCCAAGCCTAAGACGAGAAAGGCAAATCAGCCAGGAATTAGGCATGTCCCCAAGGAAAAAGCTGTGGAGGCAGGCATGTTGTGGTACTTTTGCGCTCTTCTTGGGTAGTCCTTCGCAGCTGCTGTGTTCTTGGAACTCAGGGCTTTCTGGTTAATAGACCTCTTACCCTAGGCGTAACTCAAACCTTAACCCTAGGAAGGAAAATCAGCCTATGGTTCGGGATGGTCTCATGAGAATAGCAGCAGAGGCAGCCAAGTTGTGTCACTTTTGCGCTCCCCTTGGGATGCCTTTCGCAGCTGCAGTGTGCCTGGAGCCCAGGGCTTCCTGGTTTTAAAAGTCCTAGGCCTAAGCCTAACAGTAACCCTAGGAAGGTAAATCAGCCGCGTATTAGGGTTCTTCCTAAGGGAAAAGCCGTGAAATCAGCCATGTTGTGTCACTTCTGCACTCCCTTTGGGATGCCTTTGGCAGATGCAGTAAGCCTGGAACTCAGGGCTTCCTGGTTAAAAAACTCCAAGCCCTAGGCTGAACCCTAATTCTAACCCTAGGCAGATAAATCAGCCTAGGTATAGGGATGGTGCCAAGGAAAAAGCTGTGAAAGCTGCCATGTTGTTGCACTTTTGTACTCCCCTTGGGATGCCTTGAACAGCTGCAGTGTGCCTGGATCTAAGGGCTTCCTAGTTTTAAAAATCCTAGCCCTAGGCCTAAGCCTAACAGTAACCCTGGGAAGGGAAATAAGCCTGGTGTTAGGCTTCTTGCCAAGGAAAAAGCCGTGAAAGCAACCATGTTGTGGCACTTTTGCACTCCCTTTTGGATGCCTTTCACAGCTCCAGTGTGCCTGGAACTCAGGGCTTCCTGATTTTAAAAATCCTAGCCCTAGGCCGAACCCCAACCCTAAGACGAGAAAGGCAAATCAGCCAGGAATTAGGCATGTCCCCAAGGAAAAAGCTGTGGAGGCAGGCATGTTGTGGTACTTTTGCGCTCTTCTTGGGAAGTCCTTCGCAGCTGCTGTGTTCTTGGAACTCAGGGCTTTCTGGTTAATAGAACCCTTACCCTAGGCGTAACTCAAACCTTAACCCTAGGAAGGAAAATCAGCCTATGGTTCGGGATGGTCTCATGGAAATATCAGTGGTGGCAGCCAAGTTGTGTCACTTTTGCGCTCCCCTTGGGATGCCTTTCGCAGCTGCAGTGTGCCTGGAGCCCAGGGCTTCCTGGTTTTAAAAGTCCTAGGCCTAAGCCTAACAGTAACCCTAGGAAGGTAAATCAGCCGGGTATTAGGGTTCTTCCTAAGGGAAAAGCCGTGAAAGCAACCATGTTGTGGCACTTTTGCACTCCCTTTGGGATGCCTTTGGCAGATGCAGTAAGCCTGGAACTCAGGGCTTCCTAGTTAAAAATATCCTAGCCCTAGGCCGAACCCCAACCCTAAGACGAGAAAGGCAAATCAGCCAGGAATTAGGCATGTCCCCAAGGAAAAAGCTGTGGAGGCAGGCATGTTGTGGTACTTTTGCGCTCTTCTTGGGTAGTCCTTCGCAGCTGCTGTGTTCTTGGAACTCAGGGCTTTCTGGTTCATAGACCTCTTACCCTAGGCGAAACTCAAACCTTAACCCTAGGAAGGAAAATCAGCCTATGGTTCGGGATGGTCTCATGAGAATAGAAGCAGAGGCAGCCAAGTTGTGTAACTTCTGCAACCCTCTTGGGATCCCTTTAACAGCTGCAGTGTGCCTGGAGCCCAGGGCTTCCTGGTTTTAAAAGTCCTAGGCCTAAGCCTAACAGTAACCCTAGGAAGGTAAATCAGCCGCGTATTAGGGTTCTTCCTAAGGGAAAAGCCGTGAAAGCAGCCATGTTGTGGCACTTCTGCACTCCCTTTGGGATGCCTTTGGCAGATGCAGTAAGCCTGGAACTCAGGGCTTCCTGGTTAAAAATCTCCAAGCCCTAGGCTGAACCCTAACCCTAACCCTAGGCAGATAAATCAGCCTAGGTATAGGGATGGTGCCAAGGAAAAAGCTGTGAAAGCTGCCATGTTGTTGCACTTTTGTACTCCCCTTGGGATGCCTTGAACAGCTGCAGTGTGCCTGGATCTAAGGGCTTCCTAGTTTTAAAAATCCTAGCCCTAGGCCTAAGCCTTACAGTAACCCTGGGAAGGTAAATCAGCCTGGTGTTAAGCTTCTTGCCAAGGAAAAAGCCGTGAAAGCAACCATGTTGTGGCACTTTTGCACTCCCTTTTGGATGCCTTTCACAGCTCCAGTGTGCCTGGAACTCAGGGCTTCCTGATTTTAAAAATCCTAGCCCTAGGCCGAACCCCAACCCTAAGACGAGAAAGGCAAATCAGCCAGGAATTAGGCATGTCCCCAAGGAAAAAGCTGTGGAGGCAGGCATGTTGTGGTACTTTTGCGCTCTTCTTGGGTAGTCCTTCGCAGCTGCTGTGTTCTTGGAACTCAGGGCTTTCTGGTTAATAGAACCCTTACCCTAGGCGTAACTCAAACCTTAACCCTAGGAAGGAAAATCAGCCTATGGTTCGGGATGGTCTCATGGAAATATCAGTGGTGGCAGCCAAGTTGTGTCACTTTTGCGCTCCCCTTGGGATGCCTTTCGCAGCTGCAGTGTGCCTGGAGCCCAGGGCTTCCTGGTTTTAAAAGTCCTAGGCCTAAGCCTAACAGTAACCCTAGGAAGGTAAATCAGCCGCGTATTAGGGTTCTTCCTAAGGGAAAAGCCGTGAAAGCAGCCATGTTGTGGCACTTTTGCACTCCCTTTGGGATGCCTTTGGCAGATGCAGTAAGCCTGGAACTCAGGGCTTCCTAGTTAAAAATATCCTAGCCCTAGGCCGAACCCCAACCCTAAGACGAGAAAGGCAAATCAGCCAGGAATTAGGCATGTCCCCAAGGAAAAAGCTGTGGAGGCAGGCATGTTGTGGTACTTTTGCGCTCTTCTTGGGTAGTCCTTCGCAGCTGCTGTGTTCTTGGAACTCAGGGCTTTCTGGTTCATAGACCTCTTACCCTAGGCGAAACTCAAACCTTAACCCTAGGAAGGAAAATCAGCCTATGGTTCGGGATGGTCTCATGAGAATAGAAGCAGAGGCAGCCAAGTTGTGTAACTTCTGCAACCCTCTTGGGATGCCTTTAACAGCTGCAGTGTGCCTGGAGCCCAGGGCTTCCTGGTTTTAAAAGTCCTAGGCCTAAGCCTAACAGTAACCCTAGGAAGGTAAATCAGCCGCGTATTAGGGTTCTTCCTAAGGGAAAAGCCGTGAAAGCAGCCATGTTGTGGCACTTCTGCACTCCCTTTGGGATGCCTTTGGCAGATGCAGTAAGCCTGGAACTCAGGGCTTCCTGGTTAAAAAACTCCAAGCCCTAGGCTGAACCCTAACCCTAACCCTAGGCAGATAAATCAGCCTAGGTATAGGGATGGTGCCAAGGAAAAAGCTGTGAAAGCTGCCATGTTGTTGCACTTTTGTACTCCCCTTGGGATGCCTTGAACAGCTGCAGTGTGCCTGGATCTAAGGGCTTCCTAGTTTTAAAAATCCTAGCCCTAGGCCTAAGCCTTACAGTAACCCTGGGAAGGTAAATCAGCCTGGTGTTAAGCTTCTTGCCAAGGAAAAAGCCGTGAAAGCAACCATGTTGTGGCACTTTTGCACTCCCTTTTGGATGCCTTTCACAGCTCCAGTGTGCCTGGAACTCAGGGCTTCCTGATTTTAAAAATCCTAGCCCTAGGCCGAACCCCAACCCTAAGACGAGAAAGGCAAATCAGCCAGGAATTAGGCATGTCCCCAAGGAAAAAGCTGTGGAGGCAGGCATGTTGTGGTACTTTTGCGCTCTTCTTGGGTAGTCCTTCGCAGCTGCTGTGTTCTTGGAACTCAGGGCTTTCTGGTTAATAGAACCCTTACCCTAGGCGTAACTCAAACCTTAACCCTAGGAAGGAAAATCAGCCTATGGTTCGGGATGGTCTCATGAGAATAGCAGCAGAGGCAGCCAAGTTGTGTCACTTTTGCGCTCCCCTTGGGATGCCTTAAACAGCTGCATGTGCCTGGAGCCCAGGGCTTCCTGGTTTTAAAAGTCCTAGGCCTAAGCCTAACAGTAACCCTAGGAAGGTAAATCAGCCGCGTATTAGGGTTCTTCCTAAGGGAAAAGCCGTGAAATCAGCCATGTTGTGTCACTTCTGCACTCCCTTTGCGATGCCTTTGGCAGATGCAGTAAGCCTGGAACTCAGGGCTTCCTGGTTAAAAAACTCCAAGCCCTAGGCTGAACCCTAACCCTAACCCTAGGCAGATAAATCAGCCTAGGTATAGGGATGGTGCCAAGGAAAAAGCTGTGAAAGCTGCCATGTTGTTGCACTTTTGTACTCCCCTTGGGATGCCTTGAACAGCTGCAGTGTGCCTGGATCTAAGGGCTTCCTAGTTTTAAAAATCCTAGCCCTAGGCCTAAGCCTAACAGTAACCCTGGGAAGGGAAATAAGCCTGGTGTTAGGCTTCTTGCCAAGGAAAAAGCCGTGAAAGCAACCATGTTGTGGCACTTTTGCACTCCCTTTTGGACGCCTTTCACAGCTCCAGTGTGCCTGGAACTCAGGGCTTCCTGATTTTAAAAGTCCTAGCCCTAGGCCGAACCCCAACCCTAAGACGAGAAAGGCAAATCAGCCAGGAATTAGGCATGTCCCCAAGGAAAAAGCTGTGGAGGCAGGCATGTTGTGGTACTTTTGCGCTCTTCTTGGGAAGTCCTTCGCAGCTGCTGTGTTCTTGGAACTCAGGGCTTTCTGGTTAATAGAACCCTTACCCTAGGCGTAACTCAAACCTTAACCCTAGGAAGGAAAATCAGCCTATGGTTCGGGATGGTCTCATGGAAATATCAGTGGTGGCAGCCAAGTTGTGTCACTTTTGCGCTCCCCTTGGGATGCCTTTCGCAGCTGCAGTGTGCCTGGAGCCCAGGGCTTCCTGGTTTTAAAAGTCCTAGGCCTAAGCCTAACAGTAAGCCTAGGAAGGTAAATCAGCCACGTATTAGAGTTCTTCCTAAGGGAAAAGCCGTGAAAGCAGCCATGTTGTGGCACTTCTGCACTCCCTTTGGGATGCCTTTTGCAGATGAAGCAAGCCTGGAACTCAGGGCTTCGTGATTTTAAAAGTCCTAGCCCTAGGCCGAACCCCAACCCTAAGACGAGAAAGGCAAATCAGCCAGGAATTAGGCATGTCCCCCAGGAAAAAGCTGTGGAGGCAGGCATGTTGTGGTACTTTTGCGCTCTTCTTGGGTAGTCCTTCGCAGCTGCTGTGTTCTTGGAACTCAGGGCTTTCTGGTTCATAGACCTCTTACCCTAGGCGAAACTCAAACCTTAACCCTAGGAAGGAAAATCAGCCTATGGTTCGGGATGGTCTCATGAGAATAGAAGCAGAGGCAGCCAAGTTGTGTAACTTCTGCAACCCTCTTGGGATGCCTTTCGCAGCTGCAGTGTGCCTGGAGCCCAGGGCTTCCTGGTTTTAAAAGTCCTAGGCCTAAGCCTAACAGTAACCCTAGGAAGGTAAATCAGCCGCGTATTAGGGTTCTTCCTAAGGGAAAAGCCGTGAAAGCAGCCATGTTGTGGCACTTCTGCACTCCCTTTGGGATGCCTTTGGCAGATGCAGTAAGCCTGGAACTCAGGGCTTCCTGGTTAAAAAACTCCAAGCCCTAGGCTGAACCCTAACCCTAACCCTAGGCAGATAAATCAGCCTAGGTATAGGGATGGTGCCAAGGAAAAAGCTGTGAAAGCTGCCATGTTGTTGCACTTTTGTACTCCCCTTGGGATGCCTTGAACAGCTGCAGTGTGCCTGGATCTAAGGGCTTCCTAGTTTTAAAAATCCTAGCCCTAGGCCTAAGCCTTACAGTAACCCTGGGAAGGGAAATCAGCCTGGTGTTAAGCTTCTTGCCAAGGAAAAAGCCGTGAAAGCAACCATGTTGTGGCACTTTTGCACTCCCTTTTGGATGCCTTTCACAGCTCCAGTGTGCCTGGAACTCAGGGCTTCCTGATTTTAAAAATCCTAGCCCTAGGCCGAACCCCAACCCTAAGACGAGAAAGGCAAATCAGCCAGGAATTAGGCATGTCCCCAAGGAAAAAGCTGTGGAGGCAGGCACGTTGTGGTACTTTTGCGCTCTTCTTGGGTAGTCCTTCGCAGCTGCTGTGTTCTTGGAACTCAGGGCTTTCTGGTTAATAGAACCCTTACCCTAGGCGTAACTCAAACCTTAACCCTAGGAAGGAAAATCAGCCTATGGTTCGGGATGGTCTCATGAGAATAGCAGCAGAGGCAGCCAAGTTGTGTCACTTTTGCGGCCCTCTTGGGATGCCTTGAACAGCTGCATGTGCCTGGAGCCCAGGGCTTCCTGGTTTTAAAAGTCCTAGGTCTAAGCCTAACAGTAACCCTAGGAAGGTAAATCAGCCGGGTATTAGGGTTCTTCCTAAGGGAAAAGCCGTGAAAGCAGCCATGTTGTGGCACTTCTGCACTCCCTTTGGGATGCCTTTGGCAGATGCAGTAAGCCTGGAACTCAGGGCTTCCTAGTTAAAAAAATCCTAGCCCTAGGCCGAACCCCAAGCCTAAGACGAGAAAGGCAAATCAGCCAGGAATTAGGCATGTCCCCAAGGAAAAAGCTGTGGAGGCAGGCATGTTGTGGTACTTTTGCGCTCTTCTTGGGTAGTCCTTCGCAGCTGCTGTGTTCTTGGAACTCAGGGCTTTCTGGTTAATAGACCTCTTACCCTAGGCGAAACTCAAACCTTAACCCTAGGAAGGAAAATCAGCCTATGGTTCGGGATGGTCTCATGAGAATAGCAGCAGAGGCAGCCAAGTTGTGTCACTTTTGCGCTCCCCTTGGGATGCCTTTCGCAGCTGCAGTGTGCCTGGAGCCCAGGGCTTCCTGGTTTTAAAAGTCCTAGGCCTAAGCCTAACAGTAACCCTAGGAAGGTAAATCAGCCGCGTATTAGGGTTCTTCCTAAGGTAAAAGCCGTGAAATCAGCCATGTTGTGTCACTTCTGCACTCCCTTTGGGATGCCTTTGGCAGATGCAGTAAGCCTGGAACTCAGGGCTTCCTGGTTAAAAAACTCCAAGCCCTAGGCTGAACCCTAACCCTAACCCTAGGCAGATAAATCAGCCTAGGTATAGGGATGGTGCCAAGGAAAAAGCTGTGAAAGCTGCCATGTTGTTGCACTTTTGTACTCCCCTTGGGATGCCTTGAACAGCTGCAGTGTGCCTGGATCTAAGGGCTTCCTAGTTTTAAAAATCCTAGCCCTAGGCCTAAGCCTAACAGTAACCCTGGGAAGGGAAATAAGCCTGGTGTTAGGCTTCTTGCCAAGGAAAAAGCCGTGAAAGCAACCATGTTGTGGCACTTTTGCACTCCCTTTTGGATGCCTTTCACAGCTCCAGTGTGCCTGGAACTCAGGGCTTCCTGATTTTAAAAGTCCTAGCCCTAGGCCGAACCCCAACCCTAAGACGAGAAAGGCAAATCAGCCAGGAATTAGGCATGTCCCCAAGGAAAAAGCTGTGGAGGCAGGCATGTTGTGGTACTTTTGCGCTCTTCTTGGGAAGTCCTTCGCAGCTGCTGTGTTCTTGGAACTCAGGGCTTTCTGGTTAATAGAACCCTTACCCTAGGCGTAACTCAAACCTTAACCCTAGGAAGGAAAATCAGCCTATGGTTCGGGATGGTCTCATGGAAATATCAGTGGTGGCAGCCAAGTTGCGTCACTTTTGCGCTCCCCTTGGGATGCCTTTCGCAGCTGCATGTGCCTGGAGCCCAGGGCTTCCTGGTTTTAAAAGTCCTAGGCCTAAGCCTAACAGTAACCCTAGGAAGGTAAATCAGCCGGGTATTAGGGTTCTTCCTAAGGGAAAAGCCGTGAAAGCAGCCATGTTGTGGCACTTCTGCACTCCCTTTGGGATGCCTTTGGCAGATGCAGTAAGCCTGGAACTCAGGGCTTCCTAGTTAAAAATATCCTAGCCCTAGGCCGAACCCCAACCCTAAGACGAGAAAGGCAAATCAGCCAGGAATTAGGCATGTCCCCAAGGAAAAAGCTGTGGAGGCAGGCATGTTGTGGTACTTTTGCGCTCTTCTTGGGTAGTCCTTCGCAGCTGCTGTGTTCTTGGAACTCAGGGCTTTCTGGTTAATAGACCTCTTACCCTAGGCGAAACTCAAACCTTAACCCTAGGAAGGAAAATCAGCCTATGGTTCGGGATTGTCTCATGAGAATAGAAGCAGAGGCAGCCAAGTTGTGTAACTTCGGCAACCCTCTTGGGATGCCTTTCGCAGCTGCAGTGTGCCTGGAGCCCAGGGCTTCCTGGTTTTAAAAGTCCTAGGCCTAAGCCTAACAGTAACCCTAGGAAGGTAAATCAGCCGGGTATTAGGGTTCTTCCTAAGGGAAAAGCCGTGAAAGCAGCCATGTTGTGGCACTTCTGCACTCCCTTTGGGATGCCTTTGGCAGATGCAGTAAGCCTGGAACTCAGGGCTTCCTGGTTAAAAAACTCCAAGCCCTAGGCTGAAGCCTAACCCTAACCCTAGGCAGATAAATCAGCCTAGGTATAGGGATGGTGCCAAGGAAAAAGCTGTGAAAGCTGCCATGTTGTTGTACTTTTGTACTCCCCTTGGGATGCCTTGAACAGCTGCAGTGTGCCTGGATCTAAGGTCTTCCTAGTTTTAAAAATCCTAGCCCTAGGCCTAAGCCTTACAGTAACCCTGGGAAGGGAAATCAGCCTGGTGTTAAGCTTCTTGCCAAGGAAAAAGCCGTGAAAGCAACCATGTTGTGGCACTTTTGCACTCCCTTTTGGATGCCTTTCACAGCTCCAGTGTGCCTGGAACTCAGGGCTTCCTGATTTTAAAAATCCTAGCCCTAGGCCGAACCCCAACCCTAAGACGAGAAAGGCAAATCAGCCAGGAATTAGGCATGTCCCCAAGGAAAAAGCTGTGGAGGCAGGCACGTTGTGGTACTTTTGCGCTCTTCTTGGGTAGTCCTTCGCAGCTGCTGTGTTCTTGGAACTCAGGGCTTTCTGGTTAATAGAACCCTTACCCTAGGCGTAACTCAAACCTTAACCCTAGGAAGGAAAATCAGCCTATGGTTCGGGATGGTCTCATGAGAATAGCAGCAGAGGCAGCCAAGTTGTGTCACTTTTGCGGCCCTCTTGGGATGCCTTGAACAGCTGCATGTGCCTGGAGCCCAGGGCTTCCTGGTTTTAAAAGTCCTAGGCCTAAGCCTAACAGTAACCCTAGGAAGGTAAATCAGCCGGGTATTAGGGTTCTTCCTAAGGGAAAAGCCGTGAAAGCAGCCATGTTGTGGCACTTCTGCACTCCCTTTGGGATGCCTTTGGCAGATGCAGTAAGCCTGGAACTCAGGGCTTCCTAGTTAAAAAAATCCTAGCCCTAGGCCGAACCCCAAGCCTAAGACGAGAAAGGCAAATCAGCCAGGAATTAGGCATGTCCCCAAGGAAAAAGCTGTGGAGGCAGGCATGTTGTGGTACTTTTGCGCTCTTCTTGGGTAGTCCTTCGCAGCTGCTGTGTTCTTGGAACTCAGGGCTTTCTGGTTAATAGACCTCTTACCCTAGGCGAAACTCAAACCTTAACCCTAGGAAGGAAAATCAGCCTATGGTTCGGGATGGTCTCATGAGAATAGCAGCAGAGGCAGCCAAGTTGTGTCACTTTTGCGCTCCCCTTGGGATGCCTTTCGCAGCTGCAGTGTGCCTGGAGCCCAGGGCTTCCTGGTTTTAAAAGTCCTAGGCCTAAGCCTAACAGTAACCCTAGGAAGGTAAATCAGCCGGGTATTAGGGTTCTTCCTAAGGGAAAAGCCGTGAAAGCAGCCATGTTGTGGCACTTCTGCACTCCCTTTGGGATGCCTTTGGCAGATGCAGTAAGCCTGGAACTCAGGGCTTCCTAGTTAAAAAAATCCTAGCCCTAGGCCGAACCCCAAGCCTAAGACGAGAAAGGCAAATCAGCCAGGAATTAGGCATGTCCCCAAGGAAAAAGCTGTGGAGGCAGGCATGTTGTGGTACTTTTGCGCTCTTCTTGGGTAGTCCTTCGCAGCTGCTGTGTTCTTGGAACTCAGGGCTTTCTGGTTAATAGACCTCTTACCCTAGGCGTAACTCAAACCTTAACCCTAGGAAGGAAAATCAGCCTATGGTTCGGGATGGTCTCATGAGAATAGCAGCAGAGGCAGCCAAGTTGTGTAACTTCTGCAACCCTCTTGGGATGCCTTTAACAGCTGCAGTGTGCCTGGAGCCCAGGGCTTCCTGGTTTTAAAAGTCCTAGGCCTAAGCCTAACAGTAACCCTAGGAAGGTAAATCAGCCGCGTATTAGGGTTCTTCCTAAGGGAAAAGCCGTGAAATCAGCCATGTTGTGTCACTTCTGCACTCCCTTTGGGATGCCTTTGGCAGATGCAGTAAGCCTGGAACTCAGGGCTTCCTGGTTAAAAAACTCCAAGCCCTAGGCTGAACCCTAATTCTAACCCTAGGCAGATAAATCAGCCTAGGTATAGGGATGGTGCCAAGGAAAAAGCTGTGAAAGCTGCCATGTTGTTGCACTTTTGTACTCCCCTTGGGATGCCTTGAACAGCTGCAGTGTGCCTGGATCTAAGGGCTTCCTAGTTTTAAAAATCCTAGCCCTAGGCCTAAGCCTAACAGTAACCCTGGGAAGGGAAATAAGCCTGGTGTTAGGCTTCTTGCCAAGGAAAAAGCCGTGAAAGCAACCATGTTGTGGCACTTTTGCACTCCCTTTTGGATGCCTTTCACAGCTCCAGTGTGCCTGGAACTCAGGGCTTCCTGATTTTAAAAATCCTAGCCCTAGGCCGAACCCCAACCCTAAGACGAGAAAGGCAAATCAGCCAGGAATTAGGCATGTCCCCAAGGAAAAAGCTGTGGAGGCAGGCATGTTGTGGTACTTTTGCGCTCTTCTTGGGAAGTCCTTCGCAGCTGCTGTGTTCTTGGAACTCAGGGCTTTCTGGTTAATAGAACCCTTACCCTAGGCGTAACTCAAACCTTAACCCTAGGAAGGAAAATCAGCCTATGGTTCGGGATGGTCTCATGGAAATATCAGTGGTGGCAGCCAAGTTGTGTCACTTTTGCGCTCCCCTTGGGATGCCTTTCGCAGCTGCAGTGTGCCTGGAGCCCAGGGCTTCCTGGTTTTAAAAGTCCTAGGCCTAAGCCTAACAGTAACCCTAGGAAGGTAAATCAGCCGGGTATTAGGGTTCTTCCTAAGGGAAAAGCCGTGAAAGCAACCATGTTGTGGCACTTTTGCACTCCCTTTGGGATGCCTTTGGCAGATGCAGTAAGCCTGGAACTCAGGGCTTCCTAGTTAAAAATATCCTAGCCCTAGGCCGAACCCCAACCCTAAGACGAGAAAGGCAAATCAGCCAGGAATTAGGCATGTCCCCAAGGAAAAAGCTGTGGAGGCAGGCATGTTGTGGTACTTTTGCGCTCTTCTTGGGTAGTCCTTCGCAGCTGCTGTGTTCTTGGAACTCAGGGCTTTCTGGTTCATAGACCTCTTACCCTAGGCGAAACTCAAACCTTAACCCTAGGAAGGAAAATCAGCCTATGGTTCGGGATGGTCTCATGAGAATAGAAGCAGAGGCAGCCAAGTTGTGTAACTTCTGCAACCCTCTTGGGATCCCTTTAACAGCTGCAGTGTGCCTGGAGCCCAGGGCTTCCTGGTTTTAAAAGTCCTAGGCCTAAGCCTAACAGTAACCCTAGGAAGGTAAATCAGCCGCGTATTAGGGTTCTTCCTAAGGGAAAAGCCGTGAAAGCAGCCATGTTGTGGCACTTCTGCACTCCCTTTGGGATGCCTTTGGCAGATGCAGTAAGCCTGGAACTCAGGGCTTCCTGGTTAAAAATCTCCAAGCCCTAGGCTGAACCCTAACCCTAACCCTAGGCAGATAAATCAGCCTAGGTATAGGGATGGTGCCAAGGAAAAAGCTGTGAAAGCTGCCATGTTGTTGCACTTTTGTACTCCCCTTGGGATGCCTTGAACAGCTGCAGTGTGCCTGGATCTAAGGGCTTCCTAGTTTTAAAAATCCTAGCCCTAGGCCTAAGCCTTACAGTAACCCTGGGAAGGTAAATCAGCCTGGTGTTAAGCTTCTTGCCAAGGAAAAAGCCGTGAAAGCAACCATGTTGTGGCACTTTTGCACTCCCTTTTGGATGCCTTTCACAGCTCCAGTGTGCCTGGAACTCAGGGCTTCCTGATTTTAAAAATCCTAGCCCTAGGCCGAACCCCAACCCTAAGACGAGAAAGGCAAATCAGCCAGGAATTAGGCATGTCCCCAAGGAAAAAGCTGTGGAGGCAGGCATGTTGTGGTACTTTTGCGCTCTTCTTGGGTAGTCCTTCGCAGCTGCTGTGTTCTTGGAACTCAGGGCTTTCTGGTTAATAGAACCCTTACCCTAGGCGTAACTCAAACCTTAACCCTAGGAAGGAAAATCAGCCTATGGTTCGGGATGGTCTCATGGAAATATCAGTGGTGGCAGCCAAGTTGTGTCACTTTTGCGCTCCCCTTGGGATGCCTTTCGCAGCTGCAGTGTGCCTGGAGCCCAGGGCTTCCTGGTTTTAAAAGTCCTAGGCCTAAGCCTAACAGTAACCCTAGGAAGGTAAATCAGCCGCGTATTAGGGTTCTTCCTAAGGGAAAAGCCGTGAAAGCAGCCATGTTGTGGCACTTTTGCACTCCCTTTGGGATGCCTTTGGCAGATGCAGTAAGCCTGGAACTCAGGGCTTCCTAGTTAAAAATATCCTAGCCCTAGGCCGAACCCCAACCCTAAGACGAGAAAGGCAAATCAGCCAGGAATTAGGCATGTCCCCAAGGAAAAAGCTGTGGAGGCAGGCATGTTGTGGTACTTTTGCGCTCTTCTTGGGTAGTCCTTCGCAGCTGCTGTGTTCTTGGAACTCAGGGCTTTCTGGTTCATAGACCTCTTACCCTAGGCGAAACTCAAACCTTAACCCTAGGAAGGAAAATCAGCCTATGGTTCGGGATGGTCTCATGAGAATAGAAGCAGAGGCAGCCAAGTTGTGTAACTTCTGCAACCCTCTTGGGATGCCTTTAACAGCTGCAGTGTGCCTGGAGCCCAGGGCTTCCTGGTTTTAAAAGTCCTAGGCCTAAGCCTAACAGTAACCCTAGGAAGGTAAATCAGCCGCGTATTAGGGTTCTTCCTAAGGGAAAAGCCGTGAAAGCAGCCATGTTGTGGCACTTCTGCACTCCCTTTGGGATGCCTTTGGCAGATGCAGTAAGCCTGGAACTCAGGGCTTCCTGGTTAAAAAACTCCAAGCCCTAGGCTGAACCCTAACCCTAACCCTAGGCAGATAAATCAGCCTAGGTATAGGGATGGTGCCAAGGAAAAAGCTGTGAAAGCTGCCATGTTGTTGCACTTTTGTACTCCCCTTGGGATGCCTTGAACAGCTGCAGTGTGCCTGGATCTAAGGGCTTCCTAGTTTTAAAAATCCTAGCCCTAGGCCTAAGCCTTACAGTAACCCTGGGAAGGTAAATCAGCCTGGTGTTAAGCTTCTTGCCAAGGAAAAAGCCGTGAAAGCAACCATGTTGTGGCACTTTTGCACTCCCTTTTGGATGCCTTTCACAGCTCCAGTGTGCCTGGAACTCAGGGCTTCCTGATTTTAAAAATCCTAGCCCTAGGCCGAACCCCAACCCTAAGACGAGAAAGGCAAATCAGCCAGGAATTAGGCATGTCCCCAAGGAAAAAGCTGTGGAGGCAGGCATGTTGTGGTACTTTTGCGCTCTTCTTGGGTAGTCCTTCGCAGCTGCTGTGTTCTTGGAACTCAGGGCTTTCTGGTTAATAGAACCCTTACCCTAGGCGTAACTCAAACCTTAACCCTAGGAAGGAAAATCAGCCTATGGTTCGGGATGGTCTCATGAGAATAGCAGCAGAGGCAGCCAAGTTGTGTCACTTTTGCGCTCCCCTTGGGATGCCTTAAACAGCTGCATGTGCCTGGAGCCCAGGGCTTCCTGGTTTTAAAAGTCCTAGGCCTAAGCCTAACAGTAACCCTAGGAAGGTAAATCAGCCGCGTATTAGGGTTCTTCCTAAGGGAAAAGCCGTGAAATCAGCCATGTTGTGTCACTTCTGCACTCCCTTTGCGATGCCTTTGGCAGATGCAGTAAGCCTGGAACTCAGGGCTTCCTGGTTAAAAAACTCCAAGCCCTAGGCTGAACCCTAACCCTAACCCTAGGCAGATAAATCAGCCTAGGTATAGGGATGGTGCCAAGGAAAAAGCTGTGAAAGCTGCCATGTTGTTGCACTTTTGTACTCCCCTTGGGATGCCTTGAACAGCTGCAGTGTGCCTGGATCTAAGGGCTTCCTAGTTTTAAAAATCCTAGCCCTAGGCCTAAGCCTAACAGTAACCCTGGGAAGGGAAATAAGCCTGGTGTTAGGCTTCTTGCCAAGGAAAAAGCCGTGAAAGCAACCATGTTGTGGCACTTTTGCACTCCCTTTTGGACGCCTTTCACAGCTCCAGTGTGCCTGGAACTCAGGGCTTCCTGATTTTAAAAGTCCTAGCCCTAGGCCGAACCCCAACCCTAAGACGAGAAAGGCAAATCAGCCAGGAATTAGGCATGTCCCCAAGGAAAAAGCTGTGGAGGCAGGCATGTTGTGGTACTTTTGCGCTCTTCTTGGGAAGTCCTTCGCAGCTGCTGTGTTCTTGGAACTCAGGGCTTTCTGGTTAATAGAACCCTTACCCTAGGCGTAACTCAAACCTTAACCCTAGGAAGGAAAATCAGCCTATGGTTCGGGATGGTCTCATGGAAATATCAGTGGTGGCAGCCAAGTTGTGTCACTTTTGCGCTCCCCTTGGGATGCCTTTCGCAGCTGCAGTGTGCCTGGAGCCCAGGGCTTCCTGGTTTTAAAAGTCCTAGGCCTAAGCCTAACAGTAAGCCTAGGAAGGTAAATCAGCCACGTATTAGAGTTCTTCCTAAGGGAAAAGCCGTGAAAGCAGCCATGTTGTGGCACTTCTGCACTCCCTTTGGGATGCCTTTTGCAGATGAAGCAAGCCTGGAACTCAGGGCTTCGTGATTTTAAAAGTCCTAGCCCTAGGCCGAACCCCAACCCTAAGACGAGAAAGGCAAATCAGCCAGGAATTAGGCATGTCCCCCAGGAAAAAGCTGTGGAGGCAGGCATGTTGTGGTACTTTTGCGCTCTTCTTGGGTAGTCCTTCGCAGCTGCTGTGTTCTTGGAACTCAGGGCTTTCTGGTTCATAGACCTCTTACCCTAGGCGAAACTCAAACCTTAACCCTAGGAAGGAAAATCAGCCTATGGTTCGGGATGGTCTCATGAGAATAGAAGCAGAGGCAGCCAAGTTGTGTAACTTCTGCAACCCTCTTGGGATGCCTTTCGCAGCTGCAGTGTGCCTGGAGCCCAGGGCTTCCTGGTTTTAAAAGTCCTAGGCCTAAGCCTAACAGTAACCCTAGGAAGGTAAATCAGCCGCGTATTAGGGTTCTTCCTAAGGGAAAAGCCGTGAAAGCAGCCATGTTGTGGCACTTCTGCACTCCCTTTGGGATGCCTTTGGCAGATGCAGTAAGCCTGGAACTCAGGGCTTCCTGGTTAAAAAACTCCAAGCCCTAGGCTGAACCCTAACCCTAACCCTAGGCAGATAAATCAGCCTAGGTATAGGGATGGTGCCAAGGAAAAAGCTGTGAAAGCTGCCATGTTGTTGCACTTTTGTACTCCCCTTGGGATGCCTTGAACAGCTGCAGTGTGCCTGGATCTAAGGGCTTCCTAGTTTTAAAAATCCTAGCCCTAGGCCTAAGCCTTACAGTAACCCTGGGAAGGGAAATCAGCCTGGTGTTAAGCTTCTTGCCAAGGAAAAAGCCGTGAAAGCAACCATGTTGTGGCACTTTTGCACTCCCTTTTGGATGCCTTTCACAGCTCCAGTGTGCCTGGAACTCAGGGCTTCCTGATTTTAAAAATCCTAGCCCTAGGCCGAACCCCAACCCTAAGACGAGAAAGGCAAATCAGCCAGGAATTAGGCATGTCCCCAAGGAAAAAGCTGTGGAGGCAGGCACGTTGTGGTACTTTTGCGCTCTTCTTGGGTAGTCCTTCGCAGCTGCTGTGTTCTTGGAACTCAGGGCTTTCTGGTTAATAGAACCCTTACCCTAGGCGTAACTCAAACCTTAACCCTAGGAAGGAAAATCAGCCTATGGTTCGGGATGGTCTCATGAGAATAGCAGCAGAGGCAGCCAAGTTGTGTCACTTTTGCGGCCCTCTTGGGATGCCTTGAACAGCTGCATGTGCCTGGAGCCCAGGGCTTCCTGGTTTTAAAAGTCCTAGGTCTAAGCCTAACAGTAACCCTAGGAAGGTAAATCAGCCGGGTATTAGGGTTCTTCCTAAGGGAAAAGCCGTGAAAGCAGCCATGTTGTGGCACTTCTGCACTCCCTTTGGGATGCCTTTGGCAGATGCAGTAAGCCTGGAACTCAGGGCTTCCTAGTTAAAAAAATCCTAGCCCTAGGCCGAACCCCAAGCCTAAGACGAGAAAGGCAAATCAGCCAGGAATTAGGCATGTCCCCAAGGAAAAAGCTGTGGAGGCAGGCATGTTGTGGTACTTTTGCGCTCTTCTTGGGTAGTCCTTCGCAGCTGCTGTGTTCTTGGAACTCAGGGCTTTCTGGTTAATAGACCTCTTACCCTAGGCGAAACTCAAACCTTAACCCTAGGAAGGAAAATCAGCCTATGGTTCGGGATGGTCTCATGAGAATAGCAGCAGAGGCAGCCAAGTTGTGTCACTTTTGCGCTCCCCTTGGGATGCCTTTCGCAGCTGCAGTGTGCCTGGAGCCCAGGGCTTCCTGGTTTTAAAAGTCCTAGGCCTAAGCCTAACAGTAACCCTAGGAAGGTAAATCAGCCGCGTATTAGGGTTCTTCCTAAGGTAAAAGCCGTGAAATCAGCCATGTTGTGTCACTTCTGCACTCCCTTTGGGATGCCTTTGGCAGATGCAGTAAGCCTGGAACTCAGGGCTTCCTGGTTAAAAAACTCCAAGCCCTAGGCTGAACCCTAACCCTAACCCTAGGCAGATAAATCAGCCTAGGTATAGGGATGGTGCCAAGGAAAAAGCTGTGAAAGCTGCCATGTTGTTGCACTTTTGTACTCCCCTTGGGATGCCTTGAACAGCTGCAGTGTGCCTGGATCTAAGGGCTTCCTAGTTTTAAAAATCCTAGCCCTAGGCCTAAGCCTAACAGTAACCCTGGGAAGGGAAATAAGCCTGGTGTTAGGCTTCTTGCCAAGGAAAAAGCCGTGAAAGCAACCATGTTGTGGCACTTTTGCACTCCCTTTTGGATGCCTTTCACAGCTCCAGTGTGCCTGGAACTCAGGGCTTCCTGATTTTAAAAGTCCTAGCCCTAGGCCGAACCCCAACCCTAAGACGAGAAAGGCAAATCAGCCAGGAATTAGGCATGTCCCCAAGGAAAAAGCTGTGGAGGCAGGCATGTTGTGGTACTTTTGCGCTCTTCTTGGGAAGTCCTTCGCAGCTGCTGTGTTCTTGGAACTCAGGGCTTTCTGGTTAATAGAACCCTTACCCTAGGCGTAACTCAAACCTTAACCCTAGGAAGGAAAATCAGCCTATGGTTCGGGATGGTCTCATGGAAATATCAGTGGTGGCAGCCAAGTTGCGTCACTTTTGCGCTCCCCTTGGGATGCCTTTCGCAGCTGCATGTGCCTGGAGCCCAGGGCTTCCTGGTTTTAAAAGTCCTAGGCCTAAGCCTAACAGTAACCCTAGGAAGGTAAATCAGCCGGGTATTAGGGTTCTTCCTAAGGGAAAAGCCGTGAAAGCAGCCATGTTGTGGCACTTCTGCACTCCCTTTGGGATGCCTTTGGCAGATGCAGTAAGCCTGGAACTCAGGGCTTCCTAGTTAAAAATATCCTAGCCCTAGGCCGAACCCCAACCCTAAGACGAGAAAGGCAAATCAGCCAGGAATTAGGCATGTCCCCAAGGAAAAAGCTGTGGAGGCAGGCATGTTGTGGTACTTTTGCGCTCTTCTTGGGTAGTCCTTCGCAGCTGCTGTGTTCTTGGAACTCAGGGCTTTCTGGTTAATAGACCTCTTACCCTAGGCGAAACTCAAACCTTAACCCTAGGAAGGAAAATCAGCCTATGGTTCGGGATTGTCTCATGAGAATAGAAGCAGAGGCAGCCAAGTTGTGTAACTTCGGCAACCCTCTTGGGATGCCTTTCGCAGCTGCAGTGTGCCTGGAGCCCAGGGCTTCCTGGTTTTAAAAGTCCTAGGCCTAAGCCTAACAGTAACCCTAGGAAGGTAAATCAGCCGGGTATTAGGGTTCTTCCTAAGGGAAAAGCCGTGAAAGCAGCCATGTTGTGGCACTTCTGCACTCCCTTTGGGATGCCTTTGGCAGATGCAGTAAGCCTGGAACTCAGGGCTTCCTGGTTAAAAAACTCCAAGCCCTAGGCTGAAGCCTAACCCTAACCCTAGGCAGATAAATCAGCCTAGGTATAGGGATGGTGCCAAGGAAAAAGCTGTGAAAGCTGCCATGTTGTTGTACTTTTGTACTCCCCTTGGGATGCCTTGAACAGCTGCAGTGTGCCTGGATCTAAGGTCTTCCTAGTTTTAAAAATCCTAGCCCTAGGCCTAAGCCTTACAGTAACCCTGGGAAGGGAAATCAGCCTGGTGTTAAGCTTCTTGCCAAGGAAAAAGCCGTGAAAGCAACCATGTTGTGGCACTTTTGCACTCCCTTTTGGATGCCTTTCACAGCTCCAGTGTGCCTGGAACTCAGGGCTTCCTGATTTTAAAAATCCTAGCCCTAGGCCGAACCCCAACCCTAAGACGAGAAAGGCAAATCAGCCAGGAATTAGGCATGTCCCCAAGGAAAAAGCTGTGGAGGCAGGCACGTTGTGGTACTTTTGCGCTCTTCTTGGGTAGTCCTTCGCAGCTGCTGTGTTCTTGGAACTCAGGGCTTTCTGGTTAATAGAACCCTTACCCTAGGCGTAACTCAAACCTTAACCCTAGGAAGGAAAATCAGCCTATGGTTCGGGATGGTCTCATGAGAATAGCAGCAGAGGCAGCCAAGTTGTGTCACTTTTGCGCTCCCCTTGGGATGCATTTCGCAGCTGCAGTGTGCCTGGAGCCCAGGGCTTCCTGGTTTTAAAAGTCCTAGGCCTAAGCCTAACAGTAACCCTAGGAAGGTAAATCAGCCGGGTATTAGGGTTCTTCCTAAGGGAAAAGCCGTGAAAGCAGCCATGTTGTGGCACTTCTGCACTCCCTTTGGGATGCCTTTGGCAGATGCAGTAAGCCTGGAACTCAGGGCTTCCTGGTTAAAAAACTCCAAGCCATAGGCTGAAGCCTAACCCTATCCCCAGGAAGGAAAATCAGCCCAAGTATAGGGATCGTGCAACGTCTAGAACACGATGGGAGATGTTTTCTGTGCTGGCACAGTTTTTCCTCGCCAGACATAGTGGAAAAGCTTTTTGCGGGAAGAGACGCCAAATACGAAGGTACGATGCTCTCCGGAGCTAAGAGCTGCTCCCGGGCGTCTTTCGGCAGAAGCCGCGCTAAGGAGTGCACTGTGAGCGGCACAATCGTCTTTGCGCGAAGAAGCCGCTTCTTCGCCTCCGGGAGCCGGAGAGAGCGGCACCTTCGGAAAGGTGAAGAAGGAAGCTGTACAACACTGGGATTGTGTGCGCAGCTTGCCAACTGCTAGAAAACAGTACCTTTGCACTCTCCTGACTTTTCCAATCACATGAACATTCGATTGGAAGCTGTTTTGGACAACTTTTCTTTCCTTCATGCCAAACACTCGGCACACCTCCGTGCAACGTCTAGAACACGATGGGAGATGTTTTCTGTGCTGGCACAGTTTTTCCTCGCCAGACATAGTAGAAAAGCTTTTTGCTAAGATGTAGACGAGAAGAGACGCTAAAGACGAAGGTACGATGCTCTCCGGAGCTAAGAGCTGCTCCCGGGCGTCTTTCGGCAGAAGCCGCGCTAAGGAGTGCACAGTGAGCGGCACAATCGTCTTTGCGCGAAGAAGCCGCTTCTTCGCCTCCGGGAGCCGGAGAGAGCGGCACCTTCGGAAAGGTGAAGAAGGAAGCTGTACAACACTGGGATTGTGTGCGCAGCTTGCCAACTGCTAGAAAACAGTACCTTTGCACTCTCCTGACTTTTCCAATCACATGAACATTCGATTGGAAGCTGTTTTGGACAACTTTTCTTTTCTTCATGCCAAACACTCGGCACACCTCCGTGCAACGTCTAGAACACGATGGGAGATGTTTTCTGTGCTGGCACAGTTTTTCCTCGCCAGACATAGTGGAAAAGCTTTTTGCTAAGATGTAGACGAGAAGAGACGCTAACGACGAAGGTACGATGCTGTCCGGATTTAAAAGCCGCTCCCGGGCGTCTTTCGGCAGAAGCCGCGCTAAGGAGTGCACAGTGAGCGGCACAATGGTCTTTGCGCGAAGAAGCCGCTTCTTCGCCTCCGGGAGCCGGAGAGAGCGGCACCTTCGGAAAGGTGAAGAAGGAAGCTGTACAACACTGGGATTGTGTGCGCAGCTTGCCAACTGCTAGAAAACAGTACCTTTGCACTCTCCTGACTTTTCCAATCACATGAACATTCGATTGGAAGCTGTTTTGGACAACTTTTCTTTTCTTCATGCCAAACACTCGGCACACCTCCGTGCAACGTCTAGAACACGATGGGAGATGTTTTCTGTGCTGGCACAGTTTTTCCTCGCCAGACATAGTGGAAAAGCTTTTTGCTAAGATGTAGACGAGAAGAGACGCTAAGGACTGGATGTAAGCAAATGACACTCATCTTCAAAAAAGGCAATTAGGAGGACTCGCAATCGTACAAACCAGCCAGCCTCTTTTTTATACCCAGGAAGTTGATGAAGCAGCTCTTCCTGGAAAACCTTGCCAGGCACATGAAAGACGACACAATAATGTAGTTAGCATGATTTTTCAGGGGCATTTCATGCTGAACATAACTTTAAACTCCTCTGATGAATCAACTTGACTGGTAGATGAAGGGAATATTATCTGCCTGGGCTTCAGGGAGGTTTTTGACATATCTCTACATGGCAGCACACATCCATATGGAAGCAATAGTGCAAAGGGGAGGGAATCAGTGTCTTTTCAACGATGCTGAGTGAAAAGACAAGAGGCAGTGGGCACACACTGAAATACAGGAACATCAGGAAATGATTCTTTACTGTGAGGGTGAGTGAACCACGGCACAGACTGCCCAGAAAGATTGTGGAGCCTGGATCTTTGAAGACATTCAAAGTACACCCAGATAGAATCCTGGGCAAGAGGCTCTAGGTATCCTGGTTTAGGCAGGGGGATTGGGCCTGGTTAGCCCCACCAACCCCTTCCACTCTCATTCATTCTGTGCTAGTGAATTCTCTTCAAGATGCATTTCAAGCACTTGCATGACAAAGTTCTGTGCAGACACAGATCCAAATGGACATGGCATCTAAGTTCCTTAAGCAGTCTTCAAGAAGAATGTAAAACTCTGGGGCAAGTGTCTCTTCCCTAACTGAATCCCTTTCATGGGAAAATTCCCAGCTCTAGAAAGATCTTCTGATACGCATGCTTAAGACTGACACTGGCTGAGCAAATTTCTCCCTATGTGTATCTAAGACCAGTTAGGATCTTCAGCCAAAGTGCTGTCAACATAGTCACAGAATGCCTATTGTTAAGAAGTGACAACTTCCATCAGAATGGCAACTATTGGTCCACCAAATGGATGAATGGATGGGAATTATCTACTTGGGTTAAAAACAAAAAGAAAGAGTTGGTCTTTACTTATCAATTTCATTGCAATATTGATAAGGGAAGAAAAAGACCTAAGTCCTTGACTTTCTTAACTGGAGGAAAGATTTTAAAAATTCCTTGTAAAAATGTATGATCACAATCAGACTATTGAAACCATTTGAGTTGGGAAAAAAGTTCCAAAATTGTCTAGAGAGTGGCAAAGAAGCCAAGAAAATAGGAAAGAAACAAAAAGAGGGCAAAAGAGTAAGCTTCAGTGTACAAGCTCGTTCTAGAAGTAGTCTGCCGGGGAAAGGAAGCCCCAGTTGAATTTCCAATGTATTCCTGAGCTTGATTCAGTAACTGGTCAATGTAAAAACCAATCCTTTTGTATAACTTCTTCCAGCAACAAAAACTCCAACAGGTTGACACTACCATCATGCCTGTTCCAGACATATTTCCAAGAGAAATGATGATTTTCTTGAAAACCTACTTGCATAAAAGTTGCAAGATGGTGGAGGGATTGCCACATCCTCCTTCCTCCATCTGGCTTGAAAGTAGATTTGATAAAATATGCAACAAAGCACATGATTTATAAGGTAGAGTGAAATGGATGATTTGGGAATTGATCTCTTGTTGATAGTAAACTTCACATCCACTCTGTGTGACCTTTCTAAAACAAAATGTGGAGCTGAGGCATGAATCTGCCACAACAATTGTAAAGCAAACATACACACTCCCCTTCACATGCCCCCCCTTCCACACACACCTAGGCACACACAGAGATCAGCATAGCAGATCATGAACACCTTGGAAAAGACTGAAATGCTAAACGCCTCTCTTGATGGGCAAAAGAGCTGGTGCAGTAATTCAAATGCCTGGTACAAAAATTCTGTTTCATATTTAGCTCCTATTTAAAACACAGCTTTTCATTTCATTCTATTTACAGAATATTTTCTTTTCATTTGTTTCTTTAAAATTACTTAGTTCTCACCTGTTGTATGTCTAGGAATATTTTCTTCCAAAAATAGAAAAAAATAGATGCTATCTTTTCAGCAGAAAACATTGGTTGATACAATTTTAAACCATCATGATATGGAAGAATTGTTCTGTCCCTCTCGAAGGTGGAAGAAGCATTTGGATCACAGATCATCTACAATGAAATACTTGACATGTTTAAGATGCTTTCAATCAATTTTGATCGTCAATTGCTTCTTCGTTGTAAACAGTCATTTTTCAGTGAAGGGAAAGTGTGTGTGGTATATCTACATGATGTGTTCAAACCCAGTTCCTACTAATGGCCAGGCTGAATTCCAGGAAATAACGTCCCCAATGATATTTTGCCGCCTTCTTTGGCACTTCATGAAATCTTACCATGATGAAGTGCTGAAACACAGAGATTTTCTCTTAGAGAGTGTCTCATGTTGTAACCCATCCCATGGATTTTATGCTGTAATTCTTATCTCTTTTAAAATTTGCTATCTTCTGTACAGTTTTCATGAACATTTCTGTTACAGTAGTGAATAGCACAGATAAATGTCATTTTGTACAACTTTGAATTTACCCCAAGAGCTGAGAGAAAACTTGCTCCTATACTTCAATCCCAGTTTCTTCTATAGTCCAACTTTGTTTCTCTACCACCAAGCTTCTCCTTTGTTGCTGCTCCAAGCCCCGTCCAAGCTGACCTTGAATACTTTCAGGGATGGGACACCCACAACTTCCCTGGGCAACCTGTTCCAGTGTTCCAGCACTCCCACAGTAAAAAAGGCCTTCCTTTCATCTAATATGTGTAGGAAATCATAAATCTAGGCATAGAAATTTGGAGTGCAAATTTGAAATTCTTTTGATTTGAAGCACATTTTATATGAATACTGACTTACAGATGACTAAAAGATGTTGATGGGCATTTGAGCTGACAAGTTTTGAAAAAGTGTACGGAAATTAACATTGAAACCACTAAAATTAAAAACTTCTTCCCATTTTCTTTCTCCTCTCCTATTCAAAATTGCAAATGTCAAATATCAGTGCTTCATGCAAACCTCTCAGATGCTCTCAGGGAAAAAGCATTTATTTCAGACTAAGTTGCGGTTGACGTAGAACACTGCCTTTAACAGCTGCAGTGTGCCTGGAATTCAGGGCTTCCTGTTTGAAAAAATCCTATCTCTAGGCTGAACCCTAACCCTAACCCTAGGCAGATAAATCAGCCTGGGTATAGGGATGTTCCCAAGGAAAAAAGCACTGGAAGGAGCATGTTGAGGCAATTTTTGGCTGCCCTTGGGAAGCCTTTTGCAGCTGCACTGGGTCTGGAGCTCAGGGTTTACTGATTTAAAATCCCTATCCCTTGGCGTGACCATAGGTGCAACTGGAGGCAAGTAAATCAGCCTAGGTTCAATGATGGTCCCAAGGAAAAAGCGCTGGAGGCAGCCATGTTGTGGCACTTTTCCCCTCCTCTTGGGTAGTCCTTGGCAGCTGCTGTGTTCTTGGAACTCAGGGCTTTCTGGTTAAAAAAACACTAACCCTAGGCGTAACTCAAACCTTAACCCTAGGAAGGAAAATCAGCCTATGGTTCGGGATGGTCTCATGGAAATATCAGTGGTGGCAGCCAAGTTGTGTCACTTTTGCGCTCCCATTGGGATGCCTTTCGCAGCTGCAGTGTTCCTGGAGCCCAGGGCTTCCTGGTTTTAAAAGTCCTAGGCCTAAGCCTAACAGTAACCCTAGGAAGGTAAATCAGCCGCGTATTAGGGTTCTTCCTAAGGGAAAAGCCGTGAAAGCAGCCATGTTGTGGCACTTTTGCACTCCCTTTTGGATGCCTTTCACAGCTCCAGTGTGCCTGGAACTCAGGGCTTCCTGATTTTAAAAATCCTAGCCCTAGGCCGAACCCCAACCCTAAGACGAGAAAGGCAAATCAGCCAGGAATTAGGCATGTCCCCAAGGAAAAAGCTGTGGAGGCAGGCATGTTGTGGTACTTTTGCGCTCTTCTTGGGAAGTCCTTCGCAGCTGCTGTGTTCTTGGAACTCAGGGCTTTCTGGTTAATAGAACCCTTACCCTAGGCGTAACTCAAACCTTAACCCTAGGAAGGAAAATCAGCCTATGTTTCGGGATGGTCTCATGGAAATATCAGTGGTGGCAGCCAAGTTGTGTCACTTTTGCGCTCCCCTTGGGATGCCTTTCGCAGCTGCAGTGTGCCTGGAGCCCAGGGCTTCCTGGTTTTAAAAGTCCTAGGCCTAAGCCTAACAGTAACCCTAGGAAGGTAAATCAGCCGCGTATTAGGGTTCTTCCTAAGGGAAAAGCCGTGAAAGCAGCCATGTTGTGGCACTTTTGCACTCCCTTTGGGATGCCTTTGGCAGATGAAGTAAGCCTGGAACTCAGGGCTTCCTAGTTAAAAAAATCCTAGCCCTAGGCCGAACCCCAACCCTAAGACGAGAAAGGCAAATCAGCCAGGAATTAGGCATGCCCCCAGGGAAAAAGCTGTGGAGGCAGGCACGTTGTGGTACTTTTGCGCTCTTCTTGGGTAGTCCTTCGCAGCTGCTGTGTTCTTGGAACTCAGGTCTTTCTGGTTAATAGAACCCTTACCCTAGGCGTAACTCAAACCTTAACCCTAGGAAGGAAAATCAGCCTATGGTTCGGGATGGTCTCATGGAAATATCAGTGGTGGCAGCCAAGTTGTGTCACTTTTGCGCTCCCCTTGGGATGCCTTTCGCAGCTGCATGTGCCTGGAGCCCAGGGCTTCCTGGTTTTAAAAGTCCTAGGCCTAAGCCTAACAGTAACCCTAGGAAGGTAAATCAGCCGGGTATTAGGGTTCTTCCTAAGGGAAAAGCCGTGAAAGCAGCCATGTTGTGGCACTTCTGCACTCCCTTTGGGATGCTTTTGGCAGATGCAGTAAGCCTGGAACTCAGGGCTTCCTAGTTAAAAATATCCTAGCCCTAGGCCGAACCCCAACCCTAAGACGAGAAAGGCAAATCAGCCAGGAATTAGGCATGTCCCCAAGGAAAAAGCTGTGGAGGCAGGCATGTTGTGGTACTTTTGCGCTCTTCTTGGGTAGTCCTTCGCAGCTGCTGTGTTCTTGGAACTCAGGGCTTTCTGGTTAATAGACCTCTTACCCTAGGCGAAACTCAAACCTTAACCCTAGGAAGGAAAATCAGCCTATGGTTCGGGATTGTCTCATGAGAATAGAAGCAGAGGCAGCCAAGTTGTGTCACTTCTGCAACCCTCTTGGGATGCCTTTCGCAGCTGCAGTGTGCCTGGAGCCCAGGGCTTCCTGGTTTTAAAAGTCCTAGGCCTAAGCCTAACAGTAACCCTAGGAAGGTAAATCAGCCGGGTATTAGGGTTCTTCCTAAGGGAAAAGCCGTGAAAGCAGCCATGTTGTGGCACTTCTGCACTCCCTTTGGGATGCCTTTGGCAGATGCAGTAAGCCTGGAACTCAGGGCTTCCTGGTTAAAAAACTCCAAGCCCTAGGCTGAAGCCTAACCCTAACCCTAGGCAGATAAATCAGCCTAGGTATAGGGATGGTGCCAAGGAAAAAGCTGTGAAAGCTGCCATGTTGTTGTACTTTTGTACTCCCCTTGGGATGCCTTGAACAGCTGCAGTGTGCCTGGATCTAAGGTCTTCCTAGTTTTAAAAATCCTAGCCCTAGGCCTAAGCCTTACAGTAACCCTGGGAAGGGAAATCAGCCTGGTGTTAAGCTTCTTGCCAAGGAAAAAGCCGTGAAAGCAACCATGTTGTGGCACTTTTGCACTCCCTTTTGGATGCCTTTCACAGCTCCAGTGTGCCTGGAACTCAGGGCTTCCTGATTTTAAAAATCCTAGCCCTAGGCCGAACCCCAACCCTAAGACGAGAAAGGCAAATCAGCCAGGAATTAGGCATGTCCCCAAGGAAAAAGCTGTGGAGGCAGGCACGTTGTGGTACTTTTGCGCTCTTCTTGGGTAGTCCTTCGCAGCTGCTGTGTTCTTGGAACTCAGGGCTTTCTGGTTAATAGAACCCTTACCCTAGGCGTAACTCAAACCTTAACCCTAGGAAGGAAAATCAGCCTATGGTTCGGGATGGTCTCATGAGAATAGCAGCAGAGGCAGCCAAGTTGTGTCACTTTTGCGCTCCCCTTGGGATGCATTTCGCAGCTGCAGTGTGCCTGGAGCCCAGGGCTTCCTGGTTTTAAAAGTCCTAGGCCTAAGCCTAACAGTAACCCTAGGAAGGTAAATCAGCCGGGTATTAGGGTTCTTCCTAAGGGAAAAGCCGTGAAAGCAGCCATGTTGTGGCACTTCTGCACTCCCTTTGGGATGCCTTTGGCAGATGCAGTAAGCCTGGAACTCAGGGCTTCCTGGTTAAAAAACTCCAAGCCATAGGCTGAAGCCTAACCCTATCCCCAGGAAGGAAAATCAGCCCAAGTATAGGGATCGTGCAACGTCTAGAACACGATGGGAGATGTTTTCTGTGCTGGCACAGTTTTTCCTCGCCAGACATAGTAGAAAAGCTTTTTGCTAAGATGTAGACGGGAAGAGACGCCAAATACGAAGGTACGATGCTCTCCGGAGCTAAGAGCCGCTCCCGGGCGTCTTTCGGCAGAAGCCGCGCTAAGGAGTGCACAGTGAGCGGCACAATCGTCTTTGCGCGAAGAAGCCGCTTCTTCGCCTCCGGGAGCCGGAGAGAGCGGCACCTTCGGAAAGGTGAAGAAGGAAGCTGTACAACACTGGGATTGTGTGCGCAGCTTGCCAACTGCTAGAAAACAGTACCTTTGCACTCTCCTGACTTTTCCAATCACATGAACATTCGATTGGAAGCTGTTTTGGACAACTTTTCTTTCCTTCATGCCAAACACTCGGCACACCTCCGTGCAACGTCTAGAACACGATGGGAGATGTTTTCTGTGCTGGCACAGTTTTTCCTCGCCAGACATAGTAGAAAAGCTTTTTGCTAAGATGTAGACGAGAAGAGACGCTAAAGACGAAGGTACGATGCTGTCCGGATTTAAGAGCCGCTCCCGGGCGTCTTTCGGCAGAAGCCGCGCTAAGGAGTGCACAGTGAGCGGCACAATCGTCTTTGCGCGAAGAAGCCGCTTCTTCGCCTCCGGGAGCCGGAGAGAGCGGCACCTTCGGAAAGGTGAAGAAGGAAGCTGTACAACACTGGGATTTTGTACGCAGCTTGCCAACTGATAGAAAACAGTACCTTTGCACTCTCCTGACTTTTCCAATCACATGAACATTCGATTGGAAGCTGTTTGGGACAACTTTTCTTTCCTTCATGCCAAACACTCGGCACACCTCCGTGCAACGTCTAGAACACGATGGGAGATGTTTTCTGTGCTGGCACAGTTTTTCCTCGCCAGACATAGTGGAAAAGCTTTTTGCTAAGATGTAGACGAGAAGAGACGCTAAAGACGAAGGTACGATGCTGTCCGGAGCTAAGAGCCGCTCCCGGGCGTCTTTCGGCAGAAGCCGCGCTAAGGAGTGCACAGTGAGCGGCACAATCGTCTTTGCGCGAAGAAGCCGCTTCTTCGCCTCCGGGAGCCGGAGAGAGCGGCACCTTCGGAAAGGTGAAGAAGGAAGCTGTACAACACTGGGATTGTGTGCGCAGCTTGCCAACTGATAGAAAACAGTACCTTTGCACTCTCCTGACTTTTCCAATCACATGAACATTCGATTGGAAGCTGTTTTGGACAACTTTTCTTTCCTTCATGCCAAACACTCGGCACACCTCCGTGCAACGTCTAGAACACGATGGGAGATGTTTTCTGTGCTGGCACAGTTTTTCCTTTCCAGACATAGTGGAAAAGCTTTTTGCTAAGATGTAGACGAGAAGAGACGCTAAAGACGAAGGTACGATGCTCTCCGGATTTAAGAGCCGCTCCCGGGCGTCTTTCGGCAGAAGCCGCGCTAAGGAGTGCACAGTGAGCGGCACAATCGTCTTTGCGCGAAGAAGCCGCTTCTTCGCCTCCGGGAGCCGGAGAGAGCGGCACCTTCGGAAAGGTGAAGAAGGAAGCTGTACAACACTGGGATTTTGTACGCAGCTTGCCAACTGCTAGAAAACAGTACCTTTGCACTCTCCTGACTTTTCCAATCACATGAACATTCGATTGGAAGCTGTTTTGGACAAGTTTTCTTTTCTTCGTGCCAAACACTCGGCACACCTCCGTGCAACGTCTAGAACACGATGGGAGATGTTTTCTGTGCTGGCACAGTTTTTCCTCGCCAGACATAGTGGAAAAGCTTTTTGCTAAGATGTAGACGGGAAGAGACGCTAAAGACGAAGGTACGATGCTCTCCGGAGCTAAGAGCTGCTCCCGGGCGTCTTTCGGCAGAAGCCGCGCTAAGGAGTGCACAGTGAGCGGCACAATCGTCTTTGCGCGAAGAAGCCGCTTCTTCGCCTCCGGGAGCCGGAGAGAGCGGCACCTTCGGAAAGGTGAAGAAGGAAGCTGTACAACACTGGGATTGTGTGCGCAGCTTGCCAACTGATAGAAAACAGTACCTTTGCACTCTCCTGACTTTTCCAATCACATGAACATTCGATTGGAAGCTGTTTTGGACAACTTTTCTTTTCTTCATGCCAAACACTCGGCACACCTCCGTGCAACGTCTAGAACACGATGGGAGATGTTTTCTGTGCTGGCACAGTTTTTCCTCGCCAGACATAGTGGAAAAGCTTTTTGCTAAGATGTAGACGACAAGAGAGGCTTAGGACTGGATGTAAGCAAATGACACTCATCTTCAAAAAAGGCAATTAGGAGGACTCGCAATCATACAAACCAGCCAGCCTCTTTTTTATACCCAGGAAGTTGATGAAGCAGCTCTTCCTGGAAAACCTTGCCAGGCACATGAAAGACGACACAATAATGTAGTTAGCATGATTTTTCAGGGGCATTTCATGCTGAACATAACTTTAAACTCCTCTGATGAATCAACTTGACTGGTAGATGAAGGGAATATTATCTGCCTGGGCTTCAGGGAGGTTTTTTGACATATCTCTACATGGCAGCACACATCCATATGGAAGCAATAGTGCAAAGGGGGAGGGAATCAGTGTCTTTTCAACGATGCTGAGTGAAAAGACAAGAGGCAGTGGGCACACACTGAAATACAGGAACATCAGGAAATGATTCTTTACTGTGAGGGTGAGTGAACCACGGCACAGACTGCCCAGAAAGATTGTGGAGCCTGGATCTTTGAAGACATTAAAAGTACACCCAGATAGAATCCTGGGCAAGAGGCTCTAGGTATCCTGGTTTAGGCAGGGGGATTGGGCCTGGTTAGCCCCACCAACCCCTTCCACTCTCATTCATTCTGTGCTAGTGAATTCTCTTCAAGATGCATTTCAAGCACTTGCATGACAAAGTTCTGTGCAGACACAGATCCAAATGGACATGGCATCTAAGTTCCTTAAGCAGTCTTCAAGAAGAATGTAAACCTCTGGGGCAAGTGTCTCTTCCCTAACTGAATCCCTTTCATGGGAAAATTCCCAGCTCTAGAAAGATCTTCTGATACGCATGCTTAAGACTGACACTGGCTGAGCAAATTTCTCCCTATGTGTATCTAAGACCAGTTAGGATCTTCAGCCAAAGTGCTGTCAACATAGTCACAGAATGCCTATTGTTAAGAAGTGACAACTTCCATCAGAATGGCAACTATTGGTCCACCAAATGGATGAATGGATGGGAATTATCTACTTGGGTTAAAAACAAAAAGAAAGAGTTGGTCTTTACTTATCAATTTCATTGCAATATTGATAAGGGAAGAAAAAGACCTAAGTCCTTGACTTCTTAACTGGAGGAAAGATTTTAAAAATTCCTTGTAAAAATGTATGATCACAATCAGACTATTGAAACCATTTGAGTAGGGAAAAAAGTTCCAAAATTGTCTAGAGAGTGGCAAAGAAGCCAAGAAAATAGGAAAGAAACAAAAAGAGGGCAAAAGAGTAAGCTTCAGTGTACAAGCTCGTTCTAGAAGTAGTCTGCCGGGGAAAGGAAGCCCCAGTTGAATTTCCAATGTATTCCTGAGCTTGATTCAGTAACTGGTCAATGTAAAAACCAATCCTTTTGTATAACTTCTTCCAGCAACAAAAACTCCAACAGGTTGACACTACCATCATGCCTGTTCCAGACATATTTCAAAGAGAAATGATGATTTTCTTGAAAACCTACTTGCATAAAAGTTGCAAGATGGTGGAGGGATTGCCACATCCTCCTTCCTCCATCTGGCTTGAAAGTAGATTTGATAAAATATGCAACAAAGCACATGATTTATAAGGTAGAGTGAAATGGATGATTTGGGAATTGATCTCTTGTTGATAGTAAACTTCACATCCACTCTGTGTGACCTTTCTAAAACAAAATGTGGAGCTGAGGCATGAATCTGCCACAACAATTGTAAAGCAAACATACACACTCCCCTTCACATGCCCCCCCCTTCCACACACACCTAGGCACACACAGAGATCAGCATAGCAGATCATGAACACCTTGGAAAAGACTGAAATGCTAAACGCCTCTCTTGATGGGCAAAAGAGCTGGTGCAGTAATTCAAATGCCTGGTACAAAAATTCTGTTTCATATTTAGCTCCTATTTAAAACACAGCTTTTCATTTCATTCTATTTACAGAATATTTTCTTTTCATTTGTTTCTTTAAAATTACTTAGTTCTCACCTGTTACTTAGTTCTCACCTGTTGTATGTCTAGGAATATTTTCTTCCAAAAATAGAAAAAAATAGATGCTATCTTTTCAGCAGAAAACATTGGTTGATACAATTTTAAACCATCATGATATGGAAGAATTGTTCTGTCCCTCTCGAAGGTGAAGAAGCATTTGGATCACAGATCGTCTACAATGAAATACTTGACATGTTTAAGATGCTTCAATCAATTTTGATCGTCAATTGCTTCTTCGTTGTAAACAGTCATTTTTCAGTGAAGGGAAAGTGTGTGTGGTATATCTACATGATGTGTTCAAACCCAGTTCCTACTAATGGCCAGGCTGAATTCCAGGAAATAACGTCCCGAATGATATTTTGCCGCCTTCTTTGGCACTTCATGAAATCTTACCATGATGAAGTGCTGAAACACAGAGATTTTCTCTTAGAGAGTGTCTCATGTTGTAACCCATCCATGGATTTTATGCTGTAATTCTTATCTCTTTTAAAATTTGCTATCTTCTGTACAGTTTTCATGAACATTTCTGTTACAGTAGTGAATAGCACAGATAAATGTCATTTTGTACAACTTTGAATTTACCCCAAGAGCTGAGAGAAAACTTGCTCCTATACTTCAATCCCAGTTTCTTTCTATAGTCCAACTTTGTTTCTCTACCACCAAGCTTCTCCTTTGTTGCTGCTCCAAGCCCCGTCCAAGCTGACCTTGAATACTTTCAGGGATGGGACACCCACAACTTCCCTGGGCAACCTGTTCAGTGTTCCAGCACTCCCACAGTAAAAAAGGCCTTCCTTTCATCTAATATGTGTAGGAAATCATAAATCTAGCATAGAAATTTGGAGTGCAAATTTGAAATTCTTTTGATTTGAAGCACATTTTATATGAATACTGACTTACAGATGACTAAAAGATGTTGATGGGCATTTGAGCTGACAAGTTTTGAAAAAGTGTACGGAAATTAACATTGAAACCACTAAAATTAAAAACTTCTTCCCATTTTCTTTCTCCTCTCCTATTCAAAATTGCAAATGTCAGATATCAGTGCTTCATGCAAACCTCTCAGATGCTCTCAGGGAAAAGCATTTATTCAGACTAAGTTGCGGTTGACGTAGAACACTGCCTTTAACAGCTGCAGTGTGCCTGGAATTCAGGGCTTCCTGTTTGAAAAAATCCTATCTCTAGGCTGAACCCTAACCCTAACCCTAGGCAGATAAATCAGCCTGGGTATAGGGATGTTCCCAAGGAAAAAAGCACTGGAAGGAGCATGTTGAGGCAATTTTTGGCTGCCCTTGGGAAGCCTTTTGCAGCTGCACTGGGTCTGGAGCTCAGGGTTTACTGATTTAAAATCCCTATCCCTTGGCGTGACCATAGGTGCAACTGGAGGCAAGTAAATCAGCCTAGGTTCAATGATGGTCCCAAGGAAAAAGCGCTGGAGGCAGCCATGTTGTGGCACTTTTCCCCTCCTCTTGGGTAGTCCTTGGCAGCTGCTGTGTTCTTGGAACTCAGGGCTTCTGGTTAAAAAAACACTAAACCTAGGCGTAACTCAAACCTTAACCCTAGGAAGGAAAATCAGCTATGGTTCGGGATGGTCTCATGGAATATCAGTGGTGGCAGCCAAGTTGTGTCACTTTTGCGCTCCCATTGGGATGCCTTTCGCAGCTGCAGTGTTCCTGGAGCCCAGGGCTTCCTGGTTTTAAAGTCCTAGGCCTAAGCCTAACAGTAACCCTAGGAAGGTAAATCAGCCGCGTATTAGGGTTCTTCCTAAGGGAAAAGCCGTGAAAGCAGCCATGTTGTGGCACTTTTGCACTCCCTTTTGATGCCTTTCACAGCTCCAGTGTGCCTGGAACTCAGGGCTTCCTGATTTTAAAAATCCTAGCCCTAGGCCGAACCCCAACCCTAAGACGAGAAAGGCAAATCAGCCAGGAATTAGGCATGTCCCCAAGGAAAAAGCTGTGGAGGCAGGCATGTTGTGGTACTTTTGCGCTCTTCTTGGGAAGTCCTTCGCAGCTGCTGTGTTCTTGGAAGTCAGGGCTTTCTGGTTAATAGAACCCTTACCCTAGGCGTAACTCAAACCTTAACCCTAGGAAGGAAAATCAGCCTATGGTTCGGGATGGTCTCATGGAAATATCAGTGGTGGCAGCCAAGTTGTGTCACTTTTGCGCTCCCATTGGATGCCTTTCGCAGCTGCAGTGTGCCTGAGCCCAGGGCTTCCTGGTTTAAAAGTCCTAGGCCTAAGCCTAACAGTAACCCTAGAAGGTAAATCAGCCGAGTATTAGGGTTCTTCCTAAGGGAAAAGCCGTGAAAGCAGCCATGTTGTGGCACTTTTGCACTCCCTTTTGGATGCCTTTCACAGCTCCAGTGTGCCTGGAACTCAGGGCTTCCTGATTTTAAAAATCCTAGCCCTAGGCCGAACCCCAAGCCTAAGACGAGAAAGGGCAAATCAGCCAGGAATTAGGCATGTCCCCAAGGAAAAAGCTGTGGAGCAGGCACGTTGTGGTACTTTTGCGCTCTTCTTGGGTAGTCCTTCGCAGCTGCTGTGTTCTTGGAACTCAGGGCTTTCTGGTTAATAGAACCCTTACCCTAGGCGTAACTCAAACCTTAACCCTAGGAAGGAAAATCAGCCTATGTTTCGGGATGGTCTCATGGAAATATCAGTGGTGGCAGCCAAGTTGTGTCACTTTTGCGCTCCCCTTGGGATGCCTTTCGCAGCTGCAGTGTGCCTGGAGCCCAGGGCTTCCTGGTTTTAAAAGTCCTAGGCCTAAGCCTAACAGTAACCCTAGGAAGGTAAATCAGCCGCGTATTAGGGTTCTTCCTAAGGGAAAAAGCCGTGAAAGCAGCCATGTTGTGGCACTTTTCCACTCCCTTTGGGATGCCTTTGGCAGATGAAGTAAGCCTGGAACTCAGGGCTTCCTAGTTAAAAAAATCCTAGCCCTAGGCCGAACCCCAACCCTAAGACGAGAAAGGCAAATCAGCCAGAATTAGGCATGCCCCCAGGAAAAAGCTGTGGAGGCAGGCACGTTGTGGTACTTTTGCGCTCTTCTTGGGTAGTCCTTCGCAGCTGCTGTGTTCTTGGAACTCAGGTCTTTCTGGTTAATAGAACCCTTACCCTAGGCGTAACTCAAACCTTAACCCTAGGAAGGAAAATCAGCCTATGGTTCGGGATGGTCTCATGGAAATATCAGTGGTGGCAGCCAAGTTGTGTCACTTTTGCGCTCCCTTGGGATGCCTTTCGCAGCTGCATGTGCCTGGAGCCCAGGGCTTCCTGGTTTTAAAAGTCCTAGGCCTAAGCCTAACAGTAACCCTAGGAAGGTAAATCAGCCGGGTATTAGGGTTCTTCCTAAGGGAAAAGCCGTGAAAGCAGCCATGTTGTGCACTTCTGCACTCCCTTTGGGATGCCTTTGGCAGATGCAGTAAGCCTGGAACTCAGGGCTTCCTAGTTAAAAATATCCTAGCCCTAGGCCGAACCCCAACCCTAAGACGAGAAAGGCAAATCAGCCAGGAATTAGGCATGTCCCCAAGGAAAAAGCTGTGGAGGCAGGCATGTTGTGGTACTTTTGCGCTCTTCTTGGGTAGTCCTTCGCAGCTGCTGTGTTCTTGGAACTCAGGGCTTTCTGGTTAATAGACCTCTTACCCTAGGCGAAACTCAAACCTTAACCCTAGGAAGGAAAATCAGCCTATGGTTCGGATTGTCTCATGAGAATAGAAGCAGAGGCAGCCAAGTTGTGTCACTTCTGCAACCCTCTTGGGATGCCTTTCGCAGCTGCAGTGTGCCTGGAGCCCAGGGCTTCCTGGTTTTAAAAGTCCTAGGCCTAAGCCTAACAGTAACCCTAGGAAGGTAAATCAGCCTGGTATTAGGGTTCTTCCTAAGGGAAAAGCCGTGAAAGCAGCCATGTTGTGGCACTTCTGCACTCCCTTTGGGATGCCTTTGGCAGATGCAGTAAGCCTGGAACTCAGGGCTTCCTGGTTAAAAAACTCCAAGCCCTAGGCTGAACCCTAACCCTAACCCTAGGCAGATAAATCAGCCTAGGTATAGGGATGGTGCCAAGGAAAAAGCTGTGAAAGCTGCCATGTTGTTGTACTTTTGTACTCCCCTTGGGATGCCTTGAACAGCTGCAGTGTGCCTGGATCTAAGGTCTTCCTAGTTTTAAAAATCCTAGCCCTAGACCTAAGCCTTACAGTAACCCTGGGAAGGGAAATCAGCCTGGTGTTAAGCTTCTTGCCAAGGAAAAAGCCGTGAAAGCAACCATGTTGTGGCACATTTGCACTCCCTTTTGGATGCCTTTCACAGCTCCAGTGTGCCTGGAACTCAGGGCTTCCTGATTTTAAAAATCCTAGCCCTAGGCCGAACCCCAACCCTAAGACGAGAAAGGCAAATCAGCCAGGAATTAGGCATGTCCCCAAGGAAAAAGCTGTGGAGGCAGGCACGTTGTGGTACTTTTGCGCTCTTCTTGGGTAGTCCTTCGCAGCTGCTGTGTTCTTGGAACTCAGGGCTTTCTGGTTAATAGAACCCTTACCCTAGGCGTAACTCAAACCTTAACCCTAGGAAGGAAAATCAGCCTATGGTTCGGGATGGTCTCATGAGAATAGCAGCAGAGGCAGCCAAGTTGTGTCACTTTTGCGCTCCCCTTGGGATGCATTTCGCAGCTGCAGAGTGCCTGGAGCCCAGGGCTTCCTGGTTTTAAAAGTCCTAGGCCTAAGCCTAACAGTAACCCTAGGAAGGTAAATCAGCCGGGTATTAGGGTTCTTCCTAAGGGAAAAGCCGTGAAAGCAGCCATGTTGTGGCACTTCTGCACTCCCTTTGGGATGCCTTTGGCAGATGCAGTAAGCCTGGAACTCAGGGCTTCCTGGTTAAAAAACTCCAAGCCATAGGCTGAAGCCTAACCCTATCCCCAGGAAGGAAAATCAGCCCAAGTATAGGGATCGTGCAACGTCTAGAACACGATGGGAGATGTTTTCTGTGCTGGCACAGTTTTTCCTCGCCAGACATAGTGGAAAAGCTTTTTGCTAAGATGTAGACGGGAAGAGACGCCAAATACGAAGGTACGATGCTCTCCGGAGCTAAGAGCTGCTCCCGGGCGTCTTTCGGCAGAAGCCGCGCTAAGGAGTGCACAGTGAGCGGCACAATCGTCTTTGCGCGAAGAAGCCGCTTCTTCGCCTCCGGGAGCCGGAGAGAGCGGCACCTTCGGAAAGGTGAAGAAGGAAGCTGTACAACACTGGGATTGTGTGCGCAGCTTGCCAACTGCTAGAAAACAGTACCTTTGCACTCTCCTGACTTTTCCAATCACATGAACATTCGATTGGAAGCTGTTTTGGACAACTTTTCTTTCCTTCATGCCAAACACTCGGCACACCTCCGTGCAACGTCTAGAACACGATGGGAGATGTTTTCTGTGCTGGCACAGTTTTTCCTCGCCAGACATAGTGGAAAAGCTTTTTGCTAAGATGTAGACGAGAAGAGACGCTAAAGACGAAGGTACGATGCTGTCCGGAGCTAAGAGCCGCTCCCGGGCGTCTTTCGGCAGAAGCCGCGCTAAGGAGTGCACAGTGAGCGGCACAATCGTCTTTGCGCGAAGAAGCCGCTTCTTCGCCTCCGGGAGCCGGAGAGAGCGGCACCTTCGGAAAGGTGAAGAAGGAAGCTGTACAACACTGGGATTGTGTGCGCAGCTTGCCAACTGCTAGAAAACAGTACCTTTGCACTCTCCTGACTTTTCCAATCACATGAACATTCGATTGGAAGCTGTTTTGGACAACTTTTCTTTCCTTCATGCCAAACACTCGGCACACCTCCGTGCAACGTCTAGAACACGATGGGAGATGTTTTCTGTGCTGGCACAGTTTTTCCTCGCCAGACATAGTGGAAAAGCTTTTTGCTAAGATGTAGACGAGAAGAGACGCTAAAGACGAAGGTACGATGCTGTCCGGAGCTAAGAGCCGCTCCCGGGCGTCTTTCGGCAGAAGCCGCGGTAAGGAGTGCACAGTGAGCGGCACAATCGTCTTTGCGCGAAGAAGCCGCTTCTTCGCCTCCGGGAGCCGGAGAGAGCGGCACCTTCGGAAAGGTGAAGAAGGAAGCTGTACAACACTGGGATTGTGTGCGCAGCTTGCCAACTGCTAGAAAACAGTACCTTTGCACTCTCCTGACTTTTCCAATCACATGAACATTCGATTGGAAGCTGTTTTGGACAACTTTTCTTTCCTTCATGCCAAACACTCGGCACACCTCCGTGCAACGTCTAGAACACGATGGGAGATGTTTTCTGTGCTGGCACAGTTTTTCCTCGCCAGACATAGCAGAAAAGCTTTTTGCTAAGATGTAGACGAGAAGAGACGCTAAAGACGAAGATACGATGCTGTCCGGAGCTAAGAGCCGCTCCCGGGCGTCTTTCGGCAGAAGCCGCGCTAAGGAGTGCACAGTGAGCGGCACAATCGTCTTTGCGCGAAGAAGCCGCTTCTTCGCCTCCGGGAGCCGGAGAGAGCGGCACCTTCGGAAAGGTGAAGAAGGAAGCTGTACAACACTGGGATTGTGTGCGCAGCTTGCCAACTGCTAGAAAACAGTACCTTTGCACTCTCCTGACTTTTCCAATCACATGAACATTCGATTGGAAGCTGTTTTGGACAACTTTTCTTTCCTTCATGCCAAACACTCGGCACACCTCCGTGCAACGTCTAGAACACGATGGGAGATGTTTTCTGTGCTGGCACAGTTTTTCCTCGCCAGACATAGTGGAAAAGCTTTTTGCTAAGATGTAGACGAGAAGAGACGCTAAAGACGAAGGTACGATGCTGTCCGGAGCTAAGAGCCGCTCCCGGGCGTCTTTCGGCAGAAGCCGCGCTAAGGAGTGCACAGTGAGCGGCACAATCGTCTTTGCGCGAAGAAGCCGCTTCTTCGCCTCCGGGAGCCGGAGAGAGCGGCACCTTTGGAAAGGTGAAGAAGGAAGCTGTACAACACTGGGATTGTGTGCGCAGCTTGCCAACTGCTAGAAAACAGTACCTTTGCACTCTCCTGACTTTTCCAATCACATGAACATTCGATTGGAAGCTGTTTTGGACAACTTTTCTTTCCTTCATGCCAAACACTCAGCACACCTCCGTGCAACGTCTAGAACACGATGGGAGATGTTTTCTGTGCTGGCACAGTTTTTCCTCGCCAGACATAGTGGAAAAGCTTTTTGCTAAGATGTAGACGAGAAGAGACGCTAAGGACTGGATGTAAGCAAATGACACTCATCTTCAAAAAAGGCAATTAGGAGGACTCGCAATCGTACAAACCAGCCAGCCTCTTTTTTATACCCAGGAAGTTGATGAAGCAGCTCTTCCTGGAAAACCTTGCCAGGCACATGAAAGACGACACAATAATGTAGTTAGCATGATTTTTCAGGGGCATTTCATGCTGAACATAACTTTAAACTCCTCTGATGAATCAACTTGACTGGTAGATGAAGGGAATATTATCTGCCTGGGCTTCAGGGAGGTTTTTGACATATCTCTACATGGCAGCACACATCCATATGGAAGCAATAGTGCAAAGGGGAGGGAATCAGTGTCTTTTCAACGATGCTGAGTGAAAAAACAAGAGGCAGTGGGCACTCTCTGAAATACAGGAGATTGCCATTGACCATCAGCAAATGATTCTTTACTGTGAGGGTGACTGAACCACGGCACAGACTGCCCAGAAAGATTGTGGAGCCTGGATCTTTGAAGACATTCAAAGTACACCCAGATAGACTCCTGGGCAAGAGGCTCTAGGTATCCTGGTTTAGGCAGGGGGATTGGGCCTGGTTAGCCCCACCAACCCCTTCCACTCTCATTCATTCTGTGCTAGTGAATTCTCTTCAAGATGCAATTCAAGCACTTGCATGACAAAGTTCTGTGAAGACAGAGATCCAAATGGACACGGCATCTAAGTTCCTTAAGCAGTGTTCAAGAAGAATGTAAAACTCTGGGACGAGTGTCTCTTCCCTAACTGAATCCCTTTCATGGGAAAATTCCCAGCTCTAGAAAGATCTTCTGATACGCATGCTTAAGACTGACACTGGCTGAGCAAATTTCTCCCTATGTGTATCCAAGACCAGTTAGGATCTTCAGCCAAAGTGCTGTCAACATAGTCACAGAATGTCTATTGTTAAGAAGTGACAACTTCCATCAGCATGGCAACTATTGGTCCACCAAATGGATGAATGGATGGGAATTATCTCCTTGGGTTAAAAACAAAAAGAAAGAGTTGGTCTTTACTTATCAATTTCATTGCAATATTGATAAGGCAAGAAAAAGACCTAAGTCCTTGACTTTCTTAACTGGAGGAAAGATTTTAAAAATTCCTTGTAAAAATGTATGATCACAATCAGACTATTGAAACCATTTGAGTAGGGAAAAAAGTTCCAAAATTGTCTAGAGAGTGGCAAAGAAGCCAAGAAAATAGGAAAGAAACAAAAAGAGGGCAAAAGAGTAAGCTTCAGTGTACAAGCTCGTTCTAGAAGTAGTCTGCCGGGGAAAGGAAGCCCCAGTTGAATTTCCAATGTATTCCTGAGCTTGATTCAGTAACTGGTCAATGTAAAAACCAATCCTTTTGTATAACTTCTTCCAGCAACAAAAACTCCAACAGGTTGACACTACCATCATGCCTGTTCCAGACATATTTCCAAGAGAAATGATGATTTTCTTGAAAACCTACTTGCATAAAAGTTGCAAGATGGTGGAGGGATTGCCACATCCTCCTTCCTCCATCTGGCTTGAAAGTAGATTTGATAAAATATGCAACAAAGCACATGATTTATAAGGTAGAGTGAAATGGATGATTTGGGAATTGATCTCTTGTTGATAGTAAACTTCACATCCACTCTGTGTGACCTTTCTAAAACAAAATGTGGAGCTGAGGCATGAATCTGCCACAACAATTGTAAAGCAAACATACACACTCCCCTTCACATGCCCCCCCTTCCACACACACCTAGGCACACACAGAGATCAGCATAGCAGATCATGAACACCTTGGAAAAGACTGAAATGCTAAACGCCTCTCTTGATGGGCAAAAGAGCTGGTGCAGTAATTCAAATGCCTGGTACAAAAATTCTGTTTCATATTTAGCTCCTATTTAAAACACAGCTTTTCATTTCATTCTATTTACAGAATATTTTCTTTTCATTTGTTTCTTTAAAATTACTTAGTTCTCACCTGTTGTATGTCTAGGAATATTTTCTTCCAAAAATAGAAAAAAATAGATGCTATCTTTTCAGCAGAAAACATTGGTTGATACAATTTTAAACCATCATGATATGGAAGAATTGTTCTGTCCCTCTCGAAGGTGGAAGAAGCATTTGGATCACAGATCATCTACAATGAAATACTTGACATGTTTAAGATGCTTTCAATCAATTTTGATCGTCAATTGCTTCTTCGTTGTAAACAGTCATTTTTCAGTGAAGGGAAAGTGTGTGTGGTATATCTACATGATGTGTTCAAACCCAGTTCCTACTAATGGCCAGGCTGAATTCCAGGAAATAACGTCCCCAATGATATTTTGCCGCCTTCTTTGGCACTTCATGAAATCTTACCATGATGAAGTGCTGAAACACAGAGATTTTCTCTTAGAGAGTGTCTCATGTTGTAACCCATCCCATGGATTTTATGCTGTAATTCTTATCTCTTTTAAAATTTGCTATCTTCTGTACAGTTTTCATGAACATTTCTGTTACAGTAGTGAATAGCACAGATAAATGTCATTTTGTACAACTTTGAATTTACCCCAAGAGCTGAGAGAAAACTTGCTCCTATACTTCAATCCCAGTTTCTTCTATAGTCCAACTTTGTTTCTCTACCACCAAGCTTCTCCTTTGTTGCTGCTCCAAGCCCCGTCCAAGCTGACCTTGAATACTTTCAGGGATGGGACACCCACAACTTCCCTGGGCAACCTGTTCCAGTGTTCCAGCACTCCCACAGTAAAAAAGGCCTTCCTTTCATCTAATATGTGTAGGAAATCATAAATCTAGGCATAGAAATTTGGAGTGCAAATTTGAAATTCTTTTGATTTGAAGCACATTTTATATGAATACTGACTTACAGATGACTAAAAGATGTTGATGGGCATTTGAGCTGACAAGTTTTGAAAAAGTGTACGGAAATTAACATTGAAACCACTAAAATTAAAAACTTCTTCCCATTTTCTTTCTCCTCTCCTATTCAAAATTGCAAATGTCAGATATCAGTGCTTCATGCAAACCTCTCAGATGCTCTCAGGGAAAAAGCATTTATTTCAGACTAAGTTGCGGTTGACGTAGAACACTGCCTTTAACAGCTGCAGTGTGCCTGGAATTCAGGGCTTCCTGTTTGAAAAAATCCTATCTCTAGGCTGAACCCTAACCCTAACCCTAGGCAGATAAATCAGCCTGGGTATAGGGATGTTCCCAAGGAAAAAAGCACTGGAAGGAGCATGTTGAGGCAATTTTTGGCTGCCCTTGGGAAGCCTTTTGCAGCTGCACTGGGTCTGGAGCTCAGGGTTTACTGATTTAAAATCCCTATCCCTTGGCGTGACCATAGGTGCAACTGGAGGCAAGTAAATCAGCCTAGGTTCAATGATGGTCCCAAGGAAAAAGCGCTGGAGGCAGCCATGTTGTGGCACTTTTCCCCTCCTCTTGGGTAGTCCTTGGCAGCTGCTGTGTTCTTGGAACTCAGGGCTTTCTGGTTAAAAAACACTAACCCTAGGCGTAACTCAAACCTTAACCCTAGGAAGGAAAATCAGCCTATGTTTCGGGATGGTCTCATGGAAATATCAGTGGTGGCAGCCAAGTTGTGTCACTTTTGCGCTCCCATTGGGATGCCTTTCGCAGCTGCAGTGTTCCTGGAGCCCAGGGCTTCCTGGTTTTAAAAGTCCTAGGCCTAAGCCTAACAGTAACCCTAGGAAGGTAAATCAGCCGCGTATTAGGGTTCTTCCTAAGGGAAAAGCCGTGAAAGCAGCCATGTTGTGGCACTTTTGCACTCCCTTTTGGATGCCTTTCACAGCTCCAGTGTGCCTGGAACTCAGGGCTTCCTGATTTTAAAAATCCTAGCCCTAGGCCGAACCCCAACCCTAAGACGAGAAAGGCAAATCAGCCAGGAATTAGGCATGTCCCCAAGGAAAAAGCTGTGGAGGCAGGCATGTTGTGGTACTTTTGCGCTCTTCTTGGGAAGTCCTTCGCAGCTGCTGTGTTCTTGGAACTCAGGGCTTTCTGGTTAATAGAACCCTTACCCTAGGCGTAACTCAAACCTTAACCCTAGGAAGGAAAATCAGCCTATGGTTCGGGATGGTCTCATGGAAATATCAGTGGTGGCAGCCAAGTTGTGTCACTTTTGCGCTCCCATTGGGATGCCTTTCGCAGCTGCAGTGTTCCTGGAGCCCAGGGCTTCCTGGTTTTAAAAGTCCTAGGCCTAAGCCTAACAGTAACCCTAGGAAGGTAAATCAGCCGAGTATTAGGGTTCTTCCTAAGGGAAAAGCCGTGAAAGCAGCCATGTTGTGGCACTTTAGCACTCCCTTTTGGATGCCTTTCACAGCTCCAGTGTGCCTGGAACTCAGGGCTTCCTGATTTTAAAAATCCTAGCCCTAGGCCGAACCCCAAGCCTAAGACGAGAAAGGCAAATCAGCCAGGAATTAGGCATGTCCCCAAGGAAAAAGCTGTGGAGGCAGGCATGTTGTGGTACTTTTGCGCTCTTCTTGGGTAGTCCTTCGCAGCTGCTGTGTTCTTGGAACTCAGGGCTTTCTGGTTAATAGAACCCTTACCCTAGGCGTAACTCAAACCTTAACCCTAGGAAGGAAAATCAGCCTATGGTTCGGGATGGTCTCATGGAAATATCAGTGGTGGCAGCCAAGTTGTGTCACTTTTGCGCTCCCCTTGGGATGCCTTTCGCAGCTGCAGTGTGCCTGGAGCCCAGGGCTTCCTGGTTTTAAAAGTCCTAGGCCTAAGCCTAACAGTAACCCTAGGAAGGTAAATCAGCCGCGTATTAGGGTTCTTCCTAAGGGAAAAGCCGTGAAAGCAGCCATGTTGTGGCACTTTTCCACTCCCTTTGGGATGCCTTTGGCAGATGAAGTAAGCCTGGAACTCAGGGCTTCCTAGTTAAAAAAATCCTAGCCCTAGGCCGAACCCCAACCCTAAGACGAGAAAGGCAAATCAGCCAGGAATTAGGCATGCCCCCAGGGAAAAAGCTGTGGAGGCAGGCACGTTGTGGTACTTTTGCGCTCTTCTTGGGAAGTCCTTCGCAGCTGCTGTGTTCTTGGAACTCAGGTCTTTCTGGTTAATAGAACCCTTACCATAGGCGTAACTCAAACCTTAACCCTAGGAAGGAAAATCAGCCTATGGTTCGGGATGGTCTCATGGAAATATCAGTGGTGGCAGCCAAGTTGCATCACTTTTGCGCTCCCCTTGGGATGCCTTTCGCAGCTGCATGTGCCTGGAGCCCAGGGCTTCCTGGTTTTAAAAGTCCTAGGCCTAAGCCTAACAGTAACCCTAGGAAGGTAAATCAGCCGGGTATTAGGGTTCTTCCTAAGGGAAAAGCCGTGAAAGCAGCCATGTTGTGGCACTTCTGCACTCCCTTTGGGATGCCTTTTGCAGATGCAGTAAGCCTGGAACTCAGGGCTTCCTAGTTAAAAATATCCTAGCCCTAGGCCGAACCCCAACCCTAAGACGAGAAAGGCAAATCAGCCAGGAATTAGGCATGTCCCCAAGGAAAAAGCTGTGGAGGCAGGCATGTTGTGGTACTTTTGCGCTCTTCTTGGGTAGTCCTTCGCAGCTGCTGTGTTCTTGGAACTCAGGGCTTTCTGGTTAATAGACCTCTTACCCTAGGCGAAACTCAAACCTTAACCCTAGGAAGGAAAATCAGCCTATGGTTCGGGATTGTCTCATGAGAATAGAAGCAGAGGCAGCCAAGTTGTGTCACTTCTGCAACCCTCTTGGGATGCCTTTCGCAGCTGCAGTGTGCCTGGAGCCCAGGGCTTCCTGGTTTTAAAAGTCCTAGGCCTAAGCCTAACAGTAACCCTAGGAAGGTAAATCAGCCGCGTATTAGGGTTCTTCCTAAGGGAAAAGCCGTGAAAGCAGCCATGTTGTGGCACTTCTGCACTCCCTTTGGGATGCCTTTGGCAGATGCAGTAAGCCTGGAACTCAGGGCTTCCTGGTTAAAAAACTCCAAGCCCTAGGCTGAACCCTAACCCTAACCCTAGGCAGATAAATCAGCCTAGGTATAGGGATGGTGCCAAGGAAAAAGCTGTGAAAGCTGCCATGTTGTTGTACTTTTGTACTCCCCTTGGGATGCCTTGAACAGCTGCAGTGTGCCTGGATCTAAGGTCTTCCTAGTTTTAAAAATCCTAGCCCTAGGCCTAAGCCTTACAGTAACCCTGGGAAGGGAAATCAGCCTGGTGTTAAGCTTCTTGCCAAGGAAAAAGCCGTGAAAGCAACCATGTTGTGGCACTTTTGCACTCCCTTTTGGATGCCTTTCACAGCTCCAGTGTGCCTGGAACTCAGGGCTTCCTGATTTTAAAAATCCTAGCCCTAGGCCGAACCCCAACCCTAAGACGAGAAAGGCAAATCAGCCAGGAATTAGGCATGTCCCCAAGGAAAAAGCTGTGGAGGCAGGCACGTTGTGGTACTTTTGCGCTCTTCTTGGGTAGTCCTTCGCAGCTGCTGTGTTCTTGGAACTCAGGGCTTTCTGGTTAATAGAACCCTTACCCTAGGCGTAACTCAAACCTTAACCCTAGGAAGGAAAATCAGCCTATGGTTCGGGATGGTCGCATGGAAATATCAGTGGTGGCAGCCAAGTTGTGTCACTTTTGCGCTCCCCTTGGGATGCATTTCGCAGCTGCAGAGTGCCTGGAGCCCAGGGCTTCCTGGTTTTAAAAGTCCTAGGCCTAAGCCTAACAGTAACCCTAGGAAGGTAAATCAGCCGGGTATTAGGGTTCTTCCTAAGGGAAAAGCCGTGAAAGCAGCCATGTTGTGGCACTTCTGCACTCCCTTTGGGATGCCTTTGGCAGATGCAGTAAGCCTGGAACTCAGGGCTTCCTGGTTAAAAAACTCCAAGCCATAGGCTGAAGCCTAACCCTATCCCCAGGAAGGAAAATCAGCCTAAGTATAGGGATCGTGCAACGTCTAGAACACGATGGGAGATGTTTTCTGTGCTGGCACAGTTTTTCCTCGCCAGACATAGTGGAAAAGCTTTTTGCTAAGATGTAGACGAGAAGAGACGCTAAAGACGAAGGTACGATGCTGTCCGGAGCTAAGAGCCGCTCCCGGGCGTCTTTCGGCAGAAGCCGCGCTAAGGAGTGCACAGTGAGCGGCACAATCGTCTTTGCGCGAAGAAGCCGCTTCTTCGCCTCCGGGAGCCGGAGAGAGCGGCACCTTCGGAAAGGTGAAGAAGGAAGCTGTACAACACTGGGATTGTGTTCGCAGCTTGCCAACTGCTAGAAAACAGTACCTTTGCACTCTCCTGACTTTTCCAATCACATGAACATTCGATTGGAAGCTGTTTTGGACAACTTTTCTTTCCTTCATGCCAAACACTCGGCACACCTCCGTGCAACGTCTAGAACACGATGGGAGATGTTTTCTGTGCTGGCACAGTTTTTCCTCGCCAGACATAGTGGAAAAGCTTTTTGCTAAGATGTAGACGAGAAGAGACGCTAAAGACGAAGGTACGATGCTGTCCGGAGCTAAGAGCCGCTCCCGGGCGTCTTTCGGCAGAAGCCGCGCTATGGAGTGCACAGTGAGCGGCACAATCGTCTTTGCGCGAAGAAGCCGCTTCTTCGCCTCCGGGAGCCGGAGAGAGCGGCACCTTCGGAAAGGTGAAGAAGGAAGCTCTACAACACTGGGATTTTGTACGCAGCTTGCCAACTGCTAGAAAACAGTACCTTTGCACTCTCCTGACTTTTCCAATCACATGAACATTCGATTGGAAGCTGTTTTGGACAACTTTTCTTTCCTTCATGCCAAACACTCGGCACACCTCCGTGCAACGTCTAGAACACGATGGGAGATGTTTTCTGTGCTGGCACAGTTTTTCCTTTCCAGACATAGTGGAAAAGCTTTTTGCTAAGATGTAGACGAGAAGAGACGCTAAAGACGAAGGTACGATGCTGTCCGGAGCTAAGAGCCGCTCCCGGGCGTCTTTCGGCAGAAGCCGCGCTAAGGAGTGCACAGTGAGCGGCACAATCGTCTTTGCGCGAAGAAGCCGCTTCTTCGCCTCCGGGAGCCGGAGAGAGCGGCACCTTCGGAAAGGTGAAGAAGGAAGCTGTACAACACTGGGATTGTGTTCGCAGCTTGCCAACTGCTAGAAAACAGTACCTTTGCACTCTCCTGACTTTTCCAATCACATGAACATTCGATTGGAAGCTGTTTTGGACAACTTTTCTTTCCTTCATGCCAAACACTCAGCACACCTCCGTGCAACGTCTAGAACACGATGGGAGATGTTTTCTGTGCTGGCACAGTTTTTCCTCGCCAGACATAGTGGAAAAGCTTTTTGCTAAGATGTAGACGAGAAGAGACGCTAAGGACTGGATGTAAGCAAATGACACTCATCTTCAAAAAAGGCAATTAGGAGGAGTCGCAATCGTACAAACCAGCCAGCCTCTTTTTTATACCCAGGAAGTTGATGAAGCAGCTCTTCCTGGAAAACCTTGCCAGGCACATGAAAGACGACACAATAATGTAGTTAGCATGATTTTTCAGGGGCATTTCATGCTGAACATAACTTTAAACTCCTCTGATGAATCAACTTGACTGGTAGATGAAGGGAATATTATCTGCCTGGGCTTCAGGGAGGTTTTTGACATATCTCTACATGGCAGCACACATCCATATGGAAGCAATAGTGCAAAGGGGAGGGAATCAGTGTCTTTTCAACGATGCTGAGTGAAAAAACAAGAGGCAGTGGGCACTCTCTGAAATACAGGAGATTGCCATTGACCATCAGCAAATGATTCTTTACTGTGAGGGTGACTGAACCACGGCACAGACTGCCCAGAAAGATTGTGGAGCCTGGATCTTTGAAGACATTCAAAGTACACCCAGATAGACTCCTGGGCAAGAGGCTCTAGGTATCCTGGTTTAGGCAGGGGGATTGGGCCTGGTTAGCCCCACCAACCCCTTCCACTCTCATTCATTCTGTGCTAGTGAATTCTCTTCAAGATGCAATTCAAGCACTTGCATGACAAAGTTCTGTGAAGACAGAGATCCAAATGGACACGGCATCTAAGTTCCTTAAGCAGTGTTCAAGAAGAATGTAAAACTCTGGGACGAGTGTCTCTTCCCTAACTGAATCCCTTTCATGGGAAAATTCCCAGCTCTAGAAAGATCTTCTGATACGCATGCTTAAGACTGACACTGGCTGAGCAAATTTCTCCCTATGTGTATCCAAGACCAGTTAGGATCTTCAGCCAAAGTGCTGTCAACATAGTCACAGAATGTCTATTGTTAAGAAGTGACAACTTCCATCAGCATGGCAACTATTGGTCCACCAAATGGATGAATGGATGGGAATTATCTCCTTGGGTTAAAAACAAAAAGAAAGAGTTGGTCTTTACTTATCAATTTCATTGCAATATTGATAAGGCAAGAAAAAGACCTAAGTCCTTGACTTTCTTAACTGGAGGAAAGATTTTAAAAATTCCTTGTAAAAATGTATGATCACAATCAGACTATTGAAACCATTTGAGTTGGGAAAAAAGTTCCAAAATTGTCTAGAGAGTGGCAAAGAAGCCAAGAAAATAGGAAAGAAACAAAAAGAGGGCAAAAGAGTAAGCTTCAGTGTACAAGCTCGTTCTAGAAGTAGTCTGCCGGGGAAAGGAAGCCCCAGTTGAATTTCCAATGTATTCCTGAGCTTGATTCAGTAACTGGTCAATGTAAAAACCAATCCTTTTGTATAACTTCTTCCAGCAACAAAAACTCCAACAGGTTGACACTACCATCATGCCTGTTCCAGACATATTTCCAAGAGAAATGATGATTTTCTTGAAAACCTACTTGCATAAAAGTTGCAAGATGGTGGAGGGATTGCCACATCCTCCTTCCTCCATCTGGCTTGAAAGTAGATTTGATAAAATATGCAACAAAGCACATGATTTCTAAGGTAGAGTGAAATGGATGATTTGGGAATTGATCTCTTGTTGATAGTAAACTTCACATCCACTCTGTGTGACCTTTCTAAAACAAAATGTGGAGCTGAGGCATGAATCTGCCACAACAATTGTAAAGCAAACATACACACTCCCCTTCACATGCCCCCCCTTCCACACACACCTAGGCACACACAGAGATCAGCATAGCAGATCATGAACACCTTGGAAAAGACTGAAATGCTAAACGCCTCTCTTGATGGGCAAAAGAGCTGGTGCAGTAATTCAAATGCCTGGTACAAAAATTCTGTTTCATATTTAGCTCCTATTTAAAACACAGCTTTTCATTTCATTCTATTTACAGAATATTTTCTTTTCATTTGTTTCTTTAAAATTACTTAGTTCTCACCTGTTGTATGTCTAGGAATATTTTCTTCCAAAAATAGAAAAAAATAGATGCTATCTTTTCAGCAGAAAACATTGGTTGATACAATTTTAAACCATCATGATATGGAAGAATTGTTCTGTCCCTCTCGAAGGTGGAAGAAGCATTTGGATCACAGATCATCTACAATGAAATACTTGACATGTTTAAGATGCTTTCAATCAATTTTGATCGTCAATTGCTTCTTCGTTGTAAACAGTCATTTTTCAGTGAAGGGAAAGTGTGTGTGGTATATCTACATGATGTGTTCAAACCCAGTTCCTACTAATGGCCAGGCTGAATTCCAGGAAATAACGTCCCCAATGATATTTTGCCGCCTTCTTTGGCACTTCATGAAATCTTACCATGATGAAGTGCTGAAACACAGAGATTTTCTCTTAGAGAGTGTCTCATGTTGTAACCCATCCCATGGATTTTATGCTGTAATTCTTATCTCTTTTAAAATTTGCTATCTTCTGTACAGTTTTCATGAACATTTCTGTTACAGTAGTGAATAGCACAGATAAATGTCATTTTGTACAACTTTGAATTTACCCCAAGAGCTGAGAGAAAACTTGCTCCTATACTTCAATCCCAGTTTCTTCTATAGTCCAACTTTGTTTCTCTACCACCAAGCTTCTCCTTTGTTGCTGCTCCAAGCCCCGTCCAAGCTGACCTTGAATACTTTCAGGGATGGGACACCCACAACTTCCCTGGGCAACCTGTTCCAGTGTTCCAGCACTCCCACAGTAAAAAAGGCCTTCCTTTCATCTAATATGTGTAGGAAATCATAAATCTAGGCATAGAAATTTGGAGTGCAAATTTGAAATTCTTTTGATTTGAAGCACATTTTATATGAATACTGACTTACAGATGACTAAAAGATGTTGATGGGCATTTGAGCTGACAAGTTTTGAAAAAGTGTACGGAAATTAACATTGAAACCACTAAAATTAAAAACTTCTTCCCATTTTCTTTCTCCTCTCCTATTCAAAATTGCAAATGTCAGATATCAGTGCTTCATGCAAACCTCTCAGATGCTCTCAGGGAAAAAGCATTTATTTCAGACTAAGTTGCGGTTGACGTAGAACACTGCCTTTAACAGCTGCAGTGTGCCTGGAATTCAGGGCTTCCTGTTTGAAAAAATCCTATCTCTAGGCTGAACCCTAACCCTAACCCTAGGCAGATAAATCAGCCTGGGTATAGGGATGTTCCCAAGGAAAAAAGCACTGGAAGGAGCATGTTGAGGCAATTTTTGGCTGCCCTTGGGAAGCCTTTTGCAGCTGCACTGGGTCTGGAGCTCAGGGTTTACTGATTTAAAATCCCTATCCCTTGGCGTGACCATAGGTGCAACTGGAGGCAAGTAAATCAGCCTAGGTTCAATGATGGTCCCAAGGAAAAAGCGCTGGAGGCAGCCATGTTGTGGCACTTTTCCCCTCCTCTTGGGTAGTCCTTGGCAGCTGCTGTGTTCTTGGAACTCAGGGCTTTCTGGTTAAAAAAACACTAACCCTAGGCGTAACTCAAACCTTAACCCTAGGAAGGAAAATCAGCCTATGTTTCGGGATGGTCTCATGGAAATATCAGTGGTGGCAGCCAAGTTGTGTCACTTTTGCGCTCCCATTGGGATGCCTTTCGCAGCTGCAGTGTTCCTGGAGCCCAGGGCTTCCTGGTTTTAAAAGTCCTAGGCCTAAGCCTAACAGTAACCCTAGGAAGGTAAATCAGCCGCGTATTAGGGTTCTTCCTAAGGGAAAAGCCGTGAAAGCAGCCATGTTGTGGCACTTTTGCACTCCCTTTTGGATGCCTTTCACAGCTCCAGTGTGCCTGGAACTCAGGGCTTCGTGATTTTAAAAATCCTAGCCCTAGGCCGAACCCCAACCCTAAGACGAGAAAGGCAAATCAGCCAGGAATTAGGCATGTCCCCAAGGAAAAAGCTGTGGAGGCAGGCATGTTGTGGTACTTTTGCGCTCTTCTTGGGAAGTCCTTCGCAGCTGCTGTGTTCTTGGAAGTCAGGGCTTTCTGGTTAATAGAACCCTTACCCTAGGCGTAACTCAAACCTTAACCCTAGGAAGGAAAATCAGCCTATGGTTCGGGATGGTCTCATGGAAATATCAGTGGTGGCAGCCAAGTTGTGTCACTTTTGCGCTCCCATTGGGATGCCTTTCGCAGCTGCAGTGTTCCTGGAGCCCAGGGCTTCCTGGTTTTAAAAGTCCTAGGCCTAAGCCTAACAGTAACCCTAGGAAGGTAAATCAGCCGAGTATTAGGGTTCTTCCTAAGGGAAAAGCCGTGAAAGCAGCCATGTTGTGGCACTTTAGCACTCCCTTTTGGATGCCTTTCACAGCTCCAGTGTGCCTGGAACTCAGGGCTTCCTGATTTTAAAAATCCTAGCCCTAGGCCGAACCCCAACCCTAAGACGAGAAAGGCAAATCAGCCAGGAATTAGGCATGTCCCCAAGGAAAAAGCTGTGGAGGCAGGCATGTTGTGGTACTTTTGCGCTCTTCTTGGGTAGTCCTTCGCAGCTGCTGTGTTCTTGGAACTCAGGGCTTTCTGGTTAATAGAACCCTTACCCTAGGCGTAACTCAAACCTTAACCCTAGGAAGGAAAATCAGCCTATGTTTCGGGATGGTCTCATGGAAATATCAGTGGTGGCAGCCAAGTTGTGTCACTTTTGCGCTCCCCTTGGGATGCCTTTCGCAGCTGCAGTGTGCCTGGAGCCCAGGGCTTCCTGGTTTTAAAAGTCCTAGGCCTAAGCCTAACAGTAACCCTAGGAAGGTAAATCAGCCGCGTATTAGGGTTCTTCCTAAGGGAAAAGCCATGAAAGCAGCCATGTTGTGGCACTTTTCCACTCCCTTTGGGATGCCTTTGGCAGATGAAGTAAGCCTGGAACTCAGGGCTTCCTAGTTAAAAAAATCCTAGCCCTAGGCCGAACCCCAACCCTAAGACGAGAAAGGCAAATCAGCCAGGAATTAGGCATGCCCCCAGGGAAAAAGCTGTGGAGGCAGGCACATTGTGGTACTTTTGCGCTCTTCTTGGGTAGTCCTTCGCAGCTGCTGTGTTCTTGGAACTCAGGTCTTTCTGGTTAATAGAACCCTTACCATAGGCGTAACTCAAACCTTAACCCTAGGAAGGAAAATCAGCCTATGGTTGGGGATGGTCTCATGGAAATATCAGTGGTGGCAGCCAAGTTGCGTCACTTTTGCGCTCCCCTTGGGATGCCTTTCGCAGCTGCATGTGCCTGGAGCCCAGGGCTTCCTGGTTTTAAAAGTCCTAGGCCTAAGCCTAACAGTAACCCTAGGAAGGTAAATCAGCCGCGTATTAGGGTTCTTCCTAAGGGAAAAGCCGTGAAAGCAGCCATGTTTTGGAACTTCTGCACTCCCTTTGGGATGCCTTTGGCAGATGCAGTAAGCCTGGAACTCAGGGCTTCCTGGTTAAAAAACTCCAAGCCCTAGGCTGAACCCTAACCCTAACCCTAGGCAGATAAATCAGCCTAGGTATAGGGATGGTGCCAAGGAAAAAGCTGTGAAAGCTGCCATGTTGTTGTACTTTTGTACTCCCCTTGGGATGCCTTGAACAGCTGCAGTGTGCCTGGATCTAAGGTCTTCCTAGTTTTAAAAATCCTAGCCCTAGGCCTAAGCCTTACAGTAACCCTGGGAAGGGAAATCAGCCTGGTGTTAAGCTTCTTGCCAAGGAAAAAGCCGTGAAAGCAACCATGTTGTGGCACTTTTGCACTCCCTTTTGGATGCCTTTCACAGCTCCAGTGTGCCTGGAACTCAGGGCTTCCTGATTTTAAAAATCCTAGCCCTAGGCCGAACCCCAACCCTAAGACGAGAAAGGCAAATCAGCCAGGAATTAGGCATGTCCCCAAGGAAAAAGCTGTGGAGGCAGGCACGTTGTGGTACTTTTGCGCTCTTCTTGGGTAGTCCTTCGCAGCTGCTGTGTTCTTGGAACTCAGGGCTTTCTGGTTAATAGAACCCTTACCCTAGGCGTAACTCATACCTTAACCCTAGGAAGGAAAATCAGCCTATGGTTCGGGATGGTCTCATGGAAATATCAGTGGTGGCAGCCAAGTTGTGTCACTTTTGCGCTCCCCTTGGGATGCATTTCGCAGCTGCAGAGTGCCTGGAGCCCAGGGCTTCCTGGTTTTAAAAGTCCTAGGCCTAAGCCTAACAGTAACCCTAGGAAGGTAAATCAGCCGGGTATTAGGGTTCTTCCTAAGGGAAAAGCCGTGAAAGCAGCCATGTTGTGGCACTTCTGCACTCCCTTTGGGATGCCTTTGGCAGATGCAGTAAGCCTGGAACTCAGGGCTTCCTGGTTAAAAAACTCCAAGCCATAGGCTGAAGCCTAACCCTATCCCCAGGAAGGAAAATCAGCCTAAGTATAGGGATCGTGCAACGTCTAGAACACGATGGGAGATGTTTTCTGTGCTGGCACAGTTTTTCCTCGCCAGACATAGTGGAAAAGCTTTTTGCTAAGATGTAGACGGGAAGAGACGCCAAATACGAAGGTACGATGCTCTCCGGAGCTAAGAGCTGCTCCCGGGCGTCTTTCGGCAGAAGCCGCGCTAAGGAGTGCACAGTGAGCGGCACAATCGTCTTTGCGCGAAGAAGCCGCTTCTTCGCCTCCGGGAGCCGGAGAGAGCGGCACCTTCGGAAAGGTGAAGAAGGAAGCTGTACAACACTGGGATTGTGTGCGCAGCTTGCCAACTGCTAGAAAACAGTACCTTTGCACTCTCCTGACTTTTCCAATCACATGAACATTCGATTGGAAGCTGTTTTGGACAACTTTTCTTTCCTTCATGCCAAACACTCGGCACACCTCCGTGCAACGTCTAGAACACGATGGGAGATGTTTTCTGTGCTGGCACAGTTTTTCCTCGCCAGACATAGTGGAAAAGCTTTTTGCTAAGATGTAGACGAGAAGAGACGCTAAAGACGAAGGTACGATGCTGTCCGGAGCTAAGAGCCGCTCCCGGGCGTCTTTCGGCAGAAGCCGCGCTAAGGAGTGCACAGTGAGCGGCACAATCGTCTTTGCGCGAAGAAGCCGCTTCTTCGCCTCCGGGAGCCGGAGAGAGCGGCACCTTCGGAAAGGTGAAGAAGGAAGCTGTACAACACTGGGATTGTGTTCGCAGCTTGCCAACTGCTAGAAAACAGTACCTTTGCACTCTCCTGACTTTTCCAATCACATGAACATTCGATTGGAAGCTGTTTTGGACAACTTTTCTTTCCTTCATGCCAAACACTCGGCACACCTCCGTGCAACGTCTAGAACACGATGGGAGATGTTTTCTGTGCTGGCACAGTTTTTCCTCGCCAGACATAGTGGAAAAGCTTTTTGCTAAGATGTAGACGAGAAGAGACGCTAAAGACGAAGGTACGATGCTGTCCGGAGCTAAGAGCCGCTCCCGGGCGTCTTTCGGCAGAAGCCGCGCTAAGGAGTGCACAGTGAGCGGCACAATCGTCTTTGCGCGAAGAAGCCGCTTCTTCGCCTCCGGGAGCCGGAGAGAGCGGCACCTTCGGAAAGGTGAAGAAGGAAGCTGTACAACACTGGGATTGTGTGCGCAGCTTGCCAACTGCTAGAAAACAGTACCTTTGCACTCTCCTGACTTTTCCAATCACATGAACATTCGATTGGAAGCTGTTTTGGACAACTTTTCTTTCCTTCATGCCAAACACTCGGCACACCTCCGTGCAACGTCTAGAACACGATGGGAGATGTTTTCTGTGCTGGCACAGTTTTTCCTCGCCAGACATAGTGGAAAAGCTTTTTGCTAAGATGTAGACGAGAAGAGACGCTAAAGACGAAGGTACGATGCTCTCCGGAGCTAAGAGCTGCTCCCGGGCGTCTTTCGGCAGAAGCCGCGCTAAGGAGTGCACAGTGAGCGGCACAATCGTCTTTGCGCGAAGAAGCCGCTTCTTCGCCTCCGGGAGCCGGAGAGAGCGGCACCTTCGGAAAGGTGAAGAAGGAAGCTGTACAACACTGGGATTGTGTGCGCAGCTTGCCAACTGCTAGAAAACAGTACCTTTGCACTCTCCTGACTTTTCCAATCACATGAACATTCGATTGGAAGCTGTTTTGGACAACTTTTCTTTCCTTCATGCCAAACACTCGGCACACCTCCGTGCAACGTCTAGAACACGATGGGAGATGTTTTCTGTGCTGGCACAGTTTTTCCTCGCCAGACATAGTGGAAAAGCTTTTTGCTAAGATGTAGACGAGAAGAGACGCTAAAGACGAAGGTACGATGCTGTCCGGAGCTAAGAGCCGCTCCCGGGCGTCTTTCGGCAGAAGCCGCGCTAAGGAGTGCACAGTGAGCGGCACAATCGTCTTTGCGCGAAGAAGCCGCTTCTTCGCCTCCGGGAGCCGGAGAGAGCGGCACCTTCGGAAAGGTGAAGAAGGAAGCTGTACAACACTGGGATTGTGTTCGCAGCTTGCCAACTGCTAGAAAACAGTACCTTTGCACTCTCCTGACTTTTCCAATCACATGAACATTCGATTGGAAGCTGTTTTGGACAACTTTTCTTTCCTTCATGCCAAACACTCGGCACACCTCCGTGCAACGTCTAGAACACGATGGGAGATGTTTTCTGTGCTGGCACAGTTTTTCCTCGCCAGACATAGTGGAAAAGCTTTTTGCTAAGATGTAGACGAGAAGAGACGCTAAAGACGAAGGTACGATGCTGTCCGGAGCTAAGAGCCGCTCCCGGGCGTCTTTCGGCAGAAGCCGCGCTAAGGAGTGCACAGTGAGCGGCACAATCGTCTTTGCGCGAAGAAGCCGCTTCTTCGCCTCCGGGAGCCGGAGAGAGCGGCACCTTCGGAAAGGTGAAGAAGGAAGCTGTACAACACTGGGATTGTGTGCGCAGCTTGCCAACTGCTAGAAAACAGTACCTTTGCACTCTCCTGACTTTTCCAATCACATGAACATTCGATTGGAAGCTGTTTTGGACAACTTTTCTTTCCTTCATGCCAAACACTCGGCACACCTCCGTGCAACGTCTAGAACACGATGGGAGATGTTTTCTGTGCTGGCACAGTTTTTCCTCGCCAGACATAGTGGAAAAGCTTTTTGCTAAGATGTAGACGAGAAGAGACGCTAAAGACGAAGGTACGATGCTCTCCGGAGCTAAGAGCTGCTCCCGGGCGTCTTTCGGCAGAAGCCGCGCTAAGGAGTGCACAGTGAGCGGCACAATCGTCTTTGCGCGAAGAAGCCGCTTCTTCGCCTCCGGGAGCCGGAGAGAGCGGCACCTTCGGAAAGGTGAAGAAGGAAGCTGTACAACACTGGGATTGTGTGCGCAGCTTGCCAACTGCTAGAAAACAGTACCTTTGCACTCTCCTGACTTTTCCAATCACATGAACATTCGATTGGAAGCTGTTTTGGACAACTTTTCTTTTCTTCATGCCAAACACTCGGCACACCTCCGTGCAACGTCTAGAACACGATAGGAGATGTTTTCTGTGCTGGCACAGTTTTTCCTCGCCAGACATAGTGGAAAAGCTTTTTGCTAAGATGTAGACGAGAAGAGACGCTAAGGACTGGATGTAAGCAAATGACACTCATCTTCAAAAAAGGCAATTAGGAGGACTCGCAATCGTACAAACCAGCCAGCCTCTTTTTTATACCCAGGAAGTTGATGAAGCAGCTCTTCCTGGAAAACCTTGCCAGGCACATGAAAGACGACACAATAATGTAGTTAGCATGATTTTTCAGGGGCATTTCATGCTGAACATAACTTTAAACTCCTCTGATGAATCAACTTGACTGGTAGATGAAGGGAATATTATCTGCCTGGGCTTCAGGGAGGTTTTTGACATATCTCTACATGGCAGCACACATCCATATGGAAGCAATAGTGCAAAGGGGAGGGAATCAGTGTCTTTTCAACGATGCTGAGTGAAAAAACAAGAGGCAGTGGGCACTCTCTGAAATACAGGAGATTGCCATTGACCATCAGCAAATGATTCTTTACTGTGAGGGTGACTGAACCACGGCACAGACTGCCCAGAAAGATTGTGGAGCCTGGATCTTTGAAGACATTCAAAGTACACCCAGATAGACTCCTGGGCAAGAGGCTCTAGGTATCCTGGTTTAGGCAGGGGGATTGGGCCTGGTTAGCCCCACCAACCCCTTCCACTCTCATTCATTCTGTGCTAGTGAATTCTCTTCAAGATGCAATTCAAGCACTTGCATGACAAAGTTCTGTGAAGACAGAGATCCAAATGGACACGGCATCTAAGTTCCTTAAGCAGTGTTCAAGAAGAATGTAAAACTCTGGGACGAGTGTCTCTTCCCTAACTGAATCCCTTTCATGGGAAAATTCCCAGCTCTAGAAAGATCTTCTGATACGCATGCTTAAGACTGACACTGGCTGAACAAATTTCTCCCTATGTGTATCCAAGACCAGTTAGGATCTTCAGCCAAAGTGCTGTCAACATAGTCACAGAATGTCTATTGTTAAGAAGTGACAACTTCCATCAGCATGGCAACTATTGGTCCACCAAATGGATGAATGGATGGGAATTATCTACTTGGGTTAAAAACAAAAAGAAAGAGTTGGTCTTTACTTATCAATTTCATTGCAATATTGATAAGGCAAGAAAAAGACCTAAGTCCTTGACTTTCTTAACTGGAGGAAAGATTTAAAAAATTCCTTGTAAAAATGTATGATCACAATCAGACTATTGAAACCATTTGAGTTGGGAAAAAAGTTCCAAAATTGTCTAGAGAGTGGCAAAGAAGCCAAGAAAATAGGAAAGAAACAAAAAGAGGGCAAAAGAGTAAGCTTCAGTGTACAAGCTCGTTCTAGAAGTAGTCTGCCGGGGAAAGGAAGCCCCAGTTGAATTTCCAATGTATTCCTGAGCTTGATTCAGTAACTGGTCAATGTAAAAACCAATCCTTTTGTATAACTTCTTCCAGCAACAAAAACTCCAACAGGTTGACACTACCATCATGCCTGTTCCAGACATATTTCAAAGAGAAATGATGATTTTCTTGAAAACCTACTTGCATAAAAGTTGCAAGATGGTGGAGGGATTGCCACATCCTCCTTCCTCCATCTGGCTTGAAAGTAGATTTGATAAAATATGCAACAAAGCACATGATTTATAAGGTAGAGTGAAATGGATGATTTGGGAATTGATCTCTTGTTGATAGTAAACTTCACATCCACTCTGTGTGACCTTTCTAAAACAAAATGTGGAGCTGAGGCATGAATCTGCCACAACAATTGTAAAGCAAACATACACACTCCCCTTCACATGCCCCCCCTTCCACACACACCTAGGCACACACAGAGATCAGCATAGCAGATCATGAACACCTTGGAAAAGACTGAAATGCTAAACGCCTCTCTTGATGGGCAAAAGAGCTGGTGCAGTAATTCAAATGCCTGGTACAAAAATTCTGTTTCATATTTAGCTCCTATTTAAAACACAGCTTTTCATTTCATTCTATTTACAGAATATTTTCTTTTCATTTGTTTCTTTAAAATTACTTAGTTCTCACCTGTTGTATGTCTAGGAATATTTTCTTCCAAAAATAGAAAAAAATAGATGCTATCTTTTCAGCAGAAAACATTGGTTGATACAATTTTAAACCATCATGATATGGAAGAATTGTTCTGTCCCTCTCGAAGGTGGAAGAAGCATTTGGATCACAGATCATCTACAATGAAATACTTGACATGTTTAAGATGCTTTCAATCAATTTTGATCGTCAATTGCTTCTTCGTTGTAAACAGTCATTTTTCAGTGAAGGGAAAGTGTGTGTGGTATATCTACATGATGTGTTCAAACCCAGTTCCTACTAATGGCCAGGCTGAATTCCAGGAAATAACGTCCCCAATGATATTTTGCCGCCTTCTTTGGCACTTCATGAAATCTTACCATGATGAAGTGCTGAAACACAGAGATTTTCTCTTAGAGAGTGTCTCATGTTGTAACCCATCCCATGGATTTTATGCTGTAATTCTTATCTCTTTTAAAATTTGCTATCTTCTGTACAGTTTTCATGAACATTTCTGTTACAGTAGTGAATAGCACAGATAAATGTCATTTTGTACAACTTTGAATTTACCCCAAGAGCTGAGAGAAAACTTGCTCCTATACTTCAATCCCAGTTTCTTCTATAGTCCAACTTTGTTTCTCTACCACCAAGCTTCTCCTTTGTTGCTGCTCCAAGCCCCGTCCAAGCTGACCTTGAATACTTTCAGGGATGGGACACCCACAACTTCCCTGGGCAACCTGTTCCAGTGTTCCAGCACTCCCACAGTAAAAAAGGCCTTCCTTTCATCTAATATGTGTAGGAAATCATAAATCTAGGCATAGAAATTTGGAGTGCAAATTTGAAATTCTTTTGATTTGAAGCACATTTTATATGAATACTGACTTACAGATGACTAAAAGATGTTGATGGGCATTTGAGCTGACAAGTTTTGAAAAAGTGTACGGAAATTAACATTGAAACCACTAAAATTAAAAACTTCTTCCCATTTTCTTTCTCCTCTCCTATTCAAAATTGCAAATGTCAGATATCAGTGCTTCATGCAAACCTCTCAGATGCTCTCAGGGAAAAAGCATTTATTTCAGACTAAGTTGCGGTTGACGTAGAACACTGCCTTTAACAGCTGCAGTGTGCCTGGAATTCAGGGCTTCCTGTTTGAAAAAATCCTATCTCTAGGCTGAACCCTAACCCTAACCCTAGGCAGATAAATCAGCCTGGGTATAGGGATGTTCCCAAGGAAAAAAGCACTGGAAGGAGCATGTTGAGGCAATTTTTGGCTGCCCTTGGGAAGCCTTTTGCAGCTGCACTGGGTCTGGAGCTCAGGGTTTACTGATTTAAAATCCCTATCCCTTGGCGTGACCATAGGTGCAACTGGAGGCAAGTAAATCAGCCTAGGTTCAATGATGGTCCCAAGGAAAAAGCGCTGGAGGCAGCCATGTTGTGGCACTTTTCCCCTCCTCTTGGGTAGTCCTTGGCAGCTGCTGTGTTCTTGGAACTCAGGGCTTTCTGGTTAAAAAAACACTAACCCTAGGCGTAACTCAAACCTTAACCCTAGGAAGGAAAATCAGCCTATGTTTCGGGATGGTCTCATGGAAATATCAGTGGTGGCAGCCAAGTTGTGTCACTTTTGCGCTCCCATTGGGATGCCTTTCGCAGCTGCAGTGTTCCTGGAGCCCAGGGCTTCCTGGTTTTAAAAGTCCTAGGCCTAAGCCTAACAGTAACCCTAGGAAGGTAAATCAGCCGCGTATTAGGGTTCTTCCTAAGGGAAAAGCCGTGAAAGCAGCCATGTTGTGGCACTTTTGCACTCCCTTTTGGATGCCTTTCACAGCTCCAGTGTGCCTGGAACTCAGGGCTTCCTGATTTTAAAAATCCTAGCCCTAGGCCGAACCCCAAGCCTAAGACGAGAAAGGCAAATCAGCCAGGAATTAGGCATGTCCCCAAGGAAAAAGCTGTGGAGGCAGGCATGTTGTGGTACTTTTGCGCTCTTCTTGGGAAGTCCTTCGCAGCTGCTGTGTTCTTGGAACTCAGGGCTTTCTGGTTAATAGAACCCTTACCCTAGGCGTAACTCAAACCTTAACCCTAGGAAGGAAAATCAGCCTATGGTTCGGGATGGTCTCATGGAAATATCAGTGGTGGCAGCCAAGTTGTGTCACTTTTGCGCTCCCATTGGGATGCCTTTCGCAGCTGCAGTGTTCCTGGAGCCCAGGGCTTCCTGGTTTTAAAAGTCCTAGGCCTAAGCCTAACAGTAACCCTAGGAAGGTAAATCAGCCGAGTATTAGGGTTCTTCCTAAGGGAAAAGCCGTGAAAGCAGCCATGTTGTGGCACTTTAGCACTCCCTTTTGGATGCCTTTCACAGCTCCAGTGTGCCTGGAACTCAGGGCTTCCTGATTTTAAAAATCCTAGCCCTAGGCCGAACCCCAACCCTAAGACGAGAAAGGCAAATCAGCCAGGAATTAGGCATGCCCCCAGGGAAAAAGCTGTGGAGGCAGGCACGTTGTGGTACTTTTGCGCTCTTCTTGGGTAGTCCTTCGCAGCTGCTGTGTACTTGGAACTCAGGGCTTTCTGGTTAATAGAACCCTTACCCTAGGCGTAACTCAAACCTTAACCCTAGGAAGGAAAATCAGCCTATGGTTCGGGATGGTCTCATGGAAATATCAGTGGTGGCAGCCAAGTTGCGTCACTTTTGCGCTCCCCTTGGGATGCCTTTCGCAGCTGCATGTGCCTGGAGCCCAGGGCTTCCTGGTTTTAAAAGTCCTAGGCCTAAGCCTAACAGTAACCCTAGGAAGGTAAATCAGCCGGGTATTAGGGTTCTTCCTAAGGGAAAAGCCGTGAAAGCAGCCATGTTGTGGCACTTCTGCACTCCCTTTGGGATGCCTTTGGCAGATGCAGTAAGCCTGGAACTCAGGGCTTCCTAGTTAAAAATATCCTAGCCCTAGGCCGAACCCCAACCCTAAGACGAGAAAGGCAAATCAGCCAGGAATTAGGCATGTCCCCAAGGAAAAAGCTGTGGAGGCAGGCATGTTGTGGTACTTTTGCGCTCTTCTTGGGTAGTCCTTCGCAGCTGCTGTGTTCTTGGAACTCAGGGCTTTCTGGTTAATAGACCTCTTACCCTAGGCGAAACTCAAACCTTAACCCTAGGAAGGAAAATCAGCCTATGGTTCGGGATTGTCTCATGAGAATAGAAGCAGAGGCAGCCAAGTTGTGTCACTTCTGCAACCCTCTTGGGATGCCTTTCGCAGCTGCAGTGTGCCTGGAGCCCAGGGCTTCCTGGTTTTAAAAGTCCTAGGCCTAAGCCTAACAGTAACCCCAGGAAGGTAAATCAGCCGCGTATTAGGGTTCTTCCTAAGGGAAAAGCCGTGAAAGCAGCCATGTTGTGGCACTTCTGCACTCCCTTTGGGATGCCTTTGGCAGATGCAGTAAGCCTGGAACTCAGGGCTTCCTGGTTAAAAAACTCCAAGCCCTAGGCTGAACCCTAACCCTAACCCTAGGCAGATAAATCAGCCTAGGTATAGGGATGGTGCCAAGGAAAAAGCTGTGAAAGCTGCCATGTTGTTGTACTTTTGTACTCCCCTTGGGATGCCTTGAACAGCTGCAGTGTGCCTGGATCTAAGGTCTTCCTAGTTTTAAAAATCCTAGCCCTAGGCCTAAGCCTTACAGTAACCCTGGGAAGGGAAATCAGCCTGGTGTTAAGCTTCTTGCCAAGGAAAAAGCCGTGAAAGCAACCATGTTGTGGCACTTTTGCACTCCCTTTTGGATGCCTTTCACAGCTCCAGTGTGCCTGGAACTCAGGGCTTCCTGATTTTAAAAATCCTAGCCCTAGGCCGAACCCCAACCCTAAGACGAGAAAGGCAAATCAGCCAGGAATTAGGCATGTCCCCAAGGAAAAAGCTGTGGAGGCAGGCACGTTGTGGTACTTTTGCGCTCTTCTTGGGTAGTCCTTCGCAGCTGCTGTGTTCTTGGAACTCAGGGCTTTCTGGTTAATAGAACCCTTACCCTAGGCGTAACTCAAACCTTAACCCTAGGAAGGAAAATCAGCCTATGGTTCGGGATGGTCTCATGGAAATATCAGTGGTGGCAGCCAAGTTGTGTCACTTTTGCGCTCCCCTTGGGATGCATTTCGCAGCTGCAGAGTGCCTGGAGCCCAGGGCTTCCTGGTTTTAAAAGTCCTAGGCCTAAGCCTAACAGTAACCCTAGGAAGGTAAATCAGCCGGGTATTAGGGTTCTTCCTAAGGGAAAAGCCGTGAAAGCAGCCATGTTGTGGCACTTCTGCACTCCCTTTGGGATGCCTTTGGCAGATGCAGTAAGCCTGGAACTCAGGGCTTCCTGGTTAAAAAACTCCAAGCCATAGGCTGAAGCCTAACCCTATCCCCAGGAAGGAAAATCAGCCCAAGTATAGGGATCGTGCAACGTCTAGAACACGATGGGAGATGTTTTCTGTGCTGGCACAGTTTTTCCTCGCCAGACATAGTGGAAAAGCTTTTTGCTAAGATGTAGACGAGAAGAGACGCTAAAGACGAAGGTACGATGCTGTCCGGAGCTAAGAGCCGCTCCCGGGCGTCTTTCGGCAGAAGCCGCGCTAAGGAGTGCACAGTGAGCGGCACAATCGTCTTTGCGCGAAGAAGCCGCTTCTTCGCCTCCGGGAGCCGGAGAGAGCGGCACCTTCGGAAAGGTGAAGAAGGAAGCTGTACAACACTGGGATTGTGTGCGCAGCTTGCCAACTGCTAGAAAACAGTACCTTTGCACTCTCCTGACTTTTCCAATCACATGAACATTCGATTGGAAGCTGTTTTGGACAACTTTTCTTTCCTTCATGCCAAACACTCGGCACACCTCCGTGCAACGTCTAGAACACGATGGGAGATGTTTTCTGTGCTGGCACAGTTTTTCCTCGCCAGACATAGTGGAAAAGCTTTTTGCTAAGATGTAGACGAGAAGAGACGCTAAAGACGAAGGTACGATGCTGTCCGGAGCTAAGAGCCGCTCCCGGGCGTCTTTCGGCAGAAGCCGCGCTAAGGAGTGCACAGTGAGCGGCACAATCGTCTTTGCGCGAAGAAGCCGCTTCTTCGCCTCCGGGAGCCGGAGAGAGCGGCACCTTCGGAAAGGTGAAGAAGGAAGCTGTACAACACTGGGATTGTGTGCGCAGCTTGCCAACTGCTAGAAAACAGTACCTTTGCACTCTCCTGACTTTTCCAATCACATGAACATTCGATTGGAAGCTGTTTTGGACAACTTTTCTTTCCTTCATGCCAAACACTCGGCACACCTCCGTGCAACGTCTAGAACACGATGGGAGATGTTTTCTGTGCTGGCACAGTTTTTCCTCGCCAGACATAGTGGAAAAGCTTTTTGCTAAGATGTAGACGAGAAGAGACGCTAAAGACGAAGGTACGATGCTGTCCGGAGCTAAGAGCCGCTCCCGGGCGTCTTTCGGCAGAAGCCGCGCTAAGGAGTGCACAGTGAGCGGCACAATCGTCTTTGCGCGAAGAAGCCGCTTCTTCGCCTCCGGGAGCCGGAGAGAGCGGCACCTTTGGAAAGGTGAAGAAGGAAGCTGTACAACACTGGGATTGTGTGCGCAGCTTGCCAACTGCTAGAAAACAGTACCTTTGCACTCTCCTGACTTTTCCAATCACATGAACATTCGATTGGAAGCTGTTTTGGACAACTTTTCTTTCCTTCATGCCAAACACTCGGCACACCTCCGTGCAACGTCTAGAACACGATAGGAGATGTTTTCTGTGCTGGCACAGTTTTTCCTCGCCAGACATAGTGGAAAAGCTTTTTGCTAAGATGTAGACGAGAAGAGACGCTAAGGACTGGATGTAAGCAAATGACACTCATCTTCAAAAAAGGCAATTAGGAGGACTCGCAATCGTACAAACCAGCCAGCCTCTTTTTTATACCCAGGAAGTTGATGAAGCAGCTCTTCCTGGAAAACCTTGCCAGGCACATGAAAGACGACACAATAATGTAGTTAGCATGATTTTTCAGGGGCATTTCATGCTGAACATAACTTTAAACTCCTCTGATGAATCAACTTGACTGGTAGATGAAGGGAATATTATCTGCCTGGGCTTCAGGGAGGTTTTTGACATATCTCTACATGGCAGCACACATCCATATGGAAGCAATAGTGCAAAGGGGAGGGAATCAGTGTCTTTTCAACGATGCTGAGTGAAAAAACAAGAGGCAGTGGGCACTCTCTGAAATACAGGAGATTGCCATTGACCATCAGCAAATGATTCTTTACTGTGAGGGTGACTGAACCACGGCACAGACTGCCCAGAAAGATTGTGGAGCCTGGATCTTTGAAGACATTCAAAGTACACCCAGATAGACTCCTGGGCAAGAGGCTCTAGGTATCCTGGTTTAGGCAGGGGGATTGGGCCTGGTTAGCCCCACCAACCCCTTCCACTCTCATTCATTCTGTGCTAGTGAATTCTCTTCAAGATGCAATTCAAGCACTTGCATGACAAAGTTCTGTGAAGACAGAGATCCAAATGGACACGGCATCTAAGTTCCTTAAGCAGTGTTCAAGAAGAATGTAAAACTCTGGGACGAGTGTCTCTTCCCTAACTGAATCCCTTTCATGGGAAAATTCCCAGCTCTAGAAAGATCTTCTGATACGCATGCTTAAGACTGACACTGGCTGAGCAAATTTCTCCCTATGTGTATCCAAGACCAGTTAGGATCTTCAGCCAAAGTGCTGTCAACATAGTCACAGAATGTCTATTGTTAAGAAGTGACAACTTCCATCAGCATGGCAACTATTGGTCCACCAAATGGATGAATGGATGGGAATTATCTACTTGGGTTAAAAACAAAAAGAAAGAGTTGGTCTTTACTTATCAATTTCATTGCAATATTGATAAGGCAAGAAAAAGACCTAAGTCCTTGACTTTCTTAACTGGAGGAAAGATTTTAAAAATTCCTTGTAAAAATGTATGATCACAATCAGACTATTGAAACCATTTGAGTTGGGAAAAAAGTTCCAAAATTGTCTAGAGAGTGGCAAAGAAGCCAAGAAAATAGGAAAGAAACAAAAAGAGGGCAAAAGAGTAAGCTTCAGTGTACAAGCTCGTTCTAGAAGTAGTCTGCCGGGGAAAGGAAGCCCCAGTTGAATTTCCAATGTATTCCTGAGCTTGATTCAGTAACTGGTCAATGTAAAAACCAATCCTTTTGTACAACTTCTTCCAGCAACAAAAACTCCAACAGGTTGACACTACCATCATGCCTGTTCCAGACATATTTCCAAGAGAAATGATGATTTTCTTGAAAACCTACTTGCATAAAAGTTGCAAGATGGTGGAGGGATTGCCACATCCTCCTTCCTCCATCTGGCTTGAAAGTAGATTTGATAAAATATGCAACAAAGCACATGATTTATAAGGTAGAGTGAAATGGATGATTTGGGAATTGATCTCTTGTTGATAGTAAACTTCACATCCACTCTGTGTGACCTTTCTAAAACAAAATGTGGAGCTGAGGCATGAATCTGCCACAACAATTGTAAAGCAAACATACACACTCCCCTTCACATGCCCCCCCTTCCACACACACCTAGGCACACACAGAGATCAGCATAGCAGATCATGAACACCTTGGAAAAGACTGAAATGCTAAACGCCTCTCTTGATGGGCAAAAGAGCTGGTGCAGTAATTCAAATGCCTGGTACAAAAATTCTGTTTCATATTTAGCTCCTATTTAAAACACAGCTTTTCATTTCATTCTATTTACAGAATATTTTCTTTTCATTTGTTTCTTTAAAATTACTTAGTTCTCACCTGTTGTATGTCTAGGAATATTTTCTTCCAAAAATAGAAAAAAATAGATGCTATCTTTTCAGCAGAAAACATTGGTTGATACAATTTTAAACCATCATGATATGGAAGAATTGTTCTGTCCCTCTCGAAGGTGGAAGAAGCATTTGGATCACAGATCATCTACAATGAAATACTTGACATGTTTAAGATGCTTTCAATCAATTTTGATCGTCAATTGCTTCTTCGTTGTAAACAGTCATTTTTCAGTGAAGGGAAAGTGTGTGTGGTATATCTACATGATGTGTTCAAACCCAGTTCCTACTAATGGCCAGGCTGAATTCCAGGAAATAACGTCCCGAATGATATTTTGCCGCCTTCTTTGGCACTTCATGAAATCTTACCATGATGAAGTGCTGAAACACAGAGATTTTCTCTTAGAGAGTGTCTCATGTTGTAACCCATCCCATGGATTTTATGCTGTAATTCTTATCTCTTTTAAAATTTGCTATCTTCTGTACAGTTTTCATGAACATTTCTGTTACAGTAGTGAATAGCACAGATAAATGTCATTTTGTACAACTTTGAATTTACCCCAAGAGCTGAGAGAAAACTTGCTCCTATACTTCAATCCCAGTTTCTTCTATAGTCCAACTTTGTTTCTCTACCACCAAGCTTCTCCTTTGTTGCTGCTCCAAGCCCCGTCCAAGCTGACCTTGAATACTTTCAGGGATGGGACACCCACAACTTCCCTGGGCAACCTGTTCCAGTGTTCCAGCACTCCCACAGTAAAAAAGGCCTTCCTTTCATCTAATATGTGTAGGAAATCATAAATCTAGGCATAGAAATTTGGAGTGCAAATTTGAAATTCTTTTGATTTGAAGCACATTTTATATGAATACTGACTTACAGATGACTAAAAGATGTTGATGGGCATTTGAGCTGACAAGTTTTGAAAAAGTGTACGGAAATTAACATTGAAACCACTAAAATTAAAAACTTCTTCCCATTTTCTTTCTCCTCTCCTATTCAAAATTGCAAATGTCAGATATCAGTGCTTCATGCAAACCTCTCAGATGCTCTCAGGGAAAAAGCATTTATTTCAGACTAAGTTGCGGTTGACGTAGAACACTGCCTTTAACAGCTGCAGTGTGCCTGGAATTCAGGGCTTCCTGTTTGAAAAAATCCTATCTCTAGGCTGAACCCTAACCCTAACCCTAGGCAGATAAATCAGCCTGGGTATAGGGATGTTCCCAAGGAAAAAAGCACTGGAAGGAGCATGTTGAGGCAATTTTTGGCTGCCCTTGGGAAGCCTTTTGCAGCTGCACTGGGTCTGGAGCTCAGGGTTTACTGATTTAAAATCCCTATCCCTTGGCGTGACCATAGGTGCAACTGGAGGCAAGTAAATCAGCCTAGGTTCAATGATGGTCCCAAGGAAAAAGCGCTGGAGGCAGCCATGTTGTGGCACTTTTCCCCTCCTCTTGGGTAGTCCTTGGCAGCTGCTGTGTTCTTGGAACTCAGGGCTTTCTGGTTAAAAAAACAATAACCCTAGGCGTAACTCAAACCTTAACCCTAGGAAGGAAAATCAGCCTATGGTTCGGGATGGTCTCATGGAAATATCAGTGGTGGCAGCCAAGTTGTGTCACTTTTGCGCTCCCCTTGGGATGCCTTTCGCAGCTGCAGTGTTCCTGGAGCCCAGGGCTTCCTGGTTTTAAAAGTCCTAGGCCTAAGCCTAACAGTAACCCTAGGAAGGTAAATCAGCCGCGTATTAGGGTTCTTCCTAAGGGAAAAGCCGTGAAAGCAGCCATGTTGTGGCACTTTTGCACTCCCTTTTGGATGCCTTTCACAGCTCCAGTGTGCCTGGAACTCAGGGCTTCGTGATTTTAAAAGTCCTAGCCCTAGGCCGAACCCCAACCCTAAGACGAGAAAGGCAAATCAGCCAGGAATTAGGCATGTCCCCAAGGAAAAAGCTGTCGACGCAGGCATGTTGTGGTACTTTTGCGCTCTTCTTGGGAAGTCCTTCGCAGCTGCTGTGTTCTTGGAACTCAGGGCTTTCTGGTTAATAGAACCCTTACCCTAGGCGTAACTCAAACCTTAACCCTAGGAAGGAAAATCAGCCTATGGTTCGGGATGGTCTCATGGAAATATCAGTGGTGGCAGCCAAGTTGCGTCACTTTTGCGCTCCCCTTGGGATGCCTTTCGCAGCTGCATGTGCCTGGAGCCCAGGGCTTCCTGGTTTTAAAAGTCCTAGGCCTAAGCCTAACAGTAACCCTAGGAAGGTAAATCAGCCGCGTATTAGGGTTCTTCCTAAGGGAAAAGCCGTGAAAGCAGCCATGTTGTGGCACTTCTGCACTCCCTTTGGGATGCCTTTGGCAGATGCAGTAAGCCTGGAACTCAGGGCTTCCTAGTTAAACATATCCTAGCCCTAGGCCGAACCCCAACCCTAAGACGATAAAGGCAAATCAGCCAGGAATTAGGCATGTCCCCAAGGAAAAAGCTGTGGAGGCAGGCATGTTGTGGTACTTTTGCGCTCTTCTTGGCTAGTCCTTCGCAGCTGCTGTGTTCTTGGAACTCAGGGCTTTCTGGTTAATAGACCTCTTACCCTAGGCGAAACTCAAACCTTAACCCTAGGAAGGAAAATCAGCCTATGGTTCGGGATTGTCTCATGAGAATAGAAGCAGAGGCAGCCAAGTTGTGTCACTTCTGCAACCCTCTTGGGATGCCTTTAACAGCTGCAGTGTGCCTGGAGCCCAGGGCTTCCTGGTTTTAAAAGTCCTAGGCCTAAGCCTAACAGTAACCCTAGGAAGGTAAATCAGCCGCGTATTAGGGTTCTTCCTAAGGGAAAAGCCGTGAAAGCAGCCATGTTGTGGCACTTCTGCACTCCCTTTGGGATGCCTTTGGCAGATGCAGTAAGCCTGGAACTCAGGGCTTCCTGGTTAAAAAACTCCAAGCCCTAGGCTGAACCCTAACCCTAACCCTAGGCAGATAAATCAGCCTAGGTATAGGGATGGTGCCAAGGAAAAAGCTGTGAAAGCTGCCATGTTGTTGTACTTTTGTACTCCCTTTGGGATGCCTTGAACAGCTGCAGTGTGCCTGGATCTAAGGTCTTCCTAGTTTTAAAAATCCTAGCCCTAGGCCTAAGCCTTACAGTAACCCTGGGAAGGGAAATCAGCCTGGTGTTAAGCTTCTTGCCAAGGAAAAAGCCGTGAAAGCAACCATGTTGTGGCACTTTTGCACTCCCTTTTGGATGCCTTTCACAGCTCCAGTGTGCCTGGAACTCAGGGCTTCCTGATTTTAAAAATCCTAGCCCTAGGCCGAACCCCAACCCTAAGACGAGAAAGGCAAATCAGCCAGGAATTAGGCATGTCCCCAAGGAAAAAGCTGTGGAGGCAGGCACGTTGTGGTACTTTTGCGCTCTTCTTGGGTAGTCCTTCGCAGCTGCTGTGTTCTTGGAACTCAGGGCTTTCTGGTTAATAGAACCCTTACCCTAGGCGTAACTCAAACCTTAACCCTAGGAAGGAAAATCAGCCTATGGTTCGGGATGGTCTCATGGAAATATCAGTGGTGGCAGCCAAGTTGTGTCACTTTTGCGCTCCCCTTGGGATGCCTTTCGCAGCTGCAGTGTGCCTGGAGCCCAGGGCTTCCTGGTTTTAAAAGTCCTAGGCCTAAGCCTAACAGTAACCCTAGGAAGGTAAATCAGCCGCGTATTAGGGTTCTTCCTAAGGGAAAAGCCGTGAAAGCAGCCATGTTGTGGCACTTCTGCACTCCCTTTGGGATGCCTTTGGCAGATGCAGTAAGCCTGGAACTCAGGGCTTCCTGGTTAAAAAACTCCAAGCCCTAGGCTGAACCCTAACCCTAACCCTAGGCAGATAAATCAGCCTAGGTATAGGGATGGTGCCAAGGAAAAAGCTGTGAAAGCTGCCATGTTGTTGTACTTTTGTACTCCCCTTGGGATGCCTTGAACAGCTGCAGTGTGCCTGGATCTAAGGTCTTCCTAGTTTTAAAAATCCTAGCCCTAGGCCTAAGCCTTACAGTAACCCTGGGAAGGGAAATCAGCCTGGTGTTAAGCTTCTTGCCAAGGAAAAAGCCGTGAAAGCAACCATGTTGTGGCACTTTTGCACTCCCTTTTGGATGCCTTTCACAGCTCCAGTGTGCCTGGAACTCAGGGCTTCCTGATTTTAAAAATCCTAGCCCTAGGCCGAACCCCAACCCTAAGACGAGAAAGGCAAATCAGCCAGGAATTAGGCATGTCCCCAAGGAAAAAGCTGTGGAGGCAGGCACGTTGTGGTACTTTTGCGCTCTTCTTGGGTAGTCCTTCGCAGCTGCTGTGTTCTTGGAACTCAGGGCTTTCTGGTTAATAGAACCCTTACCCTAGGCGTAACTCAAACCTTAACCCTAGGAAGGAAAATCAGCCTATGGTTCGGGATGGTCGCATGGAAATATCAGTGGTGGCAGCCAAGTTGTGTCACTTTTGCGCTCCCCTTGGGATGCATTTCGCAGCTGCAGAGTGCCTGGAGCCCAGGGCTTCCTGGTTTTAAAAGTCCTAGGCCTAAGCCTAACAGTAACCCTAGGAAGGTAAATCAGCCGGGTATTAGGGTTCTTCCTAAGGGAAAAGCCGTGAAAGCAGCCATGTTGTGGCACTTCTGCACTCCCTTTGGGATGCCTTTGGCAGATGCAGTAAGCCTGGAACTCAGGGCTTCCTGGTTAAAAAACTCCAAGCCATAGGCTGAAGCCTAACCCTATCCCCAGGAAGGAAAATCAGCCTAAGTATAGGGATCGTGCAACGTCTAGAACACGATGGGAGATGTTTTCTGTGCTGGCACAGTTTTTCCTCGCCAGACATAGTGGAAAAGCTTTTTGCTAAGATGTAGACGAGAAGAGACGCTAAAGACGAAGGTACGATGCTGTCCGGAGCTAAGAGCCGCTCCCGGGCGTCTTTCGGCAGAAGCCGCGCTAAGGAGTGCACAGTGAGCGGCACAATCGTCTTTGCGCGAAGAAGCCGCTTCTTCGCCTCCGGGAGCCGGAGAGAGCGGCACCTTCGGAAAGGTGAAGAAGGAAGCTGTACAACACTGGGATTGTGTTCGCAGCTTGCCAACTGCTAGAAAACAGTACCTTTGCACTCTCCTGACTTTTCCAATCACATGAACATTCGATTGGAAGCTGTTTTGGACAACTTTTCTTTCCTTCATGCCAAACACTCGGCACACCTCCGTGCAACGTCTAGAACACGATGGGAGATGTTTTCTGTGCTGGCACAGTTTTTCCTCGCCAGACATAGTGGAAAAGCTTTTTGCTAAGATGTAGACGAGAAGAGACGCTAAAGACGAAGGTACGATGCTGTCCGGAGCTAAGAGCCGCTCCCGGGCGTCTTTCGGCAGAAGCCGCGCTATGGAGTGCACAGTGAGCGGCACAATCGTCTTTGCGCGAAGAAGCCGCTTCTTCGCCTCCGGGAGCCGGAGAGAGCGGCACCTTCGGAAAGGTGAAGAAGGAAGCTCTACAACACTGGGATTTTGTACGCAGCTTGCCAACTGCTAGAAAACAGTACCTTTGCACTCTCCTGACTTTTCCAATCACATGAACATTCGATTGGAAGCTGTTTTGGACAACTTTTCTTTCCTTCATGCCAAACACTCGGCACACCTCCGTGCAACGTCTAGAACACGATGGGAGATGTTTTCTGTGCTGGCACAGTTTTTCCTTTCCAGACATAGTGGAAAAGCTTTTTGCTAAGATGTAGACGAGAAGAGACGCTAAAGACGAAGGTACGATGCTGTCCGGAGCTAAGAGCCGCTCCCGGGCGTCTTTCGGCAGAAGCCGCGCTAAGGAGTGCACAGTGAGCGGCACAATCGTCTTTGCGCGAAGAAGCCGCTTCTTCGCCTCCGGGAGCCGGAGAGAGCGGCACCTTCGGAAAGGTGAAGAAGGAAGCTGTACAACACTGGGATTGTGTTCGCAGCTTGCCAACTGCTAGAAAACAGTACCTTTGCACTCTCCTGACTTTTCCAATCACATGAACATTCGATTGGAAGCTGTTTTGGACAACTTTTCTTTCCTTCATGCCAAACACTCAGCACACCTCCGTGCAACGTCTAGAACACGATGGGAGATGTTTTCTGTGCTGGCACAGTTTTTCCTCGCCAGACATAGTGGAAAAGCTTTTTGCTAAGATGTAGACGAGAAGAGACGCTAAGGACTGGATGTAAGCAAATGACACTCATCTTCAAAAAAGGCAATTAGGAGGAGTCGCAATCGTACAAACCAGCCAGCCTCTTTTTTATACCCAGGAAGTTGATGAAGCAGCTCTTCCTGGAAAACCTTGCCAGGCACATGAAAGACGACACAATAATGTAGTTAGCATGATTTTTCAGGGGCATTTCATGCTGAACATAACTTTAAACTCCTCTGATGAATCAACTTGACTGGTAGATGAAGGGAATATTATCTGCCTGGGCTTCAGGGAGGTTTTTGACATATCTCTACATGGCAGCACACATCCATATGGAAGCAATAGTGCAAAGGGGAGGGAATCAGTGTCTTTTCAACGATGCTGAGTGAAAAAACAAGAGGCAGTGGGCACTCTCTGAAATACAGGAGATTGCCATTGACCATCAGCAAATGATTCTTTACTGTGAGGGTGACTGAACCACGGCACAGACTGCCCAGAAAGATTGTGGAGCCTGGATCTTTGAAGACATTCAAAGTACACCCAGATAGACTCCTGGGCAAGAGGCTCTAGGTATCCTGGTTTAGGCAGGGGGATTGGGCCTGGTTAGCCCCACCAACCCCTTCCACTCTCATTCATTCTGTGCTAGTGAATTCTCTTCAAGATGCAATTCAAGCACTTGCATGACAAAGTTCTGTGAAGACAGAGATCCAAATGGACACGGCATCTAAGTTCCTTAAGCAGTGTTCAAGAAGAATGTAAAACTCTGGGACGAGTGTCTCTTCCCTAACTGAATCCCTTTCATGGGAAAATTCCCAGCTCTAGAAAGATCTTCTGATACGCATGCTTAAGACTGACACTGGCTGAGCAAATTTCTCCCTATGTGTATCCAAGACCAGTTAGGATCTTCAGCCAAAGTGCTGTCAACATAGTCACAGAATGTCTATTGTTAAGAAGTGACAACTTCCATCAGCATGGCAACTATTGGTCCACCAAATGGATGAATGGATGGGAATTATCTCCTTGGGTTAAAAACAAAAAGAAAGAGTTGGTCTTTACTTATCAATTTCATTGCAATATTGATAAGGCAAGAAAAAGACCTAAGTCCTTGACTTTCTTAACTGGAGGAAAGATTTTAAAAATTCCTTGTAAAAATGTATGATCACAATCAGACTATTGAAACCATTTGAGTTGGGAAAAAAGTTCCAAAATTGTCTAGAGAGTGGCAAAGAAGCCAAGAAAATAGGAAAGAAACAAAAAGAGGGCAAAAGAGTAAGCTTCAGTGTACAAGCTCGTTCTAGAAGTAGTCTGCCGGGGAAAGGAAGCCCCAGTTGAATTTCCAATGTATTCCTGAGCTTGATTCAGTAACTGGTCAATGTAAAAACCAATCCTTTTGTATAACTTCTTCCAGCAACAAAAACTCCAACAGGTTGACACTACCATCATGCCTGTTCCAGACATATTTCCAAGAGAAATGATGATTTTCTTGAAAACCTACTTGCATAAAAGTTGCAAGATGGTGGAGGGATTGCCACATCCTCCTTCCTCCATCTGGCTTGAAAGTAGATTTGATAAAATATGCAACAAAGCACATGATTTCTAAGGTAGAGTGAAATGGATGATTTGGGAATTGATCTCTTGTTGATAGTAAACTTCACATCCACTCTGTGTGACCTTTCTAAAACAAAATGTGGAGCTGAGGCATGAATCTGCCACAACAATTGTAAAGCAAACATACACACTCCCCTTCACATGCCCCCCCTTCCACACACACCTAGGCACACACAGAGATCAGCATAGCAGATCATGAACACCTTGGAAAAGACTGAAATGCTAAACGCCTCTCTTGATGGGCAAAAGAGCTGGTGCAGTAATTCAAATGCCTGGTACAAAAATTCTGTTTCATATTTAGCTCCTATTTAAAACACAGCTTTTCATTTCATTCTATTTACAGAATATTTTCTTTTCATTTGTTTCTTTAAAATTACTTAGTTCTCACCTGTTGTATGTCTAGGAATATTTTCTTCCAAAAATAGAAAAAAATAGATGCTATCTTTTCAGCAGAAAACATTGGTTGATACAATTTTAAACCATCATGATATGGAAGAATTGTTCTGTCCCTCTCGAAGGTGGAAGAAGCATTTGGATCACAGATCATCTACAATGAAATACTTGACATGTTTAAGATGCTTTCAATCAATTTTGATCGTCAATTGCTTCTTCGTTGTAAACAGTCATTTTTCAGTGAAGGGAAAGTGTGTGTGGTATATCTACATGATGTGTTCAAACCCAGTTCCTACTAATGGCCAGGCTGAATTCCAGGAAATAACGTCCCCAATGATATTTTGCCGCCTTCTTTGGCACTTCATGAAATCTTACCATGATGAAGTGCTGAAACACAGAGATTTTCTCTTAGAGAGTGTCTCATGTTGTAACCCATCCCATGGATTTTATGCTGTAATTCTTATCTCTTTTAAAATTTGCTATCTTCTGTACAGTTTTCATGAACATTTCTGTTACAGTAGTGAATAGCACAGATAAATGTCATTTTGTACAACTTTGAATTTACCCCAAGAGCTGAGAGAAAACTTGCTCCTATACTTCAATCCCAGTTTCTTCTATAGTCCAACTTTGTTTCTCTACCACCAAGCTTCTCCTTTGTTGCTGCTCCAAGCCCCGTCCAAGCTGACCTTGAATACTTTCAGGGATGGGACACCCACAACTTCCCTGGGCAACCTGTTCCAGTGTTCCAGCACTCCCACAGTAAAAAAGGCCTTCCTTTCATCTAATATGTGTAGGAAATCATAAATCTAGGCATAGAAATTTGGAGTGCAAATTTGAAATTCTTTTGATTTGAAGCACATTTTATATGAATACTGACTTACAGATGACTAAAAGATGTTGATGGGCATTTGAGCTGACAAGTTTTGAAAAAGTGTACGGAAATTAACATTGAAACCACTAAAATTAAAAACTTCTTCCCATTTTCTTTCTCCTCTCCTAATCAAAATTGCAAATGTCAGATATCAGTGCTTCATGCAAACCTCTCAGATGCTCTCAGGGAAAAAGCATTTATTTCAGACTAAGTTGCGGTTGACGTAGAACACTGCCTTTAACAGCTGCAGTGTGCCTGGAATTCAGGGCTTCCTGTTTGAAAAAATCCTATCTCTAGGCTGAACCCTAACCCTAACCCTAGGCAGATAAATCAGCCTGGGTATAGGGATGTTCCCAAGGAAAAAAGCACTGGAAGGAGCATGTTGAGGCAATTTTTGGCTGCCCTTGGGAAGCCTTTTGCAGCTGCACTGGGTCTGGAGCTCAGGGTTTACTGATTTAAAATCCCTATCCCTTGGCGTGACCATAGGTGCAACTGGAGGCAAGTAAATCAGCCTAGGTTCAATGATGGTCCCAAGGAAAAAGCGCTGGAGGCAGCCATGTTGTGGCACTTTTCCCCTCCTCTTGGGTAGTCCTTGGCAGCTGCTGTGTTCTTGGAACTCAGGGCTTTCTGGTTAAAAAAACAATAACCCTAGGCGTAACTCAAACCTTAACCCTAGGAAGGAAAATCAGCCTATGTTTCGGGATGGTCTCATGGAAATATCAGTGGTGGCAGCCAAGTTGTGTCACTTTTGCGCTCCCATTGGGATGCCTTTCGCAGCTGCAGTGTTCCTGGAGGCCAGGGCTTCCTGGTTTTAAAAGTCCTAGGCCTAAGCCTAACAGTAACCCTAGGAAGGTAAATCAGCCGCGTATTAGGGTTCTTCCTAAGGGAAAAGCCGTGAAAGCAGCCATGTTGTGGCACTTCTGCACTCCCTTTGGGATGCCTTTCACAGCTCCAGTGTGCCTGGAACTCAGGGCTTCGTGATTTTAAAAGTCCTAGCCCTAGGCCGAACCCCAACCCTAAGACGAGAAAGGCAAATCAGCCAGGAATTAGGCATGTCCCCAAGGAAAAAGCTGTCGACGCAGGCATGTTGTGGTACTTTTGCGCTCTTCTTGGGAAGTCCTTCGCAGCTGCTGTGTTCTTGGAACTCAGGGCTTTCTGGTTAATAGAACCCTTACCCTAGGCGTAACTCAAACCTTAACCCTAGGAAGGAAAATCAGCCTATGGTTCGGGATGGTCTCATGGAAATATCAGTGGTGGCAGCCAAGTTGTGTCACTTTTGCGCTCCCATTGGGATGCCTTTCGCAGCTGCAGTGTTCCTGGAGCCCAGGGCTTCCTGGTTTTAAAAGTCCTAGGCCTAAGCCTAACAGTAACCCTAGGAAGGTAAATCAGCCGAGTATTAGGGTTCTTCCTAAGGGAAAAGCCGTGAAAGCAGCCATGTTGTGGCACTTTAGCACTCCCTTTTGGATGCCTTTCACAGCTCCAGTGTGCCTGGAACTCAGGGCTTCCTGATTTTAAAAATCCTAGCCCTAGGCCGAACCCCAACCCTAAGACGAGAAAGGCAAATCAGCCAGGAATTAGGCATGCCCCCAGGGAAAAAACTGTGGAGGCAGGCACGTTGTGGTACTTTTGCGCTCTTCTTGGGTAGTCCTTCGCAGCTGCTGTGTTCTTGGAACTCAGGTCTTTCTGGTTAATAGAACCCTTACCCTAGGCGTAACTCAAACCTTAACACTAGGAAGGAAAATCAGCCTATGGTTCGGGATGGTCTCATGGAAATATCAGTGGTGGCAGCCAAGTTGTGTCACTTTTGCGCTCCCCTTGGGATGCCTTTCGCAGCTGCAGTGTGCCTGGAGCCCAGGGCTTCCTGGTTTTAAAAGTCCTAGGCCTAAGCCTAACAGTAACCCTAGGAAGGTAAATCAGCCGCGTATTAGGGTTCTTCCTAAGGGAAAAGCCATGAAAGCAGCCATGTTGTGGCACTTTTCCACTGCCTTTGGGATGCCTTTGGCAGATGAAGTAAGCCTGGAACTCAGGGCTTCCTAGTTAAAAAAATCCTAGCCCTAGGCCGAACCCCAACCCTAAGACGAGAAAGGCAAATCAGCCAGGAATTAGGCATGCCCCCAGGGAAAAAGCTGTGGAGGCAGGCACATTGTGGTACTTTTGCGCTCTTCTTGGGTAGTCCTTCGCAGCTGCTGTGTTCTTGGAACTCAGGTCTTTCTGGTTAATAGAACCCTTACCATAGGCGTAACTCAAACCTTAACCCTAGGAAGGAAAATCAGCCTATGGTTGGGGATGGTCTCATGGAAATATCAGTGGTGGCAGCCAAGTTGCGTCACTTTTGCGCTCCCCTTGGGATGCCTTTCGCAGCTGCATGTGCCTGGAGCCCAGGGCTTCCTGGTTTTAAAAGTCCTAGGCCTAAGCCTAACAGTAACCCTAGGAAGGTAAATCAGCCGCGTATTAGGGTTCTTCCTAAGGGAAAAGCCGTGAAAGCAGCCATGTTTTGGAACTTCTGCACTCCCTTTGGGATGCCTTTGGCAGATGCAGTAAGCCTGGAACTCAGGGCTTCCTGGTTAAAAAACTCCAAGCCCTAGGCTGAACCCTAACCCTAACCCTAGGCAGATAAATCAGCCTAGGTATAGGGATGGTGCCAAGGAAAAAGCTGTGAAAGCTGCCATGTTGTTGTACTTTTGTACTCCCCTTGGGATGCCTTGAACAGCTGCAGTGTGCCTGGATCTAAGGTCTTCCTAGTTTTAAAAATCCTAGCCCTAGGCCTAAGCCTTACAGTAACCCTGGGAAGGGAAATCAGCCTGGTGTTAAGCTTCTTGCCAAGGAAAAAGCCGTGAAAGCAACCATGTTGTGGCACTTTTGCACTCCCTTTGGGATGCCTTTCACAGCTCCAGTGTGCCTGGAACTCAGGGCTTCCTGATTTTAAAAATCCTAGCCCTAGGCCGAACCCCAACCCTAAGACGAGAAAGGCAAATCAGCCAGGAATTAGGCATGTCCCCAAGGAAAAAGCTGTGGAGGCAGGCACGTTGTGGTACTTTTGCGCTCTTCTTGGGTAGTCCTTCGCAGCTGCTGTGTTCTTGGAACTCAGGGCTTTCTGGTTAATAGAACCCTTACCCTAGGCGTAACTCAAACCTTAACCCTAGGAAGGAAAATCAGCCTATGGTTCGGGATGGTCTCATGGAAATATCAGTGGTGGCAGCCAAGTTGTGTCACTTTTGCGCTCCCCTTGGGATGCATTTCGCAGCTGCAGAGTGCCTGGAGCCCAGGGCTTCCTGGTTTTAAAAGTCCTAGGCCTAAGCCTAACAGTAACCCTAGGAAGGTAAATCAGCCGCGTATTAGGGTTCTTCCTAAGGGAAAAGCTGTGAAAGCAGCCATGTTGTGGCACTTCTGCACTCCCTTTGGGATGCCTTTGGCAGATGCAGTAAGCCTGGAACTCAGGGCTTCCTGGTTAAAAAACTCCAAGCCCTAGGCTGAACCCTAACCCTAACCCTAGGCAGATAAATCAGCCTAGGTATAGGGATGGTGCCAAGGAAAAAGCTGGGAAAGCTGCCATGTTGTTGTACTTTTGTACTCCCCTTGGGATGCCTTGAACAGCTGCAGTGTGCCTGGATCTAAGGTCTTCCTAGTTTTAAAAATCCTAGCCCTAGGCCTAAGCCTTACAGTAACCCTGGGAAGGGAAATCAGCCTGGTGTTAAGCTTCTTGCCAAGGAAAAAGCCGTGAAAGCAACCATGTTGTGGCACTTTTGCACTCCCTTTGGGATGCCTTTCACAGCTCCAGTGTGCCTGGAACTCAGGGCTTCCTGATTTTAAAAATCCTAGCCCTAGGCCGAACCCCAACCCTAAGACGAGAAAGGCAAATCAGCCAGGAATTAGGCATGTCCCCAAGGAAAAAGCTGTGGAGGCAGGCACGTTGTGGTACTTTTGCGCTCTTCTTGGCTAGTCCTTCGCAGCTGCTGTGTTCTTGGAACTCAGGGCTTTCTGGTTAATAGAACCCTTACCCTAGGCGTAACTCAAACCTTAACCCTAGGAAGGAAAATCAGCCTATGGTTCGGGATGGTCTCATGGAAATATCAGTGGTGGCAGCCAAGTTGTGTCACTTTTGCGCTCCCCTTGGGATGCATTTCGCAGCTGCAGAGTGCCTGGAGCCCAGGGCTTCCTGGTTTTAAAAGTCCTAGGCCTAAGCCTAACAGTAACCCTAGGAAGGTAAATCAGCCGCGTATTAGGGTTCTTCCTAAGGGAAAAGCCGTGAAAGCAGCCATGTTGTGGCACTTCTGCACTCCCTTTGGGATGCCTTTGGCAGATGCAGTAAGCCTGGAACTCAGGGCTTCCTGGTTAAAAAACTCCAAGCCATAGGCTGAAGCCTAACCCTATCCCCAGGAAGGAAAATCAGCCCAAGTATAGGGATCGTGCAACGTCTAGAACACGATGGGAGATGTTTTCTGTGCTGGCACAGTTTTTCCTCGCCAGACATAGTGGAAAAGCTTTTTGCTAAGATGTAGACGAGAAGAGACGCTAAAGACGAAGGTACGATGCTCTCCGGAGCTAAGAGCTGCTCCCGGGCGTCTTTCGGCAGAAGCCGCGCTAAGGAGTGCACAGTGAGCGGCACAATCGTCTTTGCGCGAAGAAGCCGCTTCTTCGCCTCCGGGAGCCGGAGAGAGCGGCACCTTTGGAAAGGTGAAGAAGGAAGCTGTACAACACTGGGATTGTGTGCGCAGCTTGCCAACTGATAGAAAACAGTACCTTTGCACTCTCCTGACTTTTCCAATCACATGAACATTCGATTGGAAGCTGTTTTGGACAAGTTTTCTTTCCTTCATGCCAAACACTCGGCACACCTCCGTGCAACGTCTAGAACACGATGGGAGATGTTTTCTGTGCTGGCACAGTTTTTCCTTTCCAGACATAGTGGAAAAGCTTTTTGCTAAGATGTAGACGAGAAGAGACGCTAAAGACGAAGGTACGATGCTCTCCGGATTTAAGAGCCGCTCCCGGGCGTCTTTCGGCAGAAGCCGCGCTAAGGAGTGCACAGTGAGCGGCACAATCGTCTTTGCGCGAAGAAGCCGCTTCTTCGCCTCCGGGAGCCGGAGAGAGCGGCACCTTCGGAAAGGTGAAGAAGGAAGCTGTACAACACTGGGATTGTGTGCGCAGCTTGCCAACTGCTAGAAAACAGTACCTTTGCACTCTCCTGACTTTTCCAATCACATGAACATTCGATTGGAAGCTGTTTTGGACAACTTTTCTTTCCTTCGTGCCAAACACTCGGCACACCTCCGTGCAACGTCTAGAACACGATGGGAGATGTTTTCTGTGCTGGCACAGTTTTTCCTCGCCAGACATAGTGGAAAAGCTTTTTGCTTAGATGTAGACGAGAAGAGACGCTAAAGACGAAGGTACGATGCTGTCCGGAGCTAAGAGCCGCTCCCGGGCGTCTTTCGGCAGAAGCCGCGCTAAGGAGTGCACAGTGAGCGGCACAATCGTCTTTGCGCGAAGAAGCCGCTTCTTCGCCTCCGGGAGCCGGAGAGAGCGGCACCTTCGGAAAGGTGAAGAAGGAAGCTGTACAACACTGGGATTGTGTGCGCAGCTTGCCAACTGATAGAAAACAGTACCTTTGCACTCTCCTGACTTTTCCAATCACATGAACATTCGATTGGAAGCTGTTTTGGACAACTTTTCTTTCCTTCATGCCAAACACTCGGCACACCTCCGTGCAACGTCTAGAACACGATGGGAGATGTTTTCTGTGCTGGCACAGTTTTTCCTCGCCAGACATAGTGGAAAAGCTTTTTGCTAAGATGTAGACGAGAAGAGACGCTAAGGACTGGATGTAAGCAAATGACACTCATCTTCAAAAAAGGCAATTAGGAGGACTCGCAATCGTACAAACCAGCCAGCCTCTTTTTTATACCCAGGAAGTTGATGAAGCAGCTCTTCCTGGAAAACCTTGCCAGGCACATGAAAGACGACACAATAATGTAGTTAGCATGATTTTTCAGGGGCATTTCATGCTGAACATAACTTTAAACTCCTCTGATGAATCAACTTGACTGGTAGATGAAGGGAATATTATCTGCCTGGGCTTCAGGGAGGTTTTTGACATATCTCTACATGGCAGCACACATCCATATGGAAGCAATAGTGCAAAGGGGAGGGAATCAGTGTCTTTTCAACGATGCTGAGTGAAAAAACAAGAGGCAGTGGGCACTCTCTGAAATACAGGAGATTGCCATTGACCATCAGCAAATGATTCTTTACTGTGAGGGTGACTGAACCACGGCACAGACTGCCCAGAAAGATTGTGGAGCCTGGATCTTTGAAGACATTCAAAGTACACCCAGATAGACTCCTGGGCAAGAGGCTCTAGGTATCCTGGTTTAGGCAGGGGGATTGGGCCTGGTTAGCCCCACCAACCCCTTCCACTCTCATTCATTCTGTGCTAGTGAATTCTCTTCAAGATGCAATTCAAGCACTTGCATGACAAAGTTCTGTGAAGACAGAGATCCAAATGGACACGGCATCTAAGTTCCTTAAGCAGTGTTCAAGAAGAATGTAAAACTCTGGAACGAGTGTCTCTTCCCTAACTGAATCCCTTTCATGGGAAAATTCCCAGCTCTAGAAAGATCTTCTGATACGCATGCTTAAGACTGACACTGGCTGAGCAAATTTCTCCCTATGTGTATCCAAGACCAGTTAGGATCTTCAGCCAAAGTGCTGTCAACATAGTCACAGAATGTCTATTGTTAAGAAGTGACAACTTCCATCAGCATGGCAACTATTGGTCCACCAAATGGATGAATGGATGGGAATTATCTCCTTGGGTTAAAAACAAAAAGAAAGAGTTGGTCTTTACTTATCAATTTCATTGCAATATTGATAAGGCAAGAAAAAGACCTAAGTCCTTGACTTTCTTAACTGGAGGAAAGATTTAAAAAATTCCTTGTAAAAATGTATGATCACAATCAGACTATTGAAACCATTTGAGTTGGGAAAAAAGTTCCAAAATTGTCTAGAGAGTGGCAAAGAAGCCAAGAAAATAGGAAAGAAACAAAAAGAGGGCAAAAGAGTAAGCTTCAGTGTACAAGCTCGTTCTAGAAGTAGTCTGCCGGGGAAAGGAAGCCCCAGTTGAATTTCCAATGTATTCCTGAGCTTGATTCAGTAACTGGTCAATGTAAAAACCAATCCTTTTGTATAACTTCTTCCAGCAACAAAAACTCCAACAGGTTGACACTACCATCATGCCTGTTCCAGACATATTTCAAAGAGAAATGATGATTTTCTTGAAAACCTACTTGCATAAAAGTTGCAAGATGGTGGAGGGATTGCCACATCCTCCTTCCTCCATCTGGCTTGAAAGTAGATTTGATAAAATATGCAACAAAGCACATGATTTATAAGGTAGAGTGAAATGGATGATTTGGGAATTGATCTCTTGTTGATAGTAAACTTCACATCCACTCTGTGTGACCTTTCTAAAACAAAATGTGGAGCTGAGGCATGAATCTGCCACAACAATTGTAAAGCAAACATACACACTCCCCTTCACATGCCCCCCCTTCCACACACACCTAGGCACACACAGAGATCAGCATAGCAGATCATGAACACCTTGGAAAAGACTGAAATGCTAAACGCCTCTCTTGATGGGCAAAAGAGCTGGTGCAGTAATTCAAATGCCTGGTACAAAAATTCTGTTTCATATTTAGCTCCTATTTAAAACACAGCTTTTCATTTCATTCTATTTACAGAATATTTTCTTTTCATTTGTTTCTTTAAAATTACTTAGTTCTCACCTGTTGTATGTCTAGGAATATTTTCTTCCAAAAATAGAAAAAAATAGATGCTATCTTTTCAGCAGAAAACATTGGTTGATACAATTTTAAACCATCATGATATGGAAGAATTGTTCTGTCCCTCTCGAAGGTGGAAGAAGCATTTGGATCACAGATCATCTACAATGAAATACTTGACATGTTTAAGATGCTTTCAATCAATTTTGATCGTCAATTGCTTCTTCGTTGTAAACAGTCATTTTTCAGTGAAGGGAAAGTGTGTGTGGTATATCTACATGATGTGTTCAAACCCAGTTCCTACTAATGGCCAGGCTGAATTCCAGGAAATAACGTCCCCAATGATATTTTGCCGCCTTCTTTGGCACTTCATGAAATCTTACCATGATGAAGTGCTGAAACACAGAGATTTTCTCTTAGAGAGTGTCTCATGTTGTAACCCATCCCATGGATTTTATGCTGTAATTCTTATCTCTTTTAAAATTTGCTATCTTCTGTACAGTTTTCATGAACATTTCTGTTACAGTAGTGAATAGCACAGATAAATGTCATTTTGTACAACTTTGAATTTACCCCAAGAGCTGAGAGAAAACTTGCTCCTATACTTCAATCCCAGTTTCTTCTATAGTCCAACTTTGTTTCTCTACCACCAAGCTTCTCCTTTGTTGCTGCTCCAAGCCCCGTCCAAGCTGACCTTGAATACTTTCAGGGATGGGACACCCACAACTTCCCTGGGCAACCTGTTCCAGTGTTCCAGCACTCCCACAGTAAAAAAGGCCTTCCTTTCATCTAATATGTGTAGGAAATCATAAATCTAGGCATAGAAATTTGGAGTGCAAATTTGAAATTCTTTTGATTTGAAGCACATTTTATATGAATACTGACTTACAGATGACTAAAAGATGTTGATGGGCATTTGAGCTGACAAGTTTTGAAAAAGTGTACGGAAATTAACATTGAAACCACTAAAATTAAAAACTTCTTCCCATTTTCTTTCTCCTCTCCTATTCAAAATTGCAAATGTCAGATATCAGTGCTTCATGCAAACCTCTCAGATGCTCTCAGGGAAAAAGCATTTATTTCAGACTAAGTTGCGGTTGACGTAGAACACTGCCTTTAACAGCTGCAGTGTGCCTGGAATTCAGGGCTTCCTGTTTGAAAAAATCCTATCTCTAGGCTGAACCCTAACCCTAACCCTAGGCAGATAAATCAGCCTGGGTATAGGGATGTTCCCAAGGAAAAAAGCACTGGAAGGAGCATGTTGAGGCAATTTTTGGCTGCCCTTGGGAAGCCTTTTGCAGCTGCACTGGGTCTGGAGCTCAGGGTTTACTGATTTAAAATCCCTATCCCTTGGCGTGACCATAGGTGCAACTGGAGGCAAGTAAATCAGCCTAGGTTCAATGATGGTCCCAAGGAAAAAGCGCTGGAGGCAGCCATGTTGTGGCACTTTTCCCCTCCTCTTGGGTAGTCCTTGGCAGCTGCTGTGTTCTTGGAACTCAGGGCTTTCTGGTTAAAAAAACAATAACCCTAGGCGTAACTCAAACCTTAACCCTAGGAAGGAAAATCAGCCTATGTTTCGGGATGGTCTCATGGAAATATCAGTGGTGGCAGCCAAGTTGTGTCACTTTTGCGCTCCCATTGGGATGCCTTTCGCAGCTGCAGTGTTCCTGGAGCCCAGGGCTTCCTGGTTTTAAAAGTCCTAGGCCTAAGCCTAACAGTAACCCTAGGAAGGTAAATCAGCCGAGTATTAGGGTTCTTCCTAAGGGAAAAGCCGTGAAAGCAGCCATGTTGTGGCACTTTAGCACTCCCTTTTGGATGCCTTTCACAGCTCCAGTGTGCCTGGAACTCAGGGCTTCCTGATTTTAAAAATCCTAGCCCTAGGCCGAACCCCAACCCTAAGACGAGAAAGGCAAATCAGCCAGGAATTAGGCATGCCCCCAGGGAAAAAACTGTGGAGGCAGGCACGTTGTGGTACTTTTGCGCTCTTCTTGGGTAGTCCTTCGCAGCTGCTGTGTTCTTGGAACTCAGGTCTTTCTGGTTAATAGAACCCTTACCCTAGGCGTAACTCAAACCTTAACCCTAGGAAGGAAAATCAGCCTATGGTTCGGGATGGTCTCATGGAAATATCAGTGGTGGCAGCCAAGTTGCGTCACTTTTGCGCTCCCCTTGGGATGCCTTTCGCAGCTGCATGTGCCTGGAGCCCAGGGCTTCCTGGTTTTAAAAGTCCTAGGCCTAAGCCTAACAGTAACCCTAGGAAGGTAAATCAGCCGCGTATTAGGGTTCTTCCTAAGGGAAAAGCCGTGAAAGCAGCCATGTTGTGGCACTTCTGCACTCCCTTTGGGATGCCTTTGGCAGATGCAGTAAGCCTGGAACTCAGGGCTTCCTAGTTAAAAATATCCTAGCCCTAGGCCGAACCCCAACCCTAAGACGATAAAGGCAAATCAGCCAGGAATTAGGCATGTCCCCAAGGAAAAAGCTGTGGAGGCAGGCATGTTGTGGTACTTTTGCGCTCTTCTTGGGTAGTCCTTCGCAGCTGCTGTGTTCTTGGAACTCAGGGCTTTCTGGTTAATAGACCTCTTACCCTAGGCGAAACTCAAACCTTAACCCTAGGAAGGAAAATCAGCCTATGGTTCGGGATTGTCTCATGAGAATAGAAGCAGAGGCAGCCAAGTTGTGTCACTTCTGCAACCCTCTTGGGATGCCTTTCGCAGCTGCAGTGTGCCTGGAGCCCAGGGCTTCCTGGTTTTAAAAGTCCTAGGCCTAAGCCTAACAGTAACCCTAGGAAGGTAAATCAGCCGCGTATTAGGGTTCTTCCTAAGGGAAAAGCCGTGAAAGCAGCCATGTTGTGGCACTTCTGCACTCCCTTTGGGATGCCTTTGGCAGATGCAGTAAGCCTGGAACTCAGGGCTTCCTGGTTAAAAAACTCCAAGCCCTAGGCTGAACCCTAACCCTAACCCTAGGCAGATAAATCAGCCTAGGTATAGGGATGGTGCCAAGGAAAAAGCTGTGAAAGCTGCCATGTTGTTGTACTTTTGTACTCCCCTTGGGATGCCTTGAACAGCTGCAGTGTGCCTGGATCTAAGGTCTTCCTAGTTTTAAAAATCCTAGCCCTAGGCCTAAGCCTTACAGTAACCCTGGGAAGGGAAATCAGCCTGGTGTTAAGCTTCTTGCCAAGGAAAAAGCCGTGAAAGCAACCATGTTGTGGCACTTTTGCACTCCCTTTTGGATGGCTTTCACAGCTCCAGTGTGCCTGGAACTCAGGGCTTCCTGATTTTAAAAATCCTAGCCCTAGGCCGAACCCCAACCCTAAGACGAGAAAGGCAAATCAGCCAGGAATTAGGCATGTCCCCAAGGAAAAAGCTGTGGAGGCAGGCACGTTGTGGTACTTTTGCGCTCTTCTTGGGTAGTCCTTCGCAGCTGCTGTGTTCTTGGAACTCAGGGCTTTCTGGTTAATAGAACCCTTACCCTAGGCGTAACTCAAACCTTAACCCTAGGAAGGAAAATCAGCCTATGGTTCGGGATGGTCTCATGGAAATATCAGTGGTGGCAGCCAAGTTGTGTCACTTTTGCGCTCCCCTTGGGATGCATTTCGCAGCTGCAGAGTGCCTGGAGCCCAGGGCTTCCTGGTTTTAAAAGTCCTAGGCCTAAGCCTAACAGTAACCCTAGGAAGGTAAATCAGCCGCGTATTAGGGTTCTTCCTAAGGGAAAAGCCGTGAAAGCAGCCATGTTGTGGCACTTCTGCACTCCCTTTGGGATGCCTTTGGCAGATGCAGTAAGCCTGGAACTCAGGGCTTCCTGGTTAAAAAACTCCAAGCCATAGGCTGAAGCCTAACCCTATCCCCAGGAAGGAAAATCAGCCCAAGTATAGGGATCGTGCAACGTCTAGAACACGATGGGAGATGTTTTCTGTGCTGGCACAGTTTTTCCTCGCCAGACATAGTGGAAAAGCTTTTTGCTAAGATGTAGACGAGAAGAGACGCTAAAGACGAAGGTACGATGCTCTCCGGAGCTAAGAGCTGCTCCCGGGCGTCTTTCGGCAGAAGCCGCGCTAAGGAGTGCACAGTGAGCGGCACAATCGTCTTTGCGCGAAGAAGCCGCTTCTTCGCCTCCGGGAGCCGGAGAGAGCGGCACCTTTGGAAAGGTGAAGAAGGAAGCTGTACAACACTGGGATTGTGTGCGCAGCTTGCCAACTGATAGAAAACAGTACCTTTGCACTCTCCTGACTTTTCCAATCACATGAACATTCGATTGGAAGCTGTTTTGGACAAGTTTTCTTTCCTTCATGCCAAACACTCGGCACACCTCCGTGCAACGTCTAGAACACGATGGGAGATGTTTTCTGTGCTGGCACAGTTTTTCCTTTCCAGACATAGTGGAAAAGCTTTTTGCTAAGATGTAGACGAGAAGAGACGCTAAAGACGAAGGTACGATGCTCTCCGGATTTAAGAGCCGCTCCCGGGCGTCTTTCGGCAGAAGCCGCGCTAAGGAGTGCACAGTGAGCGGCACAATCGTCTTTGCGCGAAGAAGCCGCTTCTTCGCCTCCGGGAGCCGGAGAGAGCGGCACCTTCGGAAAGGTGAAGAAGGAAGCTGTACAACACTGGGATTGTGTGCGCAGCTTGCCAACTGCTAGAAAACAGTACCTTTGCACTCTCCTGACTTTTCCAATCACATGAACATTCGATTGGAAGCTGTTTTGGACAACTTTTCTTTCCTTCGTGCCAAACACTCGGCACACCTCCGTGCAACGTCTAGAACACGATGGGAGATGTTTTCTGTGCTGGCACAGTTTTTCCTCGCCAGACATAGTGGAAAAGCTTTTTGCTTAGATGTAGACGAGAAGAGACGCTAAAGACGAAGGTACGATGCTGTCCGGAGCTAAGAGCCGCTCCCGGGCGTCTTTCGGCAGAAGCCGCGCTAAGGAGTGCACAGTGAGCGGCACAATCGTCTTTGCGCGAAGAAGCCGCTTCTTCGCCTCCGGGAGCCGGAGAGAGCGGCACCTTCGGAAAGGTGAAGAAGGAAGCTGTACAACACTGGGATTGTGTGCGCAGCTTGCCAACTGCTAGAAAACAGTACCTTTGCACTCTCCTGACTTTTCCAATCACATGAACATTCGATTGGAAGCTGTTTTGGACAACTTTTCTTTCCTTCATGCCAAACACTCGGCACACCTCCGTGCAACGTCTAGAACACGATGGGAGATGTTTTCTGTGCTGGCACAGTTTTTCCTCGCCAGACATAGTGGAAAAGCTTTTTGCTAAGATGTAGACGAGAAGAGACGCTAAAGACGAAGGTACGATGCTCTCCGGAGCTAAGAGCTGCTCCCGGGCGTCTTTCGGCAGAAGCCGCGCTAAGGAGTGCACAGTGAGCGGCACAATCGTCTTTGCGCGAAGAAGCCGCTTCTTCGCCTCCGGGAGCCGGAGAGAGCGGCACCTTCGGAAAGGTGAAGAAGGAAGCTGTACAACACTGGGATTGTGTGCGCAGCTTGCCAACTGCTAGAAAACAGTACCTTTGCACTCTCCTGACTTTTCCAATCACATGAACATTCGATTGGAAGCTGTTTTGGACAACTTTTCTTTCCTTCATGCCAAACACTCGGCACACCTCCGTGCAACGTCTAGAACACGATGGGAGATGTTTTCTGTGCTGGCACAGTTTTTCCTTTCCAGACATAGTGGAAAAGCTTTTTGCTAAGATGTAGACGAGAAGAGACGCTAAAGACGAAGGTACGATGCTCTCCGGAGCTAAGAGCCGCTCCCGGGCGTCTTTCGGCAGAAGCCGCGCTAAGGAGTGCACAGTGAGCGGCACAATCGTCTTTGCGCGAAGAAGCCGCTTCTTCGCCTCCGGGAGCCGGAGAGAGCGGCACCTTCGGAAAGGTGAAGAAGGAAGCTGTACAACACTGGGATTGTGTGCGCAGCTTGCCAACTGCTAGAAAACAGTACCTTTGCACTCTCCTGACTTTTCCAATCACATGAACATTCGATTGGAAGCTGTTTTGGACAACTTTTCTTTCCTTCATGCCAAACACTCGGCACACCTCCGTGCAACGTCTAGAACACGATGGGAGATGTTTTCTGTGCTGGCACAGTTTTTCCTCGCCAGACATAGTGGAAAAGCTTTTTGCTAAGATGTAGACGGGAAGAGACGCTAAAGACGAAGGTACGATGCTGTCCGGAGCTAAGAGCCGCTCCCGGGCGTCTTTCGGCAGAAGCCGCGCTAAGGAGTGCACAGTGAGCGGCACAATCGTCTTTGCGCGAAGAAGCCGCTTCTTCGCCTCCGGGAGCCGGAGAGAGCGGCACCTTCGGAAAGGTGAAGAAGGAAGCTGTACAACACTGGGATTGTGTGCGCAGCTTGCCAACTGCTAGAAAACAGTACCTTTGCACTCTCCTGACTTTTCCAATCACATGAACATTCGATTGGAAGCTGTTTTGGACAACTTTTCTTTCCTTCATGCCAAACACTCGGCACACCTCCGTGCAACGTCTAGAACACGATGGGAGATGTTTTCTGTGCTGGCACAGTTTTTCCTCGCCAGACATAGTGGAAAAGCTTTTTGCTAAGATGTAGACGAGAAGAGACGCTAAAGACGAAGGTACGATGCTCTCCGGATTTAAGAGCCGCTCCCGGGCGTCTTTCGGCAGAAGCCGCGCTAAGGAGTGCACAGTGAGCGGCACAATCGTCTTTGCGCGAAGAAGCCGCTTCTTCGCCTCCGGGAGCCGGAGAGAGCGGCACCTTCGGAAAGGTGAAGAAGGAAGCTGTACAACACTGGGATTGTGTGCGCAGCTTGCCAACTGCTAGAAAACAGTACCTTTGCACTCTCCTGACTTTTCCAATCACATGAACATTCGATTGGAAGCTGTTTTGGACAACTTTTCTTTCCTTCATGCCAAACACTCGGCACACCTCCGTGCAACGTCTAGAACACGATGGGAGATGTTTTCTGTGCTGGCACAGTTTTTCCTCGCCAGACATAGTGGAAAAGCTTTTTGCTAAGATGTAGACGAGAAGAGACGCTAAAGACGAAGGTACGATGCTCTCCGGAGCTAAGAGCCGCTCCCGGGCGTCTTTCGGCAGAAGCCGCGCTAAGGAGTGCACAGTGAGCGGCACAATCGTCTTTGCGCGAAGAAGCCGCTTCTTCGCCTCCGGGAGCCGGAGAGAGCGGCACCTTCGGAAAGGTGAAGAAGGAAGCTGTACAACACTGGGATTGTGTGCGCAGCTTGCCAACTGCTAGAAAACAGTACCTTTGCACTCTCCTGACTTTTCCAATCACATGAACATTCGATTGGAAGCTGTTTTGGACAACTTTTCTTTCCTTCATGCCAAACACTCGGCACACCTCCGTGCAACGTCTAGAACACGATGGGAGATGTTTTCTGTGCTGGCACAGTTTTTCCTCGCCAGACATAGTGGAAAAGCTTTTTGCTAAGATGTAGACGAGAAGAGACGCTAAAGACGAAGGTATGATGCTGTCCGGAGCTAAGAGCCGCTCCCGGGCGTCTTTCGGCAGAAGCCGCGCTAAGGAGTGCACAGTGAGCGGCACAATCGTCTTTGCGCGAAGAAGCCGCTTCTTCGCCTCCGGGAGCCGGAGAGAGCGGCACCTTCGGAAAGGTGAAGAAGGAAGCTGTACAACACTGGGATTGTGTGCGCAGCTTGCCAACTGATAGAAAACAGTACCTTTGCACTCTCCTGACTTTTCCAATCACATGAACATTCGATTGGAAGCTGTTTTGGACAACTTTTCTTTCCTTCATGCCAAACACTCAGCACACCTCCGTGCAACGTCTAGAACACGATGGGAGATGTTTTCTGTGCTGGCACAGTTTTTCCTCGCCAGACATAGTGGAAAAGCTTTTTGCTAAGATGTAGACGAGAAGAGACGCTAAGGACTGGATGTAAGCAAATGACACTCATCTTCAAAAAAGGCAATTAGGAGGACTCGCAATCGTACAAACCAGCCAGCCTCTTTTTTATACCCAGGAAGTTGATGAAGCAGCTCTTCCTGGAAAACCTTGCCAGGCACATGAAAGACGACACAATAATGTAGTTAGCATGATTTTTCAGGGGCATTTCATGCTGAACATAACTTTAAACTCCTCTGATGAATCAACTTGACTGGTAGATGAAGGGAATATTATCTGCCTGGGCTTCAGGGAGGTTTTTGACATATCTCTACATGGCAGCACACATCCATATGGAAGCAATAGTGCAAAGGGGAGGGAATCAGTGTCTTTTCAACGATGCTGAGTGAAAAAACAAGAGGCAGTGGGCACTCTCTGAAATACAGGAGATTGCCATTGACCATCAGCAAATGATTCTTTACTGTGAGGGTGACTGAACCACGGCACAGACTGCCCAGAAAGATTGTGGAGCCTGGATCTTTGAAGACATTCAAAGTACACCCAGATAGACTCCTGGGCAAGAGGCTCTAGGTATCCTGGTTTAGGCAGGGGGATTGGGCCTGGTTAGCCCCACCAACCCCTTCCACTCTCATTCATTCTGTGCTAGTGAATTCTCTTCAAGATGCAATTCAAGCACTTGCATGACAAAGTTCTGTGAAGACAGAGATCCAAATGGACACGGCATCTAAGTTCCTTAAGCAGTGTTCAAGAAGAATGTAAAACTCTGGGACGAGTGTCTCTTCCCTAACTGAATCCCTTTCATGGGAAAATTCCCAGCTCTAGAAAGATCTTCTGATACGCATGCTTAAGACTGACACTGGCTGAGCAAATTTCTCCCTATGTGTATCCAAGACCAGTTAGGATCTTCAGCCAAAGTGCTGTCAACATAGTCACAGAATGTCTATTGTTAAGAAGTGACAACTTCCATCAGCATGGCAACTATTGGTCCACCAAATGGATGAATGGATGGGAATTATCTACTTGGGTTAAAAACAAAAAGAAAGAGTTGGTCTTTACTTATCAATTTCATTGCAATATTGATAAGGCAAGAAAAAGACCTAAGTCCTTGACTTTCTTAACTGGAGGAAAGATTTAAAAAATTCCTTGTAAAAATGTATGATCACAATCAGACTATTGAAACCATTTGAGTTGGGAAAAAAGTTCCAAAATTGTCTAGAGAGTGGCAAAGAAGCCAAGAAAATAGGAAAGAAACAAAAAGAGGGCAAAAGAGTAAGCTTCAGTGTACAAGCTCGTTCTAGAAGTAGTCTGCCGGGGAAAGGAAGCCCCAGTTGAATTTCCAATGTATTCCTGAGCTTGATTCAGTAACTGGTCAATGTAAAAACCAATCCTTTTGTATAACTTCTTCCAGCAACAAAAACTCCAACAGGTTGACACTACCATCATGCCTGTTCCAGACATATTTCCAAGAGAAATGATGATTTTCTTGAAAACCTACTTGCATAAAAGTTGCAAGATGGTGGAGGGATTGCCACATCCTCCTTCCTCCATCTGGCTTGAAAGTAGATTTGATAAAATATGCAACAAAGCACATGATTTATAAGGTAGAGTGAAATGGATGATTTGGGAATTGATCTCTTGTTGATAGTAAACTTCACATCCACTCTGTGTGACCTTTCTAAAACAAAATGTGGAGCTGAGGCATGAATCTGCCACAACAATTGTAAAGCAAACATACACACTCCCCTTCACATGCCCCCCCTTCCACACACACCTAGGCACACACAGAGATCAGCATAGCAGATCATGAACACCTTGGAAAAGACTGAAATGCTAAACGCCTCTCTTGATGGGCAAAAGAGCTGGTGCAGTAATTCAAATGCCTGGTACAAAAATTCTGTTTCATATTTAGCTCCTATTTAAAACACAGCTTTTCATTTCATTCTATTTACAGAATATTTTCTTTTCATTTGTTTCTTTAAAATTACTTAGTTCTCACCTGTTGTATGTCTAGGAATATTTTCTTCCAAAAATAGAAAAAAATAGATGCTATCTTTTCAGCAGAAAACATTGGTTGATACAATTTTAAACCATCATGATATGGAAGAATTGTTCTGTCCCTCTCGAAGGTGGAAGAAGCATTTGGATCACAGATCATCTACAATGAAATACTTGACATGTTTAAGATGCTTTCAATCAATTTTGATCGTCAATTGCTTCTTCGTTGTAAACAGTCATTTTTCAGTGAAGGGAAAGTGTGTGTGGTATATCTACATGATGTGTTCAAACCCAGTTCCTACTAATGGCCAGGCTGAATTCCAGGAAATAACGTCCCCAATGATATTTTGCCGCCTTCTTTGGCACTTCATGAAATCTTACCATGATGAAGTGCTGAAACACAGAGATTTTCTCTTAGAGAGTGTCTCATGTTGTAACCCATCCCATGGATTTTATGCTGTAATTCTTATCTCTTTTAAAATTTGCTATCTTCTGTACAGTTTTCATGAACATTTCTGTTACAGTAGTGAATAGCACAGATAAATGTCATTTTGTACAACTTTGAATTTACCCCAAGAGCTGAGAGAAAACTTGCTCCTATACTTCAATCCCAGTTTCTTCTATAGTCCAACTTTGTTTCTCTACCACCAAGCTTCTCCTTTGTTGCTGCTCCAAGCCCCGTCCAAGCTGACCTTGAATACTTTCAGGGATGGGACACCCACAACTTCCCTGGGCAACCTGTTCCAGTGTTCCAGCACTCCCACAGTAAAAAAGGCCTTCCTTTCATCTAATATGTGTAGGAAATCATAAATCTAGGCATAGAAATTTGGAGTGCAAATTTGAAATTCTTTTGATTTGAAGCACATTTTATATGAATACTGACTTACAGATGACTAAAAGATGTTGATGGGCATTTGAGCTGACAAGTTTTGAAAAAGTGTACGGAAATTAACATTGAAACCACTAAAATTAAAAACTTCTTCCCATTTTCTTTCTCCTCTCCTATTCAAAATTGCAAATGTCAGATATCAGTGCTTCATGCAAACCTCTCAGATGCTCTCAGGGAAAAAGCATTTATTTCAGACTAAGTTGCGGTTGACATAGAACACTGCCTTTAACAGCTGCAGTGTGCCTGGAATTCAGGGCTTCCTGTTTGAAAAAATCCTATCTCTAGGCTGAACCCTAACCCTAACCCTAGGCAGATAAATCAGCCTGGGTATAGGGATGTTCCCAAGGAAAAAAGCACTGGAAGGAGCATGTTGAAGCAATTTTTGGCTGCCCTTGGGAAGCCTTTTGCAGCTGCACTGGGTCTGGAGCTCAGGGTTTACTGATTTAAAATCCCTATCTCTTGGCGTGACCATAGGTGCAACAGGAGGCAAGTAAATCAGCCTAGGTTCAATGATGGCCCCAAGGAAAAAGCGCTGGAGGCAGCCATGTTGTGGCACTTTTCCCCTCCTCTTGGGTAGTCCTTGGCAGCTGCTGTGTTCTTGGAACTCAGGGCTTTCTGGTTAAAAAAACACTAACCCTAGGCGTAACTCTAACCCTCACCCTAGGAAGGAAAACCAGCCTATGGTTCGGGATGGACTCATGAGAATAGCAGCAGAGGCAGCCAAGTTGTGTCACTTCTGCGGCCCTCTTGGGATGCCTTGAACAGCTGCAGTGTGCCTGCAGCTAAGGGCTTCCTAGTTTTAAAAATCCTAGCCCTAGGCCTAAGCCTTACAGTAACCCTGGGAAGGGAAATCAGCCTGGTGTTAGGCTTCTTGCCAAGGAAAAAGCCGGGAAAGCAGCCATGTTGTGGCACTTTTGCACTCCCTTTGGGATGCCTTTCACAGCTCCAGTGTGCCTGGAACTCAGGGCTTCCTGATTTTAAAAATCCTAGCCCTAGGCCGAACCCCAACCCTAAGACGAGAAAGGCAAATCAGCCAGGAATTAGGCATGTCCCCAAGGAAAAAGCTGTGGAGGCAGGCATGTTGTGGTACTTTTGCGCTCTTCTTGGGTAGTCCTTCGCAGCTGCTGTGTTCTTGGAACTCAGGTCTTTCTGGTTAATAGAACCCTTACCCTAGGCGTAACTCAAACCTTAAGCCTAGGAAGGAAAATCAGCCTATGGTTCGGGATGGTCTCATGGAAATATCAGTGGTGGCAGCCAAGTTGCGTCACTTTTGCGCTCCACTTGGGATGCCTTTAACAGCTGCATATGCCTGGAGCCCAGGGCTTCCTGGTTTTAAAAGTCCTAGGCCTAAGCCTAACAGTAACCCTAGGAAGGTAAATCAGCCGCGTATTAGGGTTCTTCCTAAGGGAAAAGCCGTGAAAGCAGCCATGTTGTGGCCCTTCTGCACTCCCTTTTGGATGCCTTTGGCAGATGCAGTAAGCCTGGAACTCAGGGCTTCCTAGTTAAAAAAATCCTAGCCCTAGGCCGAACCCCAAGCCTAAGACGAGAAAGGCAAATCAGCCAGGAATTAGGCATGTTCCCAAGGAAAAAGCTGTGGAGGCAGGCATGTTGTGGTACTTTTGCGCTCTTCTTGGGAAGTCCTTCGCAGCTGCTGTGTTCTTGGAACTCAGGGCTTTCTGGTTAATAGAACCCTTACCCTAGGCATAACTCAAACCTTAACCCAAGGAAGGAAAATCAGCCTATGGTTCGGGATGGTCTCATGGAAATATCAGTGGTGGCAGCCAAGTTGTGTCACTTTTGCGCTCCCATTGGGATGCCTTTCGCAGCTGCAGTGTGCCTGGAGCCCAGGGCTTCCTGGTTTTAAAAGTCCTAGGTCTAAGCCTAACAGTAACCCTAGGAAGGTAAATCAGCTGGGTATTAGGGTTCTTCCTAAGGGAAAAGCCGTGAAAGCAGCCATGTTGTGGAACATTTGCACTCCCTTTTGGAGGCCTTTCACAGCTCCAGTGTGCCTGGAACTCAGGGCTTACTGATTTTAAAAATCCTAGCCCTAGGCCGAACCCCAACCCTAAGACGAGAAAGGCAAATCAGCCAGGAATTAGGCATGTCCCCAAGGAAAAAGCTGTGGACGCAGGCATGTTGTGGTACTTTTGCGCTCTTCTTGGGAAGTCCTTCGCAGCTGCTGTGTTCTTGGAACTCAGGTCTTTCTGGTTAATAGAACCCTTACCCTAGGCGTAACTCAAACCTTAAGCCTAGGAAGGAAAATCAGCCTATGGTTCGGGATGGTCTCATGGAAATATCAGTGGTGGCAGCCAAGTTGCGTCACTTTTGCGCTCCCCTTGGGATGCCTTTCGCAGCTGCAGTGTGCCTGGAGCCCAGGGCTTCCTGGTTTTAAAAGTCCTAGGCCTAAGCCTAACAGTAACCCTAGGAAGGTAAATCAGCCGGGTATTAGGGTTCTTCCTAAGGGAAAAGCCGTGAAAGCAGCCATGTTGTGGCCCTTCTGCACTCCCTTTGGGATGCCTTTGGCAGATGCAGTAAGCCTGGAACTCAGGGCTTCCTAGTTAAAAATATCCTAGCCCTAGGCCGAACCCCAACCCTAAGACGAGAAAGGCAAATCAGCCAGGAATTAGGCATGTCCCCAAGGAAAAAGCTGTGGAGGCAGGCATGTTGTGGTACTTTTGCGCTCTTCTTGGGTAGTCCTTCGCAGCTGCTGTGTTCTTGGAACTCAGGGCTTTCTGCTTAATAGAACCCTTACCCTAGGCGTAACTCAAACCTTAAGCCTAGGAAGGAAAATCAGCCTATGGTTCGGGATGGTCTCATGGAAATATCAGTGGTGGCAGCCAAGTTGTGTCACTTTTGCGCTCCCCTTGGGATGCCTTTCGCAGCTGCAGTGTGCCTGGAGCCCAGGACTTCCTGGTTTTAAAAGTCCTAGGCCTAAGCCTAACAGTAAGCCTAGGAAGGTAAATCAGCCGCGTATTAGGGTTCTTCCTAAGGGAAAAGCCGTGAAAGCAGCCATGTTGTGGCACTTTTGCACTCCCTTTGGCATGCCTTTGGCAGATGCAGTAAGCCTGGAACTCAGGGCTTCCTAGTTAAAAAAATCCTAGCCCTAGGCCGAACCCCAACCCTAAGACGAGAAAGGCAAATCAGCCAGGAATTAGGCATGTCCCCAAGGAAAAAGCTGTGGAGGCAGGCATGTTGTGGTACTTTTGCGCTCTTCTTGGGAAGTCCTTCGCAGCTGCTGTGTTCTTGGAACTCAGGGCTTTCTGGTTAATAGAACCCTTACCCTAGGCGTAACTCAAACCTTAAGCCTAGGAAGGAAAATCAGCCTATGGTTCGGGATGGTCTCATGGAAATATCAGTGGTGGCAGCCAAGTTGTGTCACTTTTGCGCTCCCCTTGGGATGCCTTTCGCAGCTGCAGTGTGCCTGGAGCCCAGGGCTTCCTGGTTTTAAAAGTCCTAGGCCTAAGCCTAACAGTAACCCTAGGAAGGTAAATCAGCTGGGTATTAGGGTTCTTCCTAAGGGAAAAGCCGTGAAAGCAGCCATGTTGTGGCACTTTTGCACTCCCTTTGGCATGCCTTTGGCAGATGCAGTAAGCCTGGAACTCAGGGCTTCCTAGTTAAAAAAATCCTAGCCCTAGGCCGAACCCCAACCCTAAGACGAGAAAGGCAAATCAGCCAGGAATTAGGCATGTCCCCAAGGAAAAAGCTGTGGAGGCAGGCACGTTGTAGTACTTTTGCGCTCTTCTTGGGTAGTCCTTCGCAGCTGCTGTGTTCTTGGAACTCAGGGCTTTCTGGTTAATAGAACCCTTACCCTAGGCGTAACTCAAACCTTAACCCTAGGAAGGAAAATCAGCCTATGGTTCGGGATGGTCTCATGAGAATAGAAGCAGAGGCAGCCAAGTTGTGTCACTTCTGCAGCCCTCTTGGGATGCCTTTAACAGCTGCATATGCCTGGAGCCCAGGGATTCCTGGTTTTAAAAGTCCTAGGTCTAAGCCTAACAGTAACCCTAGGAAGGTAAATCAGCCGCGTATTAGGGTTCTTCCTAAGGGAAAAGCTGTGAAAGCAGCCATGTTGTGGCACTTTTGCACTCCCTTTGGGATGCCTTTGGCAGATGCAGTAAGCCTGGAACTCAGGGCTTCCTGGTTAAAAAACTCCAAGCCCTAGGCTGAACCCTAACCCTAACCCTAGGCAGATAAATCAGCCTAGGTATAGGGATGGTGCCAAGGAAAAAGCTGTGAAAGCTGCCATGTTGTTGCACTTTTGTACGCCCCTTGGGATGCCTTGAACAGCTGCAGTGTGCCTGGATCTAAGGGCTTCCTAGTTTTAAAAATCCTAGCCCTAGGCCTAAGCCTAACAGTAACCCTGGGAAGGGAAATCAGCCTGGTGTTAAGCTTCTTGCCAAGGAAAAAGCCGTGAAAGCAACCATGTTGTGGCACTTTTGCACTCCCTTTTGGATGCCTTTCACAGCTCTAGTGTGCCTGGAACTCAGGGCTTCCTGATTTTAAAAATCCTAGCCCTAGGCCGAACCCCAACCCTAAGACGAGAAAGGCAAATCAGCCAGGAATTAGGCATGTCCCCAAGGAAAAAGCTGTGGAGGCAGGCATGTTGTGGTACTTTTGCGCTCTTCTTGGGTAGTCCTTCGCAGCTGCTGTGTTCTTGGAACTCAGGGCTTTCTGGTTAATAGAACCCTTACCCTAGGCGTAACTCAAACCTTAACCCTAGGAAGGAAAATCAGCCTATGGTTCGGGATGGTCTCATGAGAATAGCAGCAGAGGCAGCCAAGTTGTGTCACTTCTGCGGCCCTCTTGGGATGCCTTTCGCAGCTGCATGTGCCTGGAGCCCAGGGCTTCCTGGTTTTAAAAGTCCTAGGCCTAAGCCTAACAGTAACCCTAGGAAGGTAAATCAGCCGCGTATTAGGGTTCTTCCTAAGGGAAAAGCCGTGAAAGCAGCCATGTTGTGGCACTTCTGCACTCCCTTTGGGATGCCTTTGGCAGATGCAGTAAGCCTGGAACTCAGGGCTTCCTAGTTAAAAATATCCTAGCCCTAGGCCGAACCCCAACCCTAAGACGAGAAAGGCAAATCAGCCAGGAATTAGGCATGTCCCCAAGGAAAAAGCTGTGGAGGCAGGCATGTTGTGGTACTTTTGCGCTCTTCTTGGGTAGTCCTTCGCAGCTGCTGTGTTCTTGGAACTCAGGGCTTTCTGGTTAATAGAACTCTTACCCTAGGCGAAACTCAAGCATTAACCCTAAGAAGGAAAATCAGCCTATGGTTCGGGATGGTCTCATGGAAATATCAGTGGTGGCAGCCAAGTTGTGTCACTTTTGCGCTCCCCTTGGGATGCCTTTCGCAGCTGCAGTGTGCCTGGAGCCCAGGGCTTCCTGGTTTTAAAAGTCCTAGGCCTAAGCCTAACAGTAACACTAGGAAGGTAAATCAGCCGGGTATTAGGGTTCTTCCTAAGGGAAAAGCCGTGAAAGCAGCCATGTTGTGGCACTTCTGCACTCCCTTTGGGATGCCTTTGGCAGATGCAGTAAGCCTGGAACTCAGGGCTTCCTGGTTAAAAAACTCCAAGCCCTAGGCTGAACCCTTACCCTAACCCTAGGCAGATAAAACAGCCTAGGTATAGGGATGGTGCCAAGGAAACAGCTGTGAAAGCTGCCATGTTGTTGCACTTTTGTACTCCCCTTGGGATGCCTTGAACAGCTGCAGTGTGCCTGGATCTAAGGGCTTCCTAGTTTTAAAAATCCTAGCCCTAGGCCTAAGCCTTACAGTAACCCTGGGAAGGGAAATCAGCCTGGTGTTAAGCTTCTTGCCAAGGAAAAAGCCGTGAAAGCAACCATGTTGTGGCACTTCTGCACTCCCTTTTGGATGCCTTTCACAGCTCCAGTGTTCCTGGAACTCAGGGCTTCCTGATTTTAAAAATCCTAGCCCTAGACCGAACCCCAACCCTAAGACGAGAAAGGCAAATCAGCCAGGAATTAGGCATGTCCCCAAGGAAAAAGCTGTGGAGGCAGGCATGTTGTGGTACTTTTGCGCTCTTCTTGGGAAGTCCTTCGCAGCTGCTGTGTTCTTGGAACTCAGGGCTTTCTGGTTAATAGAACCCTTACCCTAGGCGTAACTCAAACCTTAAGCCTAGGAAGGAAAATCAGCCTATGGTTCGGGATGGTCTCATGGAAATATCAGTGGTGGCAGCCAAGTTGTGTCACTTTTGCGCTCCCCTTGGGATGCCTTTCGCAGCTGCAGTGTGCCTGGAGCCCAGGGCTTCCTGGTTTTAAAAGTCCTAGGCCTAAGCCTAACAGTAAGCCTAGGAAGGTAAATCAGCTGGGTATTAGGGTTCTTCCTAAGGGAAAAGCCGTGAAAGCAGCCATGTTGTGGCACTTTTGCACTCCCTTTGGCATGCCTTTGGCAGATGCAGTAAGCCTGGAACTCAGGGCTTCCTAGTTAAAAAAATCCTAGCCCTAGGCCGAACCCCAACCCTAAGACGAGAAAGGCAAATCAGCCAGGAATTAGGCATGTCCCCAAGGAAAAAGCTGTGGAGGCAGGCACGTTGTAGTACTTTTGCGCTCTTCTTGGGTAGTCCTTCGCAGCTGCTGTGTTCTTGGAACTCAGGGCTTTCTGGTTAATAGAACCCTTACCCTAGGCGTAACTCAAACCTTAACCCTAGGAAGGAAAATCAGCCTATGGTTCGGGATGGTCTCATGAGAATAGAAGCAGAGGCAGCCAAGTTGTGTCACTTCTGCAGCCCTCTTGGGATGCCTTTAACAGCTGCATATGCCTGGAGCCCAGGGATTCCTGGTTTTAAAAGTCCTAGGTCTAAGCCTAACAGTAACCCTAGGAAGGTAAATCAGCCGCGTATTAGGGTTCTTCCTAAGGGAAAAGCTGTGAAAGCAGCCATGTTGTGGCACTTTTGCACTCCCTTTGGGATGCCTTTGGCAGATGCAGTAAGCCTGGAACTCAGGGCTTCCTGGTTAAAAAACTCCAAGCCCTAGGCTGAACCCTAACCCTAACCCTAGGCAGATAAATCAGCCTAGGTATAGGGATGGTGCCAAGGAAAAAGCTGTGAAAGCTGCCATGTTGTTGCACTTTTGTACGCCCCTTGGGATGCCTTGAACAGCTGCAGTGTGCCTGGATCTAAGGGCTTCCTAGTTTTAAAAATCCTAGCCCTAGGCCTAAGCCTAACAGTAACCCTGGGAAGGGAAATCAGCCTGGTGTTAAGCTTCTTGCCAAGGAAAAAGCCGTGAAAGCAACCATGTTGTGGCACTTTTGCACTCCCTTTTGGATGCCTTTCACAGCTCTAGTGTGCCTGGAACTCAGGGCTTCCTGATTTTAAAAATCCTAGCCCTAGGCCGAACCCCAACCCTAAGACGAGAAAGGCAAATCAGCCAGGAATTAGGCATGTCCCCAAGGAAAAAGCTGTGGAGGCAGGCATGTTGTGGTACTTTTGCGCTCTTCTTGGGTAGTCCTTCGCAGCTGCTGTGTTCTTGGAACTCAGGGCTTTCTGGTTAATAGAACCCTTACCCTAGGCGTAACTCAAACCTTAACCCTAGGAAGGAAAATCAGCCTATGGTTCGGGATGGTCTCATGAGAATAGCAGCAGAGGCAGCCAAGTTGTGTCACTTCTGCGGCCCTCTTGGGATGCCTTGAACAGCTGCATGTGCCTGGAGCCCAGGGCTTCCTGGTTTTAAAAGTCCTAGGCCTAAGCCTAACAGTAACCCTAGGAAGGTAAATCAGCCGCGTATTAGGGTTCTTCCTAAGGGAAAAGCCGTGAAAGCAGCCATGTTGTGGCACTTCTGCACTCCCTTTGGGATGCCTTTGGCAGATGCAGTAAGCCTGGAACTCAGGGCTTCCTAGTTAAAAATATCCTAGCCCTAGGCCGAACCCCAACCCTAAGACGAGAAAGGCAAATCAGCCAGGAATTAGGCATGTCCCCAAGGAAAAAGCTGTGGAGGCAGGCATGTTGTGGTACTTTTGCGCTCTTCTTGGGTAGTCCTTCGCAGCTGCTGTGTTCTTGGAACTCAGGGCTTTCTGGTTAATAGAACTCTTACCCTAGGCGAAACTCAAGCATTAACCCTAGGAAGGAAAATCAGCCTATGGTTCGGGATGGTCTCATGAGAATAGAAGCAGAGGCAGCCAAGTTGTGTCACTTTTGCGCTCCCCTTGGGATGCCTTTCGCAGCTGCAGTGTGCCTGGAGCCCAGGGCTTCCTGGTTTTAAAAGTCCTAGGCCTAAGCCTAACAGTAACACTAGGAAGGTAAATCAGCCGGGTATTAGGGTTCTTCCTAAGGGAAAAGCCGTGAAAGCAGCCATGTTGTGGCACTTCTGCACTCCCTTTGGGATGCCTTTGGCAGATGCAGTAAGCCTGGAACTCAGGGCTTCCTGGTTAAAAAACTCCAAGCCCTAGGCTGAACCCTTACCCTAACCCTAGGCAGATAAAACAGCCTAGGTATAGGGATGGTGCCAAGGAAAAAGCTGTGAAAGCTGCCATGTTGTTGCACTTTTTTACGCCCCTTGGGATGCCTTGAACAGCTGCAGTGTGCCTGGATCTAAGGGCTTCCTAGTTTTAAAAATCCTAGCCCTAGGCCTAAGCCTAACAGTAACCCTGGGAAGGGAAATCAGCCTGGTGTTAAGCTTCTTGCCAAGGAAAAAGCCGTGAAAGCAACCATGTTGTGGCACTTTTGCACTCCCTTTTGGATGCCTTTCACAGCTCTAGTGTGCCTGGAACTCAGGGCTTCCTGATTTTAAAAATCCTAGCCCTAGGCCGAACCCCAACCCTAAGACGAGAAAGGCAAATCAGCCAGGAATTAGGCATGTCCCCAAGGAAAAAGCTGTGGAGGCAGGCATGTTGTGGTACTTTTGCGCTCTTCTTGGGTAGTCCTTCGCAGCTGCTGTGTTCTTGGAACTCAGGGCTTTCTGGTTAATAGAACCCTTACCCTAGGCGTAACTCAAACCTTAACCCTAGGAAGGAAAATCAGCCTATGGTTCGGGATGGTCTCATGAGAATAGCAGCAGAGGCAGCCAAGTTGTGTCACTTCTGCGGCCCTCTTGGGATGCCTTGAACAGCTGCATGTGCCTGGAGCCCAGGGCTTCCTGGTTTTAAAAGTCCTAGGCCTAAGCCTAACAGTAACCCTAGGAAGGTAAATCAGCCGCGTATTAGGGTTCTTCCTAAGGGAAAAGCCGTGAAAGCAGCCATGTTGTGGCACTTCTGCACTCCCTTTGGGATGCCTTTGGCAGATGCAGTAAGCCTGGAACTCAGGGCTTCCTAGTTAAAAATATCCTAGCCCTAGGCCGAACCCCAACCCTAAGACGAGAAAGGCAAATCAGCCAGGAATTAGGCATGTCCCCAAGGAAAAAGCTGTGGAGGCAGGCATGTTGTGGTACTTTTGCGCTCTTCTTGGGTAGTCCTTCGCAGCTGCTGTGTTCTTGGAACTCAGGGCTTTCTGGTTAAAAAACTCCAAGCCCTAGGCTGAACCCTTACCCTAACCCTAGGCAGATAAAACAGCCTAGGTATAGGGATGGTGCCAAGGAAACAGCTGTGAAAGCTGCCATGTTGTTGCACTTTTGTACTCCCCTTGGGATGCCTTGAACAGCTGCAGTGTGCCTGGATCTAAGGGCTTCCTAGTTTTAAAAATCCTAGCCCTAGGCCTAAGCCTTACAGTAACCCTGGGAAGGGAAATCAGCCTGGTTTTAAGCTTCTTGCCAAGGAAAAAGCCGTGAAAGCAGCCATGTTGTGGCACTTCTGCACTCCCTTTTGGATGCCTTTCACAGCTCCAGTGTGCCTGGAACTCAGGGCTTCCTGATTTTAAAAATCCTAGCCCTAGACCGAACCCCAACCCTAAGACGAGAAAGGCAAATCAGCCAGGAATTAGGCATGTCCCCAAGGAAAAAGCTGTGGAGGCAGGCATGTTGTGGTACTTTTGCGCTCTTCTTGGGAAGTCCTTCGCAGCTGCTGTGTTCTTGGAACTCAGGGCTTTCTGGTTAATAGAACCCTTACCCTAGGCGTAACTCAAACCTTCACCCTAGGAAGGAAAATCAGCCTATGGTTCGGGATGGTCTCATGGAAATATCATTGGTGGCAGCCAAGTTGTGTCACTTTTGCGCTCCCCTTGGGATGCCTTTCGCAGCTGCAGTGTGCCTGGAACCCAGGGCTTCCTGGTTTTAAAAGTCCTAGGCCTAAGCCTAACAGTAACCCTAGGAAGGTAAATCAGCCGGGTATTAGGGTTCTTCCTAAGGGAAAAGCCGTGAAAGCAGCCATGTTGTGGCACTTTTGCACTCCCTTTGGGATGCCTTTGGCAGATGCAGTAAGCCTGGAACTCAGGGCTTCCTAGTTAAAAATATCCTAGCCCTAGGCCGAACCACAACCCTAAGACGAGAAAGGCAAATCAGCCAGGAATTAGGCATGTCCCCAAGGAAAAAGCTGTGGAGGCAGGCATGTTGTGGTACTTTTGCGCTCTTCTTGGGTAGTCCTTCGCAGCTGCTGTGTTCTTGGAACTCAGGGCTTTCTGGTTAATAGAACTCTTACCCTAGGCGAAACTCAAGCATTAACCCTAGGAAGGAAAATCAGCCTATGGTTCGGGATGGTCTCATGAGAATAGAAGCAGAGGCAGCCAAGTTGTGTCACTTTTGCGCTCCCCTTGGGATGCCTTTCACAGCTGCAGTGTGCCTGGAGCCCAGGGCTTCCTGGTTTTAAAAGTCCTAGGCCTAAGCCTAACAGTAACCCTAGGAAGGTAAATCAGCCGGGTATTAGGGTTCTTCCTAAGGGAAAAGCCGTGAAAGCAGCCATGTTGTGGCACTTCTGCACTCCCTTTGGGATGCCTTTGGCAGATGCAGTAAGCCTGGAACTCAGGGCTTCCTGGTTAAAAAACTCCAAGCCCTCGGCTGAACCCTTACCCTAACCCTAGGCAGATAAAACAGCCTAGCTATAGGGATGGTTCCAAGGAAAAAGCTGTGAAAGCTGCCATGTTGTTGCACTTTTGTACTCCCCTTGGGATGCCTTGAACAGCTGCAGTGTGCCTGGATCTAAGGGCTTCCTAGTTTTAAAAATCCTAGCCCTAGGCCTAAGCCTTACAGTAACCCTGGGAAGGGAAATCAGCCAGGTGTTAAGCTTCTTGCCAAGGAAAAAGCCGTGAAAGCAACCATGTTGTGGCACTTTTGCACTCCCTTTGGGATGCCTTTCACAGCTCCAGTGTGCCTGGAACTCAGGGCTTCCTGATTTTAAAAATCCTAGCCCTAGACCGAACCCCAACCCTAAGACGAGAAAGGCAAATCAGCCAGGAATTAGGCATGTCCCCAAGGAAAAAGCTGTGGAGGCAGGCATGTTGTGGTACTTTTGCGCTCTTCTTGGGAAGTCCTTCGCAGCTGCTGTGTTCTTGGAACTCAGGGCTTTCTGGTTAATAGAACCCTTACCCTAGGCGTAACTCAAACCTTCACCCTAGGAAGGAAAATCAGCCTATGGTTCGGGATGGTCTCATGGAAATATCATTGGTGGCAGCCAAGTTGTGTCACTTTTGCGCTCCCCTTGGGATGCCTTTCGCAGCTGCAGTGTGCCTGGAACCCAGGGCTTCCTGGTTTTAAAAGTCCTAGGCCTAAGCCTAACAGTAACCCTAGGAAGGTAAATCAGCCGGGTATTAGGGTTCTTCCTAAGGGAAAAGCCGTGAAAGCAGCCATGTTGTGGCACTTTTGCACTCCCTTTGGGATGCCTTTGGCAGATGCAGTAAGCCTGGAACTCAGGGCTTCCTAGTTAAAAATATCCTAGCCCTAGGCCGAACCACAACCCTAAGACGAGAAAGGCAAATCAGCCAGGAATTAGGCATGTCCCCAAGGAAAAAGCTGTGGAGGCAGGCACGTTGTGGTACTTTTGCGCTCTTCTTGGGTAGTCCTTCGCAGCTGCTGTGTTCTTGGAACTCAGGGCTTTCTGGTTAATAGAACTCTTACCCTAGGCGTAACTCAAACCTTAACCCTTGGAAGGAAAATCAGCCTATGGTTCGGGATGGTCTCATGAGAATAGCATCAGAGGCAGCCAAGTTGTGTCACTTCTGCGGCCCTCTTGGGATGCCTTCAACAGCTGCATGTGCCTGGAGCCCAGGGCTTCCTGGTTTTAAAAGTCCTAGGCCTAAGCCTAACAGTAACCCTAGGAAGGTAAATCAGACGCGTATTAGGGTTCTTCCTAAGGGAAAAGCCGTGAAAGCAGCCATGTTGTGGCACTTTTGCACTCCCTTTGGGATGCTTTTGGCAGATGAAGTAAGCCTGGAACTCAGGGCTTCCTAGTTTAAAAAATCCTAGCCCTAGGCCGAACCCCAACCCTAAGACGAGAAAGGCAAATCAGCCAGGAATTAGGCATGTCCCCAAGGAAAAAGCTGTGGAGGCAGGCACGTTGTGGTACTTTTGCGCTCTTCTTGGCTAGTCCTTCGCAGCTGCTGTGTTCTTGGAACTCAGGTCTTTCTGGTTAATAGACCTCTTACCCTAGGTGAAACTCAAACATTAACCCTAGGAAGGAAAATCAGCCTATGGTTCGGGATGGTCTCATGAGAATAGAAGCAGAGGCAGCCAAGTTGTGTCACTTCTGCGGCCCTCTTGGGATGCCTTTAACAGCTGCAGTGTGCCTGGAGCCCAGGGCTTCCTGGTTTTAAAAGTCCTAGGCCTAAGCCTAACAGTAACCCTAGGAAGGTAAATCAGCCGCGTATTAGGGTTCTTCCTAAGGGAAAAGCCGTGAAATCAGCCATGTTGTGGCACTTCTGCACTCCCTTTGCGATGCCTTTGGCAGATGCAGTAAGCCTGGAACTCAGGGCTTCCTGGTTAAAAAACTCCAAGCCCTAGGCTGAACCCTAACCCTAACCCTAGGCAGATAAATCAGCCTAGGTATAGGGATGGTGCCAAGGAAAAAGCTGTGAAAGCTGCCATGTTGTTGCACTTTTGTACTCCCCTTGGGATGCCTTGAACAGCTGCAGTGTGCCTGGATCTAAGGGCTTCCTAGTTTTAAAAATCCTAGCCCTAGGCCTAAGCCTTACAGTAACCCTGGGAAATGAAATCAGCCTGGTGTTAAGCTTCTTGCCAAGGAAAAAGCCGTGAAAGCAACCATGTTGTGGCACTTTTGCACTCCCTTTTGGATGGCTTTCACAGCTCCAGTGTGCCTGGAACTCAGGGCTTCCTGATTTTAAAAATCCTAGCCCTAGGCCGAACCCCAACCCTAAGACGAGAAAGGCAAATCAGCCAGGAATTAGGCATGTCCCCAAGGAAAAAGCTGTGGAGGCAGGCACGTTGTGGTACTTTTGCGCTCTTCTTGGGTAGTCCTTCGCAGCTGCTGTGTTCTTGGAACTCAGGGCTTTCTGGTTAATAGAACCCTTACCCTAGGCGTAACTCAAGCATTAACCCTAGGAAGGAAAATCAGCCTATGGTTCGGGATGGTCTCATGAGAATAGCAGCAGAGGCAGCCAAGTTGTGTCACTTCTGCGGCCCTCTTGGGATGCCTTCAACAGCTGCATGTGCCTGGAGCCCAGGGCTTCCTGGTTTTAAAAGTCCTAGGCCTAAGCCTAACAGTAACCCTAGGAATGTAAATCAGCCGCGTATTAGGGTTCTTCCTAAGGGAAAAGCCGTGATAGCAGCCATGTTGTGGCACTTTTGCACTCCCTTTGGGATGCCTTTGGCAGATGCAGTAAGCCTGGAACTCAGGGCTTCCTAGTTAAAAAAATCCTAGCCCTAGGCCGAACCCCAACCCTAAGACGAGAAAGGCAAATCAGCCAGGAATTAGGCATGTCCTCAAGGAAAAAGCTGTGGAGGCAGGCACGTTGTAGTACTTTTGCGCTCTTCTTGGGTAGTCCTTCGCAGCTGCTGTGTTCTTGGAACTCAGGGCTTTCTGGTTAATAGAACCCTTACCCTAGGCGTAACTCAAACCTTAACCCTAAGAAGGAAAATCAGCCTATGGTTCGGGATGGTCTCATGGAAATATCAGTGGTGGCAGCCAAGTTGTGTCACTTTTGCGCTCCCCTTGGGATGCCTTTCGCAGCTGCAGAGTGCCTGGAGCCCAGGGCTTCCTGGTTTTAAAAGTCCTAGGCCTAAGCCTAACAGTAACCCTAGGAAGGTAAATCAGCCGCGTATTAGGGTTCTTCCTAAGGGAAAAGCCGTGAAAGCAGCTATGTTTTGGAACTTCTGCACTCCCTTTTGGGATGCTTTTGGCAGATGCAGTAAGCCTGGAACTCAGGGCTTCCTAGTTAAAAAAATCCTAGCCCTAGGCCGAACCCCAACCCTAAGACGAGAAAGGCAAATCAGCCAGGAATTAGGCATGTCCCCAAGGAAAAAGCTGTGGAGGCAGGCACGTTGTGGTACTTTTGCGCTCTTCTTGGGTAGTCCTTCGCAGCTGCTGTGTTCTTGGAACTCAGGGCTTTCTGGTCAATAGAACTCTTACCCTAGGCCTAACTCAAAACTTAACCCTAGGAAGGAAAATCAGCCTATGGTTCAGGATGGTCTCATGAGAATAGCAGCAAGGCAGCCAAGTTGTGTCACTTCTGCTGCCCTCTTCGGATGCCTTTAACAGCTGCATGTGCCTGGAACTAAGGGCTTCCTAGTTTTAAAAATCCTAGGCCTAAGCCTAACAGTAACCCTAGGAACATAAATCAGCCGGGTATTAGGGTTCTTCCTAAGGGAAAAGCCGTGAACGCAGCCATGTTGTGGAACTTTTGCACTCCATTTGGGATGCTTTTAGCAGATGAAGTAAGCCTGGAACTCAGGGCTTCCTAGTTAAAAAAATCCTAGCCCTAGGCCGAACCCCAACCCTAAGACGAGAAAGGCAAATCAGCCAGGAATTAGGCATGTCCCCAAGGAAAAAGCTGTGGAGGCAGGCACGTTGTGGTACTTTTGCGCTCTTCTTGGGTAGTCCTTCGCAGCTGCTGTGTTCTTGGAACTCAGGTCTTTCTGGTTAATAGACCTCTTACCCTAGGCGAAACTCAAACATTAACCCTAGGAAGGAAAATCAGCCTATGGTTCGGGATGGTCTCATGAGAATAGAAGCAGAGGCAGCCAAGTTGTGTCACTTCTGCGGCCCTCTTGGGATGCCTTTTACAGCTGCAGTGTGCCTGGAGCCCAGGGCTTCCTGGTTTTAAAAGTCCTAGGCCTAAGCCTAACAGTAACCCTAGGAAGGTAAATCAGCCGCGTATTAGGGTTCTTCCTAAGGGAAAAGCCGTGAAAGCAGCCATGTTGTGGCACTTCTGCACTCCCTTTGGGATGCCTTTGGCAGATGCAGTAAGCCTGGAACTCAGGGCTTCCTGGTTAAAAAACTCCAAGCCCTAGGCTGAACCCTAACCCTAACCCTAGGCAGATAAATCAGCCTAGGTATAGGGATGGTGCCAAGGAAAAAGCTGTGAAAGCTGCCATGTTGTTGCACTTTTGTACTCCCCTTGGGATGCCTTGAACAGCTGCAGTGTGCCTGGATCTAAGGGCTTCCTAGTTTTAAAAATCCTAGCCCTAGGCCTAAGCCTTAGAGTAACCCTGGGAAATGAAATCAGCCTGGTGTTAAGCTTCTTGCCAAGGAAAAAGCCGTGAAAGCAACCATGTTGTGGCACTTTTGCACTCCCTTTTGGATGCCTTTCACAGCTCCAGTGTGCCTGGAACTCAGGGCTTCCTGATTTTAAAAATCCTAGCCCTAGGCCGAACCCCAACCCTAAGACAAGAAAGGCAAATCAGCCAGGAATTAGGCATGTCCCCAAGGAAAAAGCTGTGGAGGCAGGCATGTTGTGGTACTTTTGCGCTCTTCTTGGGTAGTCCTTCGCAGCTGCTGTGTTCTTGGAACTCAGGGCTTTCTGCTTAATAGAACCCTTACCCGAGGCGTAACTCAAACCTTCACCCTAGGAAGGAAAATCAGCCTATGGTTCGGGATGGTCTCATGAGAATAGCAGCAGAGGCAGCCAAGTTGTGTCACTTCTGCGGCCCTCTTGGGATGCCTTTAACAGCTGCATGTGCCTGGAGCCCAGGGCTTCCTGGTTTTAAAAGTCCTAGGCCTAAGCCTAACAGTAACCCTAGGAAGGTAAATCAGCCGCGTATTAGGGTTCTTCCTAAGGGAAAAGCCGTGATAGCAGCCATGTTGTGGCACTTTTGCACTCCCTTTGGGATGCCTTTGGCAGATGCAGTAAGCCTGGAACTCAGGGCTTCCTAGTTAAAAAAATCCTAGCCCTAGGCCGAACCCCAACCCTAAGACGAGAAAGGCAAATCAGCCAGGAATTAGGCATGTCCCCAAGGAAAAAGCTGTGGAGGCAGGCACGTTGGGGTACTTTTGCGCTCTTCTTGGGTAGTCCTTTGCAGCTGCTGTGTTCTTGGAACTCAGGGCTTTCTGGTTAATAGAACCCTTACCCTAGGCGTAACTCAAACCTTAACCCTAAGAAGGAAAATCAGCCTATGGTTCGGGATGGTCTCATGGAAATATCAGTGGTGGCAGCCAAGTTGTGTCACTTTTGCGCTCCCCTTGGGATGCCTTTCGCAGCTGCAGAGTGCCTGGAGCCCAGGGCTTCCTGGTTTTAAAAGTCCTAGGCCTAAGCCTAACAGTAACCCTAGGAAGGTAAATCAGCCGGGTATTAGGGTTCTTCCTAAGGGAAAAGCCGTGAAAGCAGCCATGTTGTGGCACTTTTGCACTCCCTTTGGGATGCCTTTGGCAGATGCAGTAAGCCTGGAACTCAGGGCTTCCTAGTTAAAAATATCCTAGCCCTAGGCCGAACCACAACCCTAAGACGAGAAAGGCAAATCAGCCAGGAATTAGGCATGTCCCCAAGGAAAAAGCTGTGGAGGCAGGCACGTTGTGGTACTTTTGCGCTCTTCTTGGGTAGTCCTTCGCAGCTGCTGTGTTCTTGGAACTCAGGGCTTTCTGGTTAATAGAACTCTTACCCTAGGCGTAACTCAAACCTTAACCCTAGGAAGGAAAATCAGCCTATGGTTCGGGATGGTCTCATGAGAATAGCATCAGAGGCAGCCAAGTTGTGTCACTTCTGCGGCCCTCTTGGGATGCCTTCAACAGCTGCATGTGCCTGGAGCCCAGGGCTTCCTGGTTTTAAAAGTCCTAGGCCTAAGCCTAACAGTAACCCTAGGAAGGTAAATCAGCCGCGTATTAGGGTTCTTCCTAAGGGAAAAGCCGTGATAGCAGCCATGTTGTGGCACTTTTGCACTCCCTTTGGGATGCCTTTGGCAGATGCAGTAAGCCTGGAACTCAGGGCTTCCTAGTTAAAAAAATCCTAGCCCTAGGCCGAACCCCAACCCTAAGACGAGAAAGGCAAATCAGCCAGGAATTAGGCATGTCCTCAAGGAAAAAGCTGTGGAGGCAGGCACGTTGTAGTACTTTTGCGCTCTTCTTGGGTAGTCCTTCGCAGCTGCTGTGTTCTTGGAACTCAGGGCTTTCTGGTTAATAGAACCCTTACCCTAGGCGTAACTCAAACCTTAACCCTAAGAAGGAAAATCAGCCTATGGTTCGGGATGGTCTCATGGAAATATCAGTGGTGGCAGCCAAGTTGTGTCACTTTTGCGCTCCCCTTGGGATGCCTTTCGCAGCTGCAGAGTGCCTGGAGCCCAGGGCTTCCTGGTTTTAAAAGTCCTAGGCCTAAGCCTAACAGTAACCCTAGGAAGGTAAATCAGCCGCGTATTAGGGTTCTTCCTAAGGGAAAAGCCGTGAAAGCAGCCATGTTGTGGCACTTCTGCACTCCCTTTGGGATGCCTTTGGCAGATGCAGTAAGCCTGGAACTCAGGGCTTCCTGGTTAAAAAACTCCAAGCCCTAGGCTGAACCCTAACCCTAACCCTAGGCAGATAAATCAGCCTAGGTATAGGGATGGTGCCAAGGAAAAAGCTGTGAAAGCTGCCATGTTGTTGCACTTTTGTACTCCCCTTGGGATGCCTTGAACAGCTGCAGTGTGCCTGGATCTAAGGGCTTCCTAGTTTTAAAAATCCTAGCCCTAGGCCTAAGCCTTACAGTAACCCTGGGAAATGAAATCAGCCTGGTGTTAAGCTTCTTGCCAAGGAAAAAGCCGTGAAAGCAACCATGTTGTGGCACTTTTGCACTCCCTTTTGGATGCCTTTCACAGCTCCAGTGTGCCTGGAATTCAGGGCTTCCTGATTTTAAAAATCCTAGCCCTAGGCCGAACCCCAACCCTAAGACAAGAAAGGCAAATCAGCCAGGAATTAGGCATGTCCCCAAGGAAAAAGCTGTGGAGGCAGGCATGTTGTGGTACTTTTGCGCTCTTCTTGGGTAGTCCTTCGCAGCTGCTGTGTTCTTGGAACTCAGGGCTTTCTGCTTAATAGAACCCTTACCCGAGGCGTAACTCAAACCTTCACCCTAGGAAGGAAAATCAGCCTATGGTTCGGGATGGTCTCATGAGAATAGCAGCAGAGGCAGCCAAGTTGTGTCACTTCTGCGGCCCTCTTGGGATGCCTTGAACAGCTGCATGTGCCTGGAGCCCAGGGCTTCCTGGTTTTAAAAGTCCTAGGCCTAAGCCTAACAGTAACCCTAGGAATGTAAATCAGCCGCGTATTAGGGTTCTTCCTAAGGGAAAAGCCGTGATAGCAGCCATGTTGTGGCACTTTTGCACTCCCTTTGGGATGCCTTTGGCAGATGCAGTAAGCCTGGAACTCAGGGCTTCCTAGTTAAAAAAATCCTAGCCCTAGGCCGAACCCCAACCCTAAGACGAGAAAGGCAAATCAGCCAGGAATTAGGCATGTCCCCAAGGAAAAAGCTGTGGAGGCAGGCACGTTGTAGTACTTTTGCGCTCTTCTTGGCTAGTCCTTCGCAGCTGCTGTGTTCTTGGAACTCAGGGCTTTCTGGTTAATAGAACCCTTACCCTAGGCGTAACTCAAACCTTAACCCTAAGAAGGAAAATCAGCCTATGGTTCGGGATGGTCTCATGGAAATATCAGTGGTGGCAGCCAAGTTGTGTCACTTTTGCGCTCCCCTTGGGATGCCTTTCGCAGCTGCAGAGTGCCTGGAGCCCAGGGCTTCCTGGTTTTAAAAGTCCTAGGCCTAAGCCTAACAGTAACCCTAGGAAGGTAAATCAGCCGCGTATTAGGGTTCTTCCTAAGGGAAAAGCCGTGAAAGCAGCCATGTTTTGGAACTTCTGCACTCCCTTTGGGATGCTTTTGGCAGATGCAGTAAGCCTGGAACTCAGGGCTTCCTAGTTAAAAAAATCCTAGCCCTAGGCCGAACCCCAACCCTAAGACGAGAAAGGCAAATCAGCCAGGAATTAGGCATGTCCCCAAGGAAAAAGCTGTGGAGGCAGGCATGTTGTGGTACTTTTGCGCTCTTCTTGGGTAGCCCTTCGCAGCTGCTGTGTTCTTGGAACTCAGGTCTTTCTGGTTAATAGAACTCTTACCCTAGGCGAAACTCAAACATTAACCCTAGGAAGGAAAGTCAGCCTATGGTGCGGGATGGTCTCATGAGAATAGAAGCAGAGGCAGCCAAGTTGTGTCACTTCTGCGGCCCTCTTGGGATGCCTTTAACAGCTGCAGTGTGCCTGGAGCCCAGGGCTTCCTGGTTTTAAAAGTCCTAGGCCTAAGCCTAACAGTAACCCTAGGAAGGTAAATCAGCCGGGTATTAGGGTTCTTCCTAAGGGAAAAGCCGTGAAAGCAGCCATGTTGTGGCACTTCTGCACTCCCTTTGGGATGCCTTTGGCAGATGCAGTAAGCCTGGAACTCAGGGCTTCCTGGTTAAAAAACTCCAAGCCCTAGGCTGAACCCTTACCCTAACCCTAGGCAGATAAAACAGCCTAGGTATAGGGATGGTGCCAAGGAAACAGCTGTGAAAGCTGCCATGTTGTTGCACTTTTGTACTCCCCTTGGGATGCCTTGAACAGCTGCAGTGTGCCTGGATCTAAGGGCTTCCTAGTTTTAAAAATCCTAGCCCTAGGCCTAAGCCTTACAGTAACCCTGGGAAGGGAAATCAGCCTGGTGTTAAGCTTCTTGCCAAGGAAAAAGCCGTGAAAGCAACCATGTTGTGGCACTTCTGCACTCCCTTTTGGATGTCTTTCACAGCTCCAGTTTTCCTGGAACTCAGGGCTTCCTGATTTTAAAAATCCTAGCCCTAGGCCGAACCCCAACCCTAAGACGAGAAAGGCAAATCAGCCAGGAATTAGGCATGTCCCCAAGGAAAAAGCTGTGGAGGCAGGCACGTTGTGGTACTTTTGCGCTCTTCTTGGGTAGTCCTTCGCAGCTGCTGTGTTCTTGGAACTCAGGGCTTTCTGCTTAATAGAACTCTTACACTAGGCGAAACTCAAACCTTAAGCCTATGAAGGAAAATCAGCCTATGGTTCGGGATGGTCTCAATAGCAGCAGAGGCAGCCAAGTTGTGTCACTTCTGCGGCCCTCTTGGGATGCCTTGAACAGCTGCATGTGCCTGGAGCCCAGGGCTTCCTGGTTTTAAAAGTCCTAGGCCTAAGCCTAACAGTAACCCTAGGAAGGTAAATCAGCCGCGTATTAGGGTTCTTCCTAAGGGAAAAGCCGTGAAAGCAGCCATGTTGTGGCACTTTTGCACTCCCTTTGGGATGCTTTTGGCAGATTAAGTAAGCCTGGAACTCAGGGCTTCCTAGTTAAAAAAATCCTAGCCCTAGGCCGAACCCCAACCCTAAGACGAGAAAGGCAAATCAGCCAGGAATTAGGCATGTCCCCAAGGAAAAAGCTGTGGAGGCAGGCATGTTGTGGTACTTTTGCGCTCTTCTTGGGTAGTCCTTCGCAGCTGCTGTGTTCTTGGAGCTCAGGGCTTTCTGGTTAATAGAACCCTTACCCTAGGCGTAACTCAAACCTTAACCCTAAGAAGGAAAATCAGCTTATGGTTCGGGATGGTCTCATGGAAATATCAGTGGTGGCAGCCAAGTTGTGTCACTTTTGCGCTCCCCTTGGGATGCCTTTCGCAGCTGCAGAGTGCCTGGAGCCCAGGGCTTCCTGGTTTTAAAAGTCCTAGGCCTAAGCCTAACAGTAACCCTAGGAAGGTAAATCAGCCGCGTATTAGGGTTCTTCCTAAGGGAAAAGCCGTGAAAGCAGCCATGTTGTGGCACTTCTGCACTCCCTTTGGGATGCTTTTGGCAGATGCAGTAAGCCTGGAACTCAGGGCTTCCTAGTTAAAAAAATCCTAGCCCTAGGCCGAACCCCAAGCCTAAGACGAGAAAGGCAAATCAGCCAGGAATTAGGCATGTCCCCAAGGAAAAAGCTGTGGAGGCAGGCATGTTGTGGTACTTTTGCGCTCTTCTTGGGTAGTCCTTCGCAGCTGCTGTGTTCTTGGAACTCAGGGCTTTCTGATTAATAGAACCCTTACCCGAGGCGTAACTCAAACCTTCACCCTAGGAAGGAAAATCAGCCTATGGTTCGGGATGGTCTCATGGAAATATCAGTGGTGGCAGCCAAGTTGTGTCACTTTTGCGCTCCCCTTGGGATGCCTTTCGCAGCTGCAGTGTGCCTGGAGCCCAGGGCTTCCTGGTTTTAAAAGTCCAAGGCCTAAGCCTAACAGTAACCCTAGGAAGGTAAATCAGCCGGGTATTAGGGTTCTTCCTAAGGGAAAAGCCGTGAAAGCAGCCATGTTGTGGCACTTTTGCACTCCCTTTGGGATGCCTTTGGCAGATGCAGTAAGCCTGGAACTCAGGGCTTCCTAGTTAAAAATATCCTAGCCCTAGGCCGAACCCCAACCCTAAGACGAGAAAGGCAAATCAGCCAGGAATTAGGCATGTCCCCAAGGAAAAAGCTGTGGAGGCAGGCACGTTGTGGTACTTTTGCGCTCTTCTTGGGTAGTCCTTCGCAGCTGCTGTGTTCTTGGAACTCAGGGCTTTCTGGTTAATAGAACCCTTACCCGAGGCATAACTCAAACCTTCACCCTAGGAAGGAAAATCAGCCTATGGTTCGGGATGGTCTCATGGAAATATCAGTGGTGGCAGCCAAGTTGTGTCACTTTTGCGCTCCCCTTGGGATGCCTTTCGCAGCTGCAGTGTGCCTGGAGCCCAGGGCTTCCTGGTTTTAAAAGTCCTAGGCCTAAGCCTAACAGTAACCCTAGGAAGGTAAATCAGCCGCGTATTAGGTTTCTTCCTAAGGGAAAAGCCGTGAAAGCAGCCATGTTGTGGCACTTCTGCACTCCCTTTGGGATGCCTTTGGCAGATGCAGTAAGCCTGGAACTCAGGGCTTCCTAGTTAAAAAAATCCTAGCCCTAGGCCGAACCCCAACCCTAAGACGAGAAAGGCAAATCAGCCAGGAATTAGGCATGTCCCCAAGGAAAAAGCTGTGGAGGCAGGCATGTTGTGGTACTTTTGCGCTCTTCTTGGGTAGTCCTTCGCAGCTGCTGTGTTCTTGGAACTCAGGGCTTTCTGGTTAATAGAACCCTTACCCTAGGCGTAACTCAAACCTTAACCCTAGGAAGGAAAATCAGCCTATGGTTCAGGATGGTCTCATGGAAATATCAGTGGTGGCAGCCAAGTTGTGTCACTTTTGCGCTCCCCTTGGGATGCCTTTCGCAGCTGCAGAGTGCCTGGAGCCCAGGGCTTCCTGGTTTTAAAAGTCCTAGGCCTAAGCCTAACAGTAACCCTAGGAAGGTAAATCAGCCGCGTATTAGGGTTCTTCCTAAGGGAAAAGCCGTGATAGCAGCCATGTTGTGGCACTTTTGCACTCCCTTTGGGATGCCTTTGGCAGATGCAGTAAGCCTGGAACTCAGGGCTTCCTAGTTAAAAAAATCCTAGCCCTAGGCCGAACCCCAACCCTAAGACGAGAAAGGCAAATCAGCCAGGAATTAGGCATGTCCCCAAGGAAAAAGCTGTGGAGGCAGGCACGTTGTAGTACTTTTGCGCTCTTCTTGGGTAGTCCTTCGCAGCTGCTGTGTTCTTGGAACTCAGGGCTTTCTGCTTAATAGAACTCTTACCCTAGGCGAAACTCAAACCTTAAGCCTATGAAGGAAAATCAGCCTATGGTTCGGGATGGTCTCATGAGAATAGCAGCAGAGGCAGCCAAGTTGTGTCACTTCTGCGGCCCTCTTGGGATGCCTTGAACAGCTGCATGTGCCTGGAGCCCAGGGCTTCCTGGTTTTAAAAGTCCTAGGCCTAAGCCTAACAGTAACCCTAGGAACGTAAATCAGCCGCGTATTAGGGTTCTTCCTAAGGGAAAAGCCGTGAAAGCAGCCATGTTGTGGCACTTTTGCACTCCCTTTTGGATGCCTTTCACAGCTCCAGTGTGCCTGGAACTCAGGGCTTCCTGATTTTAAAAATCCTAGCCCTAGGCCGAACCCCAACCCTAAGACGAGAAAGGCAAATCAGCCAGGAATTAGGCATGTCCCCAAGGAAAAAGCTGTGGAGGCAGGCACGTTGTGGTACTTTTGCGCTCTTCTTGGGAAGTCCTTCGCAGCTGCTGTGTTCTTGGAACTCAGGGCTTTCTGGTTAATAGAACCCTTACCCTAGGCGTAACTCAAACCTTAAGCCTAGGAAGGAAAATCAGCCTATGGTTCGGGATGGTCTCATGGAAATATCAGTGGTGGCAGCCAAGTTGCATCACTTTTGCGCTCCCCTTGGGTACCTTTCGCAGCTGCAGTGTGCCTGGAGCCCAGGGCTTCCTGGTTTTAAAAGTCCTAGGCCTAAGCCTAACAGTAACCCTAGGAAGGTAAATCAGCCGGGTATTAGGGTTCTTCCTAAGGGAAAAGCCGTGAAAGCAGCCATGTTGTGGCACTTCTGCACTCCCTTTGGGATGCCTTTGGCAGATGCAGTAAGCCTGGAACTCAGGGCTTCCTAGTTAAAAAAATCCTAGCCCTAGGCCGAACCCCAACCCTAAGACGAGAAAGGCAAATCAGCCAGGAATTAGGCATGCCCCCAGGTAAAAAGCTGTGGAGGCAGGCACGTTGTGGTACTTTTGCGCTCTTCTTGGGTAGTCCTTCGCAGCTGCTGTGTTCTTGGAACTCAGGGCTTTCTGGTTAATAGAACCCTTACCCTAGGCGTAACTCAAACCTTAAGCCTAGGAAGGAAAATCAGCCTATGGTTCGGGATGGTCTCATGGAAATATCAGTGGTGGCAGCCAAGTTGCATCACTTTTGCGCTCCCCTTGGGATGCCTTTCGCAGCTGCAGTGTGCCTGGAGCCCAGGGCTTCCTGGTTTAAAAAGTCCTAGGCCTAAGCCTAACAGTAACCCTAGGAAGGTAAATCAGCCGCGTATTAGGGTTCTTCCTAAGGGAAAAGCCGTGAAAGCAGCCATGTTGTGGCACTTCTGCACTCCCTTTGGGATGCCTTTCACAGCTCCATTGTGCCTGGAACTCAGGGCTTCCTAGTTAAAAAAATCCTAGCCCTAGGCCGAACCCCAACCCTAAGACGAGAAAGGCAAATCAGCCAGGAATTAGGCATGTCCCCAAGGAAAAAGCTGTGGAGGCAGGCACGTTGTGGTACTTTTGCGCTCTTCTTGGGAAGTCCTTCGCAGCTGCTGTGTTCTTGGAACTCAGGGCTTTCTGGTTAATAGAACCCTTACCCTAGGCGTAACTCAAACCTTAACCCTAGGAAGGAAAATCAGCCTATGGTTCGGGATGGTCTCATGGAAATATCAGTGGTGGCAGCCAAGTTGTGTCACTTTTGCGCTCCCCTTGGGATGCCTTTCGCTGCTGCAGTGTGCCTGGAGCCCAGGGCTTCCTGGTTTAAAAAGTCCTAGGCCTAAGCCTAACAGTAACCCTAGGAAGGTAAATCAGCCGCGTATTAGGGTTCTTCCTAAGGGAAAAGCCGTGAAAGCAGCCATGTTGTGGCACTTCTGCACTCCCTTTGGGATGCCTTTTGCAGATGCAGTAAGCCTGGAACTCAGGGCTTCCTAGTTAAAAAAATCCTAGCCCTAGGCCGAACCCCAACCCTAAGACGAGAAAGGCAAATCAGCCAGGAATTAGGCATGTTCCCAAGGAAAAAGCTGTGGAGGCAGGCATGTTGTGGTACTTTTGCGCTCTTCTTGGAAAGTCCTTCGCAGCTGCTGTGTTCTTGGAACTCAGGGCTTTCTGGTTAATAGAACCCTTACCCTAGGCGTAACTCAAACCTTAACCCTAGGAAGGAAAATCAGCCTATGATTCGGGATGGTCTCATGGAAATATCAGTGGTGGCAGCCAAGTTGTGTCACTTTTGCGCTCCCATTGGGATGCCTTTCGCAGCTGCAGTGTTCCTGGAGCCCAGGGCTTCCTGGTTTTAAAAGTCCTAGGCCTAAGCCTAACAGTAACCCTAGGAAGGTAAATCAGCCGAGTATTAGGGTTCTTCCTAAGGGAAAAGCCGTGAAAGCAGCCATGTTGTGGCACTTTTGCACTCCCTTTTGGATGCCTTTCACAGCTCCAGTGTTCCTGGAACTCAGGGCTTCCTAGTTAAAAAAATCCTAGCCCTAGGCCGAACCCCAACCCTAAGACGAGAAAGGCAAATCAGCCAGGAATTAGGCATGTCCCCAAGGAAAAAGCTGTGGAGGCAGGCACGTTGTGGTACTTTTGCGCTCTTCTTGGGAAGTCCTTCGCAGCTGCTGTGTTCTTGGAACTCAGGGCTTTCTGGTTAATAGAACCCTTACCCTAGGCGTAACTCAAACCTTAACCCTAGGAAGGAAAATCAGCCTATGGTTCGGGATGGTCTCATGGAAATATCAGTGGTGGCAGCCAAGTTGTGTCACTTTTGCGCTCCCCTTGGGATGCCTTTCGCAGCTGCAGTGTTCCTGGAGCCCAGGGCTTCCTGGTTTTAAAAGTCCTAGGCCTAAGCCTAACAGTAACCCTAGGAAGGTAAATCAGCCGGGTATTAGGGTTCTTCCTAAGGGAAAAGCCGTGAAAGCAGCCATGTTGTGGCACTTCTGCACTCCCTTTGGGATGCCTTTGGCAGATGAAGTAAGCCTGGAACTCAGGGCTTCCTAGTTAAAAAAATCCTAGCCCTAGGCCGAACCCCAACCCTAAGACGAGAAAGGCAAATCAGCCAGGAATTAGGCATGTTCCCAAGGAAAAAGCTGTGGAGGCAGGCATGTTGTGGTACTTTTGCGCTCTTCTTGGGAAGTCCTTCGCAGCTGCTGTGTTCTTGGAACTCAGGGCTTTCTGGTTAATAGAACTCTTACCCTAGGCGAAACTCAAACCTTAACCCTAGGAAGGAAAATCAGCCTATGGTTCGGGATGGTCTCATGAGAATAGAAGCAGAGGCAGCCAAGTTGTGTCACTTCTGCAGCCCTCTTGGGATGCCTTTAACAGCTGCATATGCCTGGAGCCCAGGGCTTCCTGGTTTTAAAAGTCCTAGGTCTAAGCCTAACAGTAACCCTAGGAAGGTAAATCAGCCGGGTATTAGGGTTCTTCCTAAGGGAAAAGCTGTGAAAGCAGCCATGTTGTGGCACTTTTGCACTCCCTTTGGGATGCCTTTGGCAGATGCAGTAAGCCTGGAACTCAGGGCTTCCTGGTTAAAAAACTCCAAGCCCTAGGCTGAACCCTAACCCTAACCCTAGGCAGATAAATCAGCCTAGGTATAGGGATGGTGCCAAGGAAAAAGCTGTGAAAGCTGCCATGTTGTTGCACTTTTGTACTCCCCTTGGGATGCCTTGAACAGCTGCAGTGTGCCTGGATCTAAGGGCTTCCTAGTTTTAAAAATCCTAGCCCTAGGCCTAAGCCTAACAGTAACCCTGGGAAGGGAAATAAGCCTGGTGTTAAGCTCCTTGCCAAGGAAAAAGCCGTGAAAGCAACCATGTTGTGGCACTTTTGCACTCCCTTTTGGATGCCTTTCACAGCTCCAGTGTGCCTGGAACTCAGGGCTTCCTGATTTTAAAAGTCCTAGCCCTAGGCCGAACCCCAACCCTAAGACGAGAAAGGCAAATCAGCCAGGAATTAGGCATGTCCCCAAGGAAAAAGCTGTGGAGGCAGGCACGTTGTGGTACTTTTGCGCTCTTCTTGGGAAGTCCTTCGCAGCTGCTGTGTTCTTGGAACTCAGGGCTTTCTGGTTAATAGAACCCTTACCCTAGGCGTAACTCAAACCTTAACCCTAGGAAGGAAAATCAGCCTATGGTTCGGGATGGTCTCATGGAAATATCAGTGGTGGCAGCCAAGTTGCTTCACTTTTGCGCTCCCCTTGGGATGCCTTTCGCAGCTGCAGTGTGCCTGGAGCCCAGGGCTTCCTGGTTTTAAAAGTCCTAGGCCTAAGCCTAACAGTAACCCTAGGAAGGTAAATCAGCCGGGTATTAGGGTTCTTCCTAAGGGAAAAGCCGTGAAAGCAGCCATGTTGTGGCACTTCTGCACTCCCTTTGGGATGCCTTTGGCAGATGAAGTAAGCCTGGAACTCAGGGCTTCCTAGTTAAAAAAATCCTAGCCCTAGGCCGAACCCCAACCCTAAGACGAGAAAGGCAAATCAGCCAGGAATTAGGCATGTCCCCAAGGAAAAAGCTGTGGAGGCAGGCATGTTGTGGTACTTTTGCGCTCTTCTTGGGAAGTCCTTCGCAGCTGCTGTGTTCTTGGAAGTCAGGGCTTTCTGGTTAATAGAACCCTTACCCTAGGCGTAACTCAAACCTTAACCCTAGGAAGGAAAATCAGCCTATGGTTCGGGATGGTCTCATGGAAATATCAGTGGTGGCAGCCAAGTTGCTTCACTTTTGCGCTCCCCTTGGGATGCCTTTCGCAGCTGCAGTGTGCCTGGAGCCCAGGGCTTCCTGGTTTTAAAAGTCCTAGGCCTAAGCCTAACAGTAACCCTAGGAAGGTAAATCAGCCGGGTATTAGGGTTCTTCCTAAGGGAAAAGCCGTGAAAGCAGCCATGTTGTGGCACTTCTGCACTCCCTTTGGGATGCCTTTTGCAGATGCAGTAAGCCTGGAACTCAGGGCTTCCTAGTTAAAAAAATCCTAGCCCTAGGCCGAACCCCAACCCTAAGACGAGAAAGGCAAATCAGCCAGGAATTAGGCATGTTCCCAAGGAAAAAGCTGTGGAGGCAGGCATGTTGTGGTACTTTTGCGCTCTTCTTGGGAAGTCCTTCGCAGCTGCTGTGTTCTTGGAACTCAGGGCTTTCTGGTTAATAGAACACTTACCCTAGGCGTAACTCAAACCTTAACCCTAGGAAGGAAAATCAGCCTATGTTTCGGGATTGTCTCATGGAAATATCAGTGGTGGCAGCCAAGTTGTGTCACTTTTGCGCTCCCATTGGGATGCCTTTCGCAGCTGCAGTGTTCCTGGAGCCCAGGGCTTCCTGGTTTTAAAAGTCCTAGGCCTAAGCCTAACAGTAACCCTAGGAAGGTAAATCAGCCGAGTATTAGGGTTCTTCCTAAGGGAAAAGCCGTGAAAGCAGCCATGTTGTGGCACTTTTGCACTCCTTTTTGGATGCCTTTCACAGCTCCAGTGTGCCTGGAACTCAGGGCTTCCTAGTTAAAAAAATCCTAGCCCTAGGCCGAACCCCAACCCTAAGACGAGAAAGGCAAATCAGCCAGGAATTAGGCATGTCCCCAAGGAAAAAGCTGTGGAGGCAGGCACGTTGTGGTACTTTTGCGCTCTTCTTGGGAAGTCCTTCGCAGCTTCTGTGTTCTTGGAACTCAGGGCTTTCTGGTTAATAGAACCCTTACCCTAGGCGTAACTCAAACCTTAACCCTAGGAAGGAAAATCAGCCTGTGTTTCGGGATGGTCTCATGGAAATATCAGTGGTGGCAGCCAAGTTGTGTCACTTTTGCGCTCCCCTTGGGATGCCTTTCGCAGCTGCAGTGTTCCTGGAGCCCAGGGCTTCCTGGTTTTAAAAGTCCTAGGCCTAAGCCTAACAGTAACCCTAGGAAGGTAAATCAGCCGCGTATTAGGGTTCTTCCTAAGGGAAAAGCCGTGAAAGCAGCCATGTTGTGGCACTTCTGCACTCCCTTTGGGATGCCTTTTGCAGATGCAGTAAGCCTGGAACTCAGGGCTTCCTAGTTAAAAAAATCCTAGCCCTAGGCCGAACCCCAACCCTAAGACGAGAAAGGCAAATCAGCCAGGAATTAGGCATGTTCCCAAGGAAAAAGCTGTGGAGGCAGGCATGTTGTGGTACTTTTGCGCTCTTCTTGGGAAGTCCTTCGCAGCTGCTGTGTTCTTGGAACTCAGGGCTTTCTGGTTAATAGAACCCTTACCCTAGGCGTAACTCAAACCTTAACCCTAGGAAGGAAAATCAGCCTATGTTTCGGGATTGTCTCATGGAAATATCAGTGGTGGCAGCCAAGTTGTGTCACTTTTGCGCTCCCATTGGGATGCCTTTCGCAGCTGCAGTGTTCCTGGAGCCCAGGGCTTCCTGGTTTTAAAAGTCCTAGGCCTAAGCCTAACAGTAACCCTAGGAAGGTAAATCAGCCGAGTATTAGGGTTCTTCCTAAGGGAAAAGCCGTGAAAGCAGCCATGTTGTGGCACTTTTGCACTCCCTTTTGGATGCCTTTCACAGCTCCAGTGTGCCTGGAACTCAGGGCTTCCTAGTTAAAAAAATCCTAGCCCTAGGCCGAACCCCAACCCTAAGACGAGAAAGGCAAATCAGCCAGGAATTAGGCATGTCCCCAAGGAAAAAGCTGTGGAGGCAGGCACGTTGTGGTACTTTTGCGCTCTTCTTGGGAAGTCCTTCGCAGCTGCTGTGTTCTTGGAACTCAGGGCTTTCTGGTTAATAGAACCCTTACCCTAGGCGTAACTCAAACCTTAACCCTAGGAAGGAAAATCAGCCTGTGTTTCGGGATGGTCTCATGGAAATATCAGTGGTGGCAGCCAAGTTGTGTCACTTTTGCGCTCCCCTTGGGATGCCTTTCGCAGCTGCAGTGTTCCTGGAGCCCAGGGCTTCCTGGTTTTAAAAGTCCTAGGCCTAAGCCTAACAGTAACCCTAGGAAGGTAAATCAGCCGGGTATTAGGGTTCTTTCTAAGGGAAAAGCCGTGAAAGCAGCCATGTTGTGGCACTTCTGCACTCCCTTTGGGATGCCTTTTGCAGATGCAGTAAGCCTGGAACTCAGGGCTTCCTAGTTAAAAATATCCTAGCCCTAGGCCGAACCCCAACCCTAAGACGAGAAAGGCAAATCAGCCAGGAATTAGGCATGTTCCCAAGGAAAAAGCTGTGGAGGCAGGCATGTTGTGGTACTTTTGCGCTCTTCTTGGGTAGTCCTTCGCAGCTGCTGTGTTCTTGGAACTCAGGGCTTTCTCGTTAATAGAACCCTTACCCTAGGCGTAACTCAAACCTTCACCCTAGGAAGGAAAATCAGCCTATGGTTCGGGATGGTCTCATGAGAATAGAAGCAGAGGCAGCCAAGTTGTGTCACTTCTGCAGCCCTCTTGGGATGCCTTTAACAGCTGCATATGCCTGGAGCCCAGGGCTTCTTGGTTTTAAAAGTCCTAGGTCTAAGCCTAACAGTAACCCTAGGAAGGTAAATCAGCCGCGTATTAGGGTTCTTCCTAAGGGAAAAGCTGTGAAAGCAGCCATGTTGTGGCACTTTTGCACTCCCTTTGGGATGCCTTTGGCAGATGCAGTAAGCCTGGAACTCAGGGCTTCCTGGTTAAAAAACTCCAAGCCCTAGGCTGAAGCCTAACCCTAACCCTAGGCAGATAAATCAGCCTAGGTATAGGGATGGTGCCAAGGAAAAAGCTGTGAAAGCTGCCATGTTGTTGCACTTTTGTACTCCCCTTGGGATGCCTTGAACAGCTGCAGTGTGGCTGGATCTAAGGGCTTCCTAGTTTTAAAAATCCTAGCCCTAGGCCTAAGCCTAACAGTAACCCTGGGAAGGGAAATAAGCCTGGTGTTAGGCTTCTTGCCAAGGAAAATCCGTGAAAGCAGCCATGTTGTGGCACTTTTGCACTCCCTTTTGGATGCCTTTGGCAGATGCAGTAAGCCTGGAACTCAGGGCTTCCTGGTTAAAAAACTCCAAGCCCTAGGCTGAAGCCTAACCCTATCCCCAGGAAGGAAAATCAGCCTAAGTATAGGGATCGTGCAACGTCTTGAACACGATGGGAGATGTTTTCTGTGCTGGCACAGTTTTTCCTCGCCAGACATAGTGGAAAAGCTTTTTGCTAAGATGTAGACGGGAAGAGACGCCAAATACGAAGGTACGATGCTCCTCGGAACTAAGAGCTGCTCCCGGGCGTCTTTCGGCAGAAGCCGCGCTAAGGAGTGCACAGTGAGCGGCACAATCGTCTTTGCGCGAAGAAGCCGCTTCTTCGCCTCCGGGAGCCGGAGAGAGCGGCACCTTCGGAAAGGTGAAGAAGGAAGCTGTACAACACTGGGATTGTGTGCGCAGCTTGCCAACTGCTAGAAAACAGTACCTTTGCACTCTCCTGACTTTTCCAATCACATGAACATTCGATTGGAAGCTGTTTTGGACAACTTTTCTTTCCTTCATGCCAAACACTCGGCACACCTCCGTGCAACGTCTAGAACACGATGGGAGATGTTTTCTGTGCTGGCACAGTTTTTCCTTTCCAGATATAGTGGAAAAGCTTTTTGCTAAGATGTAGACGGGAAGAGACGCTAAAAACGATGGTACGATGCTCTCCGGAGCTAAGAGCTGCTCCCGGGCGTCTTTCGGCAGAAGCCGCGCTAAGGAGTGCACAGTGAGCGGCACAATCGTCTTTGCGCGAAGAAGCCGCTTCTTCGCCTCCGGGAGCCGGAGAGAGCGGCACCTTCGGAAAGGTGAAGAAGGAAGCTGTACAACACTGGGATTGTGTGCGCAGCTTGCCAACTGCTAGAAAACAGTACCTTTGCACTCTCCTGACTTTTCCAATCACATGAACATTCGATTGGAAGCTGTTTTGGACAACTTTTCTTTTCTTCATGCCAAACACTCGGCACACCTCCGTGCAACGTCTAGAACACGATGGGAGATGTTTTCTGTGCTGGCACAGTTTTTCCTCGCCAGACATAGTACAAAAGCTTTTTGCTAAGATGTAGACGAGAAGAGACGCTAAAGACGAAGGTACGATGCTCTCCGGAGCTAAGAGCCGCTCCCGGGCGTCTTTCGGCAGAAGCCGCGCTAAGGAGTGCACAGTGAGCGGCACAATCGTCTTTGCGCGAAGAAGCCGCTTCTTCGCCTCCGGGAGCCGGAGAGAGCGGCACCTTCGGAAAGGTGAAGAAGGAAGCTGTACAACACTGGGATTGTGTGCGCAGCTTGCCAACTGATAGAAAACAGTACCTTTGCACTCTCCTGACTTTTCCAATCACATGAACATTCGATTGGAAGCTGTTTTGGACAACTTTTCTTTCCTTCATGCCAAACATTTGGCACAACTCCGTGCAACGTCTAGAACACGATGGGAGATGTTTTCTGTGCTGGCAGAGTTTTTCCTTTCCAGACATAGTGGAAAAGCTTTTTGCTAAGATGTAGACGAGAAGAGACGCTAAAGACGAAGGTACGATGCTCTCCGGAGCTAAGAGCCGCTCCCGGGCGTCTTTCGGCAGAAGCCGCGCTAAGGAGTGCACAGTGAGCGGCACAATCGTCTTTGCGCGAAGAAGCCGCTTCTTCGCCTCCGGGAGCCGGAGAGAGCGGCACCTTCGGAAAGGTGAAGAAGGAAGCTGTACAACACTGGGATTGTGTGCGCAGCTTGCCAACTGCTAGAAAACAGTACCTTTGCACTCTTCTGACTTTTCCAATCACATGAACATTCGATTGGAAGCTGTTTTGGACAACTTTTCTTTTCTTCATGCCAAACACTCGGCACACCTCCGTGCAACGTCTAGAACACGATGGGAGATGTTTTCTGTGCTGGCACAGTTTTTCCTCGCCAGACATAGTAGAAAAGCTTTTTGCTAAGATGTAGACGAGAAGAGACGCTAAAGACGAAGGTGCGATGCTCTCCGGAAATAAGAGCCGCTCCCGGGCGTCTTTCGGCAGAAGCCGCGCTAAGGAGTGCACAGTGAGCGGCACAATCGTCTTTGCGCGAAGAAGCCGCTTCTTCGCCTCCGGGAGCCGGAGAGAGCGGCACCTTCGGAAAGGTGAAGAAGGAAGCTGTACAACACTGGGATTGTGTGCGCAGCTTGCCAACTACTAGAAAACAGTACCTTTGCACTCTCCTGACTTTTCCAATCACATGAACATTCGATTGGAAGCTGTTTTGGACAACTTTTCTTTCCTTCATGCCAAACACTCGGCACACCTCCGTGCAACGTCTAGAACACGATGGGAGATGTTTTCTGTGCTGGCACAGTTTTTCCTCGCCAGACATAGTGGAAAAGCTTTTTGCTAAGATGTAGACGAGAAGAGACGCTAAAGACGAAGGTACGATGCTGTCCGGAGCTAAGAGCCGCTCCCGGGCGTCTTTCGGCAGAAGCCGCGCTAAGGAGTGCACAGTGAGCGGCACAATCGTCTTTGCGCGAAGAAGCCGCTTCTTCGCCTCCGGGAGCCGGAGAGAGCGGCACCTTCGGAAAGGTGAAGAAGGAAGCTGTACAACACTGGGATTGTGTGCGCAGCTTGCCAACTGCTAGAAAACAGTACCTTTGCACTCTCCTGACTTTTCCAATCACATGAACATTCGATTGGAAGCTGTTTTGGACAACTTTTCTTTCCTTCATGCCAAACATTTGGCACAACTCCGTGCAACGTCTAGAACACGATGGGAGATGTTTTCTGTGCTGGCACAGTTTTTCCTTTCCAGACATAGTGGAAAAGCTTTTTGCTAAGATGTAGACGAGAAGAGACGCTAAAGACGAAGGTGCGATGCTGTCCGGAGCTAAGAGCCGCTCCCGGGCGTCTTTCGGCAGAAGCCGCGCTAAGGAGTGCACAGTGAGCGGCACAATCGTCTTTGCGCGAAGAAGCCGCTTCTTCGCCTCCGGGAGCCGGAGAGAGCGGCACCTTCGGAAAGGTGAAGAAGGAAGCTCTACAACACTGGGATTGTGTGCGCAGCTTGCCAACTGATAGAAAACAGTACCTTTGCACTCTTCTGACTTTTCCAATCACATGAACATTCGATTGGAAGCTGTTTTGGACAACTTTTCTTTTCTTCATGCCAAACACTCGGCACACCTCCGTGCAACGTCTAGAACACGATGGGAGATGTTTTCTGTGCTGGCACAGTTTTTCCTCGCCAGACATAGTGGAAAAGCTTTTTGCTAAGATGTAGACGAGAAGAGACGCTAAAGACGAAGGTGCGATGCTCTCCGGAGCTAAGAGCCGCTCCCGGGCGTCTTTCGGCAGAAGCCGCGCTAAGGAGTGCACAGTGAGCGGCACAATCGTTTTTGCGCGAAGAAGCCGCTTCTTCGCCTCCGGGAGCCGGAGAGAGCGGCACCTTCGGAAAGGTGAAGAAGGAAGCTGTACAACACTGGGATTGTGTGCGCAGCTTGCCAACTGCTAGAAAACAGTACCTTTGCACTCTCCTGACTTTTCCAATCACATGAACATTCGATTGGAAGCTGTTTTGGACAACTTTTCTTTCCTTTATGCCAAACACTCGGCACAACTCCGTGCAACGTCTAGAACACGATGGGAGATGTTTTCTGTGCTGGCACAGTTTTTCCTCGCCAGACATAGTGGAAAAGCTTTTTGCTAAGGTGTAGACGAGAAGAGACGCTAAAGACGAAGGTACGATGCTCTCCGGGGCTAAGAGCCGCTCCCGGGCGTCTTTCGGCAGAAGCCGCGCTAAGGAGTGCACAGTGAGCGGCACAATCGTCTTTGCGCGAAGAAGCCGCTTCTTCGCCTCCGGGAGCCGGAGAGAGCGGCACCTTCGGAAAGGTGAAGAAGGAAGCTGTACAACACTGGGATTGTGTGCGCAGCTTGCCAACTGCTAGAAAACAGTACCTTTGCACTCTCCTGACTTTTCCAATCACATGAACATTCGATTGGAAGCTGTTTTGGACAACTTTTCTTTCCTTCATGCCAAACATTTGGCACAACTCCGTGCAACGTCTAGAACACGATGGGAGATGTTTTCTGTGCTGGCACAGTTTTTCCTCGCCAGACATAGTGGAAAAGCTTTTTGCTAAGATGTAGACGAGAAGAGACGCTAAAGACGAAGGTACGATGCTGTCCGGAGCTAAGAGCTGCTCCCGGGCGTCTTTCGGCAGAAGCCGCGCTAAGGAGTGCACAGTGAGCGGCACAATCGTCTTTGCGCGAAGAAGCCGCTTCTTCGGCTCCGGGAGCCGGAGAGAGCGGCACCTTCGGAAAGGTGAAGAAGGAAGCTGTACAACACTGGGATTGTGTGCGCAGCTTGCCAACTGCTAGAAAACAGTACCTTTGCACTCTCCTGACTTTTCCAATCACATGAACATTCGATTGGAAGCTGTTTTGGACAACTTTTCTTTCCTTCATGCCAAACACTCGGCACACCTCCGTGCAACGTCTAGAACACGATGGGAGATGTTTTCTGTGCTGGCACAGTTTTTCCTCGCCAGACATAGTGGAAAAGCTTTTTGCTAAGATGTAGACGAGAAGAGACGCTAAAGACGAAGGTACGATGCTGTCCGGAGCTAAGAGCCGTTCCCGGGCGTCTTTCGGCAGAAGCCGCGCTAAGGAGTGCACAGTGAGCGGCACAATCGTCTTTGCGCGAAGAAGCCGCTTCTTCGCCTCCGGGAGCCGGAGAGAGCGGCACCTTCGGAAAGGTGAAGAAGGAAGCTGTACAACACTGGGATTGTGTGCGCAGCTTGCCAACTGCTAGAAAACAGTACCTTTGCACTCTCCTGACTTTTCCAATCACATGAACATTCGATTGGAAGCTGTTTTGGACAACTTTTCTTTCCTTCATGCCAAACACTCGGCACACCTCCGTGCAACGTCTAGAACACGATGGGAGATGTTTTCTGTGCTGGCACAGTTTTTCCTCGCCAGACATAGTAGAAAAGCTTTTTGCTAAGATGTAGACGAGAAGAGACGCTAAAGACGAAGGTACGATGCTGTCCGGAGCTAAGAGCTGCTCCCGGGCGTCTTTCGGCAGAAGCCGCGCTAAGGAGTGCACAGTGAGCGGCACAATCGTCTTTGCGCGAAGAAGCCGCTTCTTCGCCTCCGGGAGCCGGAGAGAGCGGCACCTTCGGAAAGGTGAAGAAGGAAGCTGTACAACACTGGGATTGTGTGCGCAGCTTGCCAACTGCTAGAAAACAGTACCTTTGCACTCTCCTGACTTTTCCAATCACATGAACATTCGATTGGAAGCTGTTTTGGACAACTATTCTTTCCTTCATGCCAAACACTCGGCACACCTCCGTGCAACGTCTAGAACACGATGGGAGATGTTTTCTGTGCTGGCACAGTTTTTCCTCGCCAGACATAGTGGAAAAGCTTTTTGCTAAGATGTAGACGAGAAGAGACGCTAAAGACGAAGGTACGATGCTCTCCGGAGCTAAGAGCTGCTCCCGGGCGTCTTTCGGCTGAAGCCGCGCTAAGGAGTGCACAGTGAGCGGCACAATCGTCTTTGCGCGAAGAAGCCGCTTCTTCGCCTCCGGGAGCCGGAGAGAGCGGCACCTTCGGAAAGGTGAAGAAGGAAGCTGTACAACACTGGGATTGTGTGCGCAGCTTGCCAACTGCTAGAAAACAGTACCTTTGCACTCTCCTGACTTTTCCAATCACATGAACATTCGATTGGAAGCTGTTTTGGACAACTTTTCTTTCCTTCATGCCAAACACTCGGCACACCTCCGTGCAACGTCTAGAACACGATGGGAGATGTTTTCTGTGCTGGCACAGTTTTTCCTCGCCAGACATAGTGGAAAAGCTTTTTGCTAAGATGTAGACGAGAAGAGACGCTAAAGACGAAGGTACAATGCTCTCCGGAGCTAAGAGCCGCTCCCGGGCGTCTTTCGGCAGAAGCCGCGCTAAGGAGTGCACAGTGAGCGGCACAATCGTCTTTGCGCGAAGAAGACGCTTCTTCGCCTCCGGGAGCCGGAGAGAGCGGCACCTTCGGAAAGGTGAAGAAGGAAGCTGTACAACACTGGGATTTTGTACGCAGCTTGCCAACTGCTAGAAAACAGTACCTTTGCACTCTCCTGACTTTTCCAATCACATGAACATTCGATTGGAAGCTGTTTTGGACAAGTTTTCTCTTCTTCGTGCCAAACACTCGGCACACCTCCGTGCAACGTCTAGAACACGATGGGAGATGTTTTCTGTGCTGGCACAGTTTTTCCTCGCCAGACATAGTGGAAAAGCTTTTTGCTAAGATGTAGACGAGAAGAGACGCTAAGGACTGGATGTAAGCAAATGACACTCATCTTCAAAAAAGGCAATTAGGAGGAGTCGCAATCGTTCAAACCAGCCAGGCTCTTTTTTATACCCAGGAAGTTGATGAAGCAGCTCTTCCTGGAAAACCTTGCCAGGCACATGAAAGACGACACAATAATGTAGTTAGCATGATTTTTCAGGGGCATTTCATGCTGAACATAACTTTAAACTCCTCTGATGAATCAACTTGACTGGTAGATGAAGGGAATATTATCTGCCTGGGCTTCAGGGAGGTTTTTGACATATCTCTACATGGCAGCACACATCCATATGGAAGCAATAGTGCAAAGGGGAGGGAATCAGTGTCTTTTCAACGATGCTGAGTGAAAAGACAAGAGGCAGTGGGCACACACTGAAATACAGGAACATCAGGAAATGATTCTTTACTGTGAGGGTGAGTGAACCACGGCACAGACTGCCCAGAAAGATTGTGGAGCCTGGATCTTTGAAGACATTAAAAGTACACCCAGATAGAATCCTGGGCAAGAGGCTCTAGGTATCCTGGTTTAGGCAGGGGGGTTGGGCCTGGTTAGCCCCACCAACCCCTTCCACTCTCATTCATTCTGTGCTAGTGAATTCTCTTCAAGATGCATTTCAAGCACTGGCATGACAAAGTTCTGTGCAGACACAGATCCAAATGGACATGGCATCTAAGTTCCTTAAGCAGTCTTCAAGAAGAATGTAAACCTCTGGGGCAAGTGTCTCTTCCCTAACTGAATCCCTTTCATGGGAAAATTCCCAGCTCTAGAAAGATCTTCTGATACGCATGCTTAAGACTGACACTGGCTGAGCAAATTTCTCCCTATGTGTATCTAAGACCAGTTAGGATCTTCAGCCAAAGTGCTGTCAACATAGTCACAGAATGCCTATTGTTAAGAAGTGACAACTTCCATCAGAATGGCAACTATTGGTCCACCAAATGGATGAATGGATGGGAATTATCTACTTGGGTTAAAAACAAAAAGAAAGAGTTGGTCTTTACTTATCAATTTCATTGCAATATTGATAAGGCAAGAAAAAGACCTAAGTCCTTGACTTTCTTAACTGGAGGAAAGATTTAAAAAATTCCTTGTAAAAATGTATGATCACAATCAGACTATTGAAACCATTTGAGTTGGGAAAAAAGTTCCAAAATTGTCTAGAGAGTGGCAAAGAAGCCAAGAAAATAGGAAAGAAACAAAAAGAGGGCAAAAGAGTAAGCTTCAGTGTACAAGCTCGTTCTAGAAGTAGTCTGCCGGGGAAAGGAAGCCCCAGTTGAATTTCCAATGTATTCCTGAGCTTGATTCAGTAACTGGTCAATGTAAAAACCAATCCTTTTGTATAACTTCTTCCAGCAACAAAAACTCCAACAGGTTGACACTACCATCATGCCTGTTCCAGACATATTTCCAAGAGAAATGATGATTTTCTTGAAAACCTACTTGCATAAAAGTTGCAAGATGGTGGAGGGATTGCCACATCCTCCTTCCTCCATCTGGCTTGAAAGTAGATTTGATAAAATATGCAACAAAGCACATGATTTATAAGGTAGAGTCAAATGGATGATTTGGGAATTGATCTCTTGTTGATAGTAAACTTCACATCCACTCTGTGTGACCTTTCTAAAACAAAATGTGGAGCTGAGGCATGAATCTGCCACAACAATTGTAAAGCAAACATACACACTCCCCTTCACATGCCCCCCCTTCCACACACACCTAGGCACACACAGAGATCAGCATAGCAGATCATGAACACCTTGGAAAAGACTGAAATGCTAAACGCCTCTCTTGATGGGCAAAAGAGCTGGTGCAGTAATTCAAATGCCTGGTACAAAAATTCTGTTTCATATTTAGCTCCTATTTAAAACACAGCTTTTCATTTCATTCTATTTACAGAATATTTTCTTTTCATTTGTTTCTTTAAAATTACTTAGTTCTCACCTGTTGTATGTCTAGGAATATTTTCTTCCAAAAATAGAAAAAAATAGATGCTATCTTTTCAGCAGAAAACATTGGTTGATACAATTTTAAACCATCATGATATGGAAGAATTGTTCTGTCCCTCTCGAAGGTGGAAGAAGCATTTGGATCACAGATCATCTACAATGAAATACTTGACATGTTTAAGATGCTTTCAATCAATTTTGATCGTCAATTGCTTCTTCGTTGTAAACAGTCATTTTTCAGTGAAGGGAAAGTGTGTGTGGTATATCTACATGATGTGTTCAAACCCAGTTCCTACTAATGGCCAGGCTGAATTCCAGGAAATAACGTCCCGAATGATATTTTGCCGCCTTCTTTGGCACTTCATGAAATCTTACCATGATGAAGTGCTGAAACACAGAGATTTTCTCTTAGAGAGTGTCTCATGTTGTAACCCATCCCATGGATTTTATGCTGTAATTCTTATCTCTTTTAAAATTTGCTATCTTCTGTACAGTTTTCATGAACATTTCTGTTACAGTAGTGAATAGCACAGATAAATGTCATTTTGTACAACTTTGAATTTACCCCAAGAGCTGAGAGAAAACTTGCTCCTATACTTCAATCCCAGTTTCTTCTATAGTCCAACTTTGTTTCTCTACCACCAAGCTTCTCCTTTGTTGCTGCTCCAAGCCCCGTCCAAGCTGACCTTGAATACTTTCAGGGATGGGACACCCACAACTTCCCTGGGCAACCTGTTCCAGTGTTCCAGCACTCCCACAGTAAAAAAGGCCTTCCTTTCATCTAATATGTGTAGGAAATCATAAATCTAGGCATAGAAATTTGGAGTGCAAATTTGAAATTCTTTTGATTTGAAGCACATTTTATATGAATACTGACTTACAGATGACTAAAAGATGTTGATGGGCATTTGAGCTGACAAGTTTTGAAAAAGTGTACGGAAATTAACATTGAAACCACTAAAATTAAAAACTTCTTCCCATTTTCTTTCTCCTCTCCTATTCAAAATTGCAAATGTCAGATATCAGTGCTTCATGCAAACCTCTCAGATGCTCTCAGGGAAAAAGCATTTATTTGAGACTAAGTTGCGGTTGACGTAGAACACTGCCTTTAACAGCTGCAGTGTGCCTGGAATTCAGGGCTTCCTGTTTGAAAAAATCCTATCTCTAGGCTGAACCCTAACCCTAACCCTAGGCAGATAAATCAGCCTGGGTATAGGGATGTTCCCAAGGAAAAAAGCACTGGAAGGAGCATGTTGAAGCAATTTTTGGCTGCCCTTGGGAAGCCTTTTGCAGCTGCACTGGGACTGGAGCTCAGGGTTTACTGATTTAAAATCCCTATCTCTTGGCGTAACCATAGGTGCAATTGGAGGTAAGTAAATCAGCCTAGGTTCAATGATAATCCCAAGGAAAAAGCGCTGGAGGCAGCCATGTTGTGGCACTTTTCCCCTCCTCTTGGGTAGTCCTTGGCAGCTGCTGTGTTCTTGGAACTCAGGGCTTTCTGGTTAAAAAAACACTAACCCTAGGCGTAACTCTAACCCTCACCCTAGGAAGGAAAACCAGCCTATGGTTCGGGATGGACTCATGAGAATAGCAGCAGACGCAGCCAAGTTGTGTCACTTCTGCGGCCCTCTTGGGATGCCTTGAATAGCTGCAGTGTGCCTGCAGCTAAGGGCTTCCTAGTTTTAAAAAACCTAGCCCTAGGCCTAAGCCATACAGTAACCCTAGGAAGGTAAATCAGCCTGGTGTTAGGCTTTTTGCCAAGGAAAAAGCCGGGAAAGCAGCCATGTTGTGGCACTTTTGCACTCCCTTTGGGATGCCTTTCACAGCTCCAGTGTGCATGGAACTCAGGGCTTCCTGATTTTAAAAATCCTAGCCCTAGGCCGAACCCCAACCCTAAGACGAGAAAGGCAAATCAGCCAGGAATTAGGCATGTCCCCAAGGAAAAAGCTGTGGAGGCAGGCATGTTGTGGTACTTTTGCGCTCTTCTTGGCTAGTCCTTCGCAGCTGCTGTGTTCTTGGAACTCAGGGCTTTCTGGTTAATAGAACCCTTACCCTAGGCGTAACTCAAACCTTAACCCTAGGAAGGAAAATCAGCCTATGGTTCGGGATGGTCTCATGGAAATATCAGTGGTGGCAGCCAAGTTGCGTCACTTTTGCGCTCCACTTGGGATGCCTTTAACAGCTGCATATGCCTGGAGCCCAGGGCTTCCTGGTTTTAAAAGTCCTAGGCCTAAGCCTAACAGTAACCCTAGGAAGGTAAATCAGCTGGGTATTAGGGTTCTTCCTAAGGGAAAAGCCGTGAAAGCAGCCATGTTGTGGCACTTTTGCACTCCCTTTGGCATGCCTTTGGCAGATGCAGTAAGCCTGGAACTCAGGGCTTCCTAGTTAAAAAAATCCTAGCCCTAGGCCGAACCCCAACCCTAAGACGAGAAAGGCAAATCAGCCAGGAATTAGGCATGTCCCCAAGGAAAAAGCTGTGGAGGCAGGCACGTTGTGGTACTTTTGCGCTCTTCTTGGGTAGTCCTTCGCAGCTGCTGTGTTCTTGGAACTCAGGGCTTTCTGCTTAATAGAACCCTTACCCTAGGCGTAACTCAAACCTTAACCCTAAGAAGGAAAATCAGCCTATGGTTCGGGATGGTCTCATGAGAATAGAAGCAGAGGCAGCCAAGTTGTGTCACTTCTGCAGCCCTCTTGGGATGCCTTTAACAGCTGCAGTGTGCCTGGAGCCCAGGGCTTCCTGGTTTTAAAAGTCCTAGGCCTAAGCCTAACAGTAACCCTAGGAAGGTAAATCAGCCGCGTATTAGGGTTCTTCCTAAGGGAAAAGCTGTTTTAGCAGCCATGTTGTGGCACTTTTGCACTCCCTTTGGGATGCCTTTGGCAGATGCAGTAAGCCTGGAACTCAGGGCTTCCTGGTTAAAAAACTCCAAGCCCTAGGCTGAACCCTAACCCTAACCCTAGGCAGATAAATCAGCCTAGGTATAGGGATGGTGCCAAGGAAAAAGCTGTGAAAGCTGCCATGTTGTTGCACTTTTGTACTCCCCTTGGGATGCCTTGAACAGCTGCAGTGTGCCTGGATCTAAGGGCTTCCTAGTTTTAAAAATCCTAGCCCTAGGCCTAAGCCTAACAGTAACTTTGGGAAGGGAAATCAGCCTGGTGTTAAGCTTCTTGCCAAGGAAAAAGCCGTGAAAGCAACCATGTTGTGGCACTTTTGCACTCCCTTTTGGATGCCTTTCACAGCTCTAGTGTGCCTGGAACTCAGGGCTTCCTGATTTTAAAAATCCTAGCCCTAGGCCGAACCCCAACCCTAAGACGAGAAAGGCAAATCAGCCAGGAATTAGGCATGTCCCCAAGGAAAAAGCTGTGGAGGCAGGCACGTTGTGGTACTTTTGCGCTCTTCTTGGGTAGTCCTTCGCAGCTGCTGTGTTCTTGGAACTCAGGGCTTTCTGCTTAATAGAACCCTTACCCTAGGCGTAACTCAAACCTTAAGCCTAGGAAGGAAAATCAGCCTATGGTTCGGGATGGTCTCATGAGAATAGCAGCAGAGGCAGCCAAGTTGTGTCACTTTTGCGCCCCTCTTGGGATGCCTTGAACAGCTGCATGTGCCTGGAGCCCAGGGCTTCCTGGTTTTAAAAGTCCTAGGCCTAAGCCTAACAGTAACCCTAGGAAGGTAAATCAGCCGCGTATTAGGGTTCTTCCTAAGGGAAAAGCCGTGAAAGCAGCCATGTTGTGGCACTTCTGCACTCCCTTTGGGATGCCTTTGGCAGATGCAGTAAGCCTGGAACTCAGGGCTTCCTAGTTAAAAAAATCCTAGCCCTAGGCCGAACCCCAACCCTAAGACGAGAAAGGCAAATCAGCCAGGAATTAGGCATGTCCCCAAGGAAAAAGCTGTGGAGGCAGGCACGTTGTGGTACTTTTGCGCTCTTCTTGGGTAGTCCTTCGCAGCTGCTGTGTTCTTGGAACTCAGGGCTTTCTGGTTAATAGAACCCTTACCCTAGGCGTAACTCAAACCTTAACCCTAGGAAGGAAAATCAGCTTATGGTTCGGGATGGTCTCATGGAAATATCAGTGGAGGCAGCCAAGTTGTGTCACTTTTGCGCTCCCCTTGGGATGCCTTTCGCAGCTGCAGTGTGCCTGGAGCCCAGGGCTTCCTGGTTTTAAAAGTCCTAGGCCTAAGCCTAACAGTAACCCTAGGAAGGTAAATCAGCCGGGTATTAGGGTTCTTCCTAAGGGAAAAGCCGTGAAAGCAGCCATGTTGTGGCACTTTTGCACTCCCTTTGGGATGCCTTTGGCAGATGCAGTAAGCCTGGAACTCAGGGCTTCCTGGTTAAAAAACTCCAAGCCCTAGGCTGAACCCTAACCCTAACCCTAGGCAGATAAATCAGCCTAGGTATAGGGATGGTGCCAAGGAAAAAGCTGTGAAAGCTGCCATGTTGTTGCACTTTTGTACTCCCCTTGGGATGCCTTGAACAGCTGCAGTGTGCCTGGATCTAAGGGCTTCCTAGTTTTAAAAATCCTAGCCCTAGGCCTAAGCCTAACAGTAACCCTGGGAAGGGAAATCAGCCTGGTGTTAGGCTTCTTGCCAAGGAAAAAGCCGTGAAAGCAACCATGTTGTGGCACTTTTGCACTCCCTTTTGGATGCCTTTCACAGCTCTAGTGTGCCTGGAACTCAGGGCTTCCTGATTTTAAAAATCCTAGCCCTAGGCCGAACCCCAACCCTAAGACGAGAAAGGCAAATCAGCCAGGAATTAGGCATGTCCCCAAGGAAAAAGCTGTGGAGGCAGGCACGTTGTGGTACTTTTGCGCTCTTCTTGGCTAGTCCTTCGCAGCTGCTGTGTTCTTGGAACTCAGGGCTTTCTGGTTAATAGAACCCTTACCTGAGGCGTAACTCAAACCTTAAGCCTAGGAAGGAAAATCAGCCTATGGTTCGGGATGGTCTCATGGAAATATCAGTGGTGGCAGCCAAGTTGTGTCACTTTTGCGCTCCCCTTGGGATGCCTTTCGCAGCTGCAGTGTGCCTGGAGCCCAGGGCTTCCTGGTTTTAAAAGTCCTAGGCCTAAGCCTAACAGTAAGCCTAGGAAGGTAAATCAGCTGGGTATTAGGGTTCTTCCTAAGGGAAAAGCCGTGAAAGCAGCCATGTTGTGGCACTTTTGCACTCCCTTTGGCATGCCTTTGGCAGATGCAGTAAGCCTGGAACTCAGGGCTTCCTAGTTAAAAAAATCCTAGCCCTAGGCCGAACCCCAACCCTAAGACGAGAAAGGCAAATCAGCCAGGAATTAGGCATGTCCCCAAGGAAAAAGCTGTGGAGGCAGGCACGTTGTGGTACTTTTGCGCTCTTCTTGGGTAGTCCTTCGCAGCTGCTGTGTTCTTGGAACTCAGGGCTTTCTGCTTAATAGAACCCTTACCCTAGGCGTAACTCAAACCTTAACCCTAAGAAGGAAAATCAGCCTATGGTTCGGGATGGTCTCATGAGAATAGAAGCAGAGGCAGCCAAGTTGTGTCACTTCTGCAGCCCTCTTGGGATGCCTTTAACAGCTGCAGTGTGCCTGGAGCCCAGGGCTTCCTGGTTTTAAAAGTCCTAGGTCTAAGCCTAACAGTAACCCTAGGAAGGTAAATCAGCCGCGTATTAGGGTTCTTCCTAAGGGAAAAGCTGTTTTAGCAGCCATGTTGTGGCACTTTTGCACTCCCTTTGGGATGCCTTTGGCAGATGCAGTAAGCCTGGAACTCAGGGCTTCCTGGTTAAAAAACTCCAAGCCCTAGGCTGAACCCTAACCCTAACCCTAGGCAGATAAATCAGCCTAGGTATAGGGATGGTGCCAAGGAAAAAGCTGTGAAAGCTGCCATGTTGTTGCACTTTTGTACTCCCCTTGGGATGCCTTGAACAGCTGCAGTGTGCCTGGATCTAAGGGCTTCCTAGTTTTAAAAATCCTAGCCCTAGGCCTAAGCCTAACAGTAACTTTGGGAAGGGAAATCAGCCTGGTGTTAAGCTTCTTGCCAAGGAAAAAGCCGTGAAAGCAACCATGTTGTGGCACTTTTGCACTCCCTTTTGGATGCCTTTCACAGCTCTAGTGTGCCTGGAACTCAGGGCTTCCTGATTTTAAAAATCCTAGCCCTAGGCCGAACCCCAACCCTAAGACGAGAAAGGCAAATCAGCCAGGAATTAGGCATGTCCCCAAGGAAAAAGCTGTGGAGGCAGGCACGTTGTGGTACTTTTGCGCTCTTCTTGGGTAGTCCTTCGCAGCTGCTGTGTTCTTGGAACTCAGGGCTTTCTGCTTAATAGAACCCTTACCCTAGGCGTAACTCAAACCTTAACCCTAGGAAGGAAAATCAGCCTATGGTTCGGGATGGTCTCATGAGAATAGCAGCAGAGGCAGCCAAGTTGTGTCACTTCTGCGCCCCTCTTGGGATGCCTTGAACAGCTGCATGTGCCTGGAGCCCAGGGCTTCCTGGTTTTAAAAGTCCTAGGCCTAAGCCTAACAGTAAGCCTAGGAAGGTAAATCAGCTGGGTATTAGGGTTCTTCCTAAGGGAAAAGCCGTGAAAGCAGCCATGTTGTGGCACTTTTGCACTCCCTTTGGCATGCCTTTGGCAGATGCAGTAAGCCTGGAACTCAGGGCTTCCTAGTTAAAAAAATCCTAGCCCTAGGCCGAACCCCAACCCTAAGACGAGAAAGGCAAATCAGCCAGGAATTAGGCATGTCCCCAAGGAAAAAGCTATCGACGCAGGCATGTTGTGGTACTTTTGCGCTCTTCTTGGGTAGTCCTTCGCAGCTGCTGTGTTCTTGGAACTCAGGGCTTTCTGGTTAATAGAACTCTTACCCTAGGCGTAACTCAAACCTTAACCCTAGGAAGGAAAATCAGCCTATGGTTCGGGATGGTCTCATGAGAATAGAAGCAGAGGCAGCCAAGTTGTGTCACTTCTGCAGCCCTCTTGGGATGCCTTTAACAGCTGCATATGCCTGGAGCCCAGGGCTTCCTGGTTTTAAAAGTCCTAGGTCTAAGCCTAACAGTAACCCTAGGAAGGTAAATCAGCCGGGTATTAGGGTTCTTCCTAAGGGAAAAGCTGTGAAAGCAGCCATGTTGTGGCACTTTTGCACTCCCTTTGGGATGCCTTTGGCAGATGCAGTAAGCCTGGAACTCAGGGCTTCCTGGTTAAAAAACTCCAAGCCCTAGGCTGAACCCTAACCCTAACCCTAGGCAGATAAATCAGCCTAGGTATAGGGATGGTGCCAAGGAAAAAGCTGTGAAAGCTGCCATGTTGTTGCACTTTTGTACTCCCCTTGGGATGCCTTGAACAGCTGCAGTGTGCCTGGATCTAAGGGCTTCCTAGTTTTAAAAATCCTAGCCCTAGGCCTAAGCCTTACAGTAACCTTGGGAAGGGAAATCAGCCTGGTGTTAAGCTTCTTGCCAAGGAAAAAGCCGTGAAAGCAACCATGTTGTGGCACTTTTGCACTCCCTTTTGGATGCCTTTCACAGCTCTAGTGTGCCTGGAACTCAGGGCTTCCTGATTTTAAAAATCCTAGCCCTAGGCCGAACCCCAACCCTAAGACGAGAAAGGCAAATCAGCCAGGAATTAGGCATGTCCCCAAGGAAAAAGCTGTGGAGGCAGGCACGTTGTGGTACTTTTGCGCTCTTCTTGGGTAGTCCTTCGCAGCTGCTGTGTTCTTGGAACTCAGGGCTTTCTGGTTAATAGAACCCTTACCCTAGGCGTAACTCAAACCTTAAGCCTAGGAAGGAAAATCAGCCTATGGTTCGGGATGGTCTCATGAGAATAGCAGCAGAGGCAGCCAAGTTGTGTCACTTTTGCGCCCCTCTTGGGATGCCTTTAACAGCTGCATGTGCCTGGAGCCCAGGGCTTCCTGGTTTTAAAAGTCCTAGGCCTAAGCCTAACAGTAACCCTAGGAAGGTAAATCAGCCGCGTATTAGGGTTCTTCCTAAGGGAAAAGCCGTGAAAGCAGCCATGTTGTGGCACTTCTGCACTCCCTTTGGGATGCCTTTGGCAGATGCAGTAAGCCTGGAACTCAGGGCTTCCTAGTTAAAAAAATCTTAGCCCTAGGCCGAACCCCAACCCTAAGACGAGAAAGGCAAATCAGCCAGGAATTAGGCATGTCCCCAAGGAAAAAGCTGTGGAGGCAGGCACGTTGTGGTACTTTTGCGCTCTTCTTGGGAAGTCCTTCGCAGCTGCTGTGTTCTTGGAACTCAGGGCTTTCTGTTTAATAGAACCCTTACCCTAGGCGTAACCCAAACCTTAAGCCTAGGAAGGAAAATCAGCCTATGGTTCGGGATGGTCTCATGGAAATATCAGTGGTGGCAGCAAAGTTGTGTCACTTTTGCGCTCCCCTTGGGATGCCTTTCGCAGCTGCAGTGTGCCTGGAGCCCAGGGCTTCCTGGTTTTAAAAGTCCTAGGCCTAAGCCTAACAGTAACCCTAGGAAGGTAAATCAGCCGCGTATTAGGGTTCTTCCTAAGGGAAAAGCTGTGAAAGCAGCCATGTTGTGGCACTTTTGCACTCCCTTTGGGATGCCTTTGGCAGATGCAGTAAGCCTGGAACTCAGGGCTTCCTGGTTAAAAAACTCCAAGCCCTAGGCTGAACCCTAACCCTAACCCTAGGCAGATAAATCAGCCTAGGTATAGGGATGGTGCCAAGGAAAAAGCTGTGAAAGCTGCCATGTTGTTGCACTTTTGTACTCCCCTTGGGATGCCTTGAACAGCTGCAGTGTGCCTGGATCTAAGGGCTTCCTAGTTTTAAAAATCCTAGCCCTAGGCCTAAGCCTAACAGTAACTTTGGGAAGGGAAATCAGCCTGGTGTTAAGCTTCTTGCCAAGGAAAAAGCCGTGAAAGTAACCATGTTGTGGCACTTTTGCACTCCCTTTTGGATGCCTTTCACAGCTCTAGTGTGCCTGGAACTCAGGGCTTCCTGATTATAAAAATCCTAGCCCTAGGCCGAACCCCAACCCTAAGACGAGAAAGGCAAATCAGCCAGGAATTAGGCATGTCCCCAAGGAAAAAGCTGTGGAGGCAGGCACGTTGTGGTACTTTTGCGCTCTTCTTGGGTAGTCCTTCGCAGCTGCTGTGTTCTTGGAACTCAGGGCTTTCTGCTTAATAGAACCCTTACCCTAGGCGTAACTCAAACCTTAAGCCTAGGAAGGAAAATCAGCCTATGGTTCGGGATGGTCTCATGAGAATAGCAGCAGAGGCAGCCAAGTTGTGTCACTTTTGCGCCCCTCTTGGGATGCCTTGAACAGCTGCATGTGCCTGGAGCCCAGGGCTTCCTGGTTTTAAAAGTCCTAGGCCTAAGCCTAACAGTAACCCTAGGAAGGTAAATCAGCCGCGTATTAGGGTTCTTCCTAAGGGAAAAGCCGTGAAAGCAGCCATGTTGTGGCACTTCTGCACTCCCTTTGGGATGCCTTTGGCAGATGCAGTAAGCCTGGAACTCAGGGCTTCCTAGTTAAAAAAATCCTAGCCCTAGGCCGAACCCCAACCCTAAGACGAGAAAGGCAAATCAGCCAGGAATTAGGCATGTCCCCAAGGAAAAAGCTGTGGAGGCAGGCACGTTGTGGTACTTTTGCGCTCTTCTTGGGTAGTCCTTCGCAGCTGCTGTGTTCTTGGAACTCAGGGCTTTCTGGTTAATAGAACCCTTACCCTAGGCGTAACTCAAACCTTAAGCCTAGGAAGGAAAATCAGCCTATGGTTCGGGATGGTCTCATGGAAATATCAGTGGTGGCAGCCAAGTTGTGTCACTTTTGCGCTCCCCTTGGGATGCCTTTCGCAGCTGCAGTGTGCCTGGAGCCCAGGGCTTCCTGGTTTTAAAAGTCCTAGGCCTAAGCCTAACAGTAAGCCTAGGAAGGTAAATCAGCTGGGTATTAGGGTTCTTCCTAAGGGAAAAGCCGTGAAAGCAGCCATGTTGTGGCACTTTTGCACTCCCTTTGGCATGCCTTTGGCAGATGCAGTAAGCCTGGAACTCAGGGCTTCCTAGTTAAAAAAATCCTAGCCCTAGGCCGAACCCCAACCCTAAGACGAGAAAGGCAAATCAGCCAGGAATTAGGCATGTCCCCAAGGAAAAAGCTGTGGAGGCAGGCACGTTGTGGTACTTTTGCGCTCTTCTTGGGTAGTCCTTCGCAGCTGCTGTGTTCTTGGAACTCAGGGCTTTCTGCTTAATAGAACCCTTACCCTAGGCGTAACTCAAACCTTAACCCTAAGAAGGAAAATCAGCCTATGGTTCGGGATGGTCTCATGAGAATAGAAGCAGAGGCAGCCAAGTTGTGTCACTTCTGCAGCCCTCTTGGGATGCCTTTAAAAGCTGCAGTGTGCCTGGAGCCCAGGGCTTCCTGGTTTTAAAAGTCCTAGGCCTAAGCCTAACAGTAACCCTAGGAAGGTAAATCAGCCGCGTATTAGGGTTCTTCCTAAGGGAAAAGCTGTTTTAGCAGCCATGTTGTGGCACTTTTGCACTCCCTTTGGGATGCCTTTGGCAGATGCAGTAAGCCTGGAACTCAGGGCTTCCTGGTTAAAAAACTCCAAGCCCTAGGCTGAACCCTAACCCTAACCCTAGGCAGATAAATCAGCCTAGGTATAGGGATGGTGCCAAGGAAAAAGCTGTGAAAGCTGCCATGTTGTTGCACTTTTGTACTCCCCTTGGGATGCCTTGAACAGCTGCAGTGTGCCTGGATCTAAGGGCTTCCTAGTTTTAAAAATCCTAGCCCTAGGCCTAAGCCTAACAGTAACTTTGGGAAGGGAAATCAGCCTGGTGTTAAGCTTCTTGCCAAGGAAAAAGCCGTGAAAGCAACCATGTTGTGGCACTTTTGCACTCCCTTTTGGATGCCTTTCACAGCTCTAGTGTGCCTGGAACTCAGGGCTTCCTGATTTTAAAAATCCTAGCCCTAGGCCGAACCCCAACCCTAAGACGAGAAAGGCAAATCAGCCAGGAATTAGGCATGTCCCCAAGGAAAAAGCTGTGGAGGCAGGCACGTTGTGGTACTTTTGCGCTCTTCTTGGGTAGTCCTTCGCAGCTGCTGTGTTCTTGGAACTCAGGGCTTTCTGCTTAATAGAACCCTTACCCTAGGCGTAACTCAAACCTTAAGCCTAGGAAGGAAAATCAGCCTATGGTTCGGGATGGTCTCATGAGAATAGCAGCAGAGGCAGCCAAGTTGTGTCACTTTTGCGCCCCTCTTGGGATGCCTTGAACAGCTGCATGTGCCTGGAGCCCAGGGCTTCCTGGTTTTAAAAGTCCTAGGCCTAAGCCTAACAGTAACCCTAGGAAGGTAAATCAGCCGCGTATTAGGGTTCTTCCTAAGGGAAAAGCCGTGAAAGCAGCCATGTTGTGGCACTTCTGCACTCCCTTTGGGATGCCTTTGGCAGATGCAGTAAGCCTGGAACTCAGGGCTTCCTAGTTAAAAAAATCCTAGCCCTAGGCCGAACCCCAACCCTAAGACGAGAAAGGCAAATCAGCCAGGAATTAGGCATGTCCCCAAGGAAAAAGCTGTGGAGGCAGGCACGTTGTGGTACTTTTGCGCTCTTCTTGGGTAGTCCTTCGCAGCTGCTGTGTTCTTGGAACTCAGGGCTTTCTGGTTAATAGAACCCTTACCCTAGGCGTAACTCAAACCTTAACCCTAGGAAGGAAAATCAGCTTATGGTTCGGGATGGTCTCATGGAAATATCAGTGGAGGCAGCCAAGTTGTGTCACTTTTGCGCTCCCCTTGGGATGCCTTTCGCAGCTGCAGTGTGCCTGGAGCCCAGGGCTTCCTGGTTTTAAAAGTCCTAGGCCTAAGCCTAACAGTAACCCTAGGAAGGTAAATCAGCCGGGTATTAGGGTTCTTCCTAAGGGAAAAGCCGTGAAAGCAGCCATGTTGTGGCACTTTTGCACTCCCTTTGGGATGCCTTTGGCAGATGCAGTAAGCCTGGAACTCAGGGCTTCCTGGTTAAAAAACTCCAAGCCCTAGGCTGAACCCTAACCCTAACCCTAGGCAGATAAATCAGCCTAGGTATAGGGATGGTGCCAAGGAAAAAGCTGTGAAAGCTGCCATGTTGTTGCACTTTTGTACTCCCCTTGGGATGCCTTGAACAGCTGCAGTGTGCCTGGATCTAAGGGCTTCCTAGTTTTAAAAATCCTAGCCCTAGGCCTAAGCCTAACAGTAACCCTGGGAAGGGAAATCAGCCTGGTGTTAGGCTTCTTGCAAAGGGAAAAGCCGTGAAAGCAGCCATGTTGTGACACTTTTGCACTCCCTTTTAGATGCCTTTCACAGCTCTACTGTGCCTGGAACTCAGGGCTTCCTGATTTTAAAAATCCTAGCACTAGGCCGAACCCCAACCCTAAGACGAGAAAGGCAAATCAGCCAGGAATTAGGCATGTCCCCAAGGAAAAAGCTGTGGAGGCAGGCATGTTGTGGTACTTTTGCGCTCTTCTTGGGTAGTCCTTCGCAGCTGCTGTGTTCTTGGAACTCAGGGCTTTCTGGTTAATAGAACCCTTACCTGAGGCGTAACTCAAACCTTAAGCCTAGGAAGGAAAATCAGCCTATGGTTCGGGATGGTCTCATGGAAATATCAGTGGTGGCAGCCAAGTTGTGTCACTTTTGCGCTCCCCTTGGGATGCCTTTCGCAGCTGCAGTGTGCCTGGAGCCCAGGGCTTCCTGGTTTTAAAAGTCCTAGGCCTAAGCCTAACAGTAAGCCTAGGAAGGTAAATCAGCTGGGTATTAGGGTTCTTCCTAAGGGAAAAGCCGTGAAAGCAGCCATGTTGTGGCACTTTTGCACTCCCTTTGGCATGCCTTTGGCAGATGCAGTAAGCCTGGAACTCAGGGCTTCCTAGTTAAAAAAATCCTAGCCCTAGGCCGAACCCCAACCCTAAGACGAGAAAGGCAAATCAGCCAGGAATTAGGCATGTCCCCAAGGAAAAAGCTGTGGAGGCAGGCACGTTGTGGTACTTTTGCGCTCTTCTTGGGTAGTCCTTCGCAGCTGCTGTGTTCTTGGAACTCAGGGCTTTCTGCTTAATAGAACCCTTACCCTAGGCGTAACTCAAACCTTAACCCTAAGAAGGAAAATCAGCCTATGGTTCGGGATGGTCTCATGAGAATAGAAGCAGAGGCAGCCAAGTTGTGTCACTTCTGCAGCCCTCTTGGGATGCCTTTAACAGCTGCAGTGTGCCTGGAGCCCAGGGCTTCCTGGTTTTAAAAGTCCTAGGCCTAAGCCTAACAGTAACCCTAGGAAGGTAAATCAGCCGCGTATTAGGGTTCTTCCTAAGGGAAAAGCTGTGAAAGCAGCCATGTTGTGGCACTTTTGCACTCCCTTTGGGATGCCTTTGGCAGATGCAGTAAGCCTGGAACTCAGGGCTTCCTGGTTAAAAAACTCCAAGCCCTAGGCTGAACCCTAACCCTAACCCTAGGCAGATAAATCAGCCTAGGTATAGGGATGGTGCCAAGGAAAAAGCTGTGAAAGCTGCCATGTTGTTGCACTTTTGTACTCCCCTTGGGATGCCTTGAACAGCTGCAGTGTGCCTGGATCTAAGGGCTTCCTAGTTTTAAAAATCCTAGCCCTAGGCCTAAGCCTTACAGTAACCTTGGGAAGGGAAATCAGCCTGGTGTTAAGCTTCTTGCCAAGGAAAAAGCCGTGAAAGCAACCATGTTGTGGCACTTTTGCACTCCCTTTTGGATGCCTTTCACAGCTCTAGTGTGCCTGGAACTCAGGGCTTCCTGATTTTAAAAATCCTAGCCCTAGGCCGAACCCCAACCCTAAGACGAGAAAGGCAAATCAGCCAGGAATTAGGCATGTCCCCAAGGAAAAAGCTGTGGAGGCAGGCACGTTGTGGTACTTTTGCGCTCTTCTTGGGTAGTCCTTCGCAGCTGCTGTGTTCTTGGAACTCAGGGCTTTCTGCTTAATAGAACCCTTACCCTAGGCGTAACTCAAACCTTAACCCTAGGAAGGAAAATCAGCCTATGGTTCGGGATGGTCTCATGAGAATAGCAGCAGAGGCAGCCAAGTTGTGTCACTTTTGCGCCCCTCTTGGGATGCCTTGAACAGCTGCATGTGCCTGGAGCCCAGGGCTTCCTGGTTTTAAAAGTCCTAGGCCTAAGCCTAACAGTAAGCCTAGGAAGGTAAATCAGCTGGGTATTAGGGTTCTTCCTAAGGGAAAAGCCGTGAAAGCAGCCATGTTGTGGCACTTTTGCACTCCCTTTGGCATGCCTTTGGCAGATGCAGTAAGCCTGGAACTCAGGGCTTCCTAGTTAAAAAAATCCTAGCCCTAGGCCGAACCCCAACCCTAAGACGAGAAAGGCAAATCAGCCAGGAATTAGGCATGTCCCCAAGGAAAAAGCTATCGACGCAGGCATGTTGTGGTACTTTTGCGCTCTTCTTGGGTAGTCCTTCGCAGCTGCTGTGTTCTTGGAACTCAGGGCTTTCTGGTTAATAGAACCCTTACCCTAGGCGTAACTCAAACCTTAACCCTAGGAAGGAAAATCAGCCTATGGTTCGGGATGGTCTCATGAGAATAGAAGCAGAGGCAGCCAAGTTGTGTCACTTCTGCAGCCCTCTTGGGATGCCTTTAACAGCTGCATATGCCTGGAGCCCAGGGCTTCCTGGTTTTAAAAGTCCTAGGTCTAAGCCTAACAGTAACCCTAGGAAGGTAAATCAGCCGGGTATTAGTGTTCTTCCTAAGGGAAAAGCTGTGAAAGCAGCCATGTTGTGGCACTTTTGCACTCCCTTTGGGATGCCTTTGGCAGATGCAGTAAGCCTGGAACTCAGGGCTTCCTGGTTAAAAAACTCCAAGCCCTAGGCTGAACCCTAACCCTAACCCTAGGCAGATAAATCAGCCTAGGTATAGGGATGGTGCCAAGGAAAAAGCTGTGAAAGCTGCCATGTTGTTGCACTTTTGTACTCCCCTTGGGATGCCTTGAACAGCTGCAGTGTGCCTGGATCTAAGGGCTTCCTAGTTTTAAAAATCCTAGCCCTAGGCCTAAGCCTTACAGTAACCTTGGGAAGGGAAATCAGCCTGGTGTTAAGCTTCTTGCCAAGGAAAAAGCCGTGAAAGCAACCATGTTGTGGCACTTTTGCACTCCCTTTTGGATGCCTTTCACAGCTCTAGTGTGCCTGGAACTCAGGGCTTCCTGATTTTAAAAATCCTAGCCCTAGGCCGAACCCCAACCCTAAGACGAGAAAGGCAAATCAGCCAGGAATTAGGCATGTCCCCAAGGAAAAAGCTGTGGAGGCAGGCACGTTGTGGTACTTTTGCGCTCTTCTTGGGTAGTCCTTCGCAGCTGCTGTGTTCTTGGAACTCAGGGCTTTCTGGTTAATAGAACCCTTACCCTAGGCGTAACTCAAACCTTAAGCCTAGGAAGGAAAATCAGCCTATGGTTCGGGATGGTCTCATGAGAATAGCAGCAGAGGCAGCCAAGTTGTGTCACTTTTGCGCCCCTCTTGGGATGCCTTGAACAGCTGCATGTGCCTGGAGCCCAGGGCTTCCTGGTTTTAAAAGTCCTAGGCCTAAGCCTAACAGTAACCCTAGGAAGGTAAATCAGCCGCGTATTAGGGTTCTTCCTAAGGGAAAAGCCGTGAAAGCAGCCATGTTGTGGCACTTCTGCACTCCCTTTGGGATGCCTTTGGCAGATGCAGTAAGCCTGGAACTCAGGGCTTCCTAGTTAAAAAAATCCTAGCCCTAGGCCGAACCCCAACCCTAAGACGAGAAAGGCAAATCAGCCAGGAATTAGGCATGTCCCCAAGGAAAAAGCTGTGGAGGCAGGCACGTTGTGGTACTTTTGCGCTCTTCTTGGGAAGTCCTTCGCAGCTGCTGTGTTCTTGGAACTCAGGGCTTTCTGTTTAATAGAACCCTTACCCTAGGCGTAACCCAAACCTTAAGCCTAGGAAGGAAAATCAGCCTATGGTTCGGGATGGTCTCATGGAAATATCAGTGGTGGCAGCAAAGTTGTGTCACTTTTGCGCTCCCCTTGGGATGCCTTTCGCAGCTGCAGTGTGCCTGGAGCCCAGGGCTTCCTGGTTTTAAAAGTCCTAGGCCTAAGCCTAACAGTAACCCTAGGAAGGTAAATCAGCTGGGTATTAGGGTTCTTCCTAAGGGAAAAGCCGTGAAAGCAGCCATGTTGTGGCACTTCTGCACTCCCTTTGGGATGCCTTTGGCAGATGCAGTAAGCCTGGAACTCAGGGCTTCCTGGTTAAAAAACTCCAAGCCCTAGGCTGAACCCTAACCCTAACCCTAGGCAGATAAATCAGCCTAGGTATAGGGATGGTGCCAAGGAAAAAGCTGTGAAAGCTGCCATGTTGTTGCACTTTTGTACTCCCCTTGGGATGCCTTGAACAGCTGCAGTGTGCCTGGATCTAAGGGCTTCGTAGTTTTAAAAATCCTAGCCCTAGGCCTAAGCCTAACAGTAACCCTGGGAAGGGAAATCAGCCTGGTGTTAGGCTTCTTGCAAAGGAAAAAGCCGTGAAAGCCGCCATGTTGTGACACTTTTGCACTCCCTTTTGGATGCCTTTCACAGCTCTAGTGTGCCTGGAACTCAGGGCTTCCTGATTATAAAAATCCTAGCCCTAGGCCGAACCCCAACCCTAAGACGAGAAAGGCAAATCAGCCAGGAATTAGGCATGTCCCCAAGGAAAAAGCTGTGGAGGCAGGCACGTTGTGGTACTTTTGCGCTCTTCTTGGGTAGTCCTTCGCAGCTGCTGTGTTCTTGGAACTCAGGGCTTTCTGCTTAATAGAACCCTTACCCTAGGCGTAACTCAAACCTTAAGCCTAGGAAGGAAAATCAGCCTATGGTTCGGGATGGTCTCATGAAAATAGCAGCAGAGGCAGCCAAGTTGTGTCACTTTTGCGCCCCTCTTGGGATGCCTTGAACAGCTGCATGTGCCTGGAGCCCAGGGCTTCCTGGTTTTAAAAGTCCTAGGCCTAAGCCTAACAGTAACCCTAGGAAGGTAAATCAGCCGCGTATTAGGGTTCTTCCTAAGGGAAAAGCCGTGAAAGCAGCCATGTTGTGGCACTTCTGCACTCCCTTTGGGATGCCTTTGGCAGATGCAGTAAGCCTGGAACTCAGGGCTTCCTAGTTAAAAAAATCCTAGCCCTAGGCCGAACCCCAACCCTAAGACGAGAAAGGCAAATCAGCCAGGAATTAGGCATGTCCCCAAGGAAAAAGCTGTGGAGGCAGGCACGTTGTGGTACTTTTGCGCTCTTCTTGGGTAGTCCTTCGCAGCTGCTGTGTTCTTGGAACTCAGGGCTTTCTGGTTAATAGAACCCTTACCCTAGGCGTAACTCAAACCTTAACCCTAGGAAGGAAAATCAGCTTATGGTTCGGGATGGTCTCATGGAAATATCAGTGGAGGCAGCCAAGTTGTGTCACTTTTGCGCTCCCCTTGGGATGCCTTTCGCAGCTGCAGTGTGCCTGGAGCCCAGGGCTTCCTGGTTTTAAAAGTCCTAGGCCTAAGCCTAACAGTAACCCTAGGAAGGTAAATCAGCCGGGTATTAGGGTTCTTCCTAAGGGAAAAGCCGTGAAAGCAGCCATGTTGTGGCACTTTTGCACTCCCTTTGGGATGCCTTTGGCAGATGCAGTAAGCCTGGAACTCAGGGCTTCCTGGTTAAAAAACTCCAAGCCCTAGGCTGAACCCTAACCCTAACCCTAGGCAGATAAATCAGCCTAGGTATAGGGATGGTGCCAAGGAAAAAGCTGTGAAAGCTGCCATGTTGTTGCACTTTTGTACTCCCCTTGGGATGCCTTGAACAGCTGCAGTGTGCCTGGATCTAAGGGCTTCCTAGTTTTAAAAATCCTAGCCCTAGGCCTAAGCCTAACAGTAACCCTGGGAAGGGAAATCAGCCTGGTGTTAGGCTTCTTGCAAAGGGAAAAGCCGTGAAAGCAGCCATGTTGTGACACTTTTGCACTCCCTTTTAGATGCCTTTCACAGCTCTACTGTGCCTGGAACTCAGGGCTTCCTGATTTTAAAAATCCTAGCACTAGGCCGAACCCCAACCCTAAGACGAGAAAGGCAAATCAGCCAGGAATTAGGCATGTCCCCAAGGAAAAAGCTGTGGAGGCAGGCATGTTGTGGTACTTTTGCGCTCTTCTTGGGTAGTCCTTCGCAGCTGCTGTGTTCTTGGAACTCAGGGCTTTCTGGTTAATAGAACCCTTACCTGAGGCGTAACTCAAACCTTAAGCCTAGGAAGGAAAATCAGCCTATGGTTCGGGATGGTCTCATGGAAATATCAGTGGTGGCAGCCAAGTTGTGTCACTTTTGCGCTCCCCTTGGGATGCCTTTCGCAGCTGCAGTGTGCCTGGAGCCCAGGGCTTCCTGGTTTTAAAAGTCCTAGGCCTAAGCCTAACAGTAAGCCTAGGAAGGTAAATCAGCTGGGTATTAGGGTTCTTCCTAAGGGAAAAGCCGTGAAAGCAGCCATGTTGTGGCACTTTTGCACTCCCTTTGGCATGCCTTTGGCAGATGCAGTAAGCCTGGAACTCAGGGCTTCCTAGTTAAAAAAATCCTAGCCCTAGGCCGAACCCCAACCCTAAGACGAGAAAGGCAAATCAGCCAGGAATTAGGCATGTCCCCAAGGAAAAAGCTGTGGAGGCAGGCACGTTGTGGTACTTTTGCGCTCTTCTTGGGTAGTCCTTCGCAGCTGCTGTGTTCTTGGAACTCAGGGCTTTCTGCTTAATAGAACCCTTACCCTAGGCGTAACTCAAACCTTAACCCTAAGAAGGAAAATCAGCCTATGGTTCGGGATGGTCTCATGAGAATAGAAGCAGAGGCAGCCAAGTTGTGTCACTTCTGCAGCCCTCTTGGGATGCCTTTAACAGCTGCAGTGTGCCTGGAGCCCAGGGCTTCCTGGTTTTAAAAGTCCTAGGCCTAAGCCTAACAGTAACCCTAGGAAGGTAAATCAGCCGCGTATTAGGGTTCTTCCTAAGGGAAAAGCTGTGAAAGCAGCCATGTTGTGGCACTTTTGCACTCCCTTTGGGATGCCTTTGGCAGATGCAGTAAGCCTGGAACTCAGGGCTTCCTGGTTAAAAAACTCCAAGCCCTAGGCTGAACCCTAACCCTAACCCTAGGCAGATAAATCAGCCTAGGTATAGGGATGGTGCCAAGGAAAAAGCTGTGAAAGCTGCCATGTTGTTGCACTTTTGTACTCCCCTTGGGATGCCTTGAACAGCTGCAGTGTGCCTGGATCTAAGGGCTTCCTAGTTTTAAAAATCCTAGCCCTAGGCCTAAGCCTTACAGTAACCTTGGGAAGGGAAATCAGCCTGGTGTTAAGCTTCTTGCCAAGGAAAAAGCCGTGAAAGCAACCATGTTGTGGCACTTTTGCACTCCCTTTTGGATGCCTTTCACAGCTCTAGTGTGCCTGGAACTCAGGGCTTCCTGATTTTAAAAATCCTAGCCCTAGGCCGAACCCCAACCCTAAGACGAGAAAGGCAAATCAGCCAGGAATTAGGCATGTCCCCAAGGAAAAAGCTGTGGAGGCAGGCACGTTGTGGTACTTTTGCGCTCTTCTTGGGTAGTCCTTCGCAGCTGCTGTGTTCTTGGAACTCAGGGCTTTCTGCTTAATAGAACCCTTACCCTAGGCGTAACTCAAACCTTAACCCTAGGAAGGAAAATCAGCCTATGGTTCGGGATGGTCTCATGAGAATAGCAGCAGAGGCAGCCAAGTTGTGTCACTTTTGCGCCCCTCTTGGGATGCCTTGAACAGCTGCATGTGCCTGGAGCCCAGGGCTTCCTGGTTTTAAAAGTCCTAGGCCTAAGCCTAACAGTAAGCCTAGGAAGGTAAATCAGCTGGGTATTAGGGTTCTTCCTAAGGGAAAAGCCGTGAAAGCAGCCATGTTGTGGCACTTTTGCACTCCCTTTGGCATGCCTTTGGCAGATGCAGTAAGCCTGGAACTCAGGGCTTCCTAGTTAAAAAAATCCTAGCCCTAGGCCGAACCCCAACCCTAAGACGAGAAAGGCAAATCAGCCAGGAATTAGGCATGTCCCCAAGGAAAAAGCTATCGACGCAGGCATGTTGTGGTACTTTTGCGCTCTTCTTGGGTAGTCCTTCGCAGCTGCTGTGTTCTTGGAACTCAGGGCTTTCTGGTTAATAGAACCCTTACCCTAGGCGTAACTCAAACCTTAACCCTAGGAAGGAAAATCAGCCTATGGTTCGGGATGGTCTCATGAGAATAGAAGCAGAGGCAGCCAAGTTGTGTCACTTCTGCAGCCCTCTTGGGATGCCTTTAACAGCTGCATATGCCTGGAGCCCAGGGCTTCCTGGTTTTAAAAGTCCTAGGTCTAAGCCTAACAGTAACCCTAGGAAGGTAAATCAGCCGCGTATTAGGGTTCTTCCTAAGGGAAAAGCTGTGAAAGCAGCCATGTTGTGGCACTTTTGCACTCCCTTTGGGATGCCTTTGGCAGATGCAGTAAGCCTGGAACTCAGGGCTTCCTGGTTAAAAAACTCCAAGCCCTAGGCTGAACCCTAACCCTAACCCTAGGCAGATAAATCAGCCTAGGTATAGGGATGGTGCCAAGGAAAAAGCTGTGAAAGCTGCCATGTTGTTGCACTTTTGTACTCCCCTTGGGATGCCTTGAACAGCTGCAGTGTGCCTGGATCTAAGGGCTTCCTAGTTTTAAAAATCCTAGCCCTAGGCCTAAGCCTTACAGTAACCTTGGGAAGGGAAATCAGCCTGGTGTTAAGCTTCTTGCCAAGGAAAAAGCCGTGAAAGCAACCATGTTGTGGCACTTTTGCACTCCCTTTTGGATGCCTTTCACAGCTCTAGTGTGCCTGGAACTCAGGGCTTCCTGATTTTAAAAATCCTAGCCCTAGGCCGAACCCCAACCCTAAGACGAGAAAGGCAAATCAGCCAGGAATTAGGCATGTCCCCAAGGAAAAAGCTGTGGAGGCAGGCACGTTGTGGTACTTTTGCGCTCTTCTTGGGTAGTCCTTCGCAGCTGCTGTGTTCTTGGAACTCAGGGCTTTCTGGTTAATAGAACCCTTACCCTAGGCGTAACTCAAACCTTAAGCCTAGGAAGGAAAATCAGCCTATGGTTCGGGATGGTCTCATGAGAATAGCAGCAGAGGCAGCCAAGTTGTGTCACTTTTGCGCCCCTCTTGGGATGCCTTGAACAGCTGCATGTGCCTGGAGCCCAGGGCTTCCTGGTTTTAAAAGTCCTAGGCCTAAGCCTAACAGTAACCCTAGGAAGGTAAATCAGCCGCGTATTAGGGTTCTTCCTAAGGGAAAAGCCGTGAAAGCAGCCATGTTGTGGCACTTCTGCACTCCCTTTGGGATGCCTTTGGCAGATGCAGTAAGCCTGGAACTCAGGGCTTCCTAGTTAAAAAAATCCTAGCCCTAGGCCGAACCCCAACCCTAAGACGAGAAAGGCAAATCAGCCAGGAATTAGGCATGTCCCCAAGGAAAAAGCTGTGGAGGCAGGCACGTTGTGGTACTTTTGCGCTCTTCTTGGGAAGTCCTTCGCAGCTGCTGTGTTCTTGGAACTCAGGGCTTTCTGTTTAATAGAACCCTTACCCTAGGCGTAACCCAAACCTTAAGCCTAGGAAGGAAAATCAGCCTATGGTTCGGGATGGTCTCATGGAAATATCAGTGGTGGCAGCAAAGTTGTGTCACTTTTGCGCTCCCCTTGGGATGCCTTTCGCAGCTGCAGTGTGCCTGGAGCCCAGGGCTTCCTGGTTTTAAAAGTCCTAGGCCTAAGCCTAACAGTAAGCCTAGGAAGGTAAATCAGCTGGGTATTAGGGTTCTTCCTAAGGGAAAAGCCGTGAAAGCAGCCATGTTGTGGCACTTTTGCACTCCCTTTGGCATGCCTTTGGCAGATGCAGTAAGCCTGGAACTCAGGGCTTCCTAGTTAAAAAAATCCTAGCCCTAGGCCGAACCCCAACCCTAAGACGAGAAAGGCAAATCAGCCAGGAATTAGGCATGTCCCCAAGGAAAAAGCTGTGGAGGCAGGCACGTTGTGGTACTTTTGCGCTCTTCTTGGGTAGTCCTTCGCAGCTGCTGTGTTCTTGGAACTCAGGGCTTTCTGCTTAATAGAACCCTTACCCTAGGCGTAACTCAAACCTTAACCCTAAGAAGGAAAATCAGCCTATGGTTCGGGATGGTCTCATGAGAATAGAAGCAGAGGCAGCCAAGTTGTGTCACTTCTGCAGCCCTCTTGGGATGCCTTTAACAGCTGCAGTGTGCCTGGAGCCCAGGGCTTCCTGGTTTTAAAAGTCCTAGGCCTAAGCCTAACAGTAACCCTAGGAAGGTAAATCAGCCGCGTATTAGGGTTCTTCCTAAGGGAAAAGCTGTGAAAGCAGCCATGTTGTGGCACTTTTGCACTCCCTTTGGGATGCCTTTGGCAGATGCAGTAAGCCTGGAACTCAGGGCTTCCTGGTTAAAAAACTCCAAGCCCTAGGCTGAACCCTAACCCTAACCCTAGGCAGATAAATCAGCCTAGGTATAGGGATGGTGCCAAGGAAAAAGCTGTGAAAGCTGCCATGTTGTTGCACTTTTGTACTCCCCTTGGGATGCCTTGAACAGCTGCAGTGTGCCTGGATCTAAGGGCTTCCTAGTTTTAAAAATCCTAGCCCTAGGCCTAAGCCTTACAGTAACCTTGGGAAGGGAAATCAGCCTGGTGTTAAGCTTCTTGCCAAGGAAAAAGCCGTGAAAGCAACCATGTTGTGGCACTTTTGCACTCCCTTTTGGATGCCTTTCACAGCTCTAGTGTGCCTGGAACTCAGGGCTTCCTGATTTTAAAAATCCTAGCCCTAGGCCGAACCCCAACCCTAAGACGAGAAAGGCAAATCAGCCAGGAATTAGGCATGTCCCCAAGGAAAAAGCTGTGGAGGCAGGCACGTTGTGGTACTTTTGCGCTCTTCTTGGGTAGTCCTTCGCAGCTGCTGTGTTCTTGGAACTCAGGGCTTTCTGCTTAATAGAACCCTTACCCTAGGCGTAACTCAAACCTTAACCCTAGGAAGGAAAATCAGCCTATGGTTCGGGATGGTCTCATGAGAATAGCAGCAGAGGCAGCCAAGTTGTGTCACTTTTGCGCCCCTCTTGGGATGCCTTGAACAGCTGCATGTGCCTGGAGCCCAGGGCTTCCTGGTTTTAAAAGTCCTAGGCCTAAGCCTAACAGTAAGCCTAGGAAGGTAAATCAGCTGGGTATTAGGGTTCTTCCTAAGGGAAAAGCCGTGAAAGCAGCCATGTTGTGGCACTTTTGCACTCCCTTTGGCATGCCTTTGGCAGATGCAGTAAGCCTGGAACTCAGGGCTTCCTAGTTAAAAAAATCCTAGCCCTAGGCCGAACCCCAACCCTAAGACGAGAAAGGCAAATCAGCCAGGAATTAGGCATGTCCCCAAGGAAAAAGCTATCGACGCAGGCATGTTGTGGTACTTTTGCGCTCTTCTTGGGTAGTCCTTCGCAGCTGCTGTGTTCTTGGAACTCAGGGCTTTCTGGTTAATAGAACCCTTACCCTAGGCGTAACTCAAACCTTAACCCTAGGAAGGAAAATCAGCCTATGGTTCGGGATGGTCTCATGAGAATAGAAGCAGAGGCAGCCAAGTTGTGTCACTTCTGCAGCCCTCTTGGGATGCCTTTAACAGCTGCATATGCCTGGAGCCCAGGGCTTCCTGGTTTTAAAAGTCCTAGGTCTAAGCCTAACAGTAACCCTAGGAAGGTAAATCAGCCGCGTATTAGGGTTCTTCCTAAGGGAAAAGCTGTGAAAGCAGCCATGTTGTGGCACTTTTGCACTCCCTTTGGGATGCCTTTGGCAGATGCAGTAAGCCTGGAACTCAGGGCTTCCTGGTTAAAAAACTCCAAGCCCTAGGCTGAACCCTAACCCTAACCCTAGGCAGATAAATCAGCCTAGGTATAGGGATGGTGCCAAGGAAAAAGCTGTGAAAGCTGCCATGTTGTTGCACTTTTGTACTCCCCTTGGGATGCCTTGAACAGCTGCAGTGTGCCTGGATCTAAGGGCTTCCTAGTTTTAAAAATCCTAGCCCTAGGCCTAAGCCTTACAGTAACCTTGGGAAGGGAAATCAGCCTGGTGTTAAGCTTCTTGCCAAGGAAAAAGCCGTGAAAGCAACCATGTTGTGGCACTTTTGCACTCCCTTTTGGATGCCTTTCACAGCTCTAGTGTGCCTGGAACTCAGGGCTTCCTGATTTTAAAAATCCTAGCCCTAGGCCGAACCCCAACCCTAAGACGAGAAAGGCAAATCAGCCAGGAATTAGGCATGTCCCCAAGGAAAAAGCTGTGGAGGCAGGCACGTTGTGGTACTTTTGCGCTCTTCTTGGGTAGTCCTTCGCAGCTGCTGTGTTCTTGGAACTCAGGGCTTTCTGGTTAATAGAACCCTTACCCTAGGCGTAACTCAAACCTTAAGCCTAGGAAGGAAAATCAGCCTATGGTTCGGGATGGTCTCATGAGAATAGCAGCAGAGGCAGCCAAGTTGTGTCACTTTTGCGCCCCTCTTGGGATGCCTTGAACAGCTGCATGTGCCTGGAGCCCAGGGCTTCCTGGTTTTAAAAGTCCTAGGCCTAAGCCTAACAGTAACCCTAGGAAGGTAAATCAGCCGCGTATTAGGGTTCTTCCTAAGGGAAAAGCCGTGAAAGCAGCCATGTTGTGGCACTTCTGCACTCCCTTTGGGATGCCTTTGGCAGATGCAGTAAGCCTGGAACTCAGGGCTTCCTAGTTAAAAAAATCCTAGCCCTAGGCCGAACCCCAACCCTAAGACGAGAAAGGCAAATCAGCCAGGAATTAGGCATGTCCCCAAGGAAAAAGCTGTGGAGGCAGGCACGTTGTGGTACTTTTGCGCTCTTCTTGGGAAGTCCTTCGCAGCTGCTGTGTTCTTGGAACTCAGGGCTTTCTGTTTAATAGAACCCTTACCCTAGGCGTAACCCAAACCTTAAGCCTAGGAAGGAAAATCAGCCTATGGTTCGGGATGGTCTCATGGAAATATCAGTGGTGGCAGCAAAGTTGTGTCACTTTTGCGCTCCCCTTGGGATGCCTTTCGCAGCTGCAGTGTGCCTGGAGCCCAGGGCTTCCTGGTTTTAAAAGTCCTAGGCCTAAGCCTAACAGTAAGCCTAGGAAGGTAAATCAGCTGGGTATTAGGGTTCTTCCTAAGGGAAAAGCCGTGAAAGCAGCCATGTTGTGGCACTTCTGCACTCCCTTTGGGATGCCTTTGGCAGATGCAGTAAGCCTGGAACTCAGGGCTTCCTGGTTAAAAAACTCCAAGCCCTAGGCTGAACCCTAACCCTAACCCTAGGCAGATAAATCAGCCTAGGTATAGGGATGGTGCCAAGGAAAAAGCTGTGAAAGCTGCCATGTTGTTGCACTTTTGTACTCCCCTTGGGATGCCTTGAACAGCTGCAGTGTGCCTGGATCTAAGGGCTTCGTAGTTTTAAAAATCCTAGCCCTAGGCCTAAGCCTAACAGTAACCCTGGGAAGGGAAATCAGCCTGGTGTTAGGCTTCTTGCAAAGGAAAAAGCCGTGAAAGCCGCCATGTTGTGACACTTTTGCACTCCCTTTTGGATGCCTTTCACAGCTCTACTGTGCCTGGAACTCAGGGCTTCCTGATTTTAAATATCCTAGCACTAGGCCGAACCCCAAACCTAAGACGAGAAAGGCAAATCAGCCAGGAATTAGGCATGTCCCCTAGGAAAAAGCTGTGGAGGCAGGCATGTTGTGGTACTTTTGCGCTCTTCTTGGGTAGTCCTTCGCAGCTGCTGTGTTCTTGGAACTCAGGGCTTTCTGGTTAATAGAACCCTTACCCTAGGCGTAACTCAAACCTTAAGCCTAGGAAGGAAAATCAGCCTATGGTTCGGGATGGTCTCATGGAAATATCAGTGGTGGCAGCCAAGTTGTGTCACTTTTGCGCTCCCCTTGGGATGCCTTTCGCAGCTGCAGAGTGCCTGGAGCCCAGGGCTTCCTGGTTTTAAAAGTCCTAGGCCTAAGCCTAACAGTAACCCTAGGAAGGTAAATCAGCCGCGTATTAGGGTTCTTCCTAAGGGAAAAGCCGTGAAAGCAGCCATGTTGTGGCACTTCTGCACTCCCTTTGGGATGCCTTTGGCAGATGCAGTAAGCCTGGAACTCAGGGCTTCCTAGTTAAAAAAATCCTAGCCCTAGGCCGAACCCCAACCCTAAGACGAGAAAGGCAAATCAGCCAGGAATTAGGCATGTCCCCAAGGAAAAAGCTGTGGAGGCAGGCACGTTGTGGTACTTTTGCGCTCTTCTTGGGAAGTCCTTCGCAGCTGCTGTGTTCTTGGAACTCAGGGCTTTCTGTTTAATAGAACCCTTACCCTAGGCGTAACCCAAACCTTAAGCCTAGGAAGGAAAATCAGCCTATGGTTCGGGATGGTCTCATGGAAATATCAGTGGTGGCAGCAAAGTTGTGTCACTTTTGCGCTCCCCTTGGGATGCCTTTCGCAGCTGCAGTGTGCCTGGAGCCCAGGGCTTCCTGGTTTTAAAAGTCCTAGGCCTAAGCCTAACAGTAACCCTAGGAAGGTAAATCAGCCGCGTATTAGGGTTCTTCCTAAGGGAAAAGCTGTTTTAGCAGCCATGTTGTGGCACTTTTGCACTCCCTTTGGGATGCCTTTGGCAGATGCAGTAAGCCTGGAACTCAGGGCTTCCTGGTTAAAAAACTCCAAGCCCTAGGCTGAACCCTAACCCTAACCCTAGGCAGATAAATCAGCCTAGGTATAGGGATGGTGCCAAGGAAAAAGCTGTGAAAGCTGCCATGTTGTTGCACTTTTGTACTCCCCTTGGGATGCCTTGAACAGCTGCAGTGTGCCTGGATCTAAGGGCTTCCTAGTTTTAAAAATCCTAGCCCTAGGCCTAAGCCTAACAGTAACTTTGGGAAGGGAAATCAGCCTGGTGTTAAGCTTCTTGCCAAGGAAAAAGCCGTGAAAGCAACCATGTTGTGGCACTTTTGCACTCCCTCTTGGATGCCTTTCACAGCTCTAGTGTGCCTGGAACTCAGGGCTTCCTGATTTTAAAAATCCTAGCCCTAGGCCGAACCCCAACCCTAAGACGAGAAAGGCAAATCAGCCAGGAATTAGGCATGTCCCCAAGGAAAAAGCTGTGGAGGCAGGCACGTTGTGGTACTTTTGCGCTCTTCTTGGGTAGTCCTTCGCAGCTGCTGTGTTCTTGGAACTCAGGGCTTTCTGCTTAATAGAACCCTTACCCTAGGCGTAACTCAAACCTTAACCCTAGGAAGGAAAATCAGCCTATGGTTCGGGATGGTCTCATGAGAATAGCAGCAGAGGCAGCCAAGTTGTGTCACTTTTGCGCCCCTCTTGGGATGCCTTGAACAGCTGCATGTGCCTGGAGCCCAGGGCTTCCTGGTTTTAAAAGTCCTAGGCCTAAGCCTAACAGTAACCCTAGGAAGGTAAATCAGCCGCGTATTAGGGTTCTTCCTAAGGGAAAAGCCGTGAAAGCAGCCATGTTGTGGCACTTCTGCACTCCATTTGGGATGCCTTTGGCAGATGCAGTAAGCCTGGAACTCAGGGCTTCCTAGTTAAAAAAATCCTAGCCCTAGGCCGAACCCCAACCCTAAGACGAGAAAGGCAAATCAGCCAGGAATTAGGCATGTCCCCAAGGAAAAAGCTGTGGAGGCAGGCACGTTGTGGTACTTTTGCGCTCTTCTTGGGTAGTCCTTCGCAGCTGCTGTGTTCTTGGAACTCAGGGCTTTCTGCTTAATAGAACCCTTACCCTAGGCGTAACTCAAACCTTAACCCTAAGAAGGAAAATCAGCCTATGGTTCGGGATGGTCTCATGAGAATAGAAGCAGAGGCAGCCAAGTTGTGTCACTTCTGCAGCCCTCTTGGGATGCCTTTAGCAGCTGCAGTGTGCCTGGAGCCCAGGGCTTCCTGGTTTTAAAAGTCCTAGGCCTAAGCCTAACAGTAACCCTAGGAAGGTAAATCAGCCGCGTATTAGGGTTCTTCCTAAGGGAAAAGCTGTTTTAGCAGCCATGTTGTGGCACTTTTGCACTCCCTTTGGGATGCCTTTGGCAGATGCAGTAAGCCTGGAACTCAGGGCTTCCTGGTTAAAAAACTCCAAGCCCTAGGCTGAACCCTAACCCTAACCCTAGGCAGATAAATCAGCCTAGGTATAGGGATGGTGCCAAGGAAAAAGCTGTGAAAGCTGCCATGTTGTTGCACTTTTGTACTCCCCTTGGGATGCCTTGAACAGCTGCAGTGTGCCTGGATCTAAGGGCTTCCTAGTTTTAAAAATCCTAGCCCTAGGCCTAAGCCTAACAGTAACTTTGGGAAGGGAAATCAGCCTGGTGTTAAGCTTCTTGCCAAGGAAAAAGCCGTGAAAGCAACCATGTTGTGGCACTTTTGCACTCCCTTTTGGATGCCTTTCACAGCTCTAGTGTGCCTGGAACTCAGGGCTTCCTGATTTTAAAAATCCTAGCCCTAGGCCGAACCCCAACCCTAAGACGAGAAAGGCAAATCAGCCAGGAATTAGGCATGTCCCCAAGGAAAAAGCTGTGGAGGCAGGCACGTTGTGGTACTTTTGCGCTCTTCTTGGGTAGTCCTTCGCAGCTGCTGTGTTCTTGGAACTCAGGGCTTTCTGCTTAATAGAACCCTTACCCTAGGCGTAACTCAAACCTTAACCCTAGGAAGGAAAATCAGCCTATGGTTCGGGATGGTCTCATGAGAATAGCAGCAGAGGCAGCCAAGTTGTGTCACTTTTGCGCCCCTCTTGGGATGCCTTGAACAGCTGCATGTGCCTGGAGCCCAGGGCTTCCTGGTTTTAAAAGTCCTAGGCCTAAGCCTAACAGTAAGCCTAGGAAGGTAAATCAGCTGGGTATTAGGGTTCTTCCTAAGGGAAAAGCCGTGAAAGCAGCCATGTTGTGGCACTTTTGCACTCCCTTTGGCATGCCTTTGGCAGATGCAGTAAGCCTGGAACTCAGGGCTTCCTAGTTAAAAAAATCCTAGCCCTAGGCCGAACCCCAACCCTAAGACGAGAAAGGCAAATCAGCCAGGAATTAGGCATGTCCCCAAGGAAAAAGCTGTGGAGGCAGGCATGTTGTGGTACTTTTGCGCTCTTCTTGGCTAGTCCTTCGCAGCTGCTGTGTTCTTGGAACTCAGGGCTTTCTGGTTAATAGAACTCTTACCCTAGGCGTAACTCAAACCTTAACCCTAAGAAGGAAAATCAGCCTATGGTTCGGGATGGTCTCATGGAAATATCAGTGGTGGCAGCAAAGTTGTGTCACTTTTGCGCTCCCCTTGGGATGCCTTTCGCAGCTGCAGTGTGCCTGGAGCCCAGGGCTTCCTGGTTTTAAAAGTCCTAGGTCTAAGCCTAACAGTAACCCTAGGAAGGTAAATCAGCTGGGTATTAGGGTTCTTCCTAAGGGAAAAGCCGTGAAAGCAGCCATGTTGTGGCACTTCTGCACTCCCTTTGGGATGCCTTTGGCAGATGCAGTAAGCCTGGAACTCAGGGCTTCCTGGTTAAAAAACTCCAAGCCCTAGGCTGAACCCTAACCCTAACCCTAGGCAGATAAATCAGCCTAGGTATAGGGATGGTGCCAAGGAAAAAGCTGTGAAAGCTGCCATGTTGTTGCACTTTTGTACTCCCCTTGGGATGCCTTGAACAGCTGCAGTGTGCCTGGATCTAAGGGCTTCGTAGTTTTAAAAATCCTAGCCCTAGGCCTAAGCCTAACACTAACCCTGGGAAGGGAAATCAGCCTGGTGTTAGGCTTCTTGCAAAGGAAAAAGCCGTGAAAGCAGCCATGTTGTGACACTTTTGCACTCCCTTTTGGATGCCTTTCACAGCTCTACTGTGCCTGGAACTCAGGGCTTCCTGATTTTAAATATCCTAGCACTAGGCCGAACCCCAAACCTAAGACGAGAAAGGCAAATCAGCCAGGAATTAGGCATGTCCCCTAGGAAAAAGCTGTGGAGGCAGGCATGTTGTGGTACTTTTGCGCTCTTCTTGGGTAGTCCTTCGCAGCTGCTGTGTTCTTGGAACTCAGGGCTTTCTGGTTAATAGAACCCTTACCCTAGGCGTAACTCAAACCTTAACCCTAGGAAGGAAAATCAGCCTATGGTTCGGGATGGTCTCATGGAAATATCAGTGGTGGCAGCCAAGTTGTGTCACTTTTGCGCTCCCCTTGGGATGCCTTTCGCAGCTGCAGAGTGCCTGGAGCCCAGGGCTTCCTGGTTTTAAAAGTCCTAGGCCTAAGCCTAACAGTAACCCTAGGAAGGTAAATCAGCCGGGTATTAGGGTTCTTCCTAAGGGAAAAGCCGTGAAAGCAGCCATGTTGTGGCACTTTTGCACTCCCTTTGGGATGCCTTTGGCAGATGCAGTAAGCCTGGAACTCAGGGCTTCCTAGTTAAAAATATCCTAGCCCTAGGCCGAACCCCAACCCTAAGACGAGAAAGGCAAATCAGCCAGGAATTAGGCATGTCCCCAAGGAAAAAGCTGTGGAGGCAGGCACGTTGTGGTACTTTTGCGCTCTTCTTGGGTAGTCCTTCGCAGCTGCTGTGTTCTTGGAACTCAGGGCTTTCTGGTTAATAGAACCCTTACCCTAGGCGTAACTCAAACCTTAACCCTAGGAAGGAAAATCAGCCTATGGTTCGGGATGGTCTCATGGAAATATCAGTGGTGGCAGCCAAGTTGTGTCACTTTTGCGCTCCCCTTGGGATGCCTTTCGCAGCTGCAGTGTGCCTGGAGCCCAGGGCTTCCTGGTTTAAAAGTCCTAGGCCTAAGCCTAACAGTAACCCTAGGAAGGTAAATCAGCCGCGTATTAGGGTTCTTCCTAAGGGAAAAGCTGTGAAAGCAGCCATGTTGTGGAACTTCTGCACTCCCTTTGGGATGCTTTTTGCAGATGCAGTAAGCCTGGAACTCAGGGCTTCCTAGTTAAAAAAATCCTAGCCCTAGGCCGAACCCCAACCCTAAGACGAGAAAGGCAAATCAGCCAGGAATTAGGCATGTCCCCAAGGAAAAAGCTGTGGAGGCAGGCATGTTGTGGTACTTTTGCGCTCTTCTGGGGTAGTCCTTCGCAGCTGCTGTGTTCTTGGAACTCAGGTCTTTCTGGTTAATAGAACTCTTACCCTAGGCGAAACTCAAGCATTAACCCTAGGAAGGAAAATCAGCCTATGGTTCGGGATGGTCTCATGAGAATAGAAGCAGAGGCAGCCAAGTTGTGTCACTTCTGCGGCCCTCTTGGGATGCCTTTAACAGCTGCAGTGTGCCTGGAGCCCAGGGCTTCCTGGTTTTAAAAGTCCTAGGCCTAAGCCTAACAGTAACCCTAGGAAGGTAAATCAGCCGCGTATTAGGGTTCTTCCTAAGGGAAAAGCCGTGAAAGCAGCCATGTTGTGGCACTTCTGCACTCCCTTTGGGATTCCTTTGGCAGATGCAGTAAGCCTGGAACTCAGGGCTTCCTGGTTAAAAAACTCCAAGCCCTAGGCTGAACCCTTACCCTAACCCTAGGCAGATAAAACAGCCTAGCTATAGGGATGGTTCCAAGGAAAAAGCTGTGAAAGCTGCCATGTTGTTGCACTTTTGTACTCCCCTTGGGATGCCTTGAACAGCTGCAGTGTGCCTGGATCTAAGGGCTTCCTGATTTTAAAAATCCTAGCCCTAGGCCTAAGCCTTACAGTAACCCTGGGAAGGGAAATCAGCCTGGTGTTAAGCTTCTTGCCAAGGAAAAAGCCGTGAAAGCAACCATGTTGTGGCACTTTTGCACTCCCTTTTGGATGCCTTTCACAGCTCCAGTGTGCCTGGAACTCAGGGCTTCCTGATTTTAAAAATCCTAGCCCTAGACCGAACCCCAACCCTAAGACGAGAAAGACAAATCAGCCAGGAATTAGGCATGTCCCCAAGGAAAAAGCTGTGGAGGCAGGCATGTTGTGGTACTTTTGCGCTCTTCTTGGGTAGTCCTTCGCAGCTGCTGTGTTCTTGGAACTCAGGGCTTTCTGGTTAATAGAACCCTTACCCTAGGCGTAACTCAAACCTTAACCCTAAGAAGGAAAATCAGCCTATGGTTCGGGATGGTCTCATGGAAATATCAGTGGTGGCAGCAAAGTTGTGTCACTTTTGCGCTCCCCTTGGGATGCCTTTCGCAGCTGCAGTGTGCCTGGAGCCCAGGGCTTCCTGGTTTTAAAAGTCCTAGGCCTAAGCCTAACAGTAACCCTAGGAAGGTAAATCAGCTGGGTATTAGGGTTCTTCCTAAGGGGAAAGCCGTGAAAGCAGCCATGTTGTGGCACTTCTGCACTCCCTTTGGGATGTCTTTGGCAGATGAAGTAAGCCTGGAACTCAGGGCTTCCTAGTTAAAAAAATCCTAGCCCTAGGCCGAACCCCAACCCTAAGACGAGAAAGGCAAATCAGCCAGGAATTAGGCATGTCCCCAAGGAAAAAGCTGTGGAGGCAGGCACGTTGTGGTACTTTTGCGCTCTTCTTGGGTAGTCCTTCGCAGCTGCTGTGTTCTTGGAACTCAGGTCTTTCTGGTTAATAGACCTCTTACCCTAGGTGAAACTCAAACATTAACCCTAGGAAGGAAAATCAGCCTATGGTTCGGGATGGTCTCATGAGAATAGAAGCAGAGGCAGCCAAGTTGTGTCACTTCTGCGGCCCTCTTGGGATGCCTTTAACAGCTGCAGTGTGCCTGGAGCCCAGGGCTTCCTGGTTTTAAAAGTCCTAGGCCTAAGCCTAACAGTAACCCTAGGAAGGTAAATCAGCCGCGTATTAGGGTTCTTCCTAAGGGAAAAGCCCTGAAAGCAGCCATGTTGTGGCATTTCTGCACTACCTTTGGGATGCCTTTGGCAGATGCAGTAAGCCTGGAACTCAGGGCTTCCTGGTTAAAAAACTCCAAGCCCTAGGCTGAACCCTAACCCTAACCCTAGGCAGATAAATCAGCCTAGGTATAGGGATGGTGCCAAGGAAAAAGCTGTGAAAGCTGCCATGTTGTTGCACTTTTGTACTCCCCTTGGGATGCCTTGAACAGCTGCAGTGTGCCTGGATCTAAGGGCTTCCTAGTTTTAAAAATCCTAGCCCTAGGCCTAAGCCTTACAGTAACCCTGGGAAATGAAATCAGCCTGGTGTTAAGCTTCTTGCCAAGGAAAAAGCCGTGAAAGCAACCATGTTGTGGCACTTTTGCACTCCCTTTTGGATGCCTTTCACAGCTCCAGTGTGCCTGGAACTCAGGGCTTCCTGATTTTAAAAATCCTAGCCCTAGGCCGAACCCCAACCCTAAGACAAGAAAGGCAAATCAGCCAGGAATTAGGCATGTCCCCAAGGAAAAAGCTGTGGAGGCAGGCATGTTGTGGTACTTTTGCGCTCTTCTTGGGTAGTCCTTCGCAGCTGCTGTGTTCTTGGAACTCAGGGCTTTCTGGTTAATAGAACCCTTACCCTAGGCGTAACTCAAACCTTCACCCTAGGAAGGAAAATCAGCCTATGGTTCGGGATGGTCTCATGGAAATATCAGTGGTGGCAGCCAAGTTGTGTCACTTTTGCGCTCCCCTTGGGATGCCTTTCGCAGCTGCAGTGTGCCTGGAGCCCAGGGCTTCCTGGTTTTAAAAGTCCTAGGCCTAAGCCTAACAGTAACCCTAGGAAGGTAAATCAGCCGGGTATTAGGGTTCTTCCTAAGGGAAAGGCCGTGAAAGCAGCCATGTTGTGGCACTTTTGCACTCCCTTTGGGATGCCTTTGGCAGATGCAGTAAGCCTGGAACTCAGGGCTTCCTAGTTAAAAATATCCTAGCCCTAGGCCGAACCACAACCCTAAGACGAGAAAGGCAAATCAGCCAGGAATTAGGCATGTCCCCAAGGAAAAAACTGTGGAGGCAGGCACGTTGTGGTACTTTTGCGCTCTTCTTGGGTAGTCCTTCGCAGCTGCTGTGTTCTTGGAAGTCAGGGCTTTCTGGTTAATAGAACTCTTACCCTAGGCGTAACTCAAACCTTAACCCTAGGAAGGAAAATCAGCCTATGGTTCGGGATGGTCTCATGAGAATAGCATCAGAGGCAGCCAAGTTGTGTCACTTCTGCGGCCCTCTTGGGATGCCTTGAACAGCTGCATGTGCCTGGAGCCCAGGGCTTCCTGGTTTTAAAAGTCCTAGGCCTAAGCCTAACAGTAACCCTAGGAAGGTAAATCAGCCGCGTATTAGGGTTCTTCCTAAGGGAAAAGCCGTGAAAGCAGCCATGTTGTGGCACTTTTGCACTCCCTTTGGGATGCCTTTGGCAGATGCAGTAAGCCTGGAACTCAGGGCTTCCTAGTTAAAAATATCCTAGCCCTAGGCCGAACCCCAACCCTAAGACGAGAAAGGCAAATCAGCCAGGAATTAGGCATGTCCCCAAGGAAAAAGCTGTGGAGGCAGGCATGTTGTGGTACTTTTGCGCTCTTCTTGGGTAGTCCTTCGCAGCTGCTGTGTTCTTGGAACTCAGGGCTTTCTGGTTAATAGAACCCTTACCCTAGGCGTAACTCAAACCTTCACCCTAGGAAGGAAAATCAGCCTATGGTTCGGGATGGTCTCATGGAAATATCAGTGGTGGCAGCCAAGTTGTGTCACTTTTGCGCTCCCCTTGGGATGCCTTTCGCAGCTGCAGTGTGCCTGGAGCCCAGGGCTTCCTGGTTTTAAAAGTCCTAGGCCTAAGCCTAAAAGTAACCCTAGGAAGGTAAATCAGCTGGGTATTAGGGTTCTTCCTAAGGGAAAAGCCGTGAAAGCAGCCATGTTGTGGCACTTCTGCACTCCCTTTGGGATGCCTTTGGCAGATGCAGTAAGCCTGGAACTCAGGGCTTCCTGGTTAAAAAACTCCAAGCCCTAGGCTGAACCCTAACCCTAACCCTAGGCAGATAAATCAGCCTAGGTATAGGGATGGTGCCAAGGAAAAAGCTGTGAAAGCTGCCATGTTGTTGCACTTTTGTACTCCCCTTGGGATGCCTTGAACAGCTGCAGTGTGCCTGGATCTAAGGGCTTCGTAGTTTTAAAAATCCTAGCCCTAGGCCTAAGCCTAACAGTAACCCTGGGAAGGGAAATCAGCCTGGTGTTAGGCTTCTTGCAAAGGAAAAAGCCGTGAAAGCAGCCATGTTGTGACACTTTTGCACTCCCTTTTGGATGCCTTTCACAGCTCTACTGTGCCTGGAACTCAGGGCTTCCTGATTTTAAATATCCTAGCATTAGGCCGAACCCCAAACCTAAGACGAGAAAGGCAAATCAGCCAGGAATTAGGCATGTCCCCTAGGAAAAAGCTGTGGAGGCAGGCATGTTGTGGTACTTTTGCGCTCTTCTTGGGTAGTCCTTCGCAGCTGCTGTGTTCTTGGAACTCAGGGCTTTCTGGTTAATAGAACCCTTACCCTAGGCGTAACTCAAACCTTCACCCTAGGAAGGAAAATCAGCCTATGGTTCGGGATGGTCTCATGGAAATATCAGTGGTGGCAGCCAAGTTGTGTCACTTTTGCGCTCCCCTTGGGATGCCTTTCGCAGCTGCAGAGTGCCTGGAGCCCAGGGCTTCCTGGTTTTAAAAGTCCTAGGCCTAAGCCTAACAGTAACCCTAGGAAGGTAAATCAGCCGGGTATTAGGGTTCTTCCTAAGGGAAAAGCCGTGAAAGCAGCCATGTTGTGGCACTTTTGCACTCCCTTTGGGATGCCTTTGGCAGATGCAGTAAGCCTGGAACTCAGGGCTTCCTAGTTAAAAATATCCTAGCCCTAGGCCGAACCCCAACCCTAAGACGAGAAAGGCAAATCAGCCAGGAATTAGGCATGTCCCCAAGGAAAAAGCTGTGGAGGCAGGCACGTTGTGGTACTTTTGCGCTCTTCTTGGGTAGTCCTTCGCAGCTGCTGTGTTCTTGGAACTCAGGGCTTTCTGGTTAATAGAACCCTTACCCTAGGCGTAACTCAAACCTTAACCCTAGGAAGGAAAATCAGCCTATGGTTCGGGATGGTCTCATGAGAATAGAAGCAGAGGCAGCCAAGTTGTGTCACTTTTGCGCTCCCCTTGGGATGCCTTTCGCAGCTGCAGTGTGCCTGGAGCCCAGGGCTTCCTGGTTTTAAAAGTCCTAGGCCTAAGCCTAACAGTAACCCTAGGAAGGTAAATCAGCCGCGTATTAGGGTTCTTCCTAAGGGAAAAGCCGTGAAAGCAGCCATGTTGTGGAACTTCTGCACTCCCTTTGGGATGCTTTTGGCAGATGCAGTAAGCCTGGAACTCAGGGCTTCCTAGTTAAAAAAATCCTAGCCCTAGGCCGAACCCCAACCCTAACCCTAGGCAGATAAAACAGCCTAGCTATAGGGATGGTTCCAAGGAAAAAGCTGTGAAAGCTGCCATGTTGTTGCACTTTTGTACTCCCCTTGGGATGCCTTGAACAGCTGCAGTGTGCCTGGATCTAAGGGCTTCCTGATTTTAAAAATCCTAGCCCTGGGCCTAAGCCTTACAGTAACCCTGGGAAGGGAAATCAGCCTGGTGTTAAGCTTCTTGCCAAGGAAAAAGCCGTGAAAGCAACCATGTTGTGGCACTTTTGCACTCCCTTTTGTATGCCTTTCACAGCTCCAGTGTGCCTGGAACTCAGGGCTTCCTGATTTTAAAAATCCTAGCCCTAGGCCGAACCCCAACCCTAAGACAAGAAAGGCAAATCAGCCAGGAATTAGGCATGTCCCCAAGGAAAAAGCTGTGGAGGCAGGCATGTTGTGGTACTTTTGCGCTCTTCTTGGGTAGTCCTTCGCAGCTGCTGTGTTCTTGGAACTCAGGGCTTTCTGGTTAATAGAACCCTTACCCTAGGCGTAACTCAAACCTTCACCCTAGGAAGGAAAATCAGCCTATGGTTCGGGATGGTCTCATGGAAATATCAGTGGTGGCAGCCAAGTTGTGTCACTTTTGCGCTCCCCTTGGGATGCCTTTCGCAGCTGCAGTGTGCCTGGAGCCCAGGGCTTCCTGGTTTTAAAAGTCCTAGGCCTAAGCCTAAAAGTAACCCTAGGAAGGTAAATCAGCCGCGTATTAGGGTTCTTCCTAAGGGAAAAGCCGTGAAAGCAGCCATGTTGTGGCACTTCTGCACTCCCTTTGGGATGCCTTTGGCAGATGCAGTAAGCCTGGAACTCAGGGCTTCCTGGTTAAAAAACTCCAAGCCCTAGGCTGAACCCTTACCCTAACCCTAGGCAGATAAAACAGCCTAGCTATAGGGATGGTTCCTAGGAAAAAGCTGTGAAAGCTGCCATGTTGTTGCACTTTTGTACTCCCCTTGGGATGCCTTGAACAGCTGCAGTGTGCCTGGATCTAAGGGCTTCCTGATTTTAAAAATCCTAGCCCTAGGCCTAAGCCTTACAGTAACCCTGGGAAGGGAAATCATCCTGGTGTTAAGCTTCTTGCCAAGGAAAAAGCCGTGAAAGCAACCATGTTGTGGCACTTTTGCACTCCCTTTTGGATGCCTTTCACAGCTCCAGTGTGCCTGGAACTCAGGGCTTCCTGATTTTAAAAATCCTAGCCCTAGACCGAACCCCAACCCTATAACGAGAAAGGCAAATCAGCCAGGAATTAGGCATGTCCCCAAGGAAAAAGCTGTGGAGGCAGGCATGTTGTGGTACTTTTGCGCTCTTCTTGGGTAGTCCTTCGCAGCTGCTGTGTTCTTGGAACTCAGGGCTTTCTGGTTAATAGAACCCTTACCCTAGGCGTAACTCAAACCTTCACCCTAGGAAGGAAAATCAGCCTATGGTTCGGGATGGTCTCATGGAAATATCAGTGGTGGCAGCCAAGTTGTGTCACTTTTGCGCTCCCCTTGGGATGCCTTTCGCAGCTGCAGTGTGCCTGGAGCCCAGGGCTTCCTGGTTTTAAAAGTCCTAGGCCTAAGCCTAACAGTAACCCTAGGAAGGTAAATCAGCCGGGTATTAGGGTTCTTCCTAAGGGAAAAGCCGTGAAAGCAGCCATGTTGTGGCACTTTTGGACTCCCTTTGGGATGCCTTTGGCAGATGCAGTAAGCCTGGAACTCAGGGCTTCCTAGTTAAAAATATCCTAGCCCTAGGCCGAACCACAACCCTAAGACGAGAAAGGCAAATCAGCCAGGAATTAGGCATGTCCCCAAGGAAAAAGCTTTGGAGGCAGGCACGTTGTGGTACTTTTGCGCTCTTCTTGGGTAGTCCTTCGCAGCTGCTGTGTTCTTGGAACTCAGGGCTTTCTGGTTAATAGAACTCTTACCCTAGGCGTAACTCAAACCTTAACCCTAGGAAGGAAAATCAGCCTATGGTTCGGGATGGTCTCATGAGAATAGCATCAGAGGCAGCCAAGTTGTGTCACTTCTGCGGCCCTCTTGGGATGCCTTGAACAGCTGCATGTGCCTGGAGCCCAGGGCTTCCTGGTTTTAAAAGTCCTGGGCCTAAGCCTAACAGTAACCCTAGGAAGGTAAATCAGCCGCGTATTAGGGTTCTTCCTAAGGGAAAAGCCGTGAAAGCAGCCATGTTGTGGCACTTTTGCACTCCCTTTGGGATGCTTTTGGCAGATGAAGTAAGCCTGGAACTCAGGGCTTCCTAGTTAAAAAAATCCTAGCCCTAGGCCGAACCCCAACCCTAAGACGAGAAAGGCAAATCAGCCAGGAATTAGGCATGTCCCCAAGGAAAAAGCTGTGGAGGCAGGCATGTTGTGGTACTTTTGCGCACTTCTTGGCTAGTCCTTCGCAGCTGCTGTGTTCTTGGAACTCAGGGCTTTCTGGTTAATAGAACCCTTACCCTAGGCGTAACTCAAACCTTAACCCTAGGAAGGAAAATCAGCCTATGGTTCGGGATGGTCTCATGGAAATATCAGTGGTGGCAGCAAAGTTGTGTCACTTTTGCGCTCCCCTTGGGATGCCTTTCGCAGCTGCAGTGTGCCTGGAGCCCAGGGCTTCCTGGTTTTAAAAGTCCTAGGCCTAAGCCTAACAGTAACCCTAGGAAGGTAAATCAGCTGGGTATTAGGGTTCTTCCTAAGGGGAAAGCCGTGAAAGCAGCCATGTTGTGGCACTTCTGCACTCCCTTTGGGATGTCTTTGGCAGATGAAGTAAGCCTGGAACTCAGGGCTTCCTAGTTAAAAAAATCCTAGCCCTAGGCCGAACCCCAACCCTAAGACGAGAAAGGCAAATCAGCCAGGAATTAGGCATGTCCCCAAGGAAAAAGCTGTGGAGGCAGGCACGTTGTGGTACTTTTGCGCTCTTCTTGGGTAGTCCTTCGCAGCTGCTGTGTTCTTGGAACTCAGGTCTTTCTGGTTAATAGACCTCTTACCCTAGGTGAAACTCAAACATTAACCCTAGGAAGGAAAATCAGCCTATGGTTCGGGATGGTCTCATGAGAATAGAAGCAGAGGCAGCCAAGTTGTGTCACTTCTGCGGCCCTCTTGGGATGCCTTTAACAGCTGCAGTGTGCCTGGAGCCCAGGGCTTCCTGGTTTTAAAAGTCCTAGGCCTAAGCCTAACAGTAACCCTAGGAAGGTAAATCAGCCGCGTATTAGGGTTCTTCCTAAGGGAAAAGCCCTGAAAGCAGCCATGTTGTGGCATTTCTGCACTCCCTTTGGGATGCCTTTGGCAGATGCAGTAAGCCTGGAACTCAGGGCTTCCTGGTTAAAAATCTCCAAGCCCTAGGCTGAACCCTAACCCTAACCCTAGGCAGATAAATCAGCCTAGGTATAGGGATGGTGCCAAGGAAAAAGCTGTGAAAGCTGCCATGTTGTTGCACTTTTGTACTCCCCTTGGGATGCCTTGAACAGCTGCAGTGTGCCTGGATCTAAGGGCTTCCTAGTTTTAAAAATCCTAGCCCTAGGCCTAAGCCTTACAGTAACCCTGGGAAATGAAATCAGCCTGGTGTTAAGCTTCTTGCCAAGGAAAAAGCCGTGAAAGCAACCATGTTGTGGCACTTTTGCACTCCCTTTTGGATGCCTTTCACAGCTCCAGTGTGCCTGGAACTCAGGGCTTCCTGATTTTAAAAATCCTAGCCCTAGGCCGAACCCCAACCCTAAGACGAGAAAGGCAAATCAGCCAGGAATTAGGCATGTCCCCAAGGAAAAAGCTGTGGAGGCAGGCATGTTGTGGTACTTTTGCGCTCTTCTTGGGTAGTCCTTCGCAGCTGCTGTGTTCTTGGAACTCAGGGCTTTCTGGTTAATAGAACCCTTACCCTAGGCGTAACTCAAACCTTCACCCTAGGAAGGAAAATCAGCCTATGGTTCGGGATGGTCTCATGGAAATATCAGTGGTGGCAGCCAAGTTGTGTCACTTTTGCGCTCCCCTTGGGATGCCTTTCGCAGCTGCAGTGTGCCTGGAGCCCAGGGCTTCCTGGTTTTAAAAGTCCTAGGCCTAAGCCTAACAGTAACCCTAGGAAGGTAAATCAGCCGCGTATTAGGGTTCTTCCTAAGGGAAAAGCTGTGAAAGCAGCCATGTTGTGGCACTTTTGCACTCCCTTTGGGATGCTTTTGGCAGATGAATTAAGCCTGGAACTCAGGGCTTCCTAGTTAAAAAAATCCTAGCCCTAGGCCGAACCCCAACCCTAAGACGAGAAAGGCAAATCAGCCAGGAATTAGGCATGTCCCCAAGGAAAAAGCTGTGGAGGCAGGCATGTTGTGGTACTTTTGCGCTCTTCTTGGCTAGTCCTTCGCAGCTGCTGTGTTCTTGGAACTCAGGGCTTTCTGGTTAATAGAACCCTTACCCTAGGCGTAACTCAAACCTTAACCCTAGGAAGGAAAATCAGCCTATGGTTCGGGATGGTCTCATGGAAATATCAGTGGTGGCAGCCAAGTTGTGTCACTTTTGCGCTCCCCTTGGGATGCCTTTCGCAGCTGCAGAGTGCCTGGAGCCCAGGGCTTCCTGGTTTTAAAAGTCCTAGGCCTAAGCCTAACAGTAACTCTAGGAAGGTAAATCAGCCGCGTATTAGGATTCTTCCTAAGGGAAAAGCCGTGAAAGCAGCCATGTTGTGGCACTTTTGCACTCCCTTTGGGATGCCTTTGGCAGATGCAGTAAGCCTGGAACTCAGGGCTTCCTAGTTAAAAATATCCTAGCCCTAGGCCGAACCCCAACCCTAAGACGAGAAAGGCAAATCAGCCAGGAATTAGGCATGTCCCCAAGGAAAAAGCTGTGGAGGCAGGCACGTTGTGGTACTTTTGCGCTCTTCTTGGGTAGTCCTTCGCAGCTGATGTGTTCTTGGAACTCAGGGCTTTCTGGTTAATAGACCTCTTACCCTAGGTGAAACTCAAGCCTTAACCCTAGGAAGGAAAATCAGCCTATGGTTCGGGATGGTCTCATGAGAATAGAAGCAGAGGCAGCCAAGTTGTGTCACTTCTGCGGCCCTCTTGGGATGCCTTTAACAGCTGCAGTGTGCCTGGAGCCCAGGGCTTCCTGGTTTTAAAAGTCCTAGGCCTAAGCCTAACAGTAACCCTAGGAAGGTAAATCAGCCGGGTATTAGGGTTCTTCCTAAGGGAAAAGCCGTGAAAGCAGCCATGTTGTGGCACTTCTGCACTCCCTTTGGGATGCCTTTGGCAGATGCAGTAAGCCTGGAACTCAGGGCTTCCTGGTTAAAAAACTCCAAGCCCTAGGCTGAACCCTTACCCTAACCCTAGGCAGATAAAACAGCCTAGCTATAGGGATGGTTCCAAGGAAAAAGCTGTGAAAGCTGCCATGTTGTTGCACTTTTGTACTCCCCTTGGGATGCCTTGAACAGCTGCAGTGTGCCTGGATCTAAGGGCTTCCTGATTTTAAAAATCCTAGCCCTAGGCCTAAGCCTTACAGTAACCCTGGGAAGGGAAATCAGCCTGGTGTTAAGCTTCTTGCCAAGGAAAAAGCCGTGAAAGCAACCATGTTGTGGCACTTTTGCACTCCCTTTTGGATGCCTTTCACAGCTCCAGTGTGCCTGGAACTCAGGGCTTCCTGATTTTAAAAATCCTAGCCCTAGACCGAACCCCAAACCCTAAGACGAGAAAGGCAAATCAGCCAGGAATTAGGCATGTCCCCAAGGAAAAAGCTGTGGAGGCAGGCATGTTGTGGTACTTTTGCGCTCTTCTTGGCTAGTCCTTCGCAGCTGCTGTGTTCTTGGAACTCAGGGCTTTCTGGTTAATAGAACCCTTACCCTAGGCGTAACTCAAACCTTCACCCTAGGAAGGAAAATCAGCCTATGGTTCGGGATGGTCTCATGGAAATATCAGTGGTGGCAGCCAAGTTGTGTCACTTTTGCACTCCCCTTGGGATGCCTTTCGCAGCTGCAGTGTGCCTGGAGCCCAGGGCTTCCTGGTTTTAAAAGTCCTAGGCCTAAGCCTAACAGTAACCCTAGGAAGGTAAATCAGCCGGGTATTAGGGTTCTTCCTAAGGGAAAAGCCGTGAAAGCAGCCATGTTGTGGCACTTTTGGACTCCCTTTGGGATGCCTTTGGCAGATGCAGTAAGCCTGGAACTCAGGGCTTCCTAGTTAAAAATATCCTAGCTCTAGGCCGAACCACAACCCTAAGACGAGAAAGGCAAATCAGCCAGGAATTAGGCATGTCCCCAAGGAAAAAGCTGTGGAGGCAGGCACGTTGTGGTACTTTTGCGCTCTTCTTGGGTAGTCCTTCGCAGCTGCTGTGTTCTTGGAACTCAGGGCTTTCTGGTTAATAGAACTCTTACCCTAGGCGTAACTCAAACCTTAACCCTAGGAAGGAAAATCAGCCTACGGTTCGGGATGGTCTCATGAGAATAGCATCAGAGGCAGCCAAGTTGTGTCACTTCTGCGGCCCTCTTGGGATGCCTTTAACAGCTGCAGTGTGCCTGGAGCCCAGGGCTTCCTGGTTTTAAAAGTCCTAGGCCTAAGCCTAACAGTAACCCTAGGAAGGTAAATCAGCCGCGTATTAGGGTTCTTCCTAAGGGAAAAGCCGTGAAAGCAGCCATGTTGTGGCACTTTTGCACTCCCTTTGGGATGCTTTTGGCAGATGAAGTAAGCCTGGAACTCAGGGCTTCCTAGTTAAAAAAATCCTAGCCCTAGGCCGAACCCCAACCCTAAGACGAGAAAGGCAAATCAGCCAGGAATTAGGCATGTCCCCAAGGAAAAAGCTGTGGAGGCAGGCATGTTGTGGTACTTTTGCGCTCTTCTTGGCTAGTCCTTCGCAGCTGCTGTGTTCTTGGAACTCAGGGCTTTCTGGTTAATAGAACCCTTACCCTAGGCGTAACTCAAACCTTAACCCTAAGAAGGAAAATCAGCCTATGATTCGGGATGGTCTCATGGAAATATCAGTGGTGGCAGCCAAGTTGTGTCACTTTTGCGCTCCCCTTGGGATGCCTTTCGCAGCTGCAGTGTGCCTGGAGCCCAAAGCTTCCTGGTTTTAAAAGTCCTAGGCCTAAGCCTAACAGTAACCCTAGGAAGGTAAATCAGCTGGGTATTAGGGTTCTTCCTAAGGGGAAAGCCGTGAAAGCAGCCATGTTGTGGCACTTCTGCACTCCCTTTGGGATGCCTTTGGCAGATGAAGTAAGCCTGGAACTCAGGGCTTCCTAGTTAAAAAAATCCTAGCCCTAGGCCGAACCCCAACCCTAAGACGAGAAAGGCAAATCAGCCAGGAATTAGGCATGTCCCCAAGGAAAAAGCTGTGGAGGCAGGCACGTTGTGGTACTTTTGCGCTCTTCTTGGGTAGTCCTTCGCAGCTGCTGTGTTCTTGGAACTCAGGGCTTTCTGGTTAATAGAACTCTTACCCTAGGCGTAACTCAAACCTTAACCCTAGGAAGGAAAATCAGCCTATGGTTCAGGATGGTCTCATGAGAATAGCAGCAAGGCAGCCAAGTTGTGTCACTTCTGCTGCCCTCTTGGGATGCCTTTAACAGCTGCATGTGCCTGGAACTAAGGGCTTCCTAGTTTTAAAATTCCTAGGCCTAAGCCTAACAGTAACCCTAGGAAGGTAAATCAGCCGCGTATTAGGGTTCTTCCTAAGGGAAAAGCCGTGAACGCAGCCATGTTGTGGAACTTTTGCACTCCCTTTGGGATGCTTTTAGCAGATGAAGTAAGCCTGGAACTCAGGGCTTCCTAGTTAAAAAAATCCTAGACCTAGGCCGAACCCCAACCCTAAGACGAGAAAGGCAAATCAGCCAGGAATTAGGCATGTCCCCAAGGAAAAAGCTGTGGAGGCAGGCACGTTGTGGTACTTTTGCGCTCTTCTTGGGTAGTCCTTCGCAGCTGCTGTGTTCTTGGAACTCAGGTCTTTCTGGTTAATAGACCTCTTACCCTAGGTGAAACTCAAACCTTAACCCTAGGAAGGAAAATCAGCCTATGGTTCGGGATGGTCTCATGAGAATAGAAGCAGAGGCAGCCAAGTTGTGTCACTTCTGCGGCCCTCTTGGGATGCCTTTAACAGCTGCAGTGTGCCTGGAGCCCAGGGCTTCCTGGTTTTAAAAGTCCTAGGCCTAAGCCTAACAGTAACCCTAGGAAGGTAAATCAGCCGCGTATTAGGGTTCTTCCTAAGGGAAAAGCCGTGAAAGCAGCCATGTTGTGGCACTTTTGCACTCCCTTTGGGATGCTTTTGGCAGATGAAGTAAGCCTGGAACTCAGGGCTTCCTAGTTAAAAAAATCCTAGCCCTAGGCCGAACCCCAACCCTAAGACGAGAAAGGCAAATCAGCCAGTAATTAGGCATGTCCCCAAGGAAAAAGCTGTGGAGGCAGGCATGTTGTGGTACTTTTGCGCTCTTCTTGGCTAGTCCTTCGCAGCTGCTGTGTTCTTGGAACTCAGGGCTTTCTGGTTAATAGAACCCTTACCCTAGGCGTAACTCAAACCTTAACCCTAAGAAGGAAAATTAGCCTATGGTTCGGGATGGTCTCATGGAAATATCAGTGGTGGCAGCCAAGTTGTGTCACTTTTGCGCTCCCCTTGGGATGCCTTTCGCAGCTGCAGAGTGCCTGGAGCCCAGGGCTTCCTGGTTTTAAAAGTCCTAGGCCTAAGCCTAACAGTAACCCTAGGAAGGTAAATCAGCTGGGTATTAGGGTTCTTCCTAAGGGGAAAGACGTGAAAGCAGCCATGTTGTGGCACTTCTGCACTCCCTTTGGGATGTCTTTGGCAGATGAAGTAAGCCTGGAACTCAGGGCTTCCTAGTTAAAAAAATCCTAGCCCTAGGCCGAACCCCAACCCTAAGACGAGAAAGGCAAATCAGCCAGGAATTAGGCATGTCCCCAAGGAAAAAGCTGTGGAGGCAGGCATGTTGTGGTACTTTTGCGCTCTTCTTGGGTAGTCCTTCGCAGCTGCTGTGTTCTTGGAACTCAGGGCTTTCTGGTTTATAGAACTCTTACCCTAGGCGTAACTCAAAACTTAACCCTAGGAAGGAAAATCAGCCTATGGTTCAGGATGTTCTCATGAGAATAGCAGCAAGGCAGCCAAGTTGTGTCACTTCTGCTGCCCTCTTGGGATGCCTTTAACAGCTGCATGTGCCTGGAACTAAGGGCTTCCTAGTTTTAAAAATCCTAGGCCTAAGCCTAACAGTAACCCTAGGAAGGTAAATCAGCCGCGTATTAGGGTTCTTCCTAAGGGAAAAGCCGTGAACGCAGCCATGTTGTGGAACTTTTGCACTCCCTTTGGGATGCTTTTAGCAGATGAAGTAAGCCTGGAACTCAGGGCTTCCTAGTTAAAAAAATCCTAGCCCTAGGCCGAACCCCAACCCTAAGACGAGAAAGGCAAATCAGCCAGGAATTAGGCATGTCCCCAAGGAAAAAGCTGTGGAGGCAGGCACGTTGTGGTACTTTTGCGCTCTTCATGGGTAGTCCTTCGCAGCTGCTGTGTTCTTGGAACTCAGGTCTTTCTGGTTAATAGACCTCTTACCCTAGGTGAAACTCAAACATTAACCCTAGGAAGGAAAATCAGCCTATGGTTCGGGATGGTCTCATGAGAATAGAAGCAGAGGCAGCCAAGTTGTGTCACTTCTGCGGCCCTCTTGGGATGCCTTTAACAGCTGCAGTGTGCCTGGAGCCCAGGGCTTCCTGATTTGAAAAGTCCTAGGTCTAAGCCTAACAGTAACCCTAGGAAGGTAAATCAGCCGCGTATTAGGGTTCTTCCTAAGGGAAAAGCCCTGAAAGCAGCCATGTTGTGGCACTTCTGCACTCCCTTTGGGATGCCTTTGGCAGATGCAGTAAGCCTGGAACTCAGGGCTTCCTGGTTAAAAAACTCCAAGCCCTAGGCTGAACCCTAACCCTAACCCTAGGCAGATAAATCAGCCTAGGTATAGGGATGGTGCCAAGGAAAAAGCTGTGAAAGCTGCCATGTTGTTGCACTTTTGTACTCCCCTTGGGATGCCTTGAACAGCTGCAGTGTGCCTGGATCTAAGGGCTTCCTAGTTTTAAAAATCCTAGCCCTAGGCCTAAGCCTTACAGTAACCCTGGGAAATGAAATCAGCCTGGTGTTAAGCTTCTTGCCAAGGAAAAAGCCGTGAAAGCAACCATGTTGTGGCACTTTTGCACTCCCTTTTGGATGCCTTTCACAGCTCCAGTGTGCCTGGAACTCAGGGCTTCCTGATTTTAAAAATCCTAGCCCTAGGCCGAACCCCAACCCTAAGACGAGAAAGGCAAATCAGCCAGGAATTAGGCATGTCCCCAAGGAAAAAGCTGTGGAGGCAGGCATGTTGTGGTACTTTTGCGCTCTTCTTGGGTAGTCCTTCGCAGCTGCTGTGTTCTTGGAAATCAGGGATTTCTGGTTAATAGAACCCTTACCTGAGGCGTAACTCAAACCTTCACCCTAGGAAGGAAAATCAGCCTATGGTTCGGGATGGTCTCATGAGAATAGCAGCAGAGGCAGCCAAGTTGTGTCACTTCTGCGGCCCTCTTGGGATGCCTTTAACAGCTGCATGTGCCTGGAGCCCAGGGCTTCCTGGTTTTAAAAGTCCTAGGCCTAAGCCTAACAGTAACCCTAGGAAGGTAAATCAGCCGCGTATTAGGGTTCTTCCTAAGGGAAAAGCCGTGATAGCAGCCATGTTGTGGCACTTTTGCACTCCCTTTGGGATGCCTTTGGCAGATGCAGTAAGCCTGGAACTCAGGGCTTCCTAGTTAAAAAAATCCTAGCCCTAGGCCGAACCCCAACCCTAAGACGAGAAAGGCAAATCAGCCAGGAATTAGGCATGTCCCCAAGGAAAAAGCTGTGGAGGCAGGCACGTTGTGGTACTTTTGCGCTCTTCATGGGTAGTCCTTCGCAGCTGCTGTGTTCTTGGAACTCAGGGCTTTCTGCTTAATAGAACTCTTACCCTAGGCGAAACTCAAACCTTAAGCCTAAGAAGGAAAATCAGCCTATGGTTCGGGATGGTCTCATGAGAATAGCAGCGGAGGCAGCCAAGTTGTGTCACTTCTGCGGCCCTCTTGGGATGCCTTTCGCAGCTGCATGTGCCTGGAGCCCAGGGCTTCCTGGTTTTAAAAGTCCTAGGCCTAAGCCTAACAGTAACCCTAGGAAGGTAAATCAGCCGCGTATTAGGGTTCTTCCTAAGGGAAAAGCCGTGAAAGCAGCCATGTTGTGGCACTTTTGCACTCCCTTTGGGATGCTTTTGGCAGATGAAGTAAGCCTGGAACTCAGGGCTTCCTAGTTAAAAAAATCCTAGCCCTAGGCCGAACCCCAACCCTAAGACGAGAAAGGCAAATCAGCCAGGAATTAGGCATGTCCCCAAGGAAAAAGCTGTGGAGGCAGGCATGTTGTGGTACTTTTGCGCTCTTCTTGGGTAGTCCTTCGCAGCTGCTGTGTTCTTGGAACTCAGGGCTTTCTGGTTAATAGAACCCTTACCCTAGGCGTAACTCAAACCTTAACCCTAAGAAGGAAAATCAGCCTATGGTTCGGGATGGTCTCATGGAAATATCAGTGGTGGCAGCCAAGTTGTGTCACTTTTGCGCTCCCCTTGGGATGCCTTTCACAGCTGCAGAGTGCCTGGAGCCCAGGGCTTCCTGGTTTTAAAAGTCCTAGGCCTAAGCCTAACAGTAACCCTAGGAAGGTAAATCAGCCGCGTATTAAGGTTCTTCCTAAGGGAAAAGCCGTGAAAGCAGCCATGTTGTGGAACTTCTGCACTCCCTTTGGGATGCTTTTGGCAGATGCAGTAAGCCTGGAACTCAGGGCTTCCTAGTTAAAAAAATCCTAGCCCTAGGCCGAACCCCAACCCTAAGACGAGAAAGGCAAATCAGCCAGGAATTAGGCATGTCCCCAAGGAAAAAGCTGTGGAGGCAGGCATGTTGTGGTACTTTTGCGCTCTTCTTGGGTAGCCCTTCGCAGCTGCTGTGTTCTTGGAACTCAGGTCTTTCTGGTTAATAGAACTCTTACCCTAGGCGAAACTCAAACATTAACCCTAGGAAGGAAAATCAGCCTATGGTGCGGGATGGTCTCATGAGAATAGAAGCAGAGGCAGCCAAGTTGTGTCACTTCTGCGGCCCTCTTGGGATGCCTTTAACAGCTGCAGTGTGCCTGGAGCCCAGGGCTTCCTGGTTTTAAAAGTCCTAGGCCTAAGCCTAACAGTAACCCTAGGAAGGTAAATCAGCCGGGTATTAGGGTTCTTCCTAAGGGAAAAGCCGTGAAAGCAGCCATGTTGTGGCACTTCTGCACTCCCTTTGGGATGCCTTTGGCAGATGCAGTAAGCCTGGAACTCAGGGCTTCCTGGTTAAAAAACTCCAAGCCCTAGGCTGAACCCTTACCCTAACCCTAGGAAGATAAAACAGCCTAGGTATAGGGATGGTGCCAAGGAAACAGCTGTGAAAGCTGCCATGTTGTTGCACTTTTGTACTCCCCTTGGGATGCCTTGAACAGCTGCAGTGTGCCTGGATCTAAGGGCTTCCTAGTTTTAAAAATCCTAGCCCTAGGCCTAAGCCTTACAGTAACCCTGGAAAATGAAATCAGCCTGGTGTTAAGCTTCTTGCCAAGGAAAAAGCCGTGAAAGCAACCATGTTGTGGCACTTCTGCACTCCCTTTTGGATGCCTTTCACAGCTCCAGTGTTCCTGGAACTCAGGGCTTCCTGATTTTAAAAATCCTAGCCCTAGACCGAACCCCAACCCTAAGACGAGAAAGGCAAATCAGCCAGGAATTAGGCATGTCCCCAAGGAAAAAGCTGTGGAGGCAGGCATGTTGTGGTACTTTTGCGCTCTTCTTGGGTAGTCCTTCGCAGCTGCTGTGTTCTTGGAACTCAGGGCTTTCTGGTTAATAGAACCCTTACCCTAGGCGTAACTCAAACCTTAACCCTAAGAAGGAAAATCAGCCTATGGTTCGGGATGGTCTCATGGAAATATCAGTGGTGGCAGCCAAGTTGTGTCACTTTTGCGCTCCCCTTGGGATGCCTTTCGCAGCTGCAGTGTGCCTGGAGCCCAGGGCTTCCTGGTTTTAAAAGTCCTAGGCCTAAGCCTAACAGTAACCCTAGGAAGGTAAATCAGCCGCGTATTAGGGTTCTTCCTAAGGGAAAAGCCGTGAAAGCAGCCATGTTGTGGCACTTTTGCACTCCCTTTGGGATGCCTTTGGCAGATGCAGTAAGCCTGGAACTCAGGGCTTCCTAGTTAAAAATATCCTAGCCCTAGGCCGAACCACAACCCTAAGACGAGAAAGGCAAATCAGCCAGGAATTAGGCATGTCCCCAAGGAAAAAGCTGTGGAGGCAGGCACGTTGTAGTACTTTTGCGCTCTTCTTGGGTAGTCCTTCGCAGCTGCTGTGTTCTTGGAACTCAGGGCTTTCTGGTTAATAGAACTCTTACCCTAGGCGTAACTCAAACCTTAACCCTAGGAAGGAAAATCAGCCTATGGTTCGGGATGGTCTCATGAGAATAGCATCAGAGGCAGCCAAGTTGTGTCACTTCTGCGGCCCTCTTGGGATGCCTTGAACAGCTGCATGTGCCTGGAGCCCAGGGCTTCCTGGTTTTAAAAGTCCTAGGCCTAAGCCTAACAGTAACCCTAGGAAGGTAAATCAGCCGCGTATTAGGGTTCTTCCTAAGGGAAAAGCCGTGAAAGCAGCCATGTTGTGGCACTTTTGCACTCCCTTTGGGATGCTTTTGGCAGATGAAGTAAGCCTGGAACTCAGGGCTTCCTAGTTAAAAAAATCCTAGCCCTAGGCCGAACCCCAACCCTAAGACGAGAAAGGCAAATCAGCCAGGAATTAGGCATGTCCCCAAGGAAAAAGCTGTGGAGGCAGGCATGTTGTGGTGCTTTTGCGCTCTTCTTGGCTAGTCCTTCGCAGCTGCTGTGTTCTTGGAACTCAGGGCTTTCTGGTTAATAGAACCCTTACCCTAGGCGTAACTCAAACCTTAACCCTAAGAAGGAAAATCAGCCTATGGTTCGGGATGGTCTCATGGAAATATCAGTGGTGGCAGCCAAGTTGTGTCACTTTTGCGCTCCCCTTGGGATGCCTTTCGCAGCTGCAGTGTGCCTGGAGCCCAGGGCTTCCTGGTTTTAAAAGTCCTAGGCCTAAGCCTAACAGTAACCCTAGGAAGGTAAATCAGCCGGGTATTAGGGTTCTTCCTAAGGGGAAAGCCGTGAAAGCAGCCATGTTGTGGCACTTCTGCACTCCCTTTGGGATGCCTTTGGTAGATGAAGTAAGCCTGGAACTCAGGGCTTCCTAGTTAAAAAAATCCTAGCCCTAGGCCGAACCCCAACCCTATAACGAGAAAGGCAAATCAGCCAGGAATTAGGCATGTCCCCAAGGAAAAAGCTGTGGAGGCAGGCACGTTGTGGTACTTTTGCGCTCTTCTTGGGTAGTCCTTCGCAGCTGCTGTGTTCTTGGAACTCAGGGCTTTCTGGTTAATAGAACTCTTACCCTAGGCGTAACTCAAAACTTAACCCTAGGAAGGAAAATCAGCCTATGGTTCAGGATGGTCTCATGAGAATAGCAGCAAGGCAGCCAAGTTGTGTCACTTCTGCGGCCCTCTTGGGATGCCTTTAACAGCTGCAGTGTGCCTGGAACTCAGGGCTTCCTAGTTTTAAAAATCCTAGGCCTAAGCCTAACAGTAACCCTAGGAAGGTAAATCAGCCGCGTATTAGGGTTATTCCTAAGGGAAAAGCCGTGAACGCAGCCATGTTGTGGAACTTTTGCACTCCCTTTGGGATGCTTTTAGCAGATGAAGTAAGCCTGGAACTCAGGGCTTCCTAGTTAAAAAAATCCTAGCCCTAGGCCGAACCCCAACCCTAAGACGAGAAAGGCAAATCAGCCAGGAATTAGGCATGTCCCCAAGGAAAAAGCTGTGGAGGCAGGCACGTTGTGGTACTTTTGCGCTCTTCTTGGGTAGTCCTTCGCAGCTGCTGTGTTCTTGGAACTCAGGGCTTTCTGGTTAATAGACCTCTTACCCTAGGTGAAACTCAAACATTAACCCTAGGAAGGAAAATCAGCCTATGGTTCGGGATGGTCTCATGAGAATAGAAGCAGAGGCAGCCAAGTTGTGTCACTTCTGCAGCCCTCTTGGGATGCCTTTAACAGCTGCAGTGTGCCTGGAGACCAGGGCTTCCTGGTTTTAAAAGTCCTAGGCCTAAGCCTAACAGTAACCCTAGGAAGGTAAATCAGCCGCGTATTAGGGTTCTTCCTAAGGGAAAAGCCCTGAAAGCAGCCATGTTGTGGCACTTCTGCACTCCCTTTGGGATGCCTTTGGCAGATGCAGTAAGCCTGGAACTCAGGGCTTCCTGGTTAAAAAACTCCAAGCCCTAGGCTGAACCCTAACCCTAACCCTAGGCAGATAAATCAGCCTAGGTATAGGGATGGTGCCAAGGAAAAAGCTGTGAAAGCTGCCATGTTGTTGCACTTTTGTACTCCCCTTGGGATGCCTTGAACAGCTGCAGTGTGCCTGGATCTAAGGGCTTCCTAGTTTTAAAAATCCTAGCCCTAGGCCTAAGCCTTACAGTAACCCTGGAAAATGAAATCAGCCTGGTGTTAAGCTTCTTGCCAAGGAAAAAGCCGTGAAAGCAACCATGTTGTGGCACTTTTGCACTCCCTTTTGGATGCCTTTCACAGCTCCAGTGTGCCTGGAACTCAGGGCTTCCTGATTTTAAAAATCCTGGCCCTAGGCCGAACCCCAACCCTAAGACGAGAAAGGCAAATCAGCCAGGAATTAGGCATGTCCCCAAGGAAAAAGCTGTGGAGGCAGGCATGTTGTGGTACTTTTGCGCTCTTCTTGGGTAGTCCTTCGCAGCTGCTGTGTTCTTGGAACTCAGGGCTTTCTGGTTAATAGAACTCTTACCCTAGGCGTAACTCAAAACTTAACCCTAGGAAGGAAAATCAGCCTATGGTTCAGGATGGTCTCATGAGAATAGCAGCAAGGCAGCCAAGTTGTGTCACTTCTGCTGCCCTCTTGGGATGCCTTTAACAGCTGCATGTGCCTGGAACTAAGGGCTTCCTAGTTTTAAAAATCCTAGGCCTAAGCCTAACAGTAACCCTAGGAAGGTAAATCAGCCGCGTATTAGGGTTATTCCTAAGGGAAAAGCCGTGAACGCAGCCATGTTGTGGAACTTATGCACTCCCTTTGGGATGCTTTTAGCAGATGAAGTAAGCCTGGAACTCAGGGCTTCCTAGTTAAAAAAATCCTAGACCTAGGCCGAACCCCAACCCTAAGACGAGAAAGGCAAATCAGCCAGGAATTAGGCATGTCCCCAAGGAAAAAGCTGTGGAGGCAGGCACGTTGTGGTACGTTTGCGCTCTTCTTGGGTAGTCCTTCGCAGCTGCTGTGTTCTTGGAACTCAGGGCTTTCTGGTTAATAGACCTCTTACCCTAGGTGAAACTCAAACATTAACCCTAGGAAGGAAAATCAGCCTATGGTTCGGGATGGTCTCATGAGAATAGAAGCAGAGGCAGCCAAGTTGTGTCACTTCTGCGGCCCTCTTGGGATGCCTTTAACAGCTGCAGTGTGCCTGGAGCCCAGGGCTTCCTGGTTTTAAAAGTCCTAGGCCTAAGCCTAACAGTAACCCTAGGAAGGTAAATCAGCCGCGTATTAGGGTTCTTCCTAAGGGAAAAGCCCTGAAAGCAGCCATGTTGTGGCACTTCTGCACTCCCTTTGGGATGTCTTTGGCAGATGCAGTAAGCCTGGAACTCAGGGCTTCCTGGTTAAAAAACTCCAAGCCCTAGGCTGAACCCTAACCCTAACCCTAGGCAGATAAATCAGCCTAGGTATAGGAATGGTGCCAAGGAAAAAGCTGTGAAAGCTGCCATGTTGTTGCACTTTTGTACTCCCCTTGGGATGCCTTGAACAGCTGCAGTGTGCCTGGATCTAAGGGCTTCCTAGTTTTAAAAATCCTAGCCCTAGGCCTAAGCCTTACAGTAACCCTGGAAAATGAAATCAGCTTGGTGTTAAGCTTCTTGCCAAGGAAAAAGCCGTGAAAGCAACCATGTTGTGGCACTTTTGCACTCCCTTTTGGATGCCTTTCACAGCTCCAGTGTGCCTGGAACTCAGGGCTTCCTGATTTTAAAAATCCTGGCCCTAGGCCGAACCCCAACCCTAAGACGAGAAAGGCAAATCAGCCAGGAATTAGGCATGTCCCCAAGGAAAAAGCTGTGGAGGCAGGCATGTTGTGGTACTTTTGCGCTCTTCTTGGGTAGTCCTTCGCAGCTGCTGTGTTCTTGGAACTCAGGGCTTTCTGGTTAATAGAACCCTTACCCGAGGCGTAACTCAAACCTTCACCCTAGGAAGGAAAATCAGCCTATGGTTCGGGATGGTCTCATGAGAATAGCAGCAGAGGCAGCCAAGTTGTGTCACTTCTGCGGCCCTCTTGGGATGCCTTTAACAGCTGCATGTGCCTGGAACTAAGGGCTTCCTAGTTTTAAAAATCCTAGGCCTAAGCCTAACAGTAACCCTAGGAAGGTAAATCAGCCGCGTATTAGGGTTATTCCTAAGGGAAAAGCCGTGAACGCAGCCATGTTGTGGAACTTATGCACTCCCTTTGGGATGCTTTTAGCAGATGAAGTAAGCCTGGAACTCAGGGCTTCCTAGTTAAAAAAATCCTAGACCTAGGCCGAACCCCAACCCTAAGACGAGAAAGGCAAATCAGCCAGGAATTAGGCATGTCCCCAAGGAAAAAGCTGTGGAGGCAGGCACGTTGTGGTACTTTTGCGCTCTTCTTGGGTAGTCCTTCGCAGCTGCTGTGTTCTTGGAACTCAGGGCTTTCTGGTTAATAGACCTCTTACCCTAGGTGAAACTCAAACATTAACCCTAGGAAGGAAAATCAGCCTATGGTTCGGGATGGTCTCATGAGAATAGAAGCAGAGGCAGCCAAGTTGTGTCACTTCTGCGGCCCTCTTGGGATGCCTTTAACAGCTGCAGTGTGCCTGGAGCCCAGGGCTTCCTGGTTTTAAAAGTCCTAGGCCTAAGCCTAACAGTAACCCTAGGAAGGTAAATCAGCCGCGTATTAGGGTTCTTCCTAAGGGAAAAGCCCTGAAAGCAGCCATGTTGTGGCACTTCTGCACTCCCTTTGGGATGCCTTTGGCAGATGCAGTAAGCCTGGAACTCAGGGCTTCCTGGTTAAAAAACTCCAAGCCCTAGGCTGAACCCTAACCCTAACCCTAGGCAGATAAATCAGCCTAGGTATAGAAATGGTGCCAAGGAAAAAGCTGTGAAAGCTGCCATGTTGTTGCACTTTTGTACTCCCCTTGGGATGCCTTGAACAGCTGCAGTGTGCCTGGATCTAAGGGCTTCCTAGTTTTAAAAATCCTAGCCCTAGGCCTAAGCCTTACAGTAACCCTGGAAAATGAAATCAGCTTGGTGTTAAGCTTCTTGCCGAGGAAAAAGCCGTGAAAGCAACCATGTTGTGGCACTTTTGCACTCCCTTTTGGATGCCTTTCACAGCTCCAGTGTGCCTGGAACTCAGGGCTTCCTGATTTTAAAAATCCTGGCCCTAGGCCGAACCCCAACCCTAAGACGAGAAAGGCAAATCAGCCAGGAATTAGGCATGTCCCCAAGGAAAAAGCTGTGGAGGCAGGCATGTTGTGGTACTTTTGCGCTCTTCTTGGGTAGTCCTTCGCAGCTGCTGTGTTCTTGGAACTCAGGGCTTTCTGGTTAATAGAACCCTTACCCTAGGCGTAACTCAAACCTTAACCCTAGGAAGGAAAATCAGCCTATGGTTCGGGATGGTCTCATGAGAATAGCAGCAGAGGCAGCCAAGTTGTGTCACTTCTGCGGCCCTCTTGGGATGCCTTTAACAGCTGCATGTGCCTGGAGCCCAGGGCTTCCTGGTTTTAAAAGTCCTAGGCCTAAGCCTAACAGTAACCCTAGGAAGGTAAATCAGCCGCATATTAGGGTTCTTCCTAAGGGAAAAGCCGTGAAAGCAGCCATGTTGTGGCACTTTTGCACTCCCTTTGGGATGCTTTTGGCAGATGAAGTAAGCCTGGAACTCAGGGCTTCCTAGTTAAAAAAATCCTAGCCCTAGGCCGAACCCCAACCCTAAGACGAGAAAGGCAAATCAGCCAGGAATTAGGCATGTCCCCAAGGAAAAAGCTGTGGAGGCAGGCATGTTGTGGTACTTTTGCGCTCTTCTTGGGTAGTCCTTCGCAGCTGCTGTGTTCTTGGAACTCAGGGCTTTCTGGTTAATAGAACCCTTACCCTAGGCGTAACTCAAACCTTAACCCTAGGAAGGAAAATCAGCCTATGGTTCGGGATGGTCTCATGGAAATATCAGTGGTGGCAGCCATGTTGTGTCACTTTTGCGCTCCCCTTGGGATGCCTTTAACAGCTGCAGTGTGCCTGGAGCCCAGGGCTTCCTGGTTTTAAAAGTCCTAGGCCTAAGCCTAACAGTAACCCTAGGAAGGTAAATCAGCCGCGTATTAGGGTTCTTCCTAAGGGAAAAGCCGTGAAAGCAGCCATGTTGTGGCACTTCTGCACTCCCTTTGGGATGCCTTTGGCAGATGCAGTAAGCCTGGAACTCAGGGCTTCCTGGTTAAAAAACTCCAAGCCCTAGGCTGAACCCTAACCCTAACCCTAGGCAGATAAATCAGCCTAGGTATAGGAATGGTGCCAAGGAAAAAGCTGTGAAAGCTGCCATGTTGTTGCACTTTTGTACTCCCCTTGGGATGCCTTGAACAGCTGCAGTGTGCCTGGATCTAAGGGCTTCCTAGTTTTAAAAATCCTAGCCCTAGGCCTAAGCCTTACAGTAACCCTGGAAAATGAAATCAGCTTGGTGTTAAGCTTCTTGCCAAGGAAAAAGCCGTGAAAGCAACCATGTTGTGGCACTTTTGCACTCCCTTTTGGATGCCTTTCACAGCTCCAGTGTGCCTGGAACTCAGGGCTTCCTGATTTTAAAAATCCTGGCCCTAGGCCGAACCCCAACCCTAAGACGAGAAAGGCAAATCAGCCAGGAATTAGGCATGTCCCCAAGGAAAAAGCTGTGGAGGCAGGCATGTTGTGGTACTTTTGCGCTCTTCTTGGGTAGTCCTTCGCAGCTGCTGTGTTCTTGGAACTCAGGGCTTTCTGGTTAATAGAACCCTTACCCGAGGCGTAACTCAAACCTTCACCCTAGGAAGGAAAATCAGCCTATGGTTCGGGATGGTCTCATGAGAATAGCAGCAGAGGCAGCCAAGTTGTGTCACTTCTGCGGCCCTCTTGGGATGCCTTTAACAGCTGCATGTGCCTGGAACTAAGGGCTTCCTAGTTTTAAAAATCCTAGGCCTAAGCCTAACAGTAACCCTAGGAAGGTAAATCAGCCGCGTATTAGGGTTATTCCTAAGGGAAAAGCCGTGAACGCAGCCATGTTGTGGAACTTATGCACTCCCTTTGGGATGCTTTTAGCAGATGAAGTAAGCCTGGAACTCAGGGCTTCCTAGTTAAAAAAATCCTAGACCTAGGCCGAACCCCAACCCTAAGACGAGAAAGGCAAATCAGCCAGGAATTAGGCATGTCCCCAAGGAAAAAGCTGTGGAGGCAGGCACGTTGTGGTACTTTTGCGCTCTTCTTGGGTAGTCCTTCGCAGCTGCTGTGTTCTTGGAACTCAGGGCTTTCTGGTTAATAGACCTCTTACCCTAGGTGAAACTCAAACATTAACCCTAGGAAGGAAAATCAGCCTATGGTTCGGGATGGTCTCATGAGAATAGAAGCAGAGGCAGCCAAGTTGTGTCACTTCTGCGGCCCTCTTGGGATGCCTTTAACAGCTGCAGTGTGCCTGGAGCCCAGGGCTTCCTGGTTTTAAAAGTCCTAGGCCTAAGCCTAACAGTAACCCTAGGAAGGTAAATCAGCCGCGTATTAGGGTTCTTCCTAAGGGAAAAGCCCTGAAAGCAGCCATGTTGTGGCACTTCTGCACTCCCTTTGGGATGCCTTTGGCAGATGCAGTAAGCCTGGAACTCAGGGCTTCCTGGTTAAAAAACTCCAAGCCCTAGGCTGAACCCTAACCCTAACCCTAGGCAGATAAATCAGCCTAGGTATAGGAATGGTGCCAAGGAAAAAGCTGTGAAAGCTGCCATGTTGTTGCACTTTTGTACTCCCCTTGGGATGCCTTGAACAGCTGCAGTGTGCCTGGATCTAAGGGCTTCCTAGTTTTAAAAATCCTAGCCCTAGGCCTAAGCCTTACAGTAACCCTGGAAAATGAAATCAGCTTGGTGTTAACCTTCTTGCCGAGGAAAAAGCCGTGAAAGCAACCATGTTGTGGCACTTTTGCACTCGCTTTTGGATGCCTTTCACAGCTCCAGTGTGCCTGGAACTCAGGGCTTCCTGATTTTAAAAATCCTGGCCCTAGGCCGAACCCCAACCCTAAGACGAGAAAGGCAAATCAGCCAGGAATTAGGCATGTCCCCAAGGAAAAAGCTGTGGAGGCAGGCATGTTGTGGTACTTTTGCGCTCTTCTTGGGTAGTCCTTCGCAGCTGCTGTGTTCTTGGAACTCAGGGCTTTCTGGTTAATAGAACCCTTACCCGAGGCGTAACTCAAACCTTCACCCTAGGAAGGAAAATCAGCCTATGGTTCGGGATGGTCTCATGAGAATAGCAGCAGAGGCAGCCAAGTTGTGTCACTTCTGCGGCCCTCTTGGGATGCCTTTAACAGCTGCATGTGCCTGGAGCCCAGGGCTTCCTGGTTTTAAAAGTCCTAGGCCTAAGCCTAACAGTAACCCTAGGAAGGTAAATCAGCCGCGTATTAGGGTTCTTCCTAAGGGAAAAGCCGTGAAAGCAGCCATGTTGTGGCACTTTTGCACTCCCTTTGGGATGCTTTTGGCAGATGAAGTAAGCCTGGAACTCAGGGCTTCCTAGTTAAAAAAATCCTAGCCCTAGGCCGAACCCCAACCCTAAGACGAGAAAGGCAAATCAGCCAGGAATTAGGCATGTCCCCAAGGAAAAAGCTGTGGAGGCAGGCATGTTGTGGTACTTTTGCGCTCTTCTTGGGTAGTCCTTCGCAGCTGCTGTGTTCTTGGAACTCAGGGCTTTCTGGTTAATAGAACCCTTACCCTAGGCGTAACTCAAACCTTAACCCTAGGAAGGAAAATCAGCCTATGGTTCGGGATGGTCTCATGGAAATATCAGTGGTGGCAGCCAAGTTGTGTCACTTTTGCGCTCCCCTTGGGATGCCTTTCGGAGCTGCAGAGTGCCTGGAGCCCAGGGCTTCCTGGTTTTAAAAGTCCTAGGCCTAAGCCTAACAGTAACCCTAGGAAGGTAAATCAGCCGCGTATTAGGGTTCTTCCTAAGGGAAAAGCCGTGAAAGCAGCCATGTTGTGGCACTTTTGCACTCCCTTTGGGATGCCTTTGGCAGATGCAGCAAGCCTGGAACTCAGGGCTTCCTAGTTAAAAATATCCTAGCCCTAGGCCGAACCCCAACCCTAAGACGAGAAAGGCAAATCAGCCAGGAATTAGGCATGTCCCCAAGGAAAAAGCTGTGGAGGCAGGCACGTTGTGGTACTTTTGCGCTCTTCTTGGGTAGTCCTTCGCAGCTGCTGTGTTCTTGGAACTCAGGGCTTTCTGGTTAATAGAACTCTTACCCTAGGCGTAACTCAAACCTTAACCCTAGGAAGGAAAATCAGCCTATGGTTCGGGATGGTCTCATGAGAATAGCATCAGAGGCAGCCAAGTTGTGTCACTTCTGCGGCCCTCTTGGGATGCTTTGAACAGCTGCATGTGCCTGGAGCCCAGGGCTTCCTGGTTTTAAAAGTCCTAGGCCTAAGCCTAACAGTAACCCTAGGAAGGTAAATCAGCCGCGTATTAGGGTTCTTCCTAAGGGAAAAGCCGTGAAAGCAGCCATGTTGTGGCACTTTTGCACTCCCTTTGGGATGCTTTTGGCAGATGAAGTAAGCCTGGAACTCAGGGCTTCCTAGTTAAAAAAATCCTAGCCCTAGGCCGAACCCCAAGCCTAAGACGAGAAAGGCAAATCAGCCAGGAATTAGGCATGTCCCCAAGGAAAAAGCTGTGGAGGCAGGCATGTTGTGGTACTTTTGCGCTCTTCTTGGCTAGTCCTTCGCAGCTGCTGTGTTCTTGGAACTCAGGGCTTTCTGGTTAATAGAACCCTTACCCTAGGCGTAACTCAAACCTTAACCCTAAGAAGGAAAATCAGCCTATGGTTCGGGATGGTCTCATGGAAATATCAGTGGTGGCAGCCAAGTTGTGTCACTTTTGCGCTCCCCTTGGGATGCCTTTCGCAGCTGCAGAGTGCCTGGAGCCCAGGGCTTCCTGGTTTTAAAAGTCCTAGGCCTAAGCCTAACAGTAACCCTAGGAAGGTAAATCAGCTGGGTATTAGGGTTCTTCCTAAGGGGAAAGACGTGAAAGCAGCCATGTTGTGGCACTTCTGCACTCCCTTTGGGATGTCTTTGGCAGATGAAGTAAGCCTGGAACTCAGGGCTTCCTAGTTAAAAATATCCTAGCCCTAGGCCGAACCCCAACCCTAAGACGAGAAAGGCAAATCAGCCAGGAATTAGGCATGTCCCCAAGGAAAAAGCTGTGGAGGCAGGCACGTTGTGGTACTTTTGCGCTCTTCATGGGTAGTCCTTCGCAGCTGCTGTGTTCTTGGAACTCAGGTCTTTCTGGTTAATAGACCTCTTACCCTAGGTGAAACTCAAACATTAACCCTAGGAAGGAAAATCAGCCTATGGTTCGGGATGGTCTCATGAGAATAGAAGCAGAGGCAGCCAAGTTGTGTCACTTCTGCGGCCCTCTTGGGATGCCTTGAACAGCTGCATGTGCCTGGAGCCCAGGGCTTCCTGGTTTTAAAAGTCCTAGGTCTAAGCCTAACAGTAACCCTAGGAAGGTAAATCAGCCGCGTATTAGGGTTCTTCCTAAGGGAAAAGCCCTGAAAGCAGCCATGTTGTGGCACTTCTGCACTCCCTTTGGGATGCCTTTGGCAGATGCAGTAAGCCTGGAACTCAGGGCTTCCTGGTTAAAAAACTCCAAGCCCTAGGCTGAACCCTAACCCTAACCCTAGGCAGATAAATCAGCCTAGGTATAGGGATGGTGCCAAGGAAAAAGCTGTGAAAGCTGCCATGTTGTTGCACTTTTGTACTCCCCTTGGGATGCCTTGAACAGCTGCAGTGTGCCTGGATCTAAGGGCTTCCTAGTTTTAAAAATCCTAGCCCTAGGCCTAAGCCTTACAGTAACCCTGGGAAATGAAATCAGCCTGGTGTTAAGCTTCTTGCCAAGGAAAAAGCCGTGAAAGCAACCATGTTGTGGCACTTTTGCACTCCCTTTTGGATGCCTTTCACAGCTCCAGTGTGCCTGGAACTCAGGGCTTCCTGATTTTAAAAATCCTAGCCCTAGGCCGAACCCCAACCCTAAGACGAGAAAGGCAAATCAGCCAGGAATTAGGCATGTCCCCAAGGAAAAAGCTGTGGAGGCAGGCATGTTGTGGTACTTTTGCGCTCTTCTTGGGTAGTCCTTCGCAGCTGCTGTGTTCTTGGAACTCAGGGCTTTCTGGTTAATAGAACCCTTACCTGAGGCGTAACTCAAACCTTCACCCTAGGAAGGAAAATCAGCCTATGGTTCGGGATGGTCTCATGAGAATAGCAGCAGAGGCAGCCAAGTTGTGTCACTTCTGCGGCCCTCTTGGGATGCCTTTAACAGCTGCATGTGCCTGGAGCCCAGGGCTTCCTGGTTTTAAAAGTCCTAGGCCTAAGCCTAACAGTAACCCTAGGAAGGTAAATCAGCCGGGTATTAGGGTTCTTCCTAAGGGAAAAGCCGTGAAAGCAGCCATGTTGTGGCACTTCTGCACTCCCTTTGGGATGCCTTTGGCAGATGCAGTAAGCCTGGAACTCAGGGCTTCCTAGTTAAAAAAATCCTAGCCCTAGGCCGAACCCCAACCCTAAGACGAGAAAGGCAAATCAGCCAGGAATTAGGCATGTCCCCAAGGAAAAAGCTGTGGAGGCAGGCATGTTGTGGTACTTTTGCGCTCTTCTTGGGTAGTCCTTCGCAGCTGCTGTGTTCTTGGAACTCAGGGCTTTCTGGTTAATAGAACCCTTACCCTAGGCGTAACTCAAACCTTAACCCTAGGAAGGAAAATCAGCCTATGGTTCGGGATGGTCTCATGGAAATATCAGTGGTGGCAGCCAAGTTGTGTCACTTTTGCGCTCCCCTTGGGATGCCTTTCGCAGCTGCAGAGTGCCTGGAGCCCAGGGCTTCCTGGTTTTAAAAGTCCTAGGCCTAAGCCTAACAGTAACCCTAGGAAGGTAAATCAGCCGCGTATTAGGGTTCTTCCTAAGGGAAAAGCCGTGATAGCAGCCATGTTGTGGCACTTTTGCACTCCCTTTGGGATGCCTTTGGCAGATGCAGTAAGCCTGGAACTCAGGGCTTCCTAGTTAAAAAAATCCTAGCCCTAGGCCGAACCCCAACCCTAAGACGAGAAAGGCAAATCAGCCAGGAATTAGGCATGTCCCCAAGGAAAAAGCTGTGGAGGCAGGCACGTTGTAGTACTTTTGCGCTCTTCTTGGGTAGTCCTTCGCAGCTGCTGTGTTCTTGGAACTCAGGGCTTTCTGCTTAATAGAACTCTTACCCTAGGCGAAACTCAAACCTTAAGCCTAAGAAGGAAAATCAGCCTATGGTTCGGGATGGTCTCATGAGAATAGCAGCAGAGGCAGCCAAGTTGTGTCACTTCTGCGGCCCTCTTGGGATGCCTTGAACAGCTGCATGTGCCTGGAGCCCAGGGCTTCCTGGTTTTAAAAGTCCTAGGCCTAAGCCTAACAGTAACCCTAGGAAGGTAAATCAGCCGCGTATTAGGGTTCTTCCTAAGGGAAAAGCCGTGAAAGCAGCCATGTTGTGGCACTTTTGCACTCCCTTTGGGATGCTTTTGGCAGATGAAGTAAGCCTGGAACTCAGGGCTTCCTAGTTAAAAAAATCCTAGCCCTAGGCCGAACCCCAACCCTAAGACGAGAAAGGCAAATCAGCCAGGAATTAGGCATGTCCCCAAGGAAAAAGTTGTGGAGGCAGGCATGTTGTGGTACTTTTGCGCTCTTCTTGGCTAGTCCTTCGCAGCTGCTGTGTTCTTGGAACTCAGGGCTTTCTGGTTAATAGAACCCTTACCCTAGGCGTAACTCAAACCTTAACCCTAAGAAGGAAAATCAGCCTATGGTTCGGGATGGTCTCATGGAAATATCAGTGGTGGCAGCCAAGTTGTGTCACTTTTGCGCTCCCCTTGGGATGCCTTTCGCAGCTGCAGAGTGCCTGGAGCCCAGGGCTTCCTGGTTTTAAAAGTCCTAGGCCTAAGCCTAACAGTAACCCTAGGAAGGTAAATCAGCCGCGTATTAAGGTTCTTCCTAAGGGAAAAGCCGTGAAAGCAGCCATGTTGTGGAACTTCTGCACTCCCTTTGGGATGCTTTTGGCAGATGCAGTAAGCCTGGAACTCAGGGCTTCCTAGTTAAAAAAATCCTAGCCCTAGGCCGAACCCCAACCCTAAGACGAGAAAGGCAAATCAGCCAGGAATTAGGCATGTCCCCAAGGAAAAAGCTGTGGAGGCAGGCATGTTGTGGTACTTTTGCGCTCTTCCTGGGTAGCCCTTCGCAGCTGCTGTGTTCTTGGAACTCAGGTCTTTCTGGTTAATAGAACTCTTACCCTAGGCGAAACTCAAACATTAACCCTAGGAAGGAAAATCAGCCTATGGTGCGGGATGGTCTCATGAGAATAGAAGCAGAGGCAGCCAAGTTGTGTCACTTCTGCGGCCCTCTTGGGATGCCTTTAACAGCTGCAGTGTGCCTGGAACTCAGGGCTTCCTGGTTTAAAAACTCCAAGCCCTAGGCTCAACCCTTACCCTAACCCTAGGAAGATAAAACAGCCTAGGTATAGGGATGGTGCCAAGGAAACAGCTGTGAAAGCTGCCATGTTGTTGCACTTTTGTACTCCTCTTGGGATGCCTTGAACAGCTGCAGTGTGCCTGGATCTAAGGGCTTCCTAGTTTTAAAAATCCTAGCCCTAGGCCTAAGCCTTACAGCAACCCTGGGAAGGGAAATCAGCCTGCTGTTAAGCTTCTTGCCAAGGAAAAAGCCGTGAAAGCAACCATGTTGTGGCACTTCTGCACTCCCTTTTGGATGCCTTTCACAGCTCCAGTGTTCCTGGAACTCAGGGCTTCCTGATTTTAAAAATCCTAGCCCTAGGCCGAACCCCAACCCTAAGACGAGAAAGGCAAATCAGCCAGGAATTAGGCATGTCCCCAAGGAAAAAGCTGTGGAGGCAGGCATGTTGTGGTACTTTTGCGCTCTTCTTGGCTAGTCCTTCGCAGCTGCTGTGTTCTTGGAACTCAGGGCTTTCTGGTTAATAGAACCCTTACCCTAGGCGTAACTCAAACCTTAACCCTAGGAAGGAAAATCAGCCTATGGTTCGGGATGGTCTCATGGAAATATCAGTGGTGGCAGCCAAGTTGTGTCACTTTTGCGCTCCCCTTGGGATGCCTTTCGCAGCTGCAGAGTGCCTGGAGCCCAGGGCTTCCTGGTTTTAAAAGTCCTAGGCCTAAGCCTAACAGTAACCCTAGGAAGGTAAATCAGCCGCGTATTAGGGTTCTTCCTAAGGGAAAAGCCGTGAAAGCAGCCATGTTGTGGAACTTCTGCACTCCCTTTGGGATGCTTTTGGCAGATGCAGTAAGCCTGGAACTCAGGGCTTCCTAGTTAAAAAAATCCTAGCCCTAGGCCGAACCCCAACCCTAAGACGAGAAAGGCAAATCAGCCAGGAATTAGGCATGTCCCCAAGGAAAAAGCTGTGGAGGCAGGCATGTTGTGGTACTTTTGCGCTCTTCTTGGGTAGCCCTTCGCAGCTGCTGTGTTCTTGGAACTCAGGTCTTTCTGGTTAATAGAACTCTTACCCTAGGCGAAACTCAAACATTAACCCTAGGAAGGAAAATCAGCCTATGGTGCGGGATGGTCTCATGAGAATAGAAGCAGAGGCAGCCAAGTTGTGTCACTTCTGCGGCCCTCTTGGGATGCCTTTCGCAGCTGCAGAGTGCCTGGAGCCCAGGGCTTCCTGGTTTTAAAAGTCCTAGGCCTAAGCCTAACAGTAACCCTAGGAAGGTAAATCAGCCGGGTATTAGGGTTCTTCCTTAGGGAAAAGCCGTGAAAGCAGCCATGTTGTGGCACTTCTGCACTCCCTTTGGGATGCCTTTGGCAGATGCAGTAAGCCTGGAACTCAGGGCTTCCTGGTTAAAAAACTCCAAGCCCTAGGCTGAACCCTAACCCTAACCCTAGGCAGATAAATCAGCCTAGGTATAGGGATGGTGCCAAGGAAAAAGCTGTGAAAGCTGCCATGTTGTTGCACTTTTGTACTCCCCTTGGGATGCCTTGAACAGCTGCAGTGTGCCTGGATCTAAGGGCTTCCTAGTTTTAAAAATCCTAGCCCTAGGCCTAAGCCTTACAGTAACCCTGGGAAATGAAATCAGCCTGGTGTTAAGCTTCTTGCCAAGGAAAAAGCCGTGAAAGCAACCATGTTGTGGCACTTTTGCACTCCCTTTTGGATGCCTTTCACAGCTCCAGTGTGCCTGGAACTCAGGGCTTCCTGATTTTAAAAATCCTAGCCCTAGGCCGAACCCCAACCCTAAGACGAGAAAGGCAAATCAGCCAGGAATTAGGCATGTCCCCAAGGAAAAAGCTGTGGAGGCAGGCATGTTGTGGTACTTTTGCGCTCTTCTTGGGTAGTCCTTCGCAGCTGCTGTGTTCTTGGAACTCAGGGCTTTCTGGTTAATAGAACCCTTACCTGAGGCGTAACTCAAACCTTCACCCTAGGAAGGAAAATCAGCCTATGGTTCGGGATGGTCTCATGAGAATAGCAGCAGAGGCAGCCAAGTTGTGTCACTTCTGCGGCCCTCTTGGGATGCCTTTAACAGCTGCATGTGCCTGGAGCCCAGGGCTTCCTGGTTTTAAAAGTCCTAGGCCTAAGCCTAACAGTAACCCTAGGAAGGTAAATCAGCCGGGTATTAGGGTTCTTCCTAAGGGAAAAGCCGTGAAAGCAGCCATGTTGTGGCACTTCTGCACTCCCTTTGGGATGCCTTTGGCAGATGCAGTAAGCCTGGAACTCAGGGCTTCCTAGTTAAAAAAATCCTAGCCCTAGGCCGAACCCCAACCCTAAGACGAGAAAGGCAAATCAGCCAGGAATTAGGCATGTCCCCAAGGAAAAAGCTGTGGAGGCAGGCATGTTGTGGTACTTTTGCGCTCTTCTTGGGTAGTCCTTCGCAGCTGCTGTGTTCTTGGAACTCAGGGCTTTCTGGTTAATAGAACCCTTACCCTAGGCGTAACTCAAACCTTAACCCTAGGAAGGAAAATCAGCCTATGGTTCGGGATGGTCTCATGGAAATATCAGTGGTGGCAGCCAAGTTGTGTCACTTTTGCGCTCCCCTTGGGATGCCTTTCGCAGCTGCAGAGTGCCTGGAGCCCAGGGCTTCCTGGTTTTAAAAGTCCTAGGCCTAAGCCTAACAGTAACCCTAGGAAGGTAAATCAGCCGCGTATTAGGGTTCTTCCTAAGGGAAAAGCCGTGATAGCAGCCATGTTGTGGCACTTTTGCACTCCCTTTGGGATGCCTTTGGCAGATGCAGTAAGCCTGGAACTCAGGGCTTCCTAGTTAAAAAAATCCTAGCCCTAGGCCGAACCCCAACCCTAAGACGAGAAAGGCAAATCAGCCAGGAATTAGGCATGTCCCCAAGGAAAAAGCTGTGGAGGCAGGCACGTTGTAGTACTTTTGCGCTCTTCTTGGGTAGTCCTTCGCAGCTGCTGTGTTCTTGGAACTCAGGTCTTTCTGGTTAATAGACCTCTTACCCTAGGCGAAACTCAAACCTTAAGCCTAAGAAGGAAAATCAGCCTATGGTTCGGGATGGTCTCATGAGAATAGCAGCAGAGGCAGCCAAGTTGTGTCACTTCTGCGGCCCTCTTGGGATGCCTTGAACAGCTGCATGTGCCTGGAGCCCAGGGCTTCCTGGTTTTAAAAGTCCTAGGCCTAAGCCTAACAGTAACCCTAGGAAGGTAAATCAGCCGCGTATTAGGGTTCTTCCTAAGGGAAAAGCCGTGAAAGCAGCCATGTTGTGGCACTTTTGCACTCCCTTTGGGATGCTTTTGGCAGATGAAGTAAGCCTGGAACTCAGGGCTTCCTAGTTAAAAAAATCCTAGCCCTAGGCCGAACCCCAACCCTAAGACGAGAAAGGCAAATCAGCCAGGAATTAGGCATGTCCCCAAGGAAAAAGTTGTGGAGGCAGGCATGTTGTGGTACTTTTGCGCTCTTCTTGGCTAGTCCTTCGCAGCTGCAGTGTGCCTGGAACTCAGGGCTTCCTGGTTTAAAAACTCCAAGCCCTAGGCTCAACCCTTACCCTAACCCTAGGAAGATAAAACAGCCTAGGTATAGGGATGGTGCCAAGGAAACAGCTGTGAAAGCTGCCATGTTGTTGCACTTTTGTACTCCTCTTGGGATGCCTTGAACAGCTGCAGTGTGCCTGGATCTAAGGGCTTCCTAGTTTTAAAAATCCTAGCCCTAGGCCTAAGCCTTACAGCAACCCTGGGAAGGGAAATCAGCCTGCTGTTAAGCTTCTTGCCAAGGAAAAAGCCGTGAAAGCAACCATGTTGTGGCACTTCTGCACTCCCTTTTGGATGCCTTTCACAGCTCCAGTGTTCCTGGAACTCAGGGCTTCCTGATTTTAAAAATCCTAGCCCTAGGCCGAACCCCAACCCTAAGACGAGAAAGGCAAATCAGCCAGGAATTAGGCATGTCCCCAAGGAAAAAGCTGTGGAGGCAGGCATGTTGTGGTACTTTTGCGCTCTTCTTGGCTAGTCCTTCGCAGCTGCTGTGTTCTTGGAACTCAGGGCTTTCTGCTTAATAGAACCCTTACCCTAGGCGTAACTCAAACCTTAACCCTAGGAAGGAAAATCAGCCTATGGTTCGGGATGGTCTCATGGAAATATCAGTGGTGGCAGCCAAGTTGTGTCACTTTTGCGCTCCCCTTGGGATGCCTTGAACAGCTGCATGTGCCTGGAGCCCAGGGCTTCCTGGTTTTAAAAGTCCTAGGCCTAAGCCTAACAGTAACCCTAGGAAGGTAAATCAGCCGCGTATTAGGGTTCTTCCTAAGGGAAAAGCCGTGAAAGCAGCCATGTTGTGGAACTTCTGCACTCCCTTTGGGATGCTTTTGGCAGATGCAGTAAGCCTGGAACTCAGGGCTTCCTAGTTAAAAAAATCCTAGCCCTAGGCCGAACCCCAACCCTAAGACGAGAAAGGCAAATCAGCCAGGAATTAGGCATGTCCCCAAGGAAAAAGCTGTGGAGGCAGGCATGTTGTGGTACTTTTGCGCTCTTCTTGGGTAGCCCTTCGCAGCTGCTGTGTTCTTGGAACTCAGGTCTTTCTGGTTAATAGAACTCTTACCCTAGGCGAAACTCAAACATTAACCCTAGGAAGGAAAATCAGCCTATGGTGCGGGATGGTCTCATGAGAATAGAAGCAGAGGCAGCCAAGTTGTGTCACTTCTGCGGCCCTCTTGGGATGCCTTTCGCAGCTGCAGAGTGCCTGGAGCCCAGGGCTTCCTGGTTTTAAAAGTCCTAGGCCTAAGCCTAACAGTAACCCTAGGAAGGTAAATCAGCCGGGTATTAGGGTTCTTCCTTAGGGAAAAGCCGTGAAAGCAGCCATGTTGTGGCACTTCTGCACTCCCTTTGGGATGCCTTTGGCAGATGCAGTAAGCCTGGAACTCAGGGCTTCCTGGTTAAAAAACTCCAAGCCCTAGGCTGAACCCTTACCCTAACCCTAGGCAGATAAAACAGCCTAGGTATAGGGATGGTGCCAAGGAAACAGCTGTGAAAGCTGCCATGTTGTTGCACTTTTGTACTCCCCTTGGGATGCCTTGAACAGCTGCAGTGTGCCTGGATCTAAGGGCTTCCTAGTTTTAAAAATCCTAGCCCTAGGCCTAAGCCTTACAGTAACCCTGGGAAGGGAAATCAGCCTGGTGTTAAGCTACTTGCCAAGGAAAAAGCCGTGAAAGCAACCATGTTGTGGCACTTCTGCACTCCCTTTTGGATGCCTTTCACAGCTCCAGTGTTCCTGGAACTCAGGGCTTCCTGATTTTAAAAATCCTGGCCCTAGACCGAACCCCAACCCTAAGACGAGAAAGGCAAATCAGCCAGGAATTAGGCATGTCCCCAAGGAAAAAGCTGTGGAGGCAGGCATGTTGTGGTACTTTTGCGCTCTTCTTGGGTAGTCCTTCGCAGCTGCTGTGTTCTTGGAACTCAGGGCTTTCTGGTTAATAGAACCCTTACCCGAGGCGTAACTCAAACCTTCACCCTAGGAAGGAAAATCAGCCTATGGTTCGGGATGGTCTCATGGAAATATCAGTGGTGGCAGCCAAGTTGTGTCACTTTTGCGCTCCCCTTGGGATGCCTTTCGCAGCTGCAGTGTGCCTGGAGCCCAGGGCTTCCTGGTTTTAAAAGTCCTAGGCCTAAGCCTAACAGTAACCCTAGGAAGGTAAATCAGCCGCGTATTAGGGTTCTTCCTAAGGGAAAAGCCGTGAAAGCAGCCATGTTGTGGCACTTTTGCACTCCCTTTTGGATGCCTTTGGCAGATGCAGTAAGCCTGGAACTCAGGGCTTCCTAGTTAAAAATCTCCTAGCCCTAGGCCGAACCACAACCCTAAGACGAGAAAGGCAAATCAGCCAGGAATTAGGCATGTCCCCAAGGAAAAAGCTGTGGAGGCAGGCACGTTGTGGTACTTTTGCGCTCTTCTTGGGTAGTCCTTCGCAGCTGCTGTGTTCTTGGAACTCAGGGCTTTCTGGTTAATAGAACACTTACCCTAGGCGTAACTCAAACCTTAACCCTAGGAAGGAAAATCAGCCTATGGTTCGGGATGGTCTCATGAGAATAGCATCAGAGGCAGCCAAGTTGTGTCACTTCTGCGGCCCTCTTGGGATGCCTTTCGCAGCTGCATGTGCCTGGAGACCAGGGCTTCCTGGTTTTAAAAGTCCTAGGCCTAAGCCTAACAGTAACCCTAGGAAGGTAAATCAGCCGCGTATTAGGGTTCTTCCTAAGGGAAAAGCCGTGAAAGCAGCCATGTTGTGGCACTTTTGCACTCCCTTTGGGATGCTTTTGGCAGATGAAGTAAGCCTGGAACTCAGGGCTTCCTAGTTAAAAAAATCCTAGCCCTAGGCCGAACCCCAACCCTAAGACGAGAAAGGCAAATCAGCCAGGAATTAGGCATGTCCCCAAGGAAAAAGCTGTGGAGGCAGGCATGTTGTGGTACTTTTGCGCTCTTCTTGGCTAGTCCTTCGCAGCTGCTGTGTTCTTGGAACTCAGGGCTTTCTGGTTAATAGAACCCTTACCCTAGGCGTAACTCAAACCTTAACCCTAAGAAGGAAAATCAGCCTATGGTTCGGGATGGTCTCATGGAAATATCAGTGGTGGCAGCCAAGTTGTGTCACTTTTGCGCTCCCCTTGGGATGCCTTTCGCAGCTGCAGTGTGCCTGGAGCCCAGGGCTTCCTGGTTTTAAAAGTCCTAGGCCTAAGCCTAACAGTAACCCTAGGAAGGTAAATCAGCCGCTTATTAGGGTTCTTCCTAAGGGAAAAGCCGTGAAAGCCGCCATGTTGTGGCACTTTTGCACTCCCTTTGGGATGCTTTTGGCAGATGAAGTAAGCCTGGAACTCAGGGCTTCCTAGTTAAAAAAATCCTAGCCCTAGGCCGAACCCCAACCCTAAGACGAGAAAGGCAAATCAGCCAGGAATTAGGCATGTCCCCAAGGAAAAAGCTGTGGAGGCAGGCACGTTGTGGTACTTTTGCGCTCTTCTTGGGTAGTCCTTCGCAGCTGCTGTGTTCTTGGAACTCAGGTCTTTGTGGTTAATAGACCTCTTACCCTAGGTGAAACTCAAACATTAACCCTAGGAAGGAAAATCAGCCTATGATTCGGGATGGTCTCATGAGAATAGAAGCAGAGGCAGCCAAGTTGTGTCACTTCTGCGGCCCTCTTGGAATGCCTTGAACAGCTGCATGTTCCTGGAGCCCAGGGTTTCCTGGTTTTAAAAGTCCTAGGCCTAAGCCTAACAGTAACCCTAGGAAGGTAAATCAGCCGGGTATTAGGGTTCTTCCTAAGGGAAAAGCCGTGAAAGCAGCCATGTTGTGGCACTTCTGCACTCCCTTTGGGATGCCTTTGGCAGATGCAGTAAGCCTGGAACTCAGGGCTTCCTGGTTAAAAAACTCCAAGCCCTAGGCTGAACCCTAACCCTAACCCTAGGCAGATAAATCAGCCTAGGTATAGGGATGGTGCCAAGGAAAAAGCTGTGAAAGCTGCCATGTTGTTGCACTTTTGTACTCCCCTTGGGATGCCTTGAACAGCTGCAGTGTGCCTGGATCTAAGGGCTTCCTAGTTTTAAAAATCCTAGCCCTAGGCCTAAGTCTTATAGTAACCCTGGGAAATGAAATCAGCCTGGTGTTAAGCTTCTTGCCAAGGAAAAAGCCGTGAAAGCAACCATGTTGTGGCACTTTTGCACTCCCTTTGGGATGCCTTTCACAGCTCCAGTGTGCCTGGAACTCAGGGCTTCCTAGTTAAAAAATATCCTAGCCCTAGGCCGAACCCCAACCCTAAGACGAGAAAGGCAAATCAGCCAGGAATTAGGCATGTTCCCAAGGAAAAAGCTGTGGAGGCAGGCATGTTGTGGTACTTTTGCGCTCTTCTGGGGTAGTCCTTCGCAGCTGCTGTGTTCTTGGAACTCAGGTCTTTCTGGTTAATAGAACCCTTACCCGAGGCGTAACTCAAACCTTAACCCTAGGAAAGAAAATCAGCCTATGATTCGGGATGGTCTCATGAGAATAGCAGCAGAGGCAGCCAAGTTGTGTCACTTCTGCGGCCCTCTTGGGATGCCTTTAACAGCTGCATGTGCCTGGAGCCCAGGGCTTCCTGGTTTTAAAAGTCCTAGGCCTAAGCCTAACAGTAACCCTAGGAAGGTAAATCAGCCGCATATTAGGGTTCTTCCTAAGGGAAAAGCCGTGAAAGCAGCCATGTTGTGGCACTTCTGCACTCCCTTTGGGATGCCTTTGGCAGATGCAGTAAGCCTGGAACTCAGGGCTTCCTAGTTAAAAAAATCTTAGCCCTAGGCCAAACCCCAACCCTAAGACGAGAAAGGCAAATCAGCCAGGAATTAGGCATGTCCCCAAGGAAAAAGCTGTGGAGGCAGGCATGTTGTGGTACTTTTGCGCTCTTCTTGGGTAGTCCTTCACAGCTGCTGTGTTCTTGGAACTCAGGGCTTTCTGGTTAATAGAACCCTTACCCTAGGCGTAACTCAAACCTTAACCCTAGGAAGGAAAATCAGCCTATGGTTCGGGATGGTCTCATGGAAATATCAGTGGTGGCAGCCAAGTTGTGTCACTTTTGCGCTCCCCTTGGGATGCCTTTCGCAGCTGCAGTGTGCCTGGAGCCCAGGGCTTCCTGGTTTTAAAAGTCCTAGGCCTAAGCCTAACAGTAACCCTAGGAAGGTAAATCAGCCGCGTATTAGGGTTCTTCCTAAGGGAAAAGCCGTGAAAGCAGCCATGTTGTGGCACTTTTGCACTCCCTTTTGGATGCCTTTGGCAGATGCAGTAAGCCTGGAACTCAGGGCTTCCTAGTTAAAAATCTCCTAGCCCTAGGCCGAACCACAACCCTAAGACGAGAAAGGCAAATCAGCCAGGAATTAGGCATGTCCCCAAGGAAAAAGCTGTGGAGGCAGGCACGTTGTGGTACTTTTGCGCTCTTCTTGGGTAGTCCTTCGCAGCTGCTGTGTTCTTGGAACTCAGGGCTTTCTGGTTAATAGAACTCTTACCCTAGGCGTAACTCAAACCTTAACCCTAGGAAGGAAAATCAGCCTATGGTTCGGGATGGTCTCATGAGAATAGCATCAGAGGCAGCCAAGTTGTGTCACTTCTGCGGCCCTCTTGGGATGCCTTGAACAGCTGCATGTGCCTGGAGCCCAGGGCTTCCTGGTTTTAAAAGTCCTAGGCCTAAGCCTAACAGTAACCCTAGGAAGGTAAATCAGCCGCGTATTAGGGTTCTTCCTAAGGGAAAAGCCGTGAAAGCAGCCATGTTGTGGCACTTTTGCACTCCCTTTGGGATGCTTTTGGCAGATGAAGTAAGCCTGGAACTCAGGGCTTCCTAGTTAAAAAAATCCTAGCCCTAGGCCGAACCCCAACCCTAAGACGAGAAAGGCAAATCAGCCAGGAATTAGGCATGTCCCCAAGGAAAAAGCTGTGGAGGCAGGCATGTTGTGGTACTTTTGCGCTCTTCTTGGCTAGTCCTTCGCAGCTGCTGTGTTCTTGGAACTCAGGGCTTTCTGGTTAATAGAACCCTTACCCTAGGCGTAACTCAAACCTTAACCCTAAGAAGGAAAATCAGCCTATGGTTCGGGATGGTCTCATGGAAATATCAGTGGTGGCAGCCAAGTTGTGTCACTTTTGCGCTCCCCTTGGGATGCCTTTCGCAGCTGCAGTGTGCCTGGAGCCCAGGGCTTCCTGGTTTTAAAAGTCCTAGGCCTAAGCCTAACAGTAACCCTAGGAAGGTAAATCAGCCGCTTATTAGGGTTCTTCCTAAGGGAAAAGCCGTGAAAGCAGCCATGTTGTGGCACTTTTGCACTCCCTTTGGGATGCTTTTGGCAGATGAAGTAAGCCTGGAACTCAGGGCTTCCTAGTTAAAAAAATCCTAGCCCTAGGCCGAACCCCAAGCCTAAGACGAGAAAGGCAAATCAGCCAGGAATTAGGCATGTCCCCAAGGAAAAAGCTGTGGAGGCAGGCACGTTGTGGTACTTTTGCGCTCTTCTTGGGTAGTCCTTCGCAGCTGCTGTGTTCTTGGAACTCAGGTCTTTCTGGTTAATAGACCTCTTACCCTAGGTGAAACTCAAACATTAACCCTAGGAAGGAAAATCAGCCTATGATTCGGGATGGTCTCATGAGAATAGAAGCAGAGGCAGCCAAGTTGTGTCACTTCTGCGGCCCTCTTGGAATGCCTTGAACAGCTGCATGTTCCTGGAGCCCAGGGTTTCCTGGTTTTAAAAGTCCTAGGCCTAAGCCTAACAGTAACCCTAGGAAGGTAAATCAGCCGGGTATTAGGGTTCTTCCTAAGGGAAAAGCCGTGAAAGCAGCCATGTTGTGGCACTTCTGCACTCCCTTTGGGATGCCTTTGGCAGATGCAGTAAGCCTGGAACTCAGGGCTTCCTGGTTAAAAAACTCCAAGCCCTAGGCTGAACCCTAACCCTAACCCTAGGCAGATAAATCAGCCTAGGTATAGGGATGGTGCCAAGGAAAAAGCTGTGAAAGCTGCCATGTTGTTGCACTTTTGTACTCCCCTTGGGATGCCTTGAACAGCTGCAGTGTGCCTGGATCTAAGGGCTTCCTAGTTTTAAAAATCCTAGCCCTAGGCCTAAGTCTTATAGTAACCCTGGGAAATGAAATCAGCCTGGTGTTAAGCTTCTTGCCAAGGAAAAAGCCGTGAAAGCAACCATGTTGTGGCACTTTTGCACTCCCTTTGGGATGCCTTTCACAGCTCCAGTGTGCCTGGAACTCAGGGCTTCCTAGTTAAAAAATATCCTAGCCCTAGGCCGAACCCCAACCCTAAGACGAGAAAGGCAAATCAGCCAGGAATTAGGCATGTTCCCAAGGAAAAAGCTGTGGAGGCAGGCATGTTGTGGTACTTTTGCGCTCTTCTGGGGTAGTCCTTCGCAGCTGCTGTGTTCTTGGAACTCAGGTCTTTCTGGTTAATAGAACCCTTACCCGAGGCGTAACTCAAACCTTAACCCTAGGAAAGAAAATCAGCCTATGGTTCGGGATGGTCTCATGAGAATAGCAGCAGAGGCAGCCAAGTTGTGTCACTTCTGCGGCCCTCTTGGGATGCCTTTAACAGCTGCATGTGCCTGGAGCCCAGGGCTTCCTGGTTTTAAAAGTCCTAGGCCTAAGCCTAACAGTAACCCTAGGAAGGTAAATCAGCCGCATATTAGGGTTCTTCCTAAGGGAAAAGCCGTGAAAGCAGCCATGTTGTGGCACTTCTGCACTCCCTTTGGGATGCCTTTGGCAGATGCAGTAAGCCTGGAACTCAGGGCTTCCTAGTTAAAAAAATCTTAGCCCTAGGCCAAACCCCAACCCTAAGACGAGAAAGGCAAATCAGCCAGGAATTAGGCATGTCCCCAAGGAAAAAGCTGTGGAGGCAGGCATGTTGTGGTACTTTTGCGCTCTTCTTGGGTAGTCCTTCACAGCTGCTGTGTTCTTGGAACTCAGGGCTTTCTGCTTAATAGAACCCTTACCCTAGGCGTAACTCAAACCTTAACCCTAGGAAGGAAAATCAGCCTATGGTTCGGGATGGTCTCATGGAAATATCAGTGGTGGCAGCCAAGTTGTGTCACTTTTGCGCTCCCCTTGGGATACCTTTCGCAGCTGCAGAGTGCCTGGAGCCCAGGGCTTCCTGGTTTTAAAAGTCCTAGGCCTAAGCCTAACAGTAACCCTAGGAAGGTAAATCAGCCGCGTATTAGGGTTCTTCCTAAGGGAAAAGCCGTGATAGCAGCCATGTTGTGGCACTTTTGCACTCCCTTTGGGATGCCTTTGGCAGATGCAGTAAGCCTGGAACTCAGGGCTTCCTAGTTAAAAAAATCCTAGCCCTAGGCCGAACCCCAACCCTAAGACGAGAAAGGCAAATCAGCCAGGAATTAGGCATGTCCCCAAGGAAAAAGCTGTGGAGGCAGGCACGTTGTAGTACTTTTGCGCTCTTCTTGGGTAGTCCTTCGCAGCTGCTGTGTTCTTGGAACTCAGGGCTTTCTGCTTAATAGAACTCTTACCCTAGGCGAAACTCAAACCTTAAGCCTAAGAAGGAAAATCAGCCTATGGTTCGGGATGGTCTCATGAGAATAGCAGCAGAGGCAGCCAAGTTGTGTCACTTCTGCGGCCCTCTTGGGATGCCTTGAACAGCTGCATGTGCCTGGAGCCCAGGGCTTCCTGGTTTTAAAAGTCCTAGGCCTAAGCCTAACAGTAACCCTAGGAAGGTAAATCAGCCGTGTATTAGGGTTATTCCTAAGGGAAAAGCCGTGAAAGCAGCCATGTTGTGGCACTTTTGCACTCCCTTTGGGATGCTTTTGGCAGATGAAGTAAGCCTGGAACTCAGGGCTTCCTAGTTAAAAAAATCCTAGCCCTAGGCCGAACCCCAACCCTAAGACGAGAAAGGCAAATCAGCCAGGAATTAGGCATGTCCCCAAGGAAAAAGCTGTGGAGGCAGGCATGTTGTGGTACTTTTGCGCTCTTCTTGGGTAGTCCTTCGCAGCTGCTGTGTTCTTGGAACTCAGGGCTTTCTGGTTAATAGAACCCTTACCCTAGGCGTAACTCAAACCTTAACCCTAAGAAGGAAAATCAGCCTATGGTTCGGGATGGTCTCATGGAAATATCAGTGGTGGCAGCCAAGTTGTGTCACTTTTGCGCTCCCCTTGGGATGCCTTTCGCAGCTGCAGAGTGCCTGGAGCCCAGGGCTTCCTGGTTTTAAAAGTCCTAGGCCTAAGCCTAACAGTAACCCTAGGAAGGTAAATCAGCCGCGTATTAAGGTTCTTCCTAAGGGAAAAGCCGTGAAAGCAGCCATGTTGTGGAACTTCTGCACTCCCTTTGGGATGCTTTTGGCAGATGCAGTAAGCCTGGAACTCAGGGCTTCCTAGTTAAAAAAATCCTAGCCCTAGGCCGAACCCCAACCCTAAGACGAGAAAGGCAAATCAGCCAGGAATTAGGCATGTTCCCAAGGAAAAAGCTGTGGAGGCAGGCATGTTGTGGTACTTTTGCGCTCTTCTTGGGTAGCCCTTCGCAGCTGCTGTGTTCTTGGAACTCAGGTCTTTCTGGTTAATAGAACTCTTACCCTAGGCGAAACTCAAACATTAACCCTAGGAAGGAAAATCAGCCTATGGTTCGGGATGGTCTCATGAGAATAGAAGCAGAGGCAGCCAAGTTGTGTCACTTCTGCGGCCCTCTTGGGATGCCTTTAACAGCTGCAGTGTGCCTGGAACTCAGGGCTTCCTGGTTTAAAAACTCCAAGCCCTAGGCTCAACCCTTACCCTAACCCTAGGAAGATAAAACAGCCTAGGTATAGGGATGGTGCCAAGGAAACAGCTGTGAAAGCTGCCATGTTGTTGCACTTTTGTACTCCCCTTGGGATGCCTTGAACAGCTGCAGTGTGCCTGGATCTAAGGGCTTCCTAGTTTTAAAAATCCTAGCCCTAGGCTTAAGCCTTACAGCAACCCTGGGAAGGGAAATCAGCCTGCTGTTAAGCTTCTTGCCAAGGAAAAAGCCGTGAAAGCAACCATGTTGTGGCACTTCTGCACTCCCTTTTGGATGCCTTTCACAGCTCCAGTGTTCCTGGAACTCAGGGCTTCCTGATTTTAAAAATCCTAGCCCTAGGCCGAACCCCAACCCTAAGACGAGAAAGGCAAATCAGCCAGGAATTAGGCATGTCCCCAAGGAAAAAGCTGTGGAGGCAGGCACGTTGTGGTACTTTTGCGCTCTTCTTGGGTAGTCCTTCGCAGCTGCTGTGTTCTTGGAACTCAGGGCTTTCTGGTTAATAGAACTCTTACCCTAGGCGTAACTCAAAACTTAACCCTAGGAAGGAAAATCAGCCTATGGTTCAGGATGGTCTCATGAGAATAGCAGCAAGGCAGCCAAGTTGTGTAACTTCTGCTGCCCTCTTGGGATGCCTTTAACAGCTGCATGTGCCTGGAACTAAGGGCTTCCTAGTTTTAAAAATCCTAGGCCTAAGCCTAACAGTAACCCTAGGATGGTAAATCAGCCGCGTATTAGGGTTCTTCCTATGGGAAAAGCCGTGAACGCAGCCATGTTGTGGAACTTTTGCACTCCCTTTGGGATGCTTTTAGCAGATGAAGTAAGCCTGGAACTCAGGGCTTCCTAGTTAAAAAAATCCTAGCCCTAGGCCGAACCCCAACCCTAAGACGAGAAAGGCAAATCAGCCAGGAATTAGGCATGTCCCCAAGGAAAAAGCTGTGGAGGCAGGCACGTTGTGGTACTTTTGCGCTCTTCATAGGTAGTCCTTCGCAGCTGCTGTGTTCTTGGAACTCAGGTCTTTCTGGTTAATAGACCTCTTACCCTAGGTGAAACTCAAACATTTACCCTAGGAAGGAAAATCAGCCTATGGTTCGGGATGGTCTCATGAGAATAGAAGCAGAGGCAGCCAAGTTGTGTCACTTCTGCGGCCCTCTTGGGATGCCTTTAACAGCTGCAGTGTGCCTGGAGCCCAGGGCTTCCTGGTTTTAAAAGTCCTAGGTCTAAGCCTAACAGTAACCCTAGGAAGGTAAATCAGCCGCGTATTAGGGTTCTTCCTAAGGGAAAAGCCCTGAAAGCAGCCATGTTGTGGCACTTCTGCACTCCCTTTGGGATGCCTTTGGCAGATGCAGTAAGCCTGGAACTCAGGGCTTCCTGGTTAAAAAACTCCAAGCCCTAGGCTGAACCCTAACCCTAACCCTAGGCAGATAAATCAGCCTAGGTATAGGGATGGTGCCAAGGAAAAAGCTGTGAAAGCTGCCATGTTGTTGCACTTTTGTACTCCCCTTGGGATGCCTTGAACAGCTGCAGTGTGCCTGGATCTAAGGGCTTCCTAGTTTTAAAAATCCTAGCCCTAGGCCTAAGCCTTACAGTAACCCTGGGAAATGAAATCAGCCTGGTGTTAAGCTTCTTGCCAAGGAAAAAGCCGTGAAAGCAACCATGTTGTGGCACTTTTGCACTCCGTTTTGGATGCCTTTCACAGCTCCAGTGTGCCTGGAACTCAGGGCTTCCTGATTTTAAAAATCCTAGCCCTAGGCCGAACCCCAACCCTAAGACGAGAAAGGCAAATCAGCCAGGAATTAGGCATGTCCCCAAGGAAAAAGCTGTGGAGGCAGGCATGTTGTGGTACTTTTGCGCTCTTCTTGGGTAGTCCTTCGCAGCTGCTGTGTTCTTGGAACTCAGGGCTTTCTGGTTAATAGAACCCTTACCTGAGGCGTAACTCAAACCTTCACCCTAGGAAGGAAAATCAGCCTATGGTTCGGGATGGTCTCATGAGAATAGCAGCAGAGGCAGCCAAGTTGTGTCACTTCTGCGGCCCTCTTGGGATGCCTTTAACAGCTGCATGTGCCTGGAGCCCAGGGCTTCCTGGTTTTAAAAGTCCTAGGCCTAAGCCTAACAGTAACCCTAGGAAGGTAAATCAGCCGGGTATTAGGGTTCTTCCTAAGGGAAAAGCCGTGAAAGCAGCCATGTTGTGGCACTTCTGCACTCCCTTTGGGATGACTTTGGCAGATGCAGTAAGCCTGGAACTCAGGGCTTCCTAGTTAAAAAAATCCTAGCCCTAGGCCAAACCCCAACCCTAAGACGAGAAAGGCAAATCAGCCAGGAATTAGGCATGTCCCCAAGGAAAAAGCTGTGGAGGCAGGCATGTTGTGGTACTTTTGCGCTCTTCTTGGGTAGTCCTTCGCAGCTGCTGTGTTCTAGAACCCTTACCCTAGGCGTAACTCAAACCTTAACCCTAGGAAGGAAAATCAGCCTATGGTTCAGGATGGTCTCATGGAAATATCAGTGGTGGCAGCCAAGTTGTGTCACTTTTGCGCTCCCCTTGGGATGCCTTTCGCAGCTGCAGAGTGCCTGGAGCCCAGGGCTTCCTGGTTTTAAAAGTCCTAGGCCTAAGACTAACAGTAACCCTAGGAAGGTAAATCAGCCGCGTATTAGGGTTCTTCCTAAGGGAAAAGCCGTGAAAGCAGCCATGTTGTGGCACTTCTGCACTCCCTTTGGGATGCCTTTGGCAGATGCAGTAAGCCTGGAACTCAGGGCTTCCTGGTTAAAAAACTCCAAGCCCTAGGCTGAACCCTAACCCTAACCCTAGGCAGATAAATCAGCCTAGGTATAGGGATGGTGCCAAGGAAAAAGCTGTGAAAGCTGCCATGTTGTTGCACTTTTGTACTCCCCTTGGGATGCCTTGAACAGCTGCAGTGTGCCTGGATCTAAGGGCTTCCTAGTTTTAAAAATCCTAGCCCTAGGCCTAAGTCTTATAGTAACCCTGGGAAATGAAATCAGCCTGGTGTTAAGCTTCTTGCCAAGGAAAAAGCCGTGAAAGCAACCATGTTGTGGCACTTTTGCACTCCCTTTGGGATGCCTTTCACAGCTCCAGTGTGCCTGGAACTCAGGGCTTCCTAGTTAAAAAATATCCTAGCCCTAGGCCGAACCCCAACCCTAAGACGAGAAAGGCAAATCAGCCAGGAATTAGGCATGTTCCCAAGGAAAAAGCTGTGGAGGCAGGCATGTTGTGGTACTTTTGCGCTCTTCTGGGGTAGTCCTTCGCAGCTGCTGTGTTCTTGGAACTCAGGTCTTTCTGGTTAATAGAACCCTTACCCGAGGCGTAACTCAAACCTTAACCCTAGGAAAGAAAATCAGCCTATGGTTCGGGATGGTCTCATGAGAATAGCAGCAGAGGCAGCCAAGTTGTGTCACTTCTGCGGCCCTCTTGGGATGCCTTTAACAGCTGCATGTGCCTGGAGCCCAGGGCTTCCTGGTTTTAAAAGTCCTAGGCCTAAGCCTAACAGTAACCCTAGGAAGGTAAATCAGCCGCATATTAGGGTTCTTCCTAAGGGAAAAGCCGTGAAAGCAGCCATGTTGTGGCACTTCTGCACTCCCTTTGGGATGCCTTTGGCAGATGCAGTAAGCCTGGAACTCAGGGCTTCCTAGTTAAAAAAATCTTAGCCCTAGGCCAAACCCCAACCCTAAGACGAGAAAGGCAAATCAGCCAGGAATTAGGCATGTCCCCAAGGAAAAAGCTGTGGAGGCAGGCATGTTGTGGTACTTTTGCGCTCTTCTTGGGTAGTCCTTCACAGCTGCTGTGTTCTTGGAACTCAGGGCTTTCTGCTTAATAGAACCCTTACCCTAGGCGTAACTCAAACCTTAACCCTAGGAAGGAAAATCAGCCTATGGTTCGGGATGGTCTCATGGAAATATCAGTGGTGGCAGCCAAGTTGTGTCACTTTTGCGCTCCCCTTGGGATACCTTTCGCAGCTGCAGAGTGCCTGGAGCCCAGGGCTTCCTGGTTTTAAAAGTCCTAGGCCTAAGCCTAACAGTAACCCTAGGAAGGTAAATCAGCCGCGTATTAGGGTTCTTCCTAAGGGAAAAGCCGTGATAGCAGCCATGTTGTGGCACTTTTGCACTCCCTTTGGGATGCCTTTGGCAGATGCAGTAAGCCTGGAACTCAGGGCTTCCTAGTTAAAAAAATCCTAGCCCTAGGCCGAACCCCAACCCTAAGACGAGAAAGGCAAATCAGCCAGGAATTAGGCATGTCCCCAAGGAAAAAGCTGTGGAGGCAGGCACGTTGTAGTACTTTTGCGCTCTTCTTGGGTAGTCCTTCGCAGCTGCTGTGTTCTTGGAACTCAGGGCTTTCTGCTTAATAGAACTCTTACCCTAGGCGAAACTCAAACCTTAAGCCTAAGAAGGAAAATCAGCCTATGGTTCGGGATGGTCTCATGAGAATAGCAGCAGAGGCAGCCAAGTTGTGTCACTTCTGCGGCCCTCTTGGGATGCCTTGAACAGCTGCATGTGCCTGGAGCCCAGGGCTTCCTGGTTTTAAAAGTCCTAGGCCTAAGCCTAACAGTAACCCTAGGAAGGTAAATCAGCCGTGTATTAGGGTTATTCCTAAGGGAAAAGCCGTGAAAGCAGCCATGTTGTGGCACTTTTGCACTCCCTTTGGGATGCTTTTGGCAGATGAAGTAAGCCTGGAACTCAGGGCTTCCTAGTTAAAAAAATCCTAGCCCTAGGCCGAACCCCAACCCTAAGACGAGAAAGGCAAATCAGCCAGGAATTAGGCATGTCCCCAAGGAAAAAGCTGTGGAGGCAGGCATGTTGTGGTACTTTTGCGCTCTTCTTGGGTAGTCCTTCGCAGCTGCTGTGTTCTTGGAACTCAGGGCTTTCTGGTTAATAGAACCCTTACCCTAGGCGTAACTCAAACCTTAACCCTAAGAAGGAAAATCAGCCTATGGTTCGGGATGGTCTCATGGAAATATCAGTGGTGGCAGCCAAGTTGTGTCACTTTTGCGCTCCCCTTGGGATGCCTTTCGCAGCTGCAGAGTGCCTGGAGCCCAGGGCTTCCTGGTTTTAAAAGTCCTAGGCCTAAGCCTAACAGTAACCCTAGGAAGGTAAATCAGCCGCGTATTAAGGTTCTTCCTAAGGGAAAAGCCGTGAAAGCAGCCATGTTGTGGAACTTCTGCACTCCCTTTGGGATGCTTTTGGCAGATGCAGTAAGCCTGGAACTCAGGGCTTCCTAGTTAAAAAAATCCTAGCCCTAGGCCGAACCCCAACCCTAAGACGAGAAAGGCAAATCAGCCAGGAATTAGGCATGTTCCCAAGGAAAAAGCTGTGGAGGCAGGCATGTTGTGGTACTTTTGCGCTCTTCTTGGGTAGCCCTTCGCAGCTGCTGTGTTCTTGGAACTCAGGTCTTTCTGGTTAATAGAACTCTTACCCTAGGCGAAACTCAAACATTAACCCTAGGAAGGAAAATCAGCCTATGGTTCGGGATGGTCTCATGAGAATAGAAGCAGAGGCAGCCAAGTTGTGTCACTTCTGCGGCCCTCTTGGGATGCCTTTAACAGCTGCAGTGTGCCTGGAACTCAGGGCTTCCTGGTTTAAAAACTCCAAGCCCTAGGCTCAACCCTTACCCTAACCCTAGGAAGATAAAACAGCCTAGGTATAGGGATGGTGCCAAGGAAACAGCTGTGAAAGCTGCCATGTTGTTGCACTTTTGTACTCCCCTTGGGATGCCTTGAACAGCTGCAGTGTGCCTGGATCTAAGGGCTTCCTAGTTTTAAAAATCCTAGCCCTAGGCTTAAGCCTTACAGCAACCCTGGGAAGGGAAATCAGCCTGCTGTTAAGCTTCTTGCCAAGGAAAAAGCCGTGAAAGCAACCATGTTGTGGCACTTCTGCACTCCCTTTTGGATGCCTTTCACAGCTCCAGTGTTCCTGGAACTCAGGGCTTCCTGATTTTAAAAATCCTAGCCCTAGGCCGAACCCCAACCCTAAGACGAGAAAGGCAAATCAGCCAGGAATTAGGCATGTCCCCAAGGAAAAAGCTGTGGAGGCAGGCACGTTGTGGTACTTTTGCGCTCTTCTTGGGTAGTCCTTCGCAGCTGCTGTGTTCTTGGAACTCAGGGCTTTCTGGTTAATAGAACTCTTACCCTAGGCGTAACTCAAAACTTAACCCTAGGAAGGAAAATCAGCCTATGGTTCAGGATGGTCTCATGAGAATAGCAGCAAGGCAGCCAAGTTGTGTAACTTCTGCTGCCCTCTTGGGATGCCTTTAACAGCTGCATGTGCCTGGAACTAAGGGCTTCCTAGTTTTAAAAATCCTAGGCCTAAGCCTAACAGTAACCCTAGGATGGTAAATCAGCCGCGTATTAGGGTTCTTCCTAAGGGAAAAGCCGTGAACGCAGCCATGTTGTGGAACTTTTGCACTCCCTTTGGGATGCTTTTAGCAGATGAAGTAAGCCTGGAACTCAGGGCTTCCTAGTTAAAAAAATCCTAGCCCTAGGCCGAACCCCAACCCTAAGACGAGAAAGGCAAATCAGCCAGGAATTAGGCATGTCCCCAAGGAAAAAGCTGTGGAGGCAGGCACGTTGTGGTACTTTTGCGCTCTTCATAGGTAGTCCTTCGCAGCTGCTGTGTTCTTGGAACTCAGGTCTTTCTGGTTAATAGACCTCTTACCCTAGGTGAAACTCAAACATTTACCCTAGGAAGGAAAATCAGCCTATGGTTCGGGATGGTCTCATGAGAATAGAAGCAGAGGCAGCCAAGTTGTGTCACTTCTGCGGCCCTCTTGGGATGCCTTTAACAGCTGCAGTGTGCCTGGAGCCCAGGGCTTCCTGGTTTTAAAAGTCCTAGGTCTAAGCCTAACAGTAACCCTAGGAAGGTAAATCAGCCGCGTATTAGGGTTCTTCCTAAGGGAAAAGCCCTGAAAGCAGCCATGTTGTGGCACTTCTGCACTCCCTTTGGGATGCCTTTGGCAGATGCAGTAAGCCTGGAACTCAGGGCTTCCTGGTTAAAAAACTCCAAGCCCTAGGCTGAACCCTAACCCTAACCCTAGGCAGATAAATCAGCCTAGGTATAGGGATGGTGCCAAGGAAAAAGCTGTGAAAGCTGCCATGTTGTTGCACTTTTGTACTCCCCTTGGGATGCCTTGAACAGCTGCAGTGTGCCTGGATCTAAGGGCTTCCTAGTTTTAAAAATCCTAGCCCTAGGCCTAAGCCTTACAGTAACCCTGGGAAATGAAATCAGCCTGGTGTTAAGCTTCTTGCCAAGGAAAAAGCCGTGAAAGCAACCATGTTGTGGCACTTTTGCACTCCGTTTTGGATGCCTTTCACAGCTCCAGTGTGCCTGGAACTCAGGGCTTCCTGATTTTAAAAATCCTAGCCCTAGGCCGAACCCCAACCCTAAGACGAGAAAGGCAAATCAGCCAGGAATTAGGCATGTCCCCAAGGAAAAAGCTGTGGAGGCAGGCATGTTGTGGTACTTTTGCGCTCTTCTTGGGTAGTCCTTCGCAGCTGCTGTGTTCTTGGAACTCAGGGCTTTCTGGTTAATAGAACCCTTACCTGAGGCGTAACTCAAACCTTCACCCTAGGAAGGAAAATCAGCCTATGGTTCGGGATGGTCTCATGAGAATAGCAGCAGAGGCAGCCAAGTTGTGTCAGTTCTGCGGCCCTCTTGGGATGCCTTTAACAGCTGCATGTGCCTGGAGCCCAGGGCTTCCTGGTTTTAAAAGTCCTAGGCCTAAGCCTAACAGTAACCCTAGGAAGGTAAATCAGCCGGGTATTAGGGTTCTTCCTAAGGGAAAAGCCGTGAAAGCAGCCATGTTGTGGCACTTCTGCACTCCCTTTGGGATGACTTTGGCAGATGCAGTAAGCCTGGAACTCAGGGCTTCCTAGTTAAAAAAATCCTAGCCCTAGGCCAAACCCCAACCCTAAGACGAGAAAGGCAAATCAGCCAGGAATTAGGCATGTCCCCAAGGAAAAAGCTGTGGAGGCAGGCATGTTGTGGTACTTTTGCGCTCTTCTTGGGTAGTCCTTCGCAGCTGCTGTGTTCTAGAACCCTTACCCTAGGCGTAACTCAAACCTTAACCCTAGGAAGGAAAATCAGCCTATGGTTCAGGATGGTCTCATGGAAATATCAGTGGTGGCAGCCAAGTTGTGTCACTTTTGCGCTCCCCTTGGGATGCCTTTCGCAGCTGCAGAGTGCCTGGAGCCCAGGGCTTCCTGGTTTTAAAAGTCCTAGGCCTAAGACTAACAGTAACCCTAGGAAGGTAAATCAGCCGCGTATTAGGGTTCTTCCTAAGGGAAAAGCCGTGAAAGCAGCCATGTTGTGGCACTTCTGCACTCCCTTTGGGATGCCTTTGGCAGATGCAGTAAGCCTGGAACTCAGGGCTTCCTGGTTAAAAAACTCCAAGCCCTAGGCTGAACCCTTACCCTAACCCTAGGCAGATAAAACAGCCTAGGTATAGGGATGGTGCCAAGGAAACAGCTGTGAAAGCTGCCATGTTGTTGCACTTTTGTACTCCCCTTGGGATGCCTTGAACAGCTGCAGTGTGCCTGGATCTAAGGGCTTCCTAGTTTTAAAAATCCTAGCCCTAGGCCTAAGCCTTACAGTAACCCTGGGAAGGGAAATCAGCCTGGTGTTAAGCTTCTTGCCAAGGAAAAAGCCGTGAAAGCAACCATGTTGTGGCACTTCTGCACTGCCTTTTGGATGCCTTTCACAGCTCCAGTGTTCCTGGAACTCAGGGCTTCCTGATTTTAAAAATCCGAGCCCTAGACCGAACCCCAACCCTAAGACGAGAAAGGCAAATCAGCCAGGAATTAGGCATGTCCCCAAGGAAAAAGCTGTGGAGGCAGGCATGTTGTGGTACTTTTGCGCTCTTCTTGGGTAGTCCTTCGCAGCTGCTGTGTTCTTGGAACTCAGGGATTTCTGGTTAATAGAACCCTTACCCGAGGCGTAACTCAAACCTTCACCCTAGGAAGGAAAATCAGCCTATGGTTCGGGATGGTCTCATGGAAATATCAGTGGTGGCAGCCAAGTTGTGTCACTTTTGCGCTCCCCTTGGGATGCCTTTCGCAGCTGCAGTGTGCCTGGAGCCCAGGGCTTCCTGGTTTTAAAAGTCCTAGGCCTAAGCCTAACAGTAACCCTAGGAAGGTAAATCAGTCGGGTATTAGGGTTCTTCCTAAGGGAAAAGCCGTGAAAGCAACCATGTTGTGGCACTTCTGCACTCCCTTTTGGATGCCTTTCACAGCTCCAGTGTTCCTGGAACTCAGGGCTTCCTGATTTTAAAAATCCTAGCCCTAGGCCGAACCCCAACCCTAAGACGAGAAAGGCAAATCAGCCAGGAATTAGGCATGTCCCCAAGGAAAAAGCTGTGGAGGCAGGCACGTTGTGGTACTTTTGCGCTCTTCTTGGGTAGTCCTTCGCAGCTGCTGTGTTCTTGGAACTCAGGGCTTTCTGGTTAATAGAACTCTTACCCTAGGCGTAACTCAAAACTTAACCCTAGGAAGGAAAATCAGCCTATGGTTCAGGATGGTCTCATGAGAATAGCAGCAAGGCAGCCAAGTTGTGTAACTTCTGCTGCCCTCTTGGGATGCCTTTAACAGCTGCATGTGCCTGGAACTAAGGGCTTCCTAGTTTTAAAAATCCTAGGCCTAAGCCTAACAGTAACCCTAGGATGGTAAATCAGCCGCGTATTAGGGTTCTTCCTAAGGGAAAAGCCGTGAACGCAGCCATGTTGTGGAACTTTTGCACTCCCTTTGGGATGCTTTTAGCAGATGAAGTAAGCCTGGAACTCAGGGCTTCCTAGTTAAAAAAATCCTAGCCCTAGGCCGAACCCCAACCCTAAGACGAGAAAGGCAAATCAGCCAGGAATTAGGCATGTCCCCAAGGAAAAAGCTGTGGAGGCAGGCACGTTGTGGTACTTTTGCGCTCTTCATAGGTAGTCCTTCGCAGCTGCTGTGTTCTTGGAACTCAGGTCTTTCTGGTTAATAGACCTCTTACCCTAGGTGAAACTCAAACATTTACCCTAGGAAGGAAAATCAGCCTATGGTTCGGGATGGTCTCATGAGAATAGAAGCAGAGGCAGCCAAGTTGTGTCACTTCTGCGGCCCTCTTGGGATGCCTTTAACAGCTGCAGTGTGCCTGGAGCCCAGGGCTTCCTGGTTTTAAAAGTCCTAGGTCTAAGCCTAACAGTAACCCTAGGAAGGTAAATCAGCCGCGTATTAGGGTTCTTCCTAAGGGAAAAGCCCTGAAAGCAGCCATGTTGTGGCACTTCTGCACTCCCTTTGGGATGCCTTTGGCAGATGCAGTAAGCCTGGAACTCAGGGCTTCCTGGTTAAAAAACTCCAAGCCCTAGGCTGAACCCTAACCCTAACCCTAGGCAGATAAATCAGCCTAGGTATAGGGATGGTGCCAAGGAAAAAGCTGTGAAAGCTGCCATGTTGTTGCACTTTTGTACTCCCCTTGGGATGCCTTGAACAGCTGCAGTGTGCCTGGATCTAAGGGCTTCCTAGTTTTAAAAATCCTAGCCCTAGGCCTAAGCCTTACAGTAACCCTGGGAAATGAAATCAGCCTGGTGTTAAGCTTCTTGCCAAGGAAAAAGCCGTGAAAGCAACCATGTTGTGGCACTTTTGCACTCCGTTTTGGATGCCTTTCACAGCTCCAGTGTGCCTGGAACTCAGGGCTTCCTGATTTTAAAAATCCTAGCCCTAGGCCGAACCCCAACCCTAAGACGAGAAAGGCAAATCAGCCAGGAATTAGGCATGTCCCCAAGGAAAAAGCTGTGGAGGCAGGCATGTTGTGGTACTTTTGCGCTCTTCTTGGGTAGTCCTTCGCAGCTGCTGTGTTCTTGGAACTCAGGGCTTTCTGGTTAATAGAACCCTTACCTGAGGCGTAACTCAAACCTTCACCCTAGGAAGGAAAATCAGCCTATGGTTCGGGATGGTCTCATGAGAATAGCAGCAGAGGCAGCCAAGTTGTGTCAGTTCTGCGGCCCTCTTGGGATGCCTTTAACAGCTGCATGTGCCTGGAGCCCAGGGCTTCCTGGTTTTAAAAGTCCTAGGCCTAAGCCTAACAGTAACCCTAGGAAGGTAAATCAGCCGGGTATTAGGGTTCTTCCTAAGGGAAAAGCCGTGAAAGCAGCCATGTTGTGGCACTTCTGCACTCCCTTTGGGATGACTTTGGCAGATGCAGTAAGCCTGGAACTCAGGGCTTCCTAGTTAAAAAAATCCTAGCCCTAGGCCAAACCCCAACCCTAAGACGAGAAAGGCAAATCAGCCAGGAATTAGGCATGTCCCCAAGGAAAAAGCTGTGGAGGCAGGCATGTTGTGGTACTTTTGCGCTCTTCTTGGGTAGTCCTTCGCAGCTGCTGTGTTCTAGAACCCTTACCCTAGGCGTAACTCAAACCTTAACCCTAGGAAGGAAAATCAGCCTATGGTTCAGGATGGTCTCATGGAAATATCAGTGGTGGCAGCCAAGTTGTGTCACTTTTGCGCTCCCCTTGGGATGCCTTTCGCAGCTGCAGAGTGCCTGGAGCCCAGGGCTTCCTGGTTTTAAAAGTCCTAGGCCTAAGACTAACAGTAACCCTAGGAAGGTAAATCAGCCGCGTATTAGGGTTCTTCCTAAGGGAAAAGCCGTGAAAGCAGCCATGTTGTGGCACTTCTGCACTCCCTTTGGGATGCCTTTGGCAGATGCAGTAAGCCTGGAACTCAGGGCTTCCTGGTTAAAAAACTCCAAGCCCTAGGCTGAACCCTTACCCTAACCCTAGGCAGATAAAACAGCCTAGGTATAGGGATGGTGCCAAGGAAACAGCTGTGAAAGCTGCCATGTTGTTGCACTTTTGTACTCCCCTTGGGATGCCTTGAACAGCTGCAGTGTGCCTGGATCTAAGGGCTTCCTAGTTTTAAAAATCCTAGCCCTAGGCCTAAGCCTTACAGTAACCCTGGGAAGGGAAATCAGCCTGGTGTTAAGCTTCTTGCCAAGGAAAAAGCCGTGAAAGCAACCATGTTGTGGCACTTCTGCACTGCCTTTTGGATGCCTTTCACAGCTCCAGTGTTCCTGGAACTCAGGGCTTCCTGATTTTAAAAATCCGAGCCCTAGACCGAACCCCAACCCTAAGACGAGAAAGGCAAATCAGCCAGGAATTAGGCATGTCCCCAAGGAAAAAGCTGTGGAGGCAGGCATGTTGTGGTACTTTTGCGCTCTTCTTGGGTAGTCCTTCGCAGCTGCTGTGTTCTTGGAACTCAGGGATTTCTGGTTAATAGAACCCTTACCCGAAGCGTAACTCAAACCTTCACCCTAGGAAGGAAAATCAGCCTATGGTTCGGGATGGTCTCATGGAAATATCAGTGGTGGCAGCCAAGTTGTGTCACTTTTGCGCTCCCCTTGGGATGCCTTTCGCAGCTGCAGTGTGCCTGGAGCCCAGGGCTTCCTGGTTTTAAAAGTCCTAGGCCTAAGCCTAACAGTAACCCTAGGAAGGTAAATCAGTCGGGTATTAGGGTTCTTCCTAAGGGAAAAGCCGTGAAAGCAGCCATGTTGTGGCACTTTTGCACTCCCTTTTGGATGCCTTTGGCAGATGCAGTAAGCCTGGAACTCAGGGCTTCCTAGTTAAAAATCTCCTAGCCCTAGGCCGAACCCCAACCCTAAGACGAGAAAGGCAAATCAGCCAGGAATTAGGCATGTCCCCAAGGAAAAAGCTGTGGAGGCAGGCACGTTGTGGTACTTTTGCGCTCTTCTTGGGTAGTCCTTCGCAGCTGCTGTGTTCTTGGAACTCAGGGCTTTCTGGTTAATAGAACCCTTACCCTAGGCGTAACTCAAACCTTAACCCTAAGAAGGAAAATCAGCCTATGGTTCGGGATGGTCTCATGGAAATATCAGTGGTGGCAGCCAAGTTGTGTCACTTCTGCTGCCCTCTTGGGATGCCTTTAACAGCTGCATGTGCCTGGAACTAAGGGCTTCCTAGTTTTAAAAATCCTAGGCCTAAGCCTAACAGTAACCCTAGGAAGGTAAATCAGCCGCGTATTAGGGTTCTTCCTAAGGGAAAAGCCGTGAACGCAGCCATGTTGTGGACCTTTTGCACTCCCTTTGGGATGCTTTTAGCAGATGAAGTAAGCCTGGAACTCAGGGCTTCCTAGTTAAAAAAATCCTAGACCTAGGCCGAACCCCAACCCTAAGACGAGAAAGGCAAATCAGCCAGGAATTAGGCATGTCCCCAAGGAAAAAGCTGTGGAGGCAGGCACGTTGTGGTACTTTTGCGCTCTTCTTGGGTAGTCCTTCGCAGCTGCTGTGTTCTTGGAACTCAGGTCTTTCTGGTTAATAGAACTCTTACCCTAGGTGAAACTCAAACATTAACCCTAGGAAGGAAAATCAGCCTATGGTTCGGGATGGTCTCATGAGAATAGAAGCAGAGGCAGCCAAGTTGTGTCACTTCTGCGGCCCTCTTGGGATGCCTTTAACAGCTGCAGTGTGCCTGGAGCCCAGGGCTTCCTGGTTTTAAAAGTCCTAGGCCTAAGCCTAACAGTAACCCTAGGAAGGTAAATCAGCCGCGTATTAGGGTTCTTCCTAAGGGAAAAGCCCTGAAAGCAGCCATGTTGTGGCACTTCTGCACTCCCTTTGGGATGCCTTTGGCAGATGCAGTAAGCCTGGAACTCAGGGCTTCCTGGTTAAAAAACTCCAAGCCCTAGGCTGAACCCTAACCCTAACCCTAGGCAGATAAATCAGCCTAGGTATAGGGATGGTGCCAAGGAAAAAGCTGTGAAAGCTGCCATGTTGTTGCACTTTTGTACTCCCCTTGGGATGCCTTGAACAGCTGCAGTGTGCCTGGATCTAAGGGCTTCCTAGTTTTAAAAATCCTAGCCCTAGGCCTAAGCCTTACAGTAACCCTGGAAAATGAAATCAGCCTGGTGTTAAGCTTCTTGCCAAGGAAAAAGCCGTGAAAGCAACCATGTTGTGGCACTTTTGCACTCCCTTTTGGATGCCTTTCACAGCTCCAGTGTGCCTGGAACTCAGGGCTTCCTGATTTTAAAAATCCTGGCCCTAGGCCGAACCCCAACCCTAAGACGAGAAAGGCAAATCAGCCAGGAATTAGGCATGTCCCCAAGGAAAAAGCTGTGGAGGCAGGCATGTTGTGGTACTTTTGCGCTCTTCTTGGGTAGTCCTTCGCAGCTGCTGTGTTCTTGGAACTCAGGGCTTTCTGGTTAATAGAACCCTTACCCGAGGCGCAACTCAAACCTTCACCCTAGGAAGGAAAATCAGCCTATGGTTCGGGATGGTCTCATGAGAATAGCAGCAGAGGCAGCCAAGTTGTGTCACTTCTGCGGCCCTCTTGGGATGCCTTGAACAGCTGCATGTGCCTGGAGCCCAGGGCTTCCTGGTTTTAAAAGTCCTAGGCCTAAGCCTAACAGTAACCCTAGGAAGGTAAATCAGCCGGGTATTAGGGTTCTTCCTAAGGGAAAAGCCGTGAAAGCAGCCATGTTGTGGCACTTTTGCACTCCCTTTGGGATGCTTTTTGCAGATGAAGTAAGCCTGGAACTCAGGGCTTCCTAGTTAAAAATATCCTAGCCCTAGGCCGAACCCCAACCCTAAGACGAGAAAGGCAAATCAGCCAGGAATTAGGCATGTCCCCAAGGAAAAAGCTGTGGAGGCAGGCATGTTGTGGTACTTTTGCGCTCTTCTTGGGTAGTCCTTCGCAGCTGCTGTGTTCTTGGAACTCAGGGCTTTCTGGTTAATAGAACCCTTACCCTAGGCGTAACTCAAACCTTAACCCTAGGAAGGAAAATCAGCCTATGGTTCGGGATGGTCTCATGGAAATATCAGTGGTGGCAGCCAAGTTGTGTCACTTTTGCGCTCCCCTTGGGATGCCTTTCGCAGCTGCAGAGTGCCTGGAGCCCAGGGCTTCCTGGTTTTAAAAGTCCTAGGCCTAAGACTAACAGTAACCCTAGGAAGGTAAATCAGCCGCGTATTAGGGTTCTTCCTAAGGGAAAAGCCGTGATAGCAGCCATGTTGTGGCACTTTTGCACTCCCTTTGGGATGCCTTTGGCAGATGCAGTAAGCCTGGAACTCAGGGCTTCCTAGTTAAAAAAATCCTAGCCCTAGGCCGAACCCCAACCCTAAGACGAGAAAGGCAAATCAGCCAGGAATTAGGCATGTCCCCAAGGAAAAAGCTGTGGAGGCAGGCACGTTGTAGTACTTTTGCGCTCTTCTTGGGTAGTCCTTCGCAGCTGCTGTGTTCTTGGAACTCAGGGCTTTCTGCTTAATAGAACTCTTACCCTAGGCGAAACTCAAACCTTAACCCTAAGAAGGAAAATCAGCCTATGGTTCGGGATGGTCTCATGAGAATAGCAGCAGAGGCAGCCAAGTTGTGTCACTTCTGCGGCCCTCTTGGGATGCCTTGAACAGCTGCATGTGCCTGGAGCCCAGGGCTTCCTGGTTTTAAAAGTCCTAGGCCTAAGCCTAACAGTAACCCTAGGAAGGTAAATCAGCCGCGTATTAGGGTTCTTCCTAAGGGAAAAGCCGTGAAAGCAGCCATGTTGTGGCACTTTTGCACTCCCTTTGGGATGCTTTTGGCAGATGAAGTAAGCCTGGAACTCAGGGCTTCCTAGTTAAAAAAATCCTAGCCCTAGGCCGAACCCCAACCCTAAGACGAGAAAGGCAAATCAGCCAGGAATTAGGCATGTCCCCAAGGAAAAAGCTGTGGAGGCAGGCATGTTGTGGTACTTTTGCGCTCTTCTTGGGTAGTCCTTCGCAGCTGCTGTGTTCTTGGAACTCAGGGCTTTCTGGTTAATAGAACCCTTACCCTAGGCGTAACTCAAACCTTAACCCTAAGAAGGAAAATCAGCCTATGGTTCGGGATGGTCTCATGGAAATATCAGTGGTGGCAGCCAAGTTGTGTCACTTTTGCGCTCCCCTTGGGATGCCTTTCGCAGCTGCAGAGTGCCTGGAGCCCAGGGCTTCCTGGTTTTAAAAGTCCTAGGCCTAAGCCTAACAGTAACCCTAGGAAGGTAAATCAGCCGGGTATTAGGGTTCTTCCTAAGGGAAAAGCCGTGAAAGCAGCCATGTTGTGGAACTTCTGCACTCCCTTTGGGATGCTTTTGGCAGATGCAGTAAGCCTGGAACTCAGGGCTTCCTAGTTAAAAAAATCCTAGCCCTAGGCCGAACCCCAACCCTAAGACGAGAAAGGCAAATCAGCCAGGAATTAGGCATGTCCCCAAGGAAAAAGCTGTGGAGGCAGGCATGTTGTGGTACTTTTGCGCTCTTCTTGGGTAGCCCTTCGCAGCTGCTGTGTTCTTGGAACTCAGGTCTTTCTGGTTAATAGAACTCTTACCCTAGGCGAAACTCATACATTAACCCTAGGAAGGAAAATAAGCCTATGGTGCGGGATGGTCTCATGAGAATAGAAGCAGAGGCAGCCAAGTTGTGTCACTTCTGCGGCCCTCTTGGGATGCCTTTCGCAGCTGCAGAGTGCCTGGAGCCCAGGGCTTCCTGGTTTTAAAAGTCCTAGGCCTAAGCCTAACAGTAACCCTAGGAAGGTAAATCAGCCGGGTATTAGGGTTCTTCCTTAGGGAAAAGCCGTGAAAGCAGCCATGTTGTGGCACTTCTGCACTCCCTTTGGGATGCCTTTGGCAGATGCAGTAAGCCTGGAACTCAGGGCTTCCTGGTTAAAAAACTCCAAGCCCTAGGCTGAACCCTTACCCTAACCCTAGGCAGATAAAACAGCCTAGGTATAGGGATGGTGCCAAGGAAACAGCTGTGAAAGCTGCCATGTTGTTGCACTTTTGTACTCCCCTTGGGATGCCTTGAACAGCTGCAGTGTGCCTGGATCTAAGGGCTTCCTAGTTTTAAAAATCCTAGCCCTAGGCCTAAGCCTTACAGTAACCCTGGGAAGGGAAATCAGCCTGGTGTTAAGCTTCTTGCCAAGGAAAAAGCCGTGAAAGCAACCATGTTGTGGCACTTCTGCACTCACTTTTGGATGCCTTTCACAGCTCCAGTGTTCCTGGAACTCAGGGCTTCCTGATTTTAAAAATCCTGGCCCTAGACCGAACCCCAACCCTAAGACGAGAAAGGCAAATCAGCCAGGAATTAGGCATGTCCCCAAGGAAAAAGCTGTGGAGGCAGGCATGTTGTGGTACTTTTGCGCTCTTCTTGGGTAGTCCTTCGCAGCTGCTGTGTTCTTGGAACTCAGGGCTTTCTGGTTAATAGAACCCTTACCCTAGGCGTAACTCAAACCTTCACCCTAGGAAGGAAAATCAGCCTATGGTTCGGGATGGTCTCATGGAAATATCAGTGGTGGCAGCCAAGTTGTGTCACTTTTGCGCTCCCCTTGGGATGCCTTTCGCAGCTGCAGTGTGCCTGGAGCCCAGGGCTTCCTGGTTTTAAAAGTCCTAGGCCTAAGCCTAACAGTAACCCTAGGAAAGTAAATCAGCCGCGTATTAGGGTTCTTCCTAAGGGAAAAGCCGTGAAAGCAGCCATGTTGTGGCACTTTTGCACTCCCTTTGGGATGCCTTTGGCAGATGCAGTAAGCCTGGAACTCAGGGCTTCCTAGTTAAAAAAATCCTAGCCCTAGGCCGAACCACAACCCTAAGACGAGAAAGGCAAATCAGCCAGGAATTAGGCATGTCCCCAAGGAAAAAGCTGTGGAGGCAGGCATGTTGTGGTACTTTTGCGCTCTTCTTGGGTAGTCCTTCGCAGCTGCTGTGTTCTTGGAACTCAGGGCTTTCTGGTTAATAGAACTCTTACCCTAGGCGTAACTCAAACCTTAACCCTAGGAAGGAAAATCAGCCTATGGTTCGGGATGGTCTCATGAGAATAGCATCAGAGGCAGCCAAGTTGTGTCACTTCTGCGGCCCTCTTGGGATGCCTTGAACAGCTGCATGTGCCTGGAGCCCAGGGCTTCCTGGTTTTAAAAGTCCTAGGCCTAAGCCTAACAGTAACCCTAGGAAGGTAAATCAGCCGCGTATTAGGGTTCTTCCTAAGGGAAAAGCCGTGAAAGCAGCCATGTTGTGGCACTTTTGCACTCCCTTTGGGATGCTTTTGGCAGATGAAGTAAGCCTGGAACTCAGGGCTTCCTAGTTAAAAAAATCCTAGCCCTAGGCCGAACCCCAACCCTAAGACGAGAAAGGCAAATCAGCCAGGAATTAGGCATGTCCCCAAGGAAAAAGCTGTGGAGGCAGGCATGTTGTGGTACTTTTGCGCTCTTCTTGGCTAGTCCTTCGCAGCTGCTGTGTTCTTGGAACTCAGGGCTTTCTGGTTAATAGAACCCTTACCCTAGGCGTAACTCAAACCTTAACCCTAAGAAGGAAAATCAGCCTATGGTTCGGGATGGTCTCATGGAAATATCAGTGGTGGCAGCCAAGTTGTGTCACTTTTGCGCTCCCCTTGGGATGCCTTTCGCAGCTGCAGTGTGCCTGGAGCCCAGGGCTTCCTGGTTTTAAAAGTCCTAGGCCTAAGCCTAACAGTAACCCTAGGAAGGTAAATCAGCCGCTTATTAGGGTTCTTCCTAAGGGAAAAGCCGTGAAAGCAGCCATGTTGTGGTACTTTTGCACTCCCTTTGGGATGCTTTTTGCAGATGAAGTAAGCCTGGAACTCAGGGCTTCCTAGTTAAAAAAATCCTAGCCCTAGGCCGAACCCCAACCCTAAGACGAGAAAGGCAAATCAGCCAGGAATTAGGCATGTCCCCAAGGAAAAAGCTGTGGAGGCAGGCACGTTGTGGTACTTTTGCGCTCTTCTTGGGTAGTCCTTCGCAGCTGCTGTGTTCTTGGAACTCAGGTCTTTCTGGTTAATAGACCTCTTACCCTAGGTGAAACTCAAACATTAACCCTAGGAAGGAAAATCAGCCTATGATTCGGGATGGTCTCATGAGAATAGAAGCAGAGGCAGCCAAGTTGTGTCACTTCTGCGGCCCTCTTGGGATGCCTTGAACAGCTGCATGTTCCTGGAGCCCAGGGCTTCCTGGTTTTAAAAGTCCTAGGCCTAAGCCTAACAGTAACCCTAGGAAGGTAAATCAGCCGGGTATTAGGGTTCTTCCTAAGGGAAAAGCCGTGAAATCAGCCATGTTGTGGCACTTCTGCACTCCCTTTGGGATGCCTTTGGCAGATGCAGTAAGCCTGGAACTCAGGGCTTCCTGGTTAAAAAACTCCAAGCCCTAGGCTGAACCCTAACCCTAACCCTAGGCAGATAAATCAGCCTAGGTATAGGGATGGTGCCAAGGAAAAAGCTGTGAAAGCTGCCATGTTGTTGCACTTTTGTACTCCCCTTGGGATGCCTTGAACAGCTGCAGTGTGCCTGGATCTAAGGGCTTCCTAGTTTTAAAAATCCTAGCCCTAGGCCTAAGTCTTATAGTAACCCTGGGAAATGAAATCAGCCTGGTGTTAAGCTTCTTGCCAAGGAAAAAGCCGTGAAAGCAACCATGTTGTGGCACTTTTGCACTCCCTTTGGGATGCCTTTCACAGCTCCAGTGTGCCTGGAACTCAGGGCTTCCTAGTTAAAAAATATCCTAGCCCTAGGCCGAACCCCAACCCTAAGACGAGAAAGGCAAATCAGCCAGGAATTAGGCATGTTCCCAAGGAAAAAGCTGTGGAGGCAGGCATGTTGTGGTACTTTTGCGCTCTTCTGGGGTAGTCCTTCGCAGCTGCTGTGTTCTTGGAACTCAGGTCTTTCTGGTTAATAGAACCCTTACCCGAGGCGTAACTCAAACCTTAACCCTAGGAAAGAAAATCAGCCTATGGTTCGGGATGGTCTCATGAGAATAGCAGCAGAGGCAGCCAAGTTGTGTCACTTCTGCGGCCCTCTTGGGATGCCTTTAACAGCTGCATGTGCCTGGAGCCCAGGGCTTCCTGGTTTTAAAAGTCCTAGGCCTAAGCCTAACAGTAACCCTAGGAAGGTAAATCAGCCGCATATTAGGGTTCTTCCTAAGGGAAAAGCCGTGAAAGCAGCCATGTTGTGGCACTTCTGCACTCCCTTTGGGATGCCTTTGGCAGATGCAGTAAGCCTGGAACTCAGGGCTTCCTAGTTAAAAAAATCTTAGCCCTAGGCCAAACCCCAACCCTAAGACGAGAAAGGCAAATCAGCCAGGAATTAGGCATGTCCCCAAGGAAAAAGCTGTGGAGGCAGGCCTGTTGTGGTACTTTTGCGCTCTTCTTGGGTAGTCCTTCACAGCTGCTGTGTTCTTGGAACTCAGGGCTTTCTGCTTAATAGAACCCTTACCCTAGGCGTAACTCAAACCTTAACCCTAGGAAGGAAAATCAGCCTATGGTTCGGGATGGTCTCATGGAAATATCAGTGGTGGCAGCCAAGTTGTGTCACTTTTGCGCTCCCCTTGGGATACCTTTCGCAGCTGCAGAGTGCCTGGAGCCCAGGGCTTCCTGGTTTTAAAAGCCCTAGGCCTAAGCCTAACAGTAACCCTAGGAAGGTAAAGCAGCCGCGTATTAGGGTTCTTCCTAAGGGAAAAGCCGTGATAGCAGCCATGTTGCGGCACTTTTGCACTCCCTTTGGGATGCCTTTGGCAGATGCAGTAAGCCTGGAACTCAGGGCTTCCTAGTTAAAAAAATCCTAGCCCTAGGCCGAACCCCAACCCTAAGACGAGAAAGGCAAATCAGCCAGGAATTAGGCATGTCCCCAAGGAAAAAGCTGTGGAGGCAGGCACGTTGTAGTACTTTTGCGCTCTTCTTGGGTAGTCCTTCGCAGCTGCTGTGTTCTTGGAACTCAGGGCTTTCTGCTTAATAGAACTCTTACCCTAGGCGAAACTCAAAACTTAAGCCTAGGAAGGAAAATCAGCCTATGGTTCGGGATGGTCTCATGAGAATAGCAGCAGAGGCAGCCAAGTTGTGTCACTTCTGCGGCCCTCTTGGGATGACTTTAACAGCTGCATGTGCCTGGAGCCCAGGGCTTCCTGGTTTTAAAAGTCCTAGGCCTAAGCCTAACAGTAACCCTAGGAAGGTAAATCAGCCGCGTATTAGGGTGCTTCCTAAGGGAAAAGCCGTGAAAGCAGCCATGTTGTGGCACTTTTGCACTCCCTTTGGGATGCTTTTGGCAGATGCAGTAAGCCTGGAACTCAGGGCTTCCTAGTTAAAAACATCCTAGCCCTAGGCCGAACCCCAACCCTAAGACGAGAAAGGCAAATCAGCCAGGAATTAGGCATGTCCCCAAGGAAAAAGCTGTGGAGGCAGGCATGTTGTGGTACTTTTGCGCTCTTCTTGGCTAGTCCTTCGCAGCTGCTGTGTTCTTGGAACTCAGGGCTTTCTGGTTAATAGAACCCTTACCCTAGGCGTAACTCAAACCTTAACCCTAAGAAGGAAAATCAGCCTATGGTTCGGGATGGTCTCATGGAAATATCAGTGGTGGCAGCCAAGTTGTGTCACTTTTGCGCTCCCCTTGGGATGCCTTTCGCAGCTGCAGAGTGCCTGGAGCCCAGGGCTTCCTGGTTTTAAAAGTCCTAGGCCTAAGCCTAACAGTAACCCTAGGAAGGTAAATCAGCCGCGTATTAGGGTTCTTCCTAAGGGAAAAGCCGTGAAAGCAGCCATGTTGTGGAACTTCTGCACTCCCTTTGGGATGCTTTTGGCAGATGCAGTAAGCCTGGAACTCAGGGCTTCCTAGTTAAAAAAATCCTAGCCCTAGGCCGAACCCCAACCCTAAGACGAGAAAGGCAAATCAGCCAGGAATTAGGCATGTCCCCAAGGAAAAAGCTGTGGAGGCAGGCATGTTGTGGTACTTTTGCGCTCTTCTTGGGTAGCCCTTCGCAGCTGCTGTGTTCTTGGAACTCAGGTCTTTCTGGTTAATAGAACTCTTACCCTAGGTGAAACTCAAACATTAACCCTAGGAAGGAAAATCAGCCTATGGTGCGGGATGGTCTCATGAGAATAGAAGCAGAGGCAGCCAAGTTGTGTCACTTCTGCGGCCCTCTTGGGATGCCTTTAACAGCTGCAGTGTGCCTGGAGCCCAGGGCTTCCTGGTTTTAAAAGTCCTAGGCCTAAGCCTAACAGTAACCCTAGGAAGGTAAATCAGCCGCGTATTAGGGTTCTTCCTAAGGGAAAAGCCGTGAAAGCAGCCATGTTGTGGCACTTCTGCACTCCCTTTGGGATGCCTTTGGCAGATGCAGTAAGCCTGGAACTCAGGGCTTCCTGGTTAAAAAACTCCAAGCCCTAGGCTGAACCCTTACCCTAACCCTAGGCAGATAAAACAGCCTAGGTATAGGGATGGTGCCAAGGAAACAGCTGTGAAAGCTGCCATGTTGTTGCACTTTTGTACTCCCCTTGGGATGCCTTGAACAGCTGCAGTGTGCCTGGATCTAAGGGCTTCCTAGTTTTAAAAATCCTAGCCCTAGGCCTAAGCCTTACAGTAACCCTGGGAAGGGAAATCAGCCTGGTGTTAAGCTTCTTGCCAAGGAAAAAGCCGTGAAAGCAACCATGTTGTGGCACTTCTGCACTCCCTTTTGGATGCCTTTCACAGCTCCAGTGTTCCTGTAACTCAGGGCTTCCTGATTTTAAAAATCCTAGCCCTAGACCGAACCCCAACCCTAAGACGAGAAAGGCAAATCAGCCAGGAATTAGGCATGTCCCCAAGGAAAAAGCTGTGGAGGCAGGCATGTTGTGGTACTTTTGCGCTCTTCTTGGCTAGTCCTTCGCAGCTGCTGTGTTCTTGGAACTCAGGGCTTTCTGGTTAATAGAACCCTTACCCTAGGCGTAACTCAAACCTTCACCCTAGGAAGGAAAATCAGCCTATGTTTCGGGATGGTCTCATGGAAATATCAGTGGTGGCAGCCAAGTTGTGTCACTTTTGCGCTCCCCTTGGGATGCCTTTCGCAGCTGCAGAGTGCCTGGAGCCCAGGGCTTCCTGGTTTTAAAAGTCCTAGGCCTAAGCCTAACAGTAACCCTAGGAAGGTAAATCAGCCGCGTATTAGGGTTCTTCCTAAGGGAAAAGCCGTGAAAGCAGCCATGTTGTGGCACTTTTGCACTCCCTTTGGGATGCCTTTGGCAGATGCAGTAAGCCTGGAACTCAGGGCTTCCTAGTTAAAAATATCCTAGCCCTAGGCCGAACCCCAACCCTAAGACGAGAAAGGCAAATCAGCCAGGAATTAGGCATGTCCCCAAGGAAAAAGCTGTGGAGGCAGGCACGTTGTGGTACTTTTGCGCTCTTCTTGGGTAGTCCTTCGCAGCTGCTGTGTTCTTGGAACTCAGGGCTTTCTGGATAATAGAACTCTTACCCTAGGCGTAACTCAAAACTTAAGCCTAGGAAGGAAAATCAGCCTATGGTTCAGGATGGTCTCATGAGAATAGCAGCAGAGGCAGCCAAGTTGTGTCACTTCTGCTGCCCTCTTGGGATGCCTTTAACAGCTGCATGTGCCTGGAACTAAGGGCTTCCTAGTTTTAAAAATCCTAGGCCTAAGCCTAACAGTAACCCTAGGAAGGTAAATCAGCCGCTTATTAGGGTTCTTCCTAAGGGAAAAGCCGTGAAAGCAGCCATGTTGTGGCACGTTTGCACTCCCTTTGGGATGCTTTTGGCAGATGAAGTAAGCCTGGAACTCAGGGCTTCCTAGTTAAAAAAATCCTAGCCCTAGGCCGAACCCCAACCCTAAGACGAGAAAGGCAAATCAGCCAGGAATTAGGCATGTCCCCAAGGAAAAAGCTGTGGAGGCAGGCACGTTGTGGTACTTTTGCGCTCTTCTTGGGTAGTCCTTCGCAGCTGCTGTATTCTTGGAACTCAGGTCTTTCTGGTTAATAGACCTCTTACCCTAGGTGAAACTCAAACATTAACCCTAGGAAGGAAAATCAGCCTATGGTGCGGGATGGTCTCATGAGAATAGAAGCAGAGGCAGCCAAGTTGTGTCACTTCTGCGGCCCTCTTGGGATGCCTTTAACAGCTGCATGTTCCTGGAGCCCAGGGCTTCCTGGTTTTAAAAGTCCTAGGCCTAAGCCTAACAGTAACCCTAGGAAGGTAAATCAGCCGGGTATTAGGGTTCTTCCTAAGGGAAAAGCCGTGAAAGCAGCCATGTTGTGGCACTTCTGCACTCCCTTTGGGATGCCTTTGGCAGATGCAGTAAGCCTGGAACTCAGGGCTTCCTGGTTAAAAAACTCCAAGCCCTAGGCTGAAGCCTAACCCTAACCCTAGGCAGATAAATCAGCCTAGGTATAGGGATGGTGCCAAGGAAAAAGCTGTGAAAGCAACCATGTTGTGGCACTTTTGCACTACCTTTGGGATGCCTTTCACAGCTCCAGTGTGCCTGGAACTCAGGGCTTCCTAGTTAAAAAATATCCTAGCCCTAGGCCGAACCCCAACCCTAAGACGAGAAAGGCAAATCAGCCAGGAATTAGGCATGTCCCCAAGGAAAAAGCTGTGGAGGCAGGCATGTTGTGGTACTTTTGCGCTCTTCTTGGGTAGTCCTTCACAGCTGCTGTGTTCTTGGAACTCAGGGCTTTCTGCTTAATAGAACCCTTACTCTAGGTGTAACTCAAACCTTAACCCTAGGAAGGAAAATCAGCCTATGGTTCGGGATGGTCTCATGGAAATATCAGTGGTGGCAGCCAAGTTGCGTCACTTTTGCGCTCCCCTTGGGATGTCTTTCGCAGCTGCAGAGTGCCTGGAGCCCAGGGCTTCCTGGTTTTAAAAGTCCTAGGCCTAAGCCTAACAGTAACCCTAGGAAGGTAAATCAGCCGCGTATTAGGGTTCTTCCTAAGGGAAAAGCCGTGAAAGCAGCCATGTTGTGGCACTTTTGCACTCCCTTTGGGATGCCTTTGGCAGATGAAGTAAGCCTGGAACTCAGGGCTTCCTAGTTAAAAAAATCCTAGCCCTAGGTCGAACCCCAACCCTAAGACGAGAAAGGCAAATCAGCCAGGAATTAGGCATGTCCCCAAGGAAAAAGCTGTGGAGGCAGGCATGTTGTGGTACTTTTGCGCTCTTCTTGGGAGGTCCTTCGCAGCTGCTGTGTTCTTGGAACTCAGGGCTTTCTGGATAATAGAACTCTTACCCTAGGCGTAACTCAAAACTTAACCCTAGGAAGGAAAATCAGCCTATGGTTCAGGATGGTCTCATGAGAATAGCAGCAGAGGCAGCCAAGTTGTGTCACTTCTGCTGCCCTCTTGGGATGCCTTTAACAGCTGCATGTGCCTGGAGCCCAGGGCTTCCTGGTTTTAAAAGTCCTAGGCCTAAGCCTAACAGTAACCCTAGGAAGGTAAATCAGCCGCGTATTAGGGTTCTTCCTAAGGGAAAAGCCGTGAAAGCAGCCATGTTGTGGCACTTCTGCACTCCCTTTGGGATGCCTTTGCAGATGCAGTAAGCCTGGAACTCAGGGCTTCCTAGTTAAAATATCTTAGCCCTAGGCCGAACCCCAACCCTAAGACGAGAAAGGCAAATCAGCCAGGAATTAGGCATGTCCCCAAGGAAAAAGCTGTGGAGGCAGGTATGTTGTGGTACTTTTGCGCTCTTCTTGGGTAGTCCTTCGCAGCTGCTGTGTTCTTGGAACTCAGGGCTTTCTGCTTAATAGAACCCTTACCCTAGGCGTAACTCAAACCTTAACCCTAGGAAGGAAAATCAGCCTATGGTTCGGGATGGTCTCATGGAAATATCAGTGGTGGCAGCCAAGTTGCGTCACTTTTGCGCTCCCCTTGGGATGTCTTTCGCAGCTGCAGAGTGCCTGGAGCCCAGGGCTTCCTGGTTTTAAAAGTCCTAGGCCTAAGCCTAACAGTAACCCTAGGAAGGTAAAGCAGCCGCGTATTAGGGTTCTTCCTAAGGGAAAAGCCGTGATAGCAGCCATGTTGTGGCACTTCTGCACTCCCTTTGGGATGCCTTTGGCAGATGCAGTAAGCCTGGAACTCAGGGCTTCCTAGTTAAAAACATCCTTGCCCTAGGCCGAACCCCAACACTAAGACGAGAAAGGCAAATCAGCCAGGAATTAGGCATGTCCCCAAGGAAAAAGCTGTGGAGGCAGGCACGTTGTGGTACTTTTGCGCTCTTCTTGGGTAGTCCTTCGCAGCTGCTGTGTTCTTGGAACTCAGGGCTTTCTGGTTAATAGAACTCTTACCCTAGGCGTAACTCAAAACTTAACCCTAGGAAGGAAAATCAGCCTATGGTTCAGGATGGTCTCATGAGAATAGCAGCAGAGGCAGCCAAGTTGTGTCACTTCTGCGGCCCTCTTGGGATCCCTTTAACAGCTGCATGTGCCTGGAACTAAGGGCTTCCTGGTTTTAAAAGTCCTAGGCCTAAGCCTAACAGTAACCCTAGGAAGGTAAATCAGCCGCGTATTAGGGTTCTTCCTAAGGGAAAAGCCGTGAAAGCAGCCATGTTGTGGCACTTTTGCACTCCCTTTTGGATGCCTTTCACAGCTCCAGTGTGCCTGGAACTCAGGGCTTCCTGATTTTAAAAATCCTAGCCCTAGGCCGAACCACAACCCTAAGACGAGAAAGGCAAATCAGCCAGGAATTAGGCATGTCCCCAAGGAAAAAGCTGTGGAGGCAGGCATGTTGTGGTACTTTTGCGCTCTTCTTGGCTAGTCCTTCGCAGCTGCTGTGTTCTTGGAACTCAGGGCTTTCTGGTTAATAGAACCCTTACCCTAGGCGTAACTCAAACCTTAACCCTAGGAAGGAAAATCAGCCTATGGTGCGGGATGGTCTCATGAGAATAGAAGCAGAGGCAGCCAAGTTGTGTCACTTCTGCGGCCCTCTTGGGATGCCTTTAACAGCTGCAGTGTGCCTGGAGCCCAGGGCTTCCTGGTTTTAAAAGTCCTAGGCCTAAGCCTAACAGTAACCCTAGGAAGGTAAATCAGCCGGGTATTAAGGTTCTTCCTAAGGGAAAAGCCGTGAAAGCAGCCATGTTGTGGCACTTCTGCACTCCCTTTGGGATGCCTTTGGCAGATGCAGTAAGCCTGGAACTCAGGGCTTCCTGGTTAAAAAACTCCAAGCCCTAGGCTGAAGCCTAACCCTAACCCTAGGCAGATAAATCAGCCTAGGTATAGGGATGGTGCCAAGGAAAAAGCTGTGAAAGCTGCCATGTTGTTGCACTTTTGTACTCCCCTTGGGATGCCTTGAACAGCTGCAGTGTGCCTGGATCTAAGGGCTTCCTAGTTTTAAAAATCCTAGCCCTAGGCCTAAGCCTTACAGTAACCCTGGAAAATGAAATCAGCCTGGTGTTAAGCTTCTTGCCAAGGAAAAAGCCGTGAAAGCAACCATGTTGTGGCACTTTTGCACTCCCTTTGGGATGCCTTTGGCAGATGCAGTAAGCCTGGAACTCAGTGCTTCCTAGTTAAAAAAATCCTAGCCCTAGGCCGAACCCCAACCCTAAGACGAGAAAGGCAAATCAGCCAGGAATTAGGCATGTCCCCAAGGAAAAAGCTGTGGAGGCAGGCATGTTGTGGTACTTTTGCGCTCTTCTTGGGTAGTCCTTCGCAGCTGCTGTGTTCTTGGAACTCAGGGCTTTCTGGTTAATAGAACCCTTACCCGAGGCGTAACTCAAACCTTAACCCTAGGAAGGAAAATCAGTCTATGGTTCGGGATGGTCTCATGTGAATAGCAGCAGAGGCAGCCAAGTTGTGTCACTTCTGCGGCCCTCTTGGGATGCCTTTAACAGCTGCATGTGCCTGGAGCCCAGGGCTTCCTGGTTTTAAAAGTCCTAGGCCTAAGCCTAACAGTAACCCTAGGAAGGTAAATCAGCCGCGTATTAGGGTTCTTCCTAAGGGAAAAGCCGTGAAAGCAGCCATGTTGTGGCACTTTTGCACTCCCTTTGGGATGCTTTTGGCAGATGAAGTAAGCCTGGAACTCAGGGCTTCCTAGTTAAAAAAATCCTAGCCCTAGGCCGAACCCCAAGCCTAAGACGAGAAAGGCAAATCAGCCAGGAATTAGGCATGTCCCCAAGGAAAAAGCTGTGGAGGCAGGCATGTTGTGGTACTTTTGCGCTCTTCTTGGCTAGTCCTTCGCAGCTGCTGTGTTCTTGGAACTCAGGGCTTTCTGCTTAATAGGACCCTTACCCTAGGCGTAACTCAAACCTTAACCCTAGGAAGGAAAATCAGCCTATGGTTCGGGATGGTCTCATGGAAATATCAGTGGTGGCAGCCAAGTTGTGTCACTTTTGCGCTCCCCTTGGGATGCCTTTCGCAGCTGCAGAGTGCCTGGAGCCCAGGGCTTCCTGGTTTTAAAAGTCCTAGGCCTAAGCCTAACAGTAACCCTAGGAAGGTAAATCAGCCGGGTATTAGGGTTCTTCCTAAGGGAAAAGCCGTGAAAGCAGCCATGTTGTGGCACTTTTGCACTCCCTTTGGGATGCCTTTGGCAGATGCAGTAAGCCTGGAACTCAGGGCTTCCTAGTTAAAAAAATCCTAGCCCTAGGCCGAACCCCAACCCTAAGACGAGAAAGGCAAATCAGCCAGGAATTAGGCATGTCCCCAAGGAAAAAGCTGTGGAGGCAGGCACGTTGTGGTACTTTTGCGCTCTTCTTGGGTAGTCCTTCGCAGCTGCTGTGTTCTTGGAACTCAGGGCTTTCTGGTTAATAGAACTCTTACCCTAGGCGTAACTCAAAACTAAACCCTAGGAAGGAAAATCAGCCTATGGTTCGGGATGGTCTCATGAGAATAGCAGCAGAGGCAGCCAAGTTGTGTCACTTCTGCGGCCCTCTTGGGATGCCTTGAACAGCTGCATGTGCCTGGAGCCCAGGGCTTCCTGGTTTTAAAAGTCCTAGGCCTAAGCCTAACAGTAACCCTAGGAAGGTAAATCAGCCGCGTATTAGGGTTCTTCCTAAGGGAAAAGCCGTGAAAGCAGCCATGTTGTGGCACTTCTGCACTCCCTTTGGGATGCTTTTGGCAGATGAAGTAAGCCTGGAACTCAGGGCTTCCTAGTTAAAAAAATCCTAGCCCTAGGCCGAACCCCAACCCTAAGACGAGAAAGGCAAATCAGCCAGGAATTAGGCATGTCCCCAAGGAAAAAGCTGTGGAGGCAGGCATGTTGTGGTACTTTTGCGCTCTTCTTGGGTAGTCCTTCGCAGCTGCTGTGTTCTTGGAACTCAGGGCTTTCTGGTTAATAGACCTCTTACCCTAGGCGAAACTCAAACATTAACCCTAGGAAGGAAAATCAGCCTATGGTTCGGGATGGTCTCATGAGAATAGAAGCAGAGGCAGCCAAGTTGTGTCACTTCTGCGGCCCTCTTGGGATGCCTTTAACAGCTGCAGTGTGCCTGGAGCCCAGGGCTTCCTGGTTTTAAAAGTCCTAGGTCTAAGCCTAACAGTAACCCTAGGAAGGTAAATCAGCCGGGTATTAGGGTTCTTCCTAAGGGAAAAGCCGTGAAAGCAGCCATGTTGTGGCACTTTTGCACTCTTTTTGGGATGCCTTTGGCAGATGCAGTAAGCCTGGAACTCTGGGCTTCCTGGTTAAAAAACTCCAAGCCCTAGGCTGAACCCTAACCCTTACCCTAGGCAGATAAATCAGCCTAGGTATAGGGATGGTGCCAGGAAAAAAGCTGTGAAAGCTGCCAAGTTGTGTCACTTCTGCGGCCCTCTTGGGATGCCTTGAACAGCTGCAGTGTGCCTGGATCTAAGGGCTTCCTAGTTTTAAAAATCCTAGCCCTAGGCCTAAGCCTAACAGTAACCCTGGGAAGGGAAATCAGCCTGGTGTTAGGCTTCTTGCCAAGGAAAAAGCCGTTAAAGCAACCGTGTTGTGGCACTTTTGCACTCCCTTTTGGATGTCTTTCACAGCTCCAGTGTTCCTGGAACTCAGGGCTTCCTGATTCTAAAAGTCCTAGCCCTAGGCCGAACCCCAACCCTAAGACGAGAAAGGCAAATCAGCCAGGAATTAGGCATGTCCCCAAGGAAAAAGCTGTGGAGGCAGGCATGTTGTGGTACTTTTGCGCTCTGCTTGGTAGTCCTTCGCAGCTGCTGTGTTCTTGGAACTCAGGGCTTTCTCGTTAATAGAACCCTTACCCTAGGCGTAACTCAAACCTTAACCCTAGGAAGGAAAATCAGCCTATGGTTCGGGATGCTCTCATGGAAATATCAGTGGTGGCAGCCAAGTTGTGTCACTTTTGCGCTCCCCTTGGGATGCCTTTCGCACCTGCAGAGTGCCTGGAGCCCAGGGCTTCCTGGTTTTAAAAGTCCTAGGCCTAAGCCTAACAGTAACCCTAGGAAGGTAAATCAGCCGGGTATTAGGGTTCTTCCTAAGGGAAAAGCCGTGAAAGCAGCCATGTTGTGGCACTTCTGCACTCCCTTTGGGTTGCTTTTGGCAGATGAAGTAAGCCTGTAACTCAGGGCTTCCTAGTTAAAAAAATCCTAGCCCTAGGCCGAACCCCAACCCTAAGACGAGAAAGGCAAATCAGCCAGGAATTAGGCATGTCCCCAAGGAAAAAGCTGTGGAGGCAGGCATGTTGTGGTACTTTTGCGCTCTTCTTGGCTAGTCCTTCGCAGCTGCTGTGTTCCTGGAACTCAGGGCTTTCTGGTAAATAGAAGCCTTACCCTAGGCGTAACTCAAACCTTAACCCTAGGAAGGAAAATCAGCCTATGGTTCGGGATGGTCTCATGGAAATATCAGTGGTGGCAGCCAAGTTGTGTCACTTTTGCGCTCCCCTTGGGATGCCTTTCGCAGCTGCAGAGTGCCTGGAGCCCAGGGCTTCCTGGTTTTAAAAGTCCTAGGCCTAAGCCTAACAGTAACCCTAGGAAGGTAAATCAGCCGCGTATTAGGGTTCTTCCTAAGGGAAAAGCCGTGAAAGCAGCCATGTTGTGGCACTTCTGCACTCCCTTTGGGATGCTTTTGGCAGATGAAGTAAGCCTGGAACTCAGGGCTTCCTAGTTAAAAAAATCCTAGCCCTAGGCCGAACCCCAAGCCTAAGACGAGAAAGGCAAATCAGCCAGGAATTAGGCATGTCCCCAAGGAAAAAGCTGTGGAGGCAGGCATGTTGTGGTACTTTTGCGCTCTTCTTGGCTAGTCCTTCGCAGCTGCTGTGTTCTTGGAACTCAGGGCTTTCTGGTTAATAGACCTCTTACCCTAGGTGAAACTCAAACATTAACCCTAGGAAGGAAAATCAGCCTATGGTTCGGGATGGTCTCATGAGAATAGAAGCAGAGGCAGCCAAGTTGTGTCACTTCTGCGGCCCTCATGGGATGCCTTGAACAGCTGCATGTTCCTGGAGCCCAGGGCTTCCTGGTTTTAAAAGTCCTAGGCCTAAGCCTAACAGTAACCCTAGGAAGGTAAATCTGGCGGGTATTAGGGTTCTTCCTAAGGGAAAAGCCGTGAAAGCAGCCATGTTGTGGCACTTCTGCACTCCCTTTGGGATGCCTTTGGCAGATGCAGTAAGCCTGGAACTCAGGGCTTCCTGGTTAAAAAACTCCAAGCCCTAGGCTGAACCCTAACCCTAACCCTAGGCAGATAAATCAGCCTAGGTATAGGGATGGTGCCAAGGAAAAAGCTGTGAAAGCTGCCATGTTGTTGCACTTTTGTACTCCCCTTGGGATGCCTTGAACAGCTGCAGTGTGCCTGGAGCTAAGGGCTTCCTAGTTTTAAAAATCCTAGCCCTAGGCCTAAGCCTAACAGTAACCCTGGGAAGGGAAATCAGCCTGGTGTTAAGCTTCTTGCCAAGGAAAAAGCCGTGAAAGCAACCATGTTGTGGCACTTTTGCACTCCCTTTTGGATGCCTTTCACAGCTCCAGTGTGCCTGGAAGTCAGGGCTTCCTAGTTAAAAAATATCCTAGCCCTAGGCCGAACCCCAACCCTAAGACGAGAAAGGCAAATCAGCCAGGAATTAGGCATGTCCCCAAGGAAAAAGCTGTGGAGGCAGGCACGTTGTAGTACTTTTGCGCTCTTCTTGGGTAGTCCTTCGCAGCTGCTGTGTTCTTGGAACTCAGGGCTTTCTGGTTAATAGAACTCTTACCCTAGGCGAAACTCAAAACTTAAGCCTAGGAAGGAAAATCAGCCTATGGTTCGGGATGGTCTCATGAGAATAGCAGCAGAGGCAGCCAAGTTGTGTCACTTCTGCGGCCCTCTTGGGATGACTTTAACAGCTGCATGTGCCTGGAGCCCAGGGCTTCCTGGTTTTAAAAGTCCTAGGCCTAAGCCTAACAGTAACCCTAGGAAGGTAAATCAGCCGCGTATTAGGGTGCTTCCTAAGGGAAAAGCCGTGAAAGCAGCCATGTTGTGGCACTTTTGCACTCCCTTTGGGATGCTTTTGGCAGATGAAGTAAGCCTGGAACTCAGGGCTTCCTAGTTAAAAAAATCCTAGCCCTAGGCCGAACCCCAACCCTAAGACGAGAAAGGCAAATCAGCCAGGAATTAGGCATGTCCCCAAGGAAAAAGCTGTGGAGGCAGGCATGTTGTGGTACTTTTGCGCTCTTCTTGGGTAGTCCTTCGCAGCTGCTGTGTTCTTGGAACTCAGGGCTTTCTGGTTAATAGAACCCTTACCCTAGGCGTAACTCAAACCTTAACCCTAAGAAGGAAAATCAGCCTATGGTTCGGGATGGTCTCATGGAAATATCAGTGGTGGCAGCCAAGTTGTGTCACTTTTGCGCTCCCCTTGGGATGCCTTTCGCAGCTGCAGAGTGCCTGGAGCCCAGGGCTTCCTGGTTTTAAAAGTCCTAGGCCTAAGCCTAACAGTAACCCTAGGAAGGTAAATCAGCCGCGTATTAGGGTTCTTCCTAAGGGAAAAGCCGTGAAAGCAGCCATGTTGTGGAACTTCTGCACTCCCTTTGGGATGCTTTTGGCAGATGCAGTAAGCCTGGAACTCAGGGCTTCCTAGTTAAAAAAATCCTAGCCCTAGGCCGAACCCCAACCCTAAGACGAGAAAGGCAAATCAGCCAGGAATTAGGCATGTCCCCAAGGAAAAAGCTGTGGAGGCAGGCATGTTGTGGTACTTTTGCGCTCTTCTTGGGTAGCCCTTCGCAGCTGCTGTGTTCTTGGAACTCAGGTCTTTCTGGTTAATAGAACTCTTACCCTAGGTGAAACTCAAACATTAACCCTAGGAAGGAAAATCAGCCTATGGTGCGGGATGGTCTCATGAGAATAGAAGCAGAGGCAGCCAAGTTGTGTCACTTCTGCGGCCCTCTTGGGATGCCTTTAACAGCTGCAGTGTGCCTGGAGCCCAGGGCTTCCTGGTTTTAAAAGTCCTAGGCCTAAGCCTAACAGTAACCCTAGGAAGGTAAATCAGCCGCGTATTAGGGTTCTTCCTAAGGGAAAAGCCGTGAAAGCAGCCATGTTGTGGCACTTCTGCACTCCCTTTGGGATGCCTTTGGCAGATGCAGTAAGCCTGGAACTCAGGGCTTCCTGGTTAAAAAACTCCAAGCCCTAGGCTGAACCCTTACCCTAACCCTAGGCAGATAAAACAGCCTAGGTATAGGGATGGTGCCAAGGAAACAGCTGTGAAAGCTGCCATGTTGTTGCACTTTTGTACTCCCCTTGGGATGCCTTGAACAGCTGCAGTGTGCCTGGATCTAAGGGCTTCCTAGTTTTAAAAATCCTAGCCCTAGGCCTAAGCCTTACAGTAACCCTGGGAAGGGAAATCAGCCTGGTGTTAAGCTTCTTGCCAAGGAAAAAGCCGTGAAAGCAACCATGTTGTGGCACTTCTGCACTCCCTTTTGGATGCCTTTCACAGCTCCAGTGTTCCTGTAACTCAGGGCTTCCTGATTTTAAAAATCCTAGCCCTAGGCCGAACCCCAACCCTAAGACGAGAAAGGCAAATCAGCCAGGAATTAGGCATGTCCCCAAGGAAAAAGCTGTGGAGGCAGGCATGTTGTGGTACTTTTGCGCTCTTCTTGGGTAGTCCTTCGCAGCTGCTGTGTTCTTGGAACTCAGGGCTTTCTGGTTAATAGAACCCTTACCCGAGGCGTAACTCAAACCTTCACCCTAGGAAGGAAAATCAGCCTATGTTTCGGGATGGTCTCATGGAAATATCAGTGGTGGCAGCCAAGTTGTGTCACTTTTGCGCTCCCCTTGGGATGCCTTTCGCAGCTGCAGAGTGCCTGGAGCCCAGGGCTTCCTGGTTTTAAAAGTCCTAGGCCTAAGCCTAACAGTAACCCTAGGAAGGTAAATCAGCCGCGTATTAGGGTTCTTCCTAAGGGAAAAGCCGTGAAAGCAGCCATGTTGTGGCACTTTTGCACTCCCTTTGGGATGCCTTTGGCAGATGCAGTAAGCCTGGAACTCAGGGCTTCCTAGTTAAAAATATCCTAGCCCTAGGCCGAACCCCAACCCTAAGACGAGAAAGGCAAATCAGCCAGGAATTAGGCATGTCCCCAAGGAAAAAGCTGTGGAGGCAGGCACGTTGTGGTACTTTTGCGCTCTTCTTGGGTAGTCCTTCGCAGCTGCTGTGTTCTTGGAACTCAGGGCTTTCTGGATAATAGAACTCTTACCCTAGGCGTAACTCAAAACTTAACCCTAGGAAGGAAAATCAGCCTATGGTTCAGGATGGTCTCATGAGAATAGCAGCAGAGGCAGCCAAGTTGTGTCACTTCTGCTGCCCTCTTGGGATGCCTTTAACAGCTGCATGTGCCTGGAACTAAGGGCTTCCTAGTTTTAAAAATCCTAGGCCTAAGCCTAACAGTAACCCTAGGAAGGTAAATCAGCCGCTTATTAGGGTTCTTCCTAAGGGAAAAGCCGTGAAAGCAGCCATGTTGTGGCACGTTTGCACTCCCTTTGGGATGCTTTTGGCAGATGAAGTAAGCCTGGAACTCAGGGCTTCCTAGTTAAAAAAATCCTAGCCCTAGGCCGAACCCCAACCCTAAGACGAGAAAGGCAAATCAGCCAGGAATTAGGCATGTCCCCAAGGAAAAAGCTGTGGAGGCAGGCATGTTGTGGTACTTTTGCGCTCTTCTTGGGTAGTCCTTCGCAGCTGCTGTGTTCTTGGAACTCAGGGCTTTCTGGTTAATAGAACCCTTACCCTAGGCGTAACTCAAACCTTAACCCTAAGAAGGAAAATCAGCCTATGGTTCGGGATGGTCTCATGGAAATATCAGTGGTGGCAGCCAAGTTGTGTCACTTTTGCGCTCCCCTTGGGATGCCTTTCGCAGCTGCAGAGTGCCTGGAGCCCAGGGCTTCCTGGTTTTAAAAGTCCTAGGCCTAAGCCTAACAGTAACCCTAGGAAGGTAAATCAGCCGCGTATTAAGGTTCTTCCTAAGGGAAAAGCCGTGAAAGCAGCCATGTTGTGGAACTTCTGCACTCCCTTTGGGATGCTTTTGGCAGATGCAGTAAGCCTGGAACTCAGGGCTTCCTAGTTAAAAAAATCCTAGCCCTAGGCCGAACCCCAACCCTAAGACGAGAAAGGCAAATCAGCCAGGAATTAGGCATGTTCCCAAGGAAAAAGCTGTGGAGGCAGGCATGTTGTGGTACTTTTGCGCTCTTCTTGGGTAGCCCTTCGCAGCTGCTGTGTTCTTGGAACTCAGGTCTTTCTGGTTAATAGAACTCTTACCCTAGGCGAAACTCAAACATTAACCCTAGGAAGGAAAATCAGCCTATGGTTCGGGATGGTCTCATGAGAATAGAAGCAGAGGCAGCCAAGTTGTGTCACTTCTGCGGCCCTCTTGGGATGCCTTTAACAGCTGCAGTGTGCCTGGAACTCAGGGCTTCCTGGTTTAAAAACTCCAAGCCCTAGGCTCAACCCTTACCCTAACCCTAGGAAGATAAAACAGCCTAGGTATAGGGATGGTGCCAAGGAAACAGCTGTGAAAGCTGCCATGTTGTTGCACTTTTGTACTCCCCTTGGGATGCCTTGAACAGCTGCAGTGTGCCTGGATCTAAGGGCTTCCTAGTTTTAAAAATCCTAGCCCTAGGCTTAAGCCTTACAGCAACCCTGGGAAGGGAAATCAGCCTGCTGTTAAGCTTCTTGCCAAGGAAAAAGCCGTGAAAGCAACCATGTTGTGGCACTTCTGCACTCCCTTTTGGATGCCTTTCACAGCTCCAGTGTTCCTGGAACTCAGGGCTTCCTGATTTTAAAAATCCTAGCCCTAGGCCGAACCCCAACCCTAAGACGAGAAAGGCAAATCAGCCAGGAATTAGGCATGTCCCCAAGGAAAAAGCTGTGGAGGCAGGCACGTTGTGGTACTTTTGCGCTCTTCTTGGGTAGTCCTTCGCAGCTGCTGTGTTCTTGGAACTCAGGGCTTTCTGGTTAATAGAACTCTTACCCTAGGCGTAACTCAAAACTTAACCCTAGGAAGGAAAATCAGCCTATGGTTCAGGATGGTCTCATGAGAATAGCAGCAAGGCAGCCAAGTTGTGTAACTTCTGCTGCCCTCTTGGGATGCCTTTAACAGCTGCATGTGCCTGGAACTAAGGGCTTCCTAGTTTTAAAAATCCTAGGCCTAAGCCTAACAGTAACCCTAGGATGGTAAATCAGCCGCGTATTAGGGTTCTTCCTATGGGAAAAGCCGTGAACGCAGCCATGTTGTGGAACTTTTGCACTCCCTTTGGGATGCTTTTAGCAGATGAAGTAAGCCTGGAACTCAGGGCTTCCTAGTTAAAAAAATCCTAGCCCTAGGCCGAACCCCAACCCTAAGACGAGAAAGGCAAATCAGCCAGGAATTAGGCATGTCCCCAAGGAAAAAGCTGTGGAGGCAGGCACGTTGTGGTACTTTTGCGCTCTTCATAGGTAGTCCTTCGCAGCTGCTGTGTTCTTGGAACTCAGGTCTTTCTGGTTAATAGACCTCTTACCCTAGGTGAAACTCAAACATTTACCCTAGGAAGGAAAATCAGCCTATGGTTCGGGATGGTCTCATGAGAATAGAAGCAGAGGCAGCCAAGTTGTGTCACTTCTGCAGCCCTCTTGGGATGCCTTTAACAGCTGCAGTGTGCCTGGAGCCCAGGGCTTCCTGGTTTTAAAAGTCCTAGGTCTAAGCCTAACAGTAACCCTAGGAAGGTAAATCAGCCGCGTATTAGGGTTCTTCCTAAGGGAAAAGCCCTGAAAGCAGCCATGTTGTGGCACTTCTGCACTCCCTTTGGGATGCCTTTGGCAGATGCAGTAAGCCTGGAACTCAGGGCTTCCTGGTTAAAAAACTCCAAGCCCTAGGCTGAACCCTAACCCTAACCCTAGGCAGATAAATCAGCCTAGGTATAGGGATGGTGCCAAGGAAAAAGCTGTGAAAGCTGCCATGTTGTTGCACTTTTGTACTCCCCTTGGGATGCCTTGAACAGCTGCAGTGTGCCTGGATCTAAGGGCTTCCTAGTTTTAAAAATCCTAGCCCTAGGCCTAAGCCTTACAGTAACCCTGGGAAATGAAATCAGCCTGGTGTTAAGCTTCTTGCCAAGGAAAAAGCCGTGAAAGCAACCATGTTGTGGCACTTTTGCACTCCGTTTTGGATGCCTTTCACAGCTCCAGTGTGCCTGGAACTCAGGGCTTCCTGATTTTAAAAATCCTAGCCCTAGGCCGAACCCCAACCCTAAGACGAGAAAGGCAAATCAGCCAGGAATTAGGCATGTCCCCAAGGAAAAAGCTGTGGAGGCAGGCATGTTGTGGTACTTTTGCGCTCTTCTTGGGTAGTCCTTCGCAGCTGCTGTGTTCTTGGAACTCAGGGCTTTCTGGTTAATAGAACCCTTACCTGAGGCGTAACTCAAACCTTCACCCTAGGAAGGAAAATCAGCCTATGGTTCGGGATGGTCTCATGAGAATAGCAGCAGAGGCAGCCAAGTTGTGTCACTTCTGCGGCCCTCTTGGGATGCCTTTAACAGCTGCATGTGCCTGGAGCCCAGGGCTTCCTGGTTTTAAAAGTCCTAGGCCTAAGCCTAACAGTAACCCTAGGAAGGTAAATCAGCCGGGTATTAGGGTTCTTCCTAAGGGAAAAGCCGTGAAAGCAGCCATGTTGTGGCACTTCTGCACTCCCTTTGGGATGACTTTGGCAGATGCAGTAAGCCTGGAACTCAGGGCTTCCTAGTTAAAAAAATCCTAGCCCTAGGCCAAACCCCAACCCTAAGACGAGAAAGGCAAATCAGCCAGGAATTAGGCATGTCCCCAAGGAAAAAGCTGTGGAGGCAGGCATGTTGTGGTACTTTTGCGCTCTTCTTGGGTAGTCCTTCGCAGCTGCTGTGTTCTAGAACCCTTACCCTAGGCGTAACTCAAACCTTAACCCTAGGAAGGAAAATCAGCCTATGGTTCAGGATGGTCTCATGGAAATATCAGTGGTGGCAGCCAAGTTGTGTCACTTTTGCGCTCCCCTTGGGATGCCTTTCGCAGCTGCAGAGTGCCTGGAGCCCAGGGCTTCCTGGTTTTAAAAGTCCTAGGCCTAAGACTAACAGTAACCCTAGGAAGGTAAATCAGCCGCGTATTAGGGTTCTTCCTAAGGGAAAAGCCGTGAAAGCAGCCATGTTGTGGCACTTCTGCACTCCCTTTGGGATGCCTTTGGCAGATGCAGTAAGCCTGGAACTCAGGGCTTCCTGGTTAAAAAACTCCAAGCCCTAGGCTGAACCCTAACCCTAACCCTAGGCAGATAAATCAGCCTAGGTATAGGGATGGTGCCAAGGAAAAAGCTGTGAAAGCTGCCATGTTGTTGCACTTTTGTACTCCCCTTGGGATGCCTTGAACAGCTGCAGTGTGCCTGGATCTAAGGGCTTCCTAGTTTTAAAAATCCTAGCCCTAGGCCTAAGTCTTATAGTAACCCTGGGAAATGAAATCAGCCTGGTGTTAAGCTTCTTGCCAAGGAAAAAGCCGTGAAAGCAACCATGTTGTGGCACTTTTGCACTCCCTTTGGGATGCCTTTCACAGCTCCAGTGTGCCTGGAACTCAGGGCTTCCTAGTTAAAAAATATCCTAGCCCTAGGCCGAACCCCAACCCTAAGACGAGAAAGGCAAATCAGCCAGGAATTAGGCATGTTCCCAAGGAAAAAGCTGTGGAGGCAGGCATGTTGTGGTACTTTTGCGCTCTTCTGGGGTAGTCCTTCGCAGCTGCTGTGTTCTTGGAACTCAGGTCTTTCTGGTTAATAGAACCCTTACCCGAGGCGTAACTCAAACCTTAACCCTAGGAAAGAAAATCAGCCTATGGTTCGGGATGGTCTCATGAGAATAGCAGCAGAGGCAGCCAAGTTGTGTCACTTCTGCGGCCCTCTTGGGATGCCTTTAACAGCTGCATGTGCCTGGAGCCCAGGGCTTCCTGGTTTTAAAAGTCCTAGGCCTAAGCCTAACAGTAACCCTAGGAAGGTAAATCAGCCGCATATTAGGGTTCTTCCTAAGGGAAAAGCCGTGAAAGCAGCCATGTTGTGGCACTTCTGCACTCCCTTTGGGATGCCTTTGGCAGATGCAGTAAGCCTGGAACTCAGGGCTTCCTAGTTAAAAAAATCTTAGCCCTAGGCCAAACCCCAACCCTAAGACGAGAAAGGCAAATCAGCCAGGAATTAGGCATGTCCCCAAGGAAAAAGCTGTGGAGGCAGGCATGTTGTGGTACTTTTGCGCTCTTCTTGGGTAGTCCTTCACAGCTGCTGTGTTCTTGGAACTCAGGGCTTTCTGCTTAATAGAACCCTTACCCTAGGCGTAACTCAAACCTTAACCCTAGGAAGGAAAATCAGCCTATGGTTCGGGATGGTCTCATGGAAATATCAGTGGTGGCAGCCAAGTTGTGTCACTTTTGCGCTCCCCTTGGGATACCTTTCGCAGCTGCAGAGTGCCTGGAGCCCAGGGCTTCCTGGTTTTAAAAGTCCTAGGCCTAAGCCTAACAGTAACCCTAGGAAGGTAAATCAGCCGCGTATTAGGGTTCTTCCTAAGGGAAAAGCCGTGATAGCAGCCATGTTGTGGCACTTTTGCACTCCCTTTGGGATGCCTTTGGCAGATGCAGTAAGCCTGGAACTCAGGGCTTCCTAGTTAAAAAAATCCTAGCCCTAGGCCGAACCCCAACCCTAAGACGAGAAAGGCAAATCAGCCAGGAATTAGGCATGTCCCCAAGGAAAAAGCTGTGGAGGCAGGCACGTTGTAGTACTTTTGCGCTCTTCTTGGGTAGTCCTTCGCAGCTGCTGTGTTCTTGGAACTCAGGGCTTTCTGCTTAATAGAACTCTTACCCTAGGCGAAACTCAAACCTTAAGCCTAAGAAGGAAAATCAGCCTATGGTTCGGGATGGTCTCATGAGAATAGCAGCAGAGGCAGCCAAGTTGTGTCACTTCTGCGGCCCTCTTGGGATGCCTTGAACAGCTGCATGTGCCTGGAGCCCAGGGCTTCCTGGTTTTAAAAGTCCTAGGCCTAAGCCTAACAGTAACCCTAGGAAGGTAAATCAGCCGTGTATTAGGGTTATTCCTAAGGGAAAAGCCGTGAAAGCAGCCATGTTGTGGCACTTTTGCACTCCCTTTGGGATGCTTTTGGCAGATGAAGTAAGCCTGGAACTCAGGGCTTCCTAGTTAAAAAAATCCTAGCCCTAGGCCGAACCCCAACCCTAAGACGAGAAAGGCAAATCAGCCAGGAATTAGGCATGTCCCCAAGGAAAAAGCTGTGGAGGCAGGCATGTTGTGGTACTTTTGCGCTCTTCTTGGGTAGTCCTTCGCAGCTGCTGTGTTCTTGGAACTCAGGGCTTTCTGGTTAATAGAACCCTTACCCTAGGCGTAACTCAAACCTTAACCCTAAGAAGGAAAATCAGCCTATGGTTCGGGATGGTCTCATGGAAATATCAGTGGTGGCAGCCAAGTTGTGTCACTTTTGCGCTCCCCTTGGGATGCCTTTCGCAGCTGCAGAGTGCCTGGAGCCCAGGGCTTCCTGGTTTTAAAAGTCCTAGGCCTAAGCCTAACAGTAACCCTAGGAAGGTAAATCAGCCGCGTATTAAGGTTCTTCCTAAGGGAAAAGCCGTGAAAGCAGCCATGTTGTGGAACTTCTGCACTCCCTTTGGGATGCTTTTGGCAGATGCAGTAAGCCTGGAACTCAGGGCTTCCTAGTTAAAAAAATCCTAGCCCTAGGCCGAACCCCAACCCTAAGACGAGAAAGGCAAATCAGCCAGGAATTAGGCATGTTCCCAAGGAAAAAGCTGTGGAGGCAGGCATGTTGTGGTACTTTTGCGCTCTTCTTGGGTAGCCCTTCGCAGCTGCTGTGTTCTTGGAACTCAGGTCTTTCTGGTTAATAGAACTCTTACCCTAGGCGAAACTCAAACATTAACCCTAGGAAGGAAAATCAGCCTATGGTTCGGGATGGTCTCATGAGAATAGAAGCAGAGGCAGCCAAGTTGTGTCACTTCTGCGGCCCTCTTGGGATGCCTTTAACAGCTGCAGTGTGCCTGGAACTCAGGGCTTCCTGGTTTAAAAACTCCAAGCCCTAGGCTCAACCCTTACCCTAACCCTAGGAAGATAAAACAGCCTAGGTATAGGGATGGTGCCAAGGAAACAGCTGTGAAAGCTGCCATGTTGTTGCACTTTTGTACTCCCCTTGGGATGCCTTGAACAGCTGCAGTGTGCCTGGATCTAAGGGCTTCCTAGTTTTAAAAATCCTAGCCCTAGGCTTAAGCCTTACAGCAACCCTGGGAAGGGAAATCAGCCTGCTGTTAAGCTTCTTGCCAAGGAAAAAGCCGTGAAAGCAACCATGTTGTGGCACTTCTGCACTCCCTTTTGGATGCCTTTCACAGCTCCAGTGTTCCTGGAACTCAGGGCTTCCTGATTTTAAAAATCCTAGCCCTAGGCCGAACCCCAACCCTAAGACGAGAAAGGCAAATCAGCCAGGAATTAGGCATGTCCCCAAGGAAAAAGCTGTGGAGGCAGGCACGTTGTGGTACTTTTGCGCTCTTCTTGGGTAGTCCTTCGCAGCTGCTGTGTTCTTGGAACTCAGGGCTTTCTGGTTAATAGAACTCTTACCCTAGGCGTAACTCAAAACTTAACCCTAGGAAGGAAAATCAGCCTATGGTTCAGGATGGTCTCATGAGAATAGCAGCAAGGCAGCCAAGTTGTGTAACTTCTGCTGCCCTCTTGGGATGCCTTTAACAGCTGCATGTGCCTGGAACTAAGGGCTTCCTAGTTTTAAAAATCCTAGGCCTAAGCCTAACAGTAACCCTAGGATGGTAAATCAGCCGCGTATTAGGGTTCTTCCTAAGGGAAAAGCCGTGAACGCAGCCATGTTGTGGAACTTTTGCACTCCCTTTGGGATGCTTTTAGCAGATGAAGTAAGCCTGGAACTCAGGGCTTCCTAGTTAAAAAAATCCTAGCCCTAGGCCGAACCCCAACCCTAAGACGAGAAAGGCAAATCAGCCAGGAATTAGGCATGTCCCCAAGGAAAAAGCTGTGGAGGCAGGCACGTTGTGGTACTTTTGCGCTCTTCATAGGTAGTCCTTCGCAGCTGCTGTGTTCTTGGAACTCAGGTCTTTCTGGTTAATAGACCTCTTACCCTAGGTGAAACTCAAACATTTACCCTAGGAAGGAAAATCAGCCTATGGTTCGGGATGGTCTCATGAGAATAGAAGCAGAGGCAGCCAAGTTGTGTCACTTCTGCGGCCCTCTTGGGATGCCTTTAACAGCTGCAGTGTGCCTGGAGCCCAGGGCTTCCTGGTTTTAAAAGTCCTAGGTCTAAGCCTAACAGTAACCCTAGGAAGGTAAATCAGCCGCGTATTAGGGTTCTTCCTAAGGGAAAAGCCCTGAAAGCAGCCATGTTGTGGCACTTCTGCACTCCCTTTGGGATGCCTTTGGCAGATGCAGTAAGCCTGGAACTCAGGGCTTCCTGGTTAAAAAACTCCAAGCCCTAGGCTGAACCCTAACCCTAACCCTAGGCAGATAAATCAGCCTAGGTATAGGGATGGTGCCAAGGAAAAAGCTGTGAAAGCTGCCATGTTGTTGCACTTTTGTACTCCCCTTGGGATGCCTTGAACAGCTGCAGTGTGCCTGGATCTAAGGGCTTCCTAGTTTTAAAAATCCTAGCCCTAGGCCTAAGCCTTACAGTAACCCTGGGAAATGAAATCAGCCTGGTGTTAAGCTTCTTGCCAAGGAAAAAGCCGTGAAAGCAACCATGTTGTGGCACTTTTGCACTCCGTTTTGGATGCCTTTCACAGCTCCAGTGTGCCTGGAACTCAGGGCTTCCTGATTTTAAAAATCCTAGCCCTAGGCCGAACCCCAACCCTAAGACGAGAAAGGCAAATCAGCCAGGAATTAGGCATGTCCCCAAGGAAAAAGCTGTGGAGGCAGGCATGTTGTGGTACTTTTGCGCTCTTCTTGGGTAGTCCTTCGCAGCTGCTGTGTTCTTGGAACTCAGGGCTTTCTGGTTAATAGAACCCTTACCTGAGGCGTAACTCAAACCTTCACCCTAGGAAGGAAAATCAGCCTATGGTTCGGGATGGTCTCATGAGAATAGCAGCAGAGGCAGCCAAGTTGTGTCACTTCTGCGGCCCTCTTGGGATGCCTTTAACAGCTGCATGTGCCTGGAGCCCAGGGCTTCCTGGTTTTAAAAGTCCTAGGCCTAAGCCTAACAGTAACCCTAGGAAGGTAAATCAGCCGGGTATTAGGGTTCTTCCTAAGGGAAAAGCCGTGAAAGCAGCCATGTTGTGGCACTTCTGCACTCCCTTTGGGATGACTTTGGCAGATGCAGTAAGCCTGGAACTCAGGGCTTCCTAGTTAAAAAAATCCTAGCCCTAGGCCAAACCCCAACCCTAAGACGAGAAAGGCAAATCAGCCAGGAATTAGGCATGTCCCCAAGGAAAAAGCTGTGGAGGCAGGCATGTTGTGGTACTTTTGCGCTCTTCTTGGGTAGTCCTTCGCAGCTGCTGTGTTCTAGAACCCTTACCCTAGGCGTAACTCAAACCTTAACCCTAGGAAGGAAAATCAGCCTATGGTTCAGGATGGTCTCATGGAAATATCAGTGGTGGCAGCCAAGTTGTGTCACTTTTGCGCTCCCCTTGGGATGCCTTTCGCAGCTGCAGAGTGCCTGGAGCCCAGGGCTTCCTGGTTTTAAAAGTCCTAGGCCTAAGACTAACAGTAACCCTAGGAAGGTAAATCAGCCGCGTATTAGGGTTCTTCCTAAGGGAAAAGCCGTGAAAGCAGCCATGTTGTGGCACTTCTGCACTCCCTTTGGGATGCCTTTGGCAGATGCAGTAAGCCTGGAACTCAGGGCTTCCTGGTTAAAAAACTCCAAGCCCTAGGCTGAACCCTTACCCTAACCCTAGGCAGATAAAACAGCCTAGGTATAGGGATGGTGCCAAGGAAACAGCTGTGAAAGCTGCCATGTTGTTGCACTTTTGTACTCCCCTTGGGATGCCTTGAACAGCTGCAGTGTGCCTGGATCTAAGGGCTTCCTAGTTTTAAAAATCCTAGCCCTAGGCCTAAGCCTTACAGTAACCCTGGGAAGGGAAATCAGCCTGGTGTTAAGCTTCTTGCCAAGGAAAAAGCCGTGAAAGCAACCATGTTGTGGCACTTCTGCACTGCCTTTTGGATGCCTTTCACAGCTCCAGTGTTCCTGGAACTCAGGGCTTCCTGATTTTAAAAATCCTAGCCCTAGACCGAACCCCAACCCTAAGACGAGAAAGGCAAATCAGCCAGGAATTAGGCATGTCCCCAAGGAAAAAGCTGTGGAGGCAGGCATGTTGTGGTACTTTTGCGCTCTTCTTGGGTAGTCCTTCGCAGCTGCTGTGTTCTTGGAACTCAGGGATTTCTGGTTAATAGAACCCTTACCCGAGGCGTAACTCAAACCTTCACCCTAGGAAGGAAAATCAGCCTATGGTTCGGGATGGTCTCATGGAAATATCAGTGGTGGCAGCCAAGTTGTGTCACTTTTGCGCTCCCCTTGGGATGCCTTTCGCAGCTGCAGTGTGCCTGGAGCCCAGGGCTTCCTGGTTTTAAAAGTCCTAGGCCTAAGCCTAACAGTAACCCTAGGAAGGTAAATCAGTCGGGTATTAGGGTTCTTCCTAAGGGAAAAGCCGTGAAAGCAGCCATGTTGTGGCACTTTTGCACTCCCTTTTGGATGCCTTTGGCAGATGCAGTAAGCCTGGAACTCAGGGCTTCCTAGTTAAAAATCTCCTAGCCCTAGGCCGAACCCCAACCCTAAGACGAGAAAGGCAAATCAGCCAGGAATTAGGCATGTCCCCAAGGAAAAAGCTGTGGAGGCAGGCACGTTGTGGTACTTTTGCGCTCTTCTTGGGTAGTCCTTCGCAGCTGCTGTGTTCTTGGAACTCAGGGCTTTCTGGTTAATAGAACCCTTACCCTAGGCGTAACTCAAACCTTAACCCTAAGAAGGAAAATCAGCCTATGGTTCGGGATGGTCTCATGGAAATATCAGTGGTGGCAGCCAAGTTGTGTCACTTCTGCTGCCCTCTTGGGATGCCTTTAACAGCTGCATGTGCCTGGAACTAAGGGCTTCCTAGTTTTAAAAATCCTAGGCCTAAGCCTAACAGTAACCCTAGGAAGGTAAATCAGCGGCGTATTAGGGTTCTTCCTAAGGGAAAAGCCGTGAACGCAGCCATGTTGTGGACCTTTTGCACTCCCTTTGGGATGCTTTTAGCAGATGAAGTAAGCCTGGAACTCAGGGCTTCCTAGTTAAAAAAATCCTAGACCTAGGCCGAACCCCAACCCTAAGACGAGAAAGGCAAATCAGCCAGGAATTAGGCATGTCCCCAAGGAAAAAGCTGTGGAGGCAGGCACGTTGTGGTACTTTTGCGCTCTTCTTGGGTAGTCCTTCGCAGCTGCTGTGTTCTTGGAACTCAGGTCTTTCTGGTTAATAGAACTCTTACCCTAGGTGAAACTCAAACATTAACCCTAGGAAGGAAAATCAGCCTATGGTTCGGGATGGTCTCATGAGAATAGAAGCAGAGGCAGCCAAGTTGTGTCACTTCTGCGGCCCTCTTGGGATGCCTTTAACAGCTGCAGTGTGCCTGGAGCCCAGGGCTTCCTGGTTTTAAAAGTCCTAGGCCTAAGCCTAACAGTAACCCTAGGAAGGTAAATCAGCCGCGTATTAGGGTTCTTCCTAAGGGAAAAGCCCTGAAAGCAGCCATGTTGTGGCACTTCTGCACTCCCTTTGGGATGCCTTTGGCAGATGCAGTAAGCCTGGAACTCAGGGCTTCCTGGTTAAAAAACTCCAAGCCCTAGGCTGAACCCTAACCCTAACCCTAGGCAGATAAATCAGCCTAGGTATAGGGATGGTGCCAAGGAAAAAGCTGTGAAAGCTGCCATGTTGTTGCACTTTTGTACTCCCCTTGGGATGCCTTGAACAGCTGCAGTGTGCCTGGATCTAAGGGCTTCCTAGTTTTAAAAATCCTAGCCCTAGGCCTAAGCCTTACAGTAACCCTGGAAAATGAAATCAGCCTGGTGTTAAGCTTCTTGCCAAGGAAAAAGCCGTGAAAGCAACCATGTTGTGGCACTTTTGCACTCCCTTTTGGATGCCTTTCACAGCTCCAGTGTGCCTGGAACTCAGGGCTTCCTGATTTTAAAAATCCTGGCCCTAGGCCGAACCCCAACCCTAAGACGAGAAAGGCAAATCAGCCAGGAATTAGGCATGTCCCCAAGGAAAAAGCTGTGGAGGCAGGCATGTTGTGGTACTTTTGCGCTCTTCTTGGGTAGTCCTTCGCAGCTGCTGTGTTCTTGGAACTCAGGGCTTTCTGGTTAATAGAACCCTTACCCGAGGCGCAACTCAAACCTTCACCCTAGGAAGGAAAATCAGCCTATGGTTCGGGATGGTCTCATGAGAATAGCAGCAGAGGCAGCCAAGTTGTGTCACTTCTGCGGCCCTCTTGGGATGCCTTGAACAGCTGCATGTGCCTGGAGCCCAGGGCTTCCTGGTTTTAAAAGTCCTAGGCCTAAGCCTAACAGTAACCCTAGGAAGGTAAATCAGCCGGGTATTAGGGTTCTTCCTAAGGGAAAAGCCGTGAAAGCAGCCATGTTGTGGCACTTTTGCACTCCCTTTGGGATGCTTTTTGCAGATGAAGTAAGCCTGGAACTCAGGGCTTCCTAGTTAAAAATATCCTAGCCCTAGGCCGAACCCCAACCCTAAGACGAGAAAGGCAAATCAGCCAGGAATTAGGCATGTCCCCAAGGAAAAAGCTGTGGAGGCAGGCATGTTGTGGTACTTTTGCGCTCTTCTTGGGTAGTCCTTCGCAGCTGCTGTGTTCTTGGAACTCAGGGCTTTCTGGTTAATAGAACCCTTACCCTAGGCGTAACTCAAACCTTAACCCTAAGAAGGAAAATCAGCCTATGGTTCGGGATGGTCTCATGGAAATATCAGTGGTGGCAGCCAAGTTGTGTCACTTTTGCGCTCCCCTTGGGATGCCTTTCGCAGCTGCAGAGTGCCTGGAGCCCAGGGCTTCCTGGTTTTAAAAGTCCTAGGCCTAAGACTAACAGTAACCCTAGGAAGGTAAATCAGCCGCGTATTAGGGTTCTTCCTAAGGGAAAAGCCGTGATAGCAGCCATGTTGTGGCACTTTTGCACTCCCTTTGGGATGCCTTTGGCAGATGCAGTAAGCCTGGAACTCAGGGCTTCCTAGTTAAAAAAATCCTAGCCCTAGGCCGAACCCCAACCCTAAGACGAGAAAGGCAAATCAGCCAGGAATTAGGCATGTCCCCAAGGAAAAAGCTGTGGAGGCAGGCACGTTGTAGTACTTTTGCGCTCTTCTTGGGTAGTCCTTCGCAGCTGCTGTGTTCTTGGAACTCAGGGCTTTCTGCTTAATAGAACTCTTACCCTAGGCGAAACTCAAACCTTAACCCTAAGAAGGAAAATCAGCCTATGGTTCGGGATGGTCTCATGAGAATAGCAGCAGAGGCAGCCAAGTTGTGTCACTTCTGCGGCCCTCTTGGGATGCCTTGAACAGCTGCATGTGCCTGGAGCCCAGGGCTTCCTGGTTTTAAAAGTCCTAGGCCTAAGCCTAACAGTAACCCTAGGAAGGTAAATCAGCCGCGTATTAGGGTTCTTCCTAAGGGAAAAGCCGTGAAAGCAGCCATGTTGTGGCACTTTTGCACTCCCTTTGGGATGCTTTTGGCAGATGAAGTAAGCCTGGAACTCAGGGCTTCCTAGTTAAAAAAATCCTAGCCCTAGGCCGAACCCCAACCCTAAGACGAGAAAGGCAAATCAGCCAGGAATTAGGCATGTCCCCAAGGAAAAAGCTGTGGAGGCAGGCATGTTGTGGTACTTTTGCGCTCTTCTTGGGTAGTCCTTCGCAGCTGCTGTGTTCTTGGAACTCAGGGCTTTCTGGTTAATAGAACCCTTACCCTAGGCGTAACTCAAACCTTAACCCTAAGAAGGAAAATCAGCCTATGGTTCGGGATGGTCTCATGGAAATATCAGTGGTGGCAGCCAAGTTGTGTCACTTTTGCGCTCCCCTTGGGATGCCTTTCGCAGCTGCAGAGTGCCTGGAGCCCAGGGCTTCCTGGTTTTAAAAGTCCTAGGCCTAAGCCTAACAGTAACCCTAGGAAGGTAAATCAGCCGGGTATTAGGGTTCTTCCTAAGGGAAAAGCCGTGAAAGCAGCCATGTTGTGGAACTTCTGCACTCCCTTTGGGATGCTTTTGGCAGATGCAGTAAGCCTGGAACTCAGGGCTTCCTAGTTAAAAAAATCCTAGCCCTAGGCCGAACCCCAACCCTAAGACGAGAAAGGCAAATCAGCCAGGAATTAGGCATGTCCCCAAGGAAAAAGCTGTGGAGGCAGGCATGTTGTGGTACTTTTGCGCTCTTCTTGGGTAGCCCTTCGCAGCTGCTGTGTTCTTGGAACTCAGGTCTTTCTGGTTAATAGAACTCTTACCCTAGGCGAAACTCATACATTAACCCTAGGAAGGAAAATAAGCCTATGGTGCGGGATGGTCTCATGAGAATAGAAGCAGAGGCAGCCAAGTTGTGTCACTTCTGCGGCCCTCTTGGGATGCCTTTCGCAGCTGCAGAGTGCCTGGAGCCCAGGGCTTCCTGGTTTTAAAAGTCCTAGGCCTAAGCCTAACAGTAACCCTAGGAAGGTAAATCAGCCGGGTATTAGGGTTCTTCCTTAGGGAAAAGCCGTGAAAGCAGCCATGTTGTGGCACTTCTGCACTCCCTTTGGGATGCCTTTGGCAGATGCAGTAAGCCTGGAACTCAGGGCTTCCTGGTTAAAAAACTCCAAGCCCTAGGCTGAACCCTTACCCTAACCCTAGGCAGATAAAACAGCCTAGGTATAGGGATGGTGCCAAGGAAACAGCTGTGAAAGCTGCCATGTTGTTGCACTTTTGTACTCCCCTTGGGATGCCTTGAACAGCTGCAGTGTGCCTGGATCTAAGGGCTTCCTAGTTTTAAAAATCCTAGCCCTAGGCCTAAGCCTTACAGTAACCCTGGGAAGGGAAATCAGCCTGGTGTTAAGCTTCTTGCCAAGGAAAAAGCCGTGAAAGCAACCATGTTGTGGCACTTCTGCACTCACTTTTGGATGCCTTTCACAGCTCCAGTGTTCCTGGAACTCAGGGCTTCCTGATTTTAAAAATCCTGGCCCTAGACCGAACCCCAACCCTAAGACGAGAAAGGCAAATCAGCCAGGAATTAGGCATGTCCCCAAGGAAAAAGCTGTGGAGGCAGGCATGTTGTGGTACTTTTGCGCTCTTCTTGGGTAGTCCTTCGCAGCTGCTGTGTTCTTGGAACTCAGGGCTTTCTGGTTAATAGAACCCTTACCCTAGGCGTAACTCAAACCTTCACCCTAGGAAGGAAAATCAGCCTATGGTTCGGGATGGTCTCATGGAAATATCAGTGGTGGCAGCCAAGTTGTGTCACTTTTGCGCTCCCCTTGGGATGCCTTTCGCAGCTGCAGTGTGCCTGGAGCCCAGGGCTTCCTGGTTTTAAAAGTCCTAGGCCTAAGCCTAACAGTAACCCTAGGAAAGTAAATCAGCCGCGTATTAGGGTTCTTCCTAAGGGAAAAGCCGTGAAAGCAGCCATGTTGTGGCACTTTTGCACTCCCTTTTGGATGCCTTTGGCAGATGCAGTAAGCCTGGAACTCAGGGCTTCCTAGTTAAAAAAATCCTAGCCCTAGGCCGAACCACAACCCTAAGACGAGAAAGGCAAATCAGCCAGGAATTAGGCATGTCCCCAAGGAAAAAGCTGTGGAGGCAGGCATGTTGTGGTACTTTTGCGCTCTTCTTGGGTAGTCCTTCGCAGCTGCTGTGTTCTTGGAACTCAGGGCTTTCTGGTTAATAGAACTCTTACCCTAGGCGTAACTCAAACCTTAACCCTAGGAAGGAAAATCAGCCTATGGTTCGGGATGGTCTCATGAGAATAGCATCAGAGGCAGCCAAGTTGTGTCACTTCTGCGGCCCTCTTGGGATGCCTTGAACAGCTGCATGTGCCTGGAGCCCAGGGCTTCCTGGTTTTAAAAGTCCTAGGCCTAAGCCTAACAGTAACCCTAGGAAGGTAAATCAGCCGCGTATTAGGGTTCTTCCTAAGGGAAAAGCCGTGAAAGCAGCCATGTTGTGGCACTTTTGCACTCCCTTTGGGATGCTTTTGGCAGATGAAGTAAGCCTGGAACTCAGGGCTTTCTAGTTAAAAAAATCCTAGCCCTAGGCCGAACCCCAACCCTAAGACGAGAAAGGCAAATCAGCCAGGAATTAGGCATGTCCCCAAGGAAAAAGCTGTGGAGGCAGGCATGTTGTGGTACTTTTGCGCTCTTCTTGGCTAGTCCTTCGCAGCTGCTGTGTTCTTGGAACTCAGGGCTTTCTGGTTAATAGAACCCTTACCCTAGGCGTAACTCAAACCTTAACCCTAAGAAGGAAAATCAGCCTATGGTTCGGGATGGTCTCATGGAAATATCAGTGGTGGCAGCCAAGTTGTGTCACTTTTGCGCTCCCCTTGGGATGCCTTTCGCAGCTGCAGTGTGCCTGGAGCCCAGGGCTTCCTGGTTTTAAAAGTCCTAGGCCTAAGCCTAACAGTAACCCTAGGAAGGTAAATCAGCCGCTTATTAGGGTTCTTCCTAAGGGAAAAGCCGTGAAAGCAGCCATGTTGTGGCACTTTTGCACTCCCTTTGGGATGCTTTTTGCAGATGAAGTAAGCCTGGAACTCAGGGCTTCCTAGTTAAAAAAATCCTAGCCCTAGGCCGAACCCCAACCCTAAGACGAGAAAGGCAAATCAGCCAGGAATTAGGCATGTCCCCAAGGAAAAAGCTGTGGAGGCAGGCACGTTGTGGTACTTTTGCGCTCTTCTTGGGTAGTCCTTCGCAGCTGCTGTGTTCTTGGAACTCAGGTCTTTCTGGTTAATAGACCTCTTACCCTAGGTGAAACTCAAACATTAACCCTAGGAAGGAAAATCAGCCTATGATTCGGGATGGTCTCATGAGAATAGAAGCAGAGGCAGCCAAGTTGTGTCACTTCTGCGGCCCTCTTGGGATGCCTTGAACAGCTGCATGTTCCTGGAGCCCAGGGCTTCCTGGTTTTAAAAGTCCTAGGCCTAAGCCTAACAGTAACCCTAGGAAGGTAAATCAGCCGGGTATTAGGGTTCTTCCTAAGGGAAAAGCCGTGAAATCAGCCATGTTGTGGCACTTCTGCACTCCCTTTGGGATGCCTTTGGCAGATGCAGTAAGCCTGGAACTCAGGGCTTCCTGGTTAAAAAACTCCAAGCCCTAGGCTGAACCCTAACCCTAACCCTAGGCAGATAAATCAGCCTAGGTATAGGGATGGTGCCAAGGAAAAAGCTGTGAAAGCTGCCATGTTGTTGCACTTTTGTACTCCCCTTGGGATGCCTTGAACAGCTGCAGTGTGCCTGGATCTAAGGGCTTCCTAGTTTTAAAAATCCTAGCCCTAGGCCTAAGTCTTATAGTAACCCTGGGAAATGAAATCAGCCTGGTGTTAAGCTTCTTGCCAAGGAAAAAGCCGTGAAAGCAACCATGTTGTGGCACTTTTGCACTCCCTTTGGGATGCCTTTCACAGCTCCAGTGTGCCTGGAACTCAGGGCTTCCTAGTTAAAAAATATCCTAGCCCTAGGCCGAACCCCAACCCTAAGACGAGAAAGGCAAATCAGCCAGGAATTAGGCATGTTCCCAAGGAAAAAGCTGTGGAGGCAGGCATGTTGTGGTACTTTTGCGCTCTTCTGGGGTAGTCCTTCGCAGCTGCTGTGTTCTTGGAACTCAGGTCTTTCTGGTTAATAGAACCCTTACCCGAGGCGTAACTCAAACCTTAACCCTAGGAAAGAAAATCAGCCTATGGTTCGGGATGGTCTCATGAGAATAGCAGCAGAGGCAGCCAAGTTGTGTCACTTCTGCGGCCCTCTTGGGATGCCTTTAACAGCTGCATGTGCCTGGAGCCCAGGGCTTCCTGGTTTTAAAAGTCCTAGGCCTAAGCCTAACAGTAACCCTAGGAAGGTAAATCAGCCGCATATTAGGGTTCTTCCTAAGGGAAAAGCCGTGAAAGCAGCCATGTTGTGGCACTTCTGCACTCCCTTTGGGATGCCTTTGGCAGATGCAGTAAGCCTGGAACTCAGGGCTTCCTAGTTAAAAAAATCTTAGCCCTAGGCCAAACCCCAACCCTAAGACGAGAAAGGCAAATCAGCCAGGAATTAGGCATGTCCCCAAGGAAAAAGCTGTGGAGGCAGGCCTGTTGTGGTACTTTTGCGCTCTTCTTGGGTAGTCCTTCACAGCTGCTGTGTTCTTGGAACTCAGGGCTTTCTGCTTAATAGAACCCTTACCCTAGGCGTAACTCAAACCTTAACCCTAGGAAGGAAAATCAGCCTATGGTTCGGGATGGTCTCATGGAAATATCAGTGGTGGCAGCCAAGTTGTGTCACTTTTGCGCTCCCCTTGGGATACCTTTCGCAGCTGCAGAGTGCCTGGAGCCCAGGGCTTCCTGGTTTTAAAAGCCCTAGGCCTAAGCCTAACAGTAACCCTAGGAAGGTAAAGCAGCCGCGTATTAGGGTTCTTCCTAAGGGAAAAGCCGTGATAGCAGCCATGTTGTGGCACTTTTGCACTCCCTTTGGGATGCCTTTGGCAGATGCAGTAAGCCTGGAACTCAGGGCTTCCTAGTTAAAAAAATCCTAGCCCTAGGCCGAACCCCAACCCTAAGACGAGAAAGGCAAATCAGCCAGGAATTAGGCATGTCCCCAAGGAAAAAGCTGTGGAGGCAGGCACGTTGTAGTACTTTTGCGCTCTTCTTGGGTAGTCCTTCGCAGCTGCTGTGTTCTTGGAACTCAGGGCTTTCTGCTTAATAGAACTCTTACCCTAGGCGAAACTCAAAACTTAAGCCTAGGAAGGAAAATCAGCCTATGGTTCGGGATGGTCTCATGAGAATAGCAGCAGAGGCAGCCAAGTTGTGTCACTTCTGCGGCCCTCTTGGGATGACTTTAACAGCTGCATGTGCCTGGAGCCCAGGGCTTCCTGGTTTTAAAAGTCCTAGGCCTAAGCCTAACAGTAACCCTAGGAAGGTAAATCAGCCGCGTATTAGGGTGCTTCCTAAGGGAAAAGCCGTGAAAGCAGCCATGTTGTGGCACTTTTGCACTCCCTTTGGGATGCTTTTGGCAGATGCAGTAAGCCTGGAACTCAGGGCTTCCTAGTTAAAAACATCCTAGCCCTAGGCCGAACCCCAACCCTAAGACGAGAAAGGCAAATCAGCCAGGAATTAGGCATGTCCCCAAGGAAAAAGCTGTGGAGGCAGGCATGTTGTGGTACTTTTGCGCTCTTCTTGGCTAGTCCTTCGCAGCTGCTGTGTTCTTGGAACTCAGGGCTTTCTGGTTAATAGAACCCTTACCCTAGGCGTAACTCAAACCTTAACCCTAAGAAGGAAAATCAGCCTATGGTTCGGGATGGTCTCATGGAAATATCAGTGGTGGCAGCCAAGTTGTGTCACTTTTGCGCTCCCCTTGGGATGCCTTTCGCAGCTGCAGAGTGCCTGGAGCCCAGGGCTTCCTGGTTTTAAAAGTCCTAGGCCTAAGCCTAACAGTAACCCTAGGAAGGTAAATCAGCCGCGTATTAGGGTTCTTCCTAAGGGAAAAGCCGTGAAAGCAGCCATGTTGTGGAACTTCTGCACTCCCTTTGGGATGCTTTTGGCAGATGCAGTAAGCCTGGAACTCAGGGCTTCCTAGTTAAAAAAATCCTAGCCCTAGGCCGAACCCCAACCCTAAGACGAGAAAGGCAAATCAGCCAGGAATTAGGCATGTCCCCAAGGAAAAAGCTGTGGAGGCAGGCATGTTGTGGTACTTTTGCGCTCTTCTTGGGTAGCCCTTCGCAGCTGCTGTGTTCTTGGAACTCAGGTCTTTCTGGTTAATAGAACTCTTACCCTAGGTGAAACTCAAACATTAACCCTAGGAAGGAAAATCAGCCTATGGTGCGGGATGGTCTCATGAGAATAGAAGCAGAGGCAGCCAAGTTGTGTCACTTCTGCGGCCCTCTTGGGATGCCTTTAACAGCTGCAGTGTGCCTGGAGCCCAGGGCTTCCTGGTTTTAAAAGTCCTAGGCCTAAGCCTAACAGTAACCCTAGGAAGGTAAATCAGCCGCGTATTAGGGTTCTTCCTAAGGGAAAAGCCGTGAAAGCAGCCATGTTGTGGCACTTCTGCACTCCCTTTGGGATGCCTTTGGCAGATGCAGTAAGCCTGGAACTCAGGGCTTCCTGGTTAAAAAACTCCAAGCCCTAGGCTGAACCCTTACCCTAACCCTAGGCAGATAAAACAGCCTAGGTATAGGGATGGTGCCAAGGAAACAGCTGTGAAAGCTGCCATGTTGTTGCACTTTTGTACTCCCCTTGGGATGCCTTGAACAGCTGCAGTGTGCCTGGATCTAAGGGCTTCCTAGTTTTAAAAATCCTAGCCCTAGGCCTAAGCCTTACAGTAACCCTGGGAAGGGAAATCAGCCTGGTGTTAAGCTTCTTGCCAAGGAAAAAGCCGTGAAAGCAACCATGTTGTGGCACTTCTGCACTCCCTTTTGGATGCCTTTCACAGCTCCAGTGTTCCTGTAACTCAGGGCTTCCTGATTTTAAAAATCCTAGCCCTAGACCGAACCCCAACCCTAAGACGAGAAAGGCAAATCAGCCAGGAATTAGGCATGTCCCCAAGGAAAAAGCTGTGGAGGCAGGCATGTTGTGGTACTTTTGCGCTCTTCTTGGCTAGTCCTTCGCAGCTGCTGTGTTCTTGGAACTCAGGGCTTTCTGGTTAATAGAACCCTTACCCTAGGCGTAACTCAAACCTTCACCCTAGGAAGGAAAATCAGCCTATGTTTCGGGATGGTCTCATGGAAATATCAGTGGTGGCAGCCAAGTTGTGTCACTTTTGCGCTCCCCTTGGGATGCCTTTCGCAGCTGCAGAGTGCCTGGAGCCCAGGGCTTCCTGGTTTTAAAAGTCCTAGGCCTAAGCCTAACAGTAACCCTAGGAAGGTAAATCAGCCGCGTATTAGGGTTCTTCCTAAGGGAAAAGCCGTGAAAGCAGCCATGTTGTGGCACTTTTGCACTCCCTTTGGGATGCCTTTGGCAGATGCAGTAAGCCTGGAACTCAGGGCTTCCTAGTTAAAAATATCCTAGCCCTAGGCCGAACCCCAACCCTAAGACGAGAAAGGCAAATCAGCCAGGAATTAGGCATGTCCCCAAGGAAAAAGCTGTGGAGGCAGGCACGTTGTGGTACTTTTGCGCTCTTCTTGGGTAGTCCTTCGCAGCTGCTGTGTTCTTGGAACTCAGGGCTTTCTGGATAATAGAACTCTTACCCTAGGCGTAACTCAAAACTTAAGCCTAGGAAGGAAAATCAGCCTATGGTTCAGGATGGTCTCATGAGAATAGCAGCAGAGGCAGCCAAGTTGTGTCACTTCTGCTGCCCTCTTGGGATGCCTTTAACAGCTGCATGTGCCTGGAACTAAGGGCTTCCTAGTTTTAAAAATCCTAGGCCTAAGCCTAACAGTAACCCTAGGAAGGTAAATCAGCCGCTTATTAGGGTTCTTCCTAAGGGAAAAGCCGTGAAAGCAGCCATGTTGTGGCACGTTTGCACTCCCTTTGGGATGCTTTTGGCAGATGAAGTAAGCCTGGAACTCAGGGCTTCCTAGTTAAAAAAATCCTAGCCCTAGGCCGAACCCCAACCCTAAGACGAGAAAGGCAAATCAGCCAGGAATTAGGCATGTCCCCAAGGAAAAAGCTGTGGAGGCAGGCACGTTGTGGTACTTTTGCGCTCTTCTTGGGTAGTCCTTCGCAGCTGCTGTATTCTTGGAACTCAGGTCTTTCTGGTTAATAGACCTCTTACCCTAGGTGAAACTCAAACATTAACCCTAGGAAGGAAAATCAGCCTATGGTGCGGGATGGTCTCATGAGAATAGAAGCAGAGGCAGCCAAGTTGTGTCACTTCTGCGGCCCTCTTGGGATGCCTTTAACAGCTGCATGTTCCTGGAGCCCAGGGCTTCCTGGTTTTAAAAGTCCTAGGCCTAAGCCTAACAGTAACCCTAGGAAGGTAAATCAGCCGGGTATTAGGGTTCTTCCTAAGGGAAAAGCCGTGAAAGCAGCCATGTTGTGGCACTTCTGCACTCCCTTTGGGATGCCTTTGGCAGATGCAGTAAGCCTGGAACTCAGGGCTTCCTGGTTAAAAAACTCCAAGCCCTAGGCTGAACCCTAACCCTAACCCTAGGCAGATAAATCAGCCTAGGTATAGGGATGGTGCCAAGGAAAAAGCCGTGAAAGCAACCATGTTGTGGCACTTTTGCACTACCTTTGGGATGCCTTTCACAGCTCCAGTGTGCCTGGAACTCAGGGCTTCCTAGTTAAAAAATATCCTAGCCCTAGGCCGAACCCCAACCCTAAGACGAGAAAGGCAAATCAGCCAGGAATTAGGCATGTCCCCAAGGAAAAAGCTGTGGAGGCAGGCATGTTGTGGTACTTTTGCGCTCTTCTGGGGTAGTCCTTCGCAGCTGCTGTGTTCTTGGAACTCAGGTCTTTCTGGTTAACAGAACCCTTACCCGAGGCGTAACTCAAACCTTAACCCTAGGAAAGAAAATCAGCCTATTGTTCGGGATGGTCTCATGAGAATAGCAGCAGAGGCAGCCAAGTTGTGTCACTTCTGCGGCCCTCTTGGGATGCCTTGAACAGCTGCATGTGCCTGGAGCCCAGGGCTTCCTGGTTTTAAAAGTCCTAGGCCTAAGCCTAACAGTAACCCTAGGAAGGTAAATCAGCCGCGTATTAGGGTTCTTCCTAAGGGAAAAGCCGTGAAAGCAGCCATGTTGTGGCACTTCTGCACTCCCTTTGGGATGCCTTTGGCAGATGCAGTAAGCCTGGAACTCAGGGCTTCCTAGTTAAAAAAATCTTAGCCCTAGGCCAAACCCCAACCCTAAGACGAGAAAGGCAAATCAGCCAGGAATTAGGCATGTCCCCAAGGAAAAAGCTGTGGAGGCAGGCATGTTGTGGTACTTTTGCGCTCTTCTTGGGTAGTCCTTCACAGCTGCTGTGTTCTTGGAACTCAGGGCTTTCTGCTTAATAGAACCCTTACTCTAGGTGTAACTCAAACCTTAACCCTAGGAAGGAAAATCAGCCTATGGTTCGGGATGGTCTCATGGAAATATCAGTGGTGGCAGCCAAGTTGCGTCACTTTTGCGCTCCCCTTGGGATGTCTTTCGCAGCTGCAGAGTGCCTGGAGCCCAGGGCTTCCTGGTTTTAAAAGTCCTAGGCCTAAGCCTAACAGTAACCCTAGGAAGGTAAATCAGCCGCGTATTAGGGTTCTTCCTAAGGGAAAAGCCGTGAAAGCAGCCATGTTGTGGCACTTTTGCACTCCCTTTGGGATGCCTTTGGCAGATGAAGTAAGCCTGGAACTCAGGGCTTCCTAGTTAAAAAAATCCTAGCCCTAGGTCGAACCCCAACCCTAAGACGAGAAAGGCAAATCAGCCAGGAATTAGGCATGTCCCCAAGGAAAAAGCTGTGGAGGCAGGCATGTTGTGGTACTTTTGCGCTCTTCTTGGGAGGTCCTTCGCAGCTGCTGTGTTCTTGGAACTCAGGGCTTTCTGGATAATAGAACTCTTACCCTAGGCGTAACTCAAAACTTAACCCTAGGAAGGAAAATCAGCCTATGGTTCAGGATGGTCTCATGAGAATAGCAGCAGAGGCAGCCAAGTTGTGTCACTTCTGCTGCCCTCTTGGGATGCCTTTAACAGCTGCATGTGCCTGGAGCCCAGGGCTTCCTGGTTTTAAAAGTCCTAGGCCTAAGCCTAACAGTAACCCTAGGAAGGTAAATCAGCCGCGTATTAGGGTTCTTCCTAAGGGAAAAGCCGTGAAAGCAGCCATGTTGTGGCACTTCTGCACTCCCTTTGGGATGCCTTTGCAGATGCAGTAAGCCTGGAACTCAGGGCTTCCTAGTTAAAATATCTTAGCCCTAGGCCGAACCCCAACCCTAAGACGAGAAAGGCAAATCAGCCAGGAATTAGGCATGTCCCCAAGGAAAAAGCTGTGGAGGCAGGTATGTTGTGGTACTTTTGCGCTCTTCTTGGGTAGTCCTTCGCAGCTGCTGTGTTCTTGGAACTCAGGGCTTTCTGCTTAATAGAACCCTTACCCTAGGCGTAACTCAAACCTTAACCCTAGGAAGGAAAATCAGCCTATGGTTCGGGATGGTCTCATGGAAATATCAGTGGTGGCAGCCAAGTTGCGTCACTTTTGCGCTCCCCTTGGGATGTCTTTCGCAGCTGCAGAGTGCCTGGAGCCCAGGGCTTCCTGGTTTTAAAAGTCCTAGGCCTAAGCCTAACAGTAACCCTAGGAAGGTAAAGCAGCCGCGTATTAGGGTTCTTCCTAAGGGAAAAGCCGTGATAGCAGCCATGTTGTGGCACTTCTGCACTCCCTTTGGGATGCCTTTGGCAGATGCAGTAAGCCTGGAACTCAGGGCTTCCTAGTTAAAAACATCCTTGCCCTAGGCCGAACCCCAACACTAAGACGAGAAAGGCAAATCAGCCAGGAATTAGGCATGTCCCCAAGGAAAAAGCTGTGGAGGCAGGCACGTTGTGGTACTTTTGCGCTCTTCTTGGGTAGTCCTTCGCAGCTGCTGTGTTCTTGGAACTCAGGGCTTTCTGGTTAATAGAACTCTTACCCTAGGCGTAACTCAAAACTTAACCCTAGGAAGGAAAATCAGCCTATGGTTCAGGATGGTCTCATGAGAATAGCAGCAGAGGCAGCCAAGTTGTGTCACTTCTGCGGCCCTCTTGGGATCCCTTTAACAGCTGCATGTGCCTGGAACTAAGGGCTTCCTGGTTTTAAAAGTCCTAGGCCTAAGCCTAACAGTAACCCTAGGAAGGTAAATCAGCCGCGTATTAGGGTTCTTCCTAGGGGAAAAGCCGTGAAAGCAGCCATGTTGTGGCACTTTTGCACTCCCTTTTGGATGCCTTTCACAGCTCCAGTGTGCCTGGAACTCAGGGCTTCCTGATTTTAAAAATCCTAGCCCTAGGCCGAACCACAACCCTAAGACGAGAAAGGCAAATCAGCCAGGAATTAGGCATGTCCCCAAGGAAAAAGCTGTGGAGGCAGGCATGTTGTGGTACTTTTGCGCTCTTCTTGGCTAGTCCTTCGCAGCTGCTGTGTTCTTGGAACTCAGGGCTTTCTGGTTAATAGACCTCTTACCCTAGGTGAAACTCAAACATTAACCCTAGGAAGGAAAATCAGCCTATGGTGCGGGATGGTCTCATGAGAATAGAAGCAGAGGCAGCCAAGTTGTGTCACTTCTGCGGCCCTCTTGGGATGCCTTTAACAGCTGCAGTGTGCCTGGAGCCCAGGGCTTACTGGTTTTAAAAGTCCTAGGCCTAAGCCTAACAGTAACCCTAGGAAGGTAAATCAGCCGGGTATTAAGGTTCTTCCTAAGGGAAAAGCCGTGAAAGCAGCCATGTTGTGGCACTTCTGCACTCCCTTTGGGATGCCTTTGGCAGATGCAGTAAGCCTGGAACTCAGGGCTTCCTGGTTAAAAAACTCCAAGCCCTAGGCTGAAGCCTAACCCTAACCCTAGGCAGATAAATCAGCCTAGGTATAGGGATGGTGCCAAGGAAAAAGCTGTGAAAGCTGCCATGTTGTTGCACTTTTGTACTCCCCTTGGGATGCCTTGAACAGCTGCAGTGTGCCTGGATCTAAGGGCTTCCTAGTTTTAAAAATCCTAGCCCTAGGCCTAAGCCTTACAGTAACCCTGGAAAATGAAATCAGCCTGGTGTTAAGCTTCTTGCCAAGGAAAAAGCCGTGAAAGCAACCATGTTGTGGCACTTTTGCACTCCCTTTGGGATGCCTTTGGCAGATGCAGTAAGCCTGGAACTCAGTGCTTCCTAGTTAAAAAAATCCTAGCCCTAGGCCGAACCCCAACCCTAAGACGAGAAAGGCAAATCAGCCAGGAATTAGGCATGTCCCCAAGGAAAAAGCTGTGGAGGCAGGCATGTTGTGGTACTTTTGCGCTCTTCTTGGGTAGTCCTTCGCAGCTGCTGTGTTCTTGGAACTCAGGGCTTTCTGGTTAATAGAACCCTTACCCGAGGCGTAACTCAAACCTTAACCCTAGGAAGGAAAATCAGTCTATGGTTCGGGATGGTCTCATGTGAATAGCAGCAGAGGCAGCCAAGTTGTGTCACTTCTGCGGCCCTCTTGGGATGCCTTTAACAGCTGCATGTGCCTGGAGCCCAGGGCTTCCTGGTTTTAAAAGTCCTAGGCCTAAGCCTAACAGTAACCCTAGGAAGGTAAATCAGCCGCGTATTAGGGTTCTTCCTAAGGGAAAAGCCGTGAAAGCAGCCATGTTGTGGCACTTTTGCACTCCCTTTGGGATGCTTTTGGCAGATGAAGTAAGCCTGGAACTCAGGGCTTCCTAGTTAAAAAAATCCTAGCCCTAGGCCGAACCCCAAGCCTAAGACGAGAAAGGCAAATCAGCCAGGAATTAGGCATGTCCCCAAGGAAAAAGCTGTGGAGGCAGGCATGTTGTGGTACTTTTGCGCTCTTCTTGGCTAGTCCTTCGCAGCTGCTGTGTTCTTGGAACTCAGGGCTTTCTGCTTAATAGAACCCTTACCCTAGGCGTAACTCAAACCTTAACCCTAGGAAGGAAAATCAGCCTATGGTTCGGGATGGTCTCATGGAAATATCAGTGGTGGCAGCCAAGTTGTGTCACTTTTGCGCTCCCCTTGGGATGCCTTTCGCAGCTGCAGAGTGCCTGGAGCCCAGGGCTTCCTGGTTTTAAAAGTCCTAGGCCTAAGCCTAACAGTAACCCTAGGAAGGTAAATCAGCCGGGTATTAGGGTTCTTCCTAAGGGAAAAGCCGTGAAAGCAGCCATGTTGTGGCACTTTTGCACTCCCTTTGGGATGCCTTTGGCAGATGCAGTAAGCCTGGAACTCAGGGCTTCCTAGTTAAAAAAATCCTAGCCCTAGGCCGAACCCCAACCCTAAGACGAGAAAGGCAAATCAGCCAGGAATTAGGCATGTCCCCAAGGAAAAAGCTGTGGAGGCAGGCACGTTGTGGTACTTTTGCGCTCTTCTTGGGTAGTCCTTCGCAGCTGCTGTGTTCTTGGAACTCAGGGCTTTCTGGTTAATAGAACTCTTACCCTAGGCGTAACTCAAAACTAAACCCTAGGAAGGAAAATCAGCCTATGGTTCGGGATGGTCTCATGAGAATAGCAGCAGAGGCAGCCAAGTTGTGTCACTTCTGCGGCCCTCTTGGGATGCCTTGAACAGCTGCATGTGCCTGGAGCCCAGGGCTTCCTGGTTTTAAAAGTCCTAGGCCTAAGCCTAACAGTAACCCTAGGAAGGTAAATCAGCCGCGTATTAGGGTTCTTCCTAAGGGAAAAGCCGTGAAAGCAGCCATGTTGTGGCACTTCTGCACTCCCTTTGGGATGCTTTTGGCAGATGAAGTAAGCCTGGAACTCAGGGCTTCCTAGTTAAAAAAATCCTAGCCCTAGGCCGAACCCCAACCCTAAGACGAGAAAGGCAAATCAGCCAGGAATTAGGCATGTCCCCAAGGAAAAAGCTGTGGAGGCAGGCATGTTGTGGTACTTTTGCGCTCTTCTTGGGTAGTCCTTCGCAGCTGCTGTGTTCTTGGAACTCAGGGCTTTCTGGTTAATAGACCTCTTACCCTAGGCGAAACTCAAACATTAACCCTAGGAAGGAAAATCAGCCTATGGTTCGGGATGGTCTCATGAGAATAGAAGCAGAGGCAGCCAAGTTGTGTCACTTCTGCGGCCCTCTTGGGATGCCTTTAACAGCTGCAGTGTGCCTGGAGCCCAGGGCTTCCTGGTTTTAAAAGTCCTAGGTCTAAGCCTAACAGTAACCCTAGGAAGGTAAATCAGCCGGGTATTAGGGTTCTTCCTAAGGGAAAAGCCGTGAAAGCAGCCATGTTGTGGCACTTTTGCACTCTTTTTGGGATGCCTTTGGCAGATGCAGTAAGCCTGGAACTCTGGGCTTCCTGGTTAAAAAACTCCAAGCCCTAGGCTGAACCCTAACCCTTACCCTAGGCAGATAAATCAGCCTAGGTATAGGGATGGTGCCAGGAAAAAAGCTGTGAAAGCTGCCAAGTTGTGTCACTTCTGCGGCCCTCTTGGGATGCCTTGAACAGCTGCAGTGTGCCTGGATCTAAGGGCTTCCTAGTTTTAAAAATCCTAGCCCTAGGCCTAAGCCTAACAGTAACCCTGGGAAGGGAAATCAGCCTGGTGTTAGGCTTCTTGCCAAGGAAAAAGCCGTTAAAGCAACCGTGTTGTGGCACTTTTGCACTCCCTTTTGGATGTCTTTCACAGCTCCAGTGTTCCTGGAACTCAGGGCTTCCTGATTCTAAAAGTCCTAGCCCTAGGCCGAACCCCAACCCTAAGACGAGAAAGGCAAATCAGCCAGGAATTAGGCATGTCCCCAAGGAAAAAGCTGTGGAGGCAGGCATGTTGTGGTACTTTTGCGCTCTGCTTGGTAGTCCTTCGCAGCTGCTGTGTTCTTGGAACTCAGGGCTTTCTCGTTAATAGAACCCTTACCCTAGGCGTAACTCAAACCTTAACCCTAGGAAGGAAAATCAGCCTATGGTTCGGGATGCTCTCATGGAAATATCAGTGGTGGCAGCCAAGTTGTGTCACTTTTGCGCTCCCCTTGGGATGCCTTTCGCAGCTGCAGAGTGCCTGGAGCCCAGGGCTTCCTGGTTTTAAAAGTCCTAGGCCTAAGCCTAACAGTAACCCTAGGAAGGTAAATCAGCCGGGTATTAGGGTTCTTCCTAAGGGAAAAGCCGTGAAAGCAGCCATGTTGTGGCACTTCTGCACTCCCTTTGGGTTGCTTTTGGCAGATGAAGTAAGCCTGTAACTCAGGGCTTCCTAGTTAAAAAAATCCTAGCCCTAGGCCGAACCCCAACCCTAAGACGAGAAAGGCAAATCAGCCAGGAATTAGGCATGTCCCCAAGGAAAAAGCTGTGGAGGCAGGCATGTTGTGGTACTTTTGCGCTCTTCTTGGCTAGTCCTTCGCAGCTGCTGTGTTCCTGGAACTCAGGGCTTTCTGGTAAATAGAAGCCTTACCCTAGGCGTAACTCAAACCTTAACCCTAGGAAGGAAAATCAGCCTATGGTTCGGGATGGTCTCATGGAAATATCAGTGGTGGCAGCCAAGTTGTGTCACTTTTGCGCTCCCCTTGGGATGCCTTTCGCAGCTGCAGAGTGCCTGGAGCCCAGGGCTTCCTGGTTTTAAAAGTCCTAGGCCTAAGCCTAACAGTAACCCTAGGAAGGTAAATCAGCCGCGTATTAGGGTTCTTCCTAAGGGAAAAGCCGTGAAAGCAGCCATGTTGTGGCACTTCTGCACTCCCTTTGGGATGCTTTTGGCAGATGAAGTAAGCCTGGAACTCAGGGCTTCCTAGTTAAAAAAATCCTAGCCCTAGGCCGAACCCCAAGCCTAAGACGAGAAAGGCAAATCAGCCAGGAATTAGGCATGTCCCCAAGGAAAAAGCTGTGGAGGCAGGCATGTTGTGGTACTTTTGCGCTCTTCTTGGCTAGTCCTTCGCAGCTGCTGTGTTCTTGGAACTCAGGGCTTTCTGGTTAATAGACCTCTTACCCTAGGTGAAACTCAAACATTAACCCTAGGAAGGAAAATCAGCCTATGGTTCGGGATGGTCTCATGAGAATAGAAGCAGAGGCAGCCAAGTTGTGTCACTTCTGCGGCCCTCATGGGATGCCTTGAACAGCTGCATGTTCCTGGAGCCCAGGGCTTCCTGGTTTTAAAAGTCCTAGGCCTAAGCCTAACAGTAACCCTAGGAAGGTAAATCTGGCGGGTATTAGGGTTCTTCCTAAGGGAAAAGCCGTGAAAGCAGCCATGTTGTGGCACTTCTGCACTCCCTTTGGGATGCCTTTGGCAGATGCAGTAAGCCTGGAACTCAGGGCTTCCTGGTTAAAAAACTCCAAGCCCTAGGCTGAACCCTAACCCTAACCCTAGGCAGATAAATCAGCCTAGGTATAGGGATGGTGCCAAGGAAAAAGCTGTGAAAGCTGCCATGTTGTTGCACTTTTGTACTCCCCTTGGGATGCCTTGAACAGCTGCAGTGTGCCTGGAGCTAAGGGCTTCCTAGTTTTAAAAATCCTAGCCCTAGGCCTAAGCCTAACAGTAACCCTGGGAAGGGAAATCAGCCTGGTGTTAAGCTTCTTGCCAAGGAAAAAGCCGTGAAAGCAACCATGTTGTGGCACTTTTGCACTCCCTTTTGGATGCCTTTCACAGCTCCAGTGTGCCTGGAAGTCAGGGCTTCCTAGTTAAAAAATATCCTAGCCCTAGGCCGAACCCCAACCCTAAGACGAGAAAGGCAAATCAGCCAGGAATTAGGCATGTCCCCAAGGAAAAAGCTGTGGAGGCAGGCACGTTGTAGTACTTTTGCGCTCTTCTTGGGTAGTCCTTCGCAGCTGCTGTGTTCTTGGAACTCAGGGCTTTCTGGTTAATAGAACTCTTACCCTAGGCGAAACTCAAAACTTAAGCCTAGGAAGGAAAATCAGCCTATGGTTCGGGATGGTCTCATGAGAATAGCAGCAGAGGCAGCCAAGTTGTGTCACTTCTGCGGCCCTCTTGGGATGACTTTAACAGCTGCATGTGCCTGGAGCCCAGGGCTTCCTGGTTTTAAAAGTCCTAGGCCTAAGCCTAACAGTAACCCTAGGAAGGTAAATCAGCCGCGTATTAGGGTGCTTCCTAAGGGAAAAGCCGTGAAAGCAGCCATGTTGTGGCACTTTTGCACTCCCTTTGGGATGCTTTTGGCAGATGAAGTAAGCCTGGAACTCAGGGCTTCCTAGTTAAAAAAATCCTAGCCCTAGGCCGAACCCCAACCCTAAGACGAGAAAGGCAAATCAGCCAGGAATTAGGCATGTCCCCAAGGAAAAAGCTGTGGAGGCAGGCATGTTGTGGTACTTTTGCGCTCTTCTTGGGTAGTCCTTCGCAGCTGCTGTGTTCTTGGAACTCAGGGCTTTCTGGTTAATAGAACCCTTACCCTAGGCGTAACTCAAACCTTAACCCTAAGAAGGAAAATCAGCCTATGGTTCGGGATGGTCTCATGGAAATATCAGTGGTGGCAGCCAAGTTGTGTCACTTTTGCGCTCCCCTTGGGATGCCTTTCGCAGCTGCAGAGTGCCTGGAGCCCAGGGCTTCCTGGTTTTAAAAGTCCTAGGCCTAAGCCTAACAGTAACCCTAGGAAGGTAAATCAGCCGCGTATTAGGGTTCTTCCTAAGGGAAAAGCCGTGAAAGCAGCCATGTTGTGGAACTTCTGCACTCCCTTTGGGATGCTTTTGGCAGATGCAGTAAGCCTGGAACTCAGGGCTTCCTAGTTAAAAAAATCCTAGCCCTAGGCCGAACCCCAACCCTAAGACGAGAAAGGCAAATCAGCCAGGAATTAGGCATGTCCCCAAGGAAAAAGCTGTGGAGGCAGGCATGTTGTGGTACTTTTGCGCTCTTCTTGGGTAGCCCTTCGCAGCTGCTGTGTTCTTGGAACTCAGGTCTTTCTGGTTAATAGAACTCTTACCCTAGGTGAAACTCAAACATTAACCCTAGGAAGGAAAATCAGCCTATGGTGCGGGATGGTCTCATGAGAATAGAAGCAGAGGCAGCCAAGTTGTGTCACTTCTGCGGCCCTCTTGGGATGCCTTTAACAGCTGCAGTGTGCCTGGAGCCCAGGGCTTCCTGGTTTTAAAAGTCCTAGGCCTAAGCCTAACAGTAACCCTAGGAAGGTAAATCAGCCGCGTATTAGGGTTCTTCCTAAGGGAAAAGCCGTGAAAGCAGCCATGTTGTGGCACTTCTGCACTCCCTTTGGGATGCCTTTGGCAGATGCAGTAAGCCTGGAACTCAGGGCTTCCTGGTTAAAAAACTCCAAGCCCTAGGCTGAACCCTTACCCTAACCCTAGGCAGATAAAACAGCCTAGGTATAGGGATGGTGCCAAGGAAACAGCTGTGAAAGCTGCCATGTTGTTGCACTTTTGTACTCCCCTTGGGATGCCTTGAACAGCTGCAGTGTGCCTGGATCTAAGGGCTTCCTAGTTTTAAAAATCCTAGCCCTAGGCCTAAGCCTTACAGTAACCCTGGGAAGGGAAATCAGCCTGGTGTTAAGCTTCTTGCCAAGGAAAAAGCCGTGAAAGCAACCATGTTGTGGCACTTCTGCACTCCCTTTTGGATGCCTTTCACAGCTCCAGTGTTCCTGTAACTCAGGGCTTCCTGATTTTAAAAATCCTAGCCCTAGACCGAACCCCAACCCTAAGACGAGAAAGGCAAATCAGCCAGGAATTAGGCATGTCCCCAAGGAAAAAGCTGTGGAGGCAGGCATGTTGTGGTACTTTTGCGCTCTTCTTGGGTAGTCCTTCGCAGCTGCTGTGTTCTTGGAACTCAGGGCTTTCTGGTTAATAGAACCCTTACCCGAGGCGTAACTCAAACCTTCACCCTAGGAAGGAAAATCAGCCTATGTTTCGGGATGGTCTCATGGAAATATCAGTGGTGGCAGCCAAGTTGTGTCACTTTTGCGCTCCCCTTGGGATGCCTTTCGCAGCTGCAGAGTGCCTGGAGCCCAGGGCTTCCTGGTTTTAAAAGTCCTAGGCCTAAGCCTAACAGTAACCCTAGGAAGGTAAATCAGCCGCGTATTAGGGTTCTTCCTAAGGGAAAAGCCGTGAAAGCAGCCATGTTGTGGCACTTTTGCACTCCCTTTGGGATGCCTTTGGCAGATGCAGTAAGCCTGGAACTCAGGGCTTCCTAGTTAAAAATATCCTAGCCCTAGGCCGAACCCCAACCCTAAGACGAGAAAGGCAAATCAGCCAGGAATTAGGCATGTCCCCAAGGAAAAAGCTGTGGAGGCAGGCACGTTGTGGTACTTTTGCGCTCTTCTTGGGTAGTCCTTCGCAGCTGCTGTGTTCTTGGAACTCAGGGCTTTCTGGATAATAGAACTCTTACCCTAGGCGTAACTCAAAACTTAACCCTAGGAAGGAAAATCAGCCTATGGTTCAGGATGGTCTCATGAGAATAGCAGCAGAGGCAGCCAAGTTGTGTCACTTCTGCTGCCCTCTTGGGATGCCTTTAACAGCTGCATGTGCCTGGAACTAAGGGCTTCCTAGTTTTAAAAATCCTAGGCCTAAGCCTAACAGTAACCCTAGGAAGGTAAATCAGCCGCTTATTAGGGTTCTTCCTAAGGGAAAAGCCGTGAAAGCAGCCATGTTGTGGCACGTTTGCACTCCCTTTGGGATGCTTTTGGCAGATGAAGTAAGCCTGGAACTCAGGGCTTCCTAGTTAAAAAAATCCTAGCCCTAGGCCGAACCCCAACCCTAAGACGAGAAAGGCAAATCAGCCAGGAATTAGGCATGTCCCCAAGGAAAAAGCTGTGGAGGCAGGCACGTTGTGGTACTTTTGCGCTCTTCTTGGGTAGTCCTTCGCAGCTGCTGTATTCTTGGAACTCAGGTCTTTCTGGTTAATAGACCTCTTACCCTAGGTGAAACTCAAACATTAACCCTAGGAAGGAAAATCAGCCTATGGTGCGGGATGGTCTCATGAGAATAGAAGCAGAGGCAGCCAAGTTGTGTCACTTCTGCGGCCCTCTTGGGATGCCTTTAACAGCTGCATGTTCCTGGAGCCCAGGGCTTCCTGGTTTTAAAAGTCCTAGGCCTAAGCCTAACAGTAACCCTAGGAAGGTAAATCAGCCGGGTATTAGGGTTCTTCCTAAGGGAAAAGCCGTGAAAGCAGCCATGTTGTGGCACTTCTGCACTCCCTTTGGGATGCCTTTGGCAGATGCAGTAAGCCTGGAACTCAGGGCTTCCTGGTTAAAAAACTCCAAGCCCTAGGCTGAACCCTAACCCTAACCCTAGGCAGATAAATCAGCCTAGGTATAGGGATGGTGCCAAGGAAAAAGCCGTGAAAGCAACCATGTTGTGGCACTTTTGCACTACCTTTGGGATGCCTTTCACAGCTCCAGTGTGCCTGGAACTCAGGGCTTCCTAGTTAAAAAAATCCTAGCCCTAGGTCGAACCCCAAACCTAAGACGAGAAAGGCAAATCAGCCAGGAATTAGGCATGTCCCCAAGGAAAAAGCTGTGGAGGCAGGCATGTTGTGGTACTTTTGCGCTCTTCTTGGGAGGTCCTTCGCAGCTGCTGTGTTCTTGGAACTCAGGGCTTTCTGGATAATAGAACACTTACCCTAGGCGTAACTCAAAACTTAACCCTAGGAAGGAAAATCAGCCTATGGTTCAGGATGGTCTCATGAGAATAGCAGCAGAGGCAGCCAAGTTGTGTCACTTCTGCTGCCCTCTTGGGATGCCTTTAACAGCTGCATGTGCCTGGAGCCCAGGGCTTCCTGGTTTTAAAAGTCCTAGGCCTAAGCCTAACAGTAACCCTAGGAAGGTAAATCAGCCGCGTATTAGGGTTCTTCCTAAGGGAAAAGCCGTGAAAGCAGCCATGTTGTGGCACTTCTGCACTCCCTTTGGGATGCCTTTGCAGATGCAGTAAGCCTGGAACTCAGGGCTTCCTAGTTAAAAAAATCTTAGCCCTAGGCTGAACCCCAACCCTAAGACGAGAAAGGCAAATCAGCCAGGAATTAGGCATGTCCCCAAGGAAAAAGCTGTGGAGGCAGGCATGTTGTGGTACTTTTGCGCTCTTCTTGGGTAGTCCTTCGCAGCTGCTGTGTTCTTGGAACTCAGGGCTTTCTGCTTAATAGAACCCTTACCCTAGGCGTAACTCAAACCTTAACCCTAGGAAGGAAAATCAGCCTATGGTTCGGGATGGTCTCATGGAAATATCAGTGGTGGCAGCCAAGTTGCGTCACTTTTGCGCTCCCCTTGGGATGTCTTTCGCAGCTGCAGAGTGCCTGGAGCCCAGGGCTTCCTGGTTTTAAAAGTCCTAGGCCTAAGCCTAACAGTAACCCTAGGAAGGTAAAGCAGCCGCGTATTAGGGTTCTTCCTAAGGGAAAAGCCGTGATAGCAGCCATGTTGTGGCACTTCTGCACTCCCTTTGGGATGCCTTTGGCAGATGCAGTAAGCCTGGAACTCAGGGCTTCCTAGTTAAAAACATCCTTGCCCTAGGCCGAACCCCAACACTAAGACGAGAAAGGCAAATCAGCCAGGAATTAGGCATGTCCCCAAGGAAAAAGCTGTGGAGGCAGGCACGTTGTGGTACTTTTGCGCTCTTCTTGGGTAGTCCTTCGCAGCTGCTGTGTTCTTGGAACTCAGGGCTTTCTGGTTAATAGAACTCTTACCCTAGGCGTATCTCAAAACTTAACCCTAGGAAGGAAAATCAGCCTATGGTTCAGGATGGTCTCATGAGAATAGCAGCTGAGGCAGCCAAGTTGTGTCACTTCTGCTGCCCTCTTGGGATGCCTTTAACAGCTGCATGTGCCTGGAACTAAGGGCTTCCTGGTTTTAAAAGTCCTAGGCCTAAGCCTAACAGTAACCCTAGGAAGGTAAATCAGCCGCGTATTAGGGTTCTTCCTAAGGGAAAAGCCGTGAAAGCAGCCATGTTGTGGCACTTTTGCACTCCCTTTTGGATGCCTTTCACAGCTCCAGTGTGCCTGGAACTCAGGGCTTCCTGATTTTAAAAATCCTAGCCCTAGGCCGAACCACAACCCTAAGACGAGAAAGGCAAATCAGCCAGGAATTAGGCATGTCCCCAAGGAAAAAGCTGTGGAGGCAGGCATGTTGTGGTACTTTTGCGCTCTTCTTGGCTAGTCCTTCGCAGCTGCTGTGTTCTTGGAACTCAGGGCTTTCTGGTTAATAGACCTCTTACCCTAGGTGAAACTCAAACATTAACCCTAGGAAGGAAAATCAGCCTATGGTGCGGGATGGTCTCATGAGAATAGAAGCAGAGGCAGCCAAGTTGTGTCACTTCTGCGGCCCTCTTGGGATGCCTTTAACAGCTGCAGTGTGCCTGGAGCCCAGGGCTTACTGGTTTTAAAAGTCCTAGGCCTAAGCCTAACAGTAACCCTAGGAAGGTAAATCAGCCGGGTATTAGGGTTCTTCCTAAGGGAAAAGCCGTGAAAGCAGCCATGTTGTGGCACTTCTGCACTCCCTTTGGGATGCCTTTGGCAGATGCAGTAAGCCTGGAACTCAGGGCTTCCTGGTTAAAAAACTCCAAGCCCTAGGCTGAACCCTAACCCTAACCCTAGGCAGATAAATCAGCCTAGGTATAGGGATGGTGCCAAGGAAAAAGCTGTGAAAGCTGCCATGTTGTTGCACTTTTGTACTCCCCTTGGGATGCCTTGAACAGCTGCAGTGTGCCTGGATCTAAGGGCTTCCTAGTTTTAAAAATCCTAGCCCTAGGCCTAAGCCTTACAGTAACCCTGGAAAATGAAATCAGCCTGGTGTTAAGCTTCTTGCCAAGGAAAAAGCCGTGAAAGCAACCATGTTGTGGCACTTTTGCACTCCCTTTGGGATGCCTTTGGCAGATGCAGTAAGCCTGGAACTCAGTGCTTCCTAGTTAAAAAAATCCTAGCCCTAGGCCGAACCCCAACCCTAAGACGAGAAAGGCAAATCAGCCAGGAATTAGGCATGTCCCCAAGGAAAAAGCTGTGGAGGCAGGCATGTTGTGGTACTTTTGCGCTCTTCTTGGGTAGTCCTTCGCAGCTGCTGTGTTCTTGGAACTCAGGGCTTTCTGGTTAATAGAACCCTTACCCGAGGCGTAACTCAAACCTTAACCCTAGGAAGGAAAATCAGTCTATGGTTCGGGATGGTCTCATGTGAATAGCAGCAGAGGCAGCCAAGTTGTGTCACTTCTGCGGCCCTCTTGGGATGCCTTGAACAGCTGCATGTGCCTGGAGCCCAGGGCTTCCTGGTTTTAAAAGTCCTAGGCCTAAGCCTAACAGTAACCCTAGGAAGGTAAATCAGCCGCGTATTAGGGTTCTTCCTAAGGGAAAAGCCGTGAAAGCAGCCATGTTGTGGCACTTTTGCACTCCCTTTGGGATGCTTTTGGCAGATGAAGTAAGCCTGGAACTCAGGGCTTCCTAGTTAAAAAAATCCTAGCCCTAGGCCGAACCCCAACCCTAAGACGAGAAAGGCAAATCAGCCAGGAATTAGGCATGTCCCCAAGGAAAAAGCTGTGGAGGCAGGCATGTTGTGGTACTTTTGCGCTCTTCTTGGCTAGTCCTTCGCAGCTGCTGTGTTCTTGGAACTCAGGGCTTTCTGCTTAATAGAACCCTTACCCTAGGCGTAACTCAAACCTTAACCCTAGGAAGGAAAATCAGCCTATGGTTCGGGATGGTCTCATGGAAATATCAGTGGTGGCAGCCAAGTTGTGTCACTTTTGCGCTCCCCTTGGGATGCCTTTCGCAGCTGCAGTGTGCCTGGAGCCCAGGGCTTCCTGGTTTTAAAAGTCCTAGGCCTAAGCCTAACAGTAACCCTAGGAAGGTAAATCAGCCGGGTATTAGGGTTCTTCCTAAGGGAAAAGCCGTGAAAGCAGCCATGTTGTGGCACTTTTGCACTCCCTTTGGGATGCCTTTGGCAGATGCAGTAAGCCTGGAACTCAGGGCTTCCTAGTTAAAAAAATCCTAGCCCTAGGCCGAACCCCAACCCTAAGACGAGAAAGGCAAATCAGCCAGGAATTAGGCATGTCCCCAAGGAAAAAGCTGTGGAGGCAGGCACGTTGTGGTACTTTTGCGCTCTTCTTGGGTAGTCCTTCGCAGCTGCTGTGTTCTTGGAACTCAGGGCTTTCTGGTTAATAGAACTCTTACCCTAGGCGTAACTCAAAACTAAACCCTAGGAAGGAAAATCAGCCTATGGTTCAGGATGGTCTCATGAGAATAGCAGCAGAGGCAGCCAAGTTGTGTCACTTCTGCGGCCCTCTTGGGATGCCTTGAACAGCTGCATGTGCCTGGAGCCCAGGGCTTCCTGGTTTTAAAAGTCCTAGGCCTAAGCCTAACAGTAACCCTAGGAAGGTAAATCAGCCGCGTATTAGGGTTCTTCCTAAGGGAAAAGCCGTGAAAGCAGCCATGTTGTGGCACTTCTGCACTCCCTTTGGGATGCTTTTGGCAGATGAAGTAAGCCTGGAACTCAGGGCTTCCTAGTTAAAAAAATCCTAGCCCTAGGCCGAACCCCAACCCTAAGACGAGAAAGGCAAATCAGCCAGGAATTAGGCATGTCCCCAAGGAAAAAGCTGTGGAGGCAGGCATGTTGTGGTACTTTTGCGCTCTTCTTGGGTAGTCCTTCGCAGCTGCTGTGTTCTTGGAACTCAGGGCTTTCTGGTTAATAGACCTCTTACCCTAGGCGAAACTCAAACATTAACCCTAGGAAGGAAAATCAGCCTATGGTGCGGGATGGTCTCATGAGAATAGAAGCAGAGGCAGCCAAGTTGTGTCACTTCTGCGGCCCTCTTGGGATGCCTTTAACAGCTGCAGTGTGCCTGGAGCCCAGGGCTTCCTGGTTTTAAAAGTCCTAGGTCTAAGCCTAACAGTAACCCTAGGAAGGTAAATCAGCCGCGTATTAGGGTTCTTCCTAAGGGAAAAGCCGTGAAAGCAGCCATGTTGTGGCACTTTTGCACTCTTTTTGGGATGCCTTTGGCAGATGCAGTAAGCCTGGAACTCTGGGCTTCCTGGTTAAAAAACTCCAAGCCCTAGGCTGAACCCTAACCCTTACCCTAGGCAGATAAATCAGCCTAGGTATAGGGATGGTGCCAAGAAAAAAGCTGTGAAAGCTGCCAAGTTGTGTCACTTCTGCGGCCCTCTTGGGATGCCTTGAACAGCTGCAGTGTGCCTGGATCTAAGGGCTTCCTAGTTTTAAAAATCCTAGCCCTAGGCCTAAGCCTAACAGTAACCCTGGGAAGGGAAATCAGCCGGGTGTTAGGCTTCTTGCCAAGGAAAAAGCCGTTAAAGCAACCGTGTTGTGGCACTTTTGCACTCCCTTTTGGATGTCTTTCACAGCTCCAGTGTTCCTGGAACTCAGGGCTTCCTGATTCTAAAAGTCCTAGCCCTAGGCCGAACCCCAACCCTAAGACGAGAAAGGCAAATCAGCCAGGAATTAGGCATGTCCCCAAGGAAAAAGCTGTGGAGGCAGGCATGTTGTGGTACTTTTGCGCTCTGCTTGGTAGTCCTTCGCAGCTGCTGTGTTCTTGGAACTCAGGGCTTTCTCGTTAATAGAACCCTTACCCTAGGCGTAACTCAAACCTTAACCCTAGGAAGGAAAATCAGCCTATGGTTCGGGATGCTCTCATGGAAATATCAGTGGTGGCAGCCAAGTTGTGTCACTTTTGCGCTCCCCTTGGGATGCCTTTCGCAGCTGCAGTGTGCCTGGAGCCCAGGGCTTCCTGGTTTTAAAAGTCCTAGGCCTAAGCCTAACAGTAACCCTAGGAAGGTAAATCAGCCGGGTATTAGGGTTCTTCCTAAGGGAAAAGCCGTGAAAGCAGCCATGTTGTGGCACTTTTGCACTCCCTTTGGGATGCCTTTGGCAGATGCAGTAAGCCTGGAACTCAGGGCTTCCTAGTTAAAAAAATCCTAGCCCTAGGCCGAACCCCAACCCTAAGACGAGAAAGGCAAATCAGCCAGGAATTAGGCATGTCCCCAAGGAAAAAGCTGTGGAGGCAGGCACGTTGTGGTACTTTTGCGCTCTTCTTGGGTAGTCCTTCGCAGCTGCTGTGTTCTTGGAACTCAGGGCTTTCTGGTTAATAGAACTCTTACCCTAGGCGTAACTCAAAACTAAACCCTAGGAAGGAAAATCAGCCTATGGTTCAGGATGGTCTCATGAGAATAGCAGCAGAGGCAGCCAAGTTGTGTCACTTCTGCGGCCCTCTTGGGATGCCTTGAACAGCTGCATGTGCCTGGAGCCCAGGGCTTCCTGGTTTTAAAAGTCCTAGGCCTAAGCCTAACAGTAACCCTAGGAAGGTAAATCAGCCGCGTATTAGGGTTCTTCCTAAGGGAAAAGCCGTGAAAGCAGCCATGTTGTGGCACTTCTGCACTCCCTTTGGGATGCCTTTGGCAGATGCAGTAAGCCTGGAACTCAGGGCTTCCTAGTTAAAAAAATCCTAGCCCTAGGCCGAACCCCAACCCTAAGACGAGAAAGGCAAATCAGCCAGGAATTAGGCATGTCCCCAAGGAAAAAGCTGTGGAGGCAGGCATGTTGTGGTACTTTTGCGCTCTTCTTGGCTAGTCCTTCGCAGCTGCTGTGTTCTTGGAACTCAGGGCTTTCTGGTTAATAGACCTCTTACCCTAGGTGAAACTCAAACATTAACCCTAGGAAGGAAAATCAGCCTATGGTTCGGGATGGTCTCATGAGAATAGAAGCAGAGGCAGTCAAGACGTGTCACTTTTGCGATCCCCTTGGGATGCCTTTCGCAGCTGCAGTGTGCCTGGAGCCCAGGGCTTCCTGGTTTTAAAAGTCCTAGGCCTAAGCCTAACAGTATCCCTAGGAAGGTAAATCAGCCAGGTATTAGGGTTCTTCCTAAGGGAAAAGCTGTGAAAGCAGCCATGTTGTGGAACTTCTGCACTCCCTTTGGGATGCCTTTGGCAGATGCAGTAAGCCTGGAACTCAGGGCTTCCTGGTTAGAAAACTCCAAGCCCTAGGCTGAACCCTAACCCTAACCCTAGGCAGATAAATCAGCCTAGGTATAGGGATGGTGCCAAGGAAAAAGCTGTGAAAGCTGCCATGTTGTTGCACTTTTGTACTCCCCTTGGGATGCCTTTCGCAGCTGCAGTGTGCCTGGAACTAAGGGCTTCCTAGTTTTAAAAATCCTAGCCCTACGCCTAAGCCGAACAGTAACCCTAGGAAGGGAAATCGGCCTGGTGTTAGGCTTCTTGCCAAGGAAAAAGCCGTGAAAGCAGCCATGTTGTGGACTTCTGCACTCCCTTTGGGATGCCTTTGGCAGATGCAGTAAGCCTGGAACTCAGGGCTTTCTAGTTAAAAATATCCTAGCCCTAGGCCGAACCACAACCCTAAGACGAGAAAGGCAAATCAGCCAGGAATTAGGCATGTCCCCAAGGAAAAAGCTGTGGAGGCAGGCATGTTGTGGTACTTTTGCGCTCTTCTTGGGTAGTCCTTCGCAGCTGCTGTGTTCTTGGAACTCAGGGCTTTCTGGTTAATAGACCTCTTACCCTAGGCGAAACTCAAACATTAACCCTAGGAAGGAAAATCAGCCTATGGTTCGGGATGGTCTCATGAGAATAGAAGCAGAGGCAGCCAAGTTGTGTCACTTCTGCGGCCCTCTTGGGATGCCTTTAACAGCTGCAGAGTGCCTGGAGCCCAGGGCTTCCTGGTTTTAAAAGTCCTAGGCCTAAGCCTAACAGTAACCCTAGGAAGGTAAATCAGCCGGGTATTAAGGTTCTTCCTAAGGGAAAAGCTGTGAAAGCAGCCATGTTGTGGCACTTTTGCACTCCCTTTGGGATGCATTTGGCAGATGCTGTAAGCCTGGAACTCAGGGCTTCCTGGTTAAAAAACTCCAAGCCCTAGGCTGAACCCTAACCCTAACCCTAGGCAGATAAATCAGCCTAGGTATAGGGATGGTGCCAAGGAAAAAGCTGTGAAAGCTGCCATGTTGTTGCACTTTTGTACTCCCCTTGGGATGCCTTGAACAGCTGCAGTGAGCCTGGATACTAAGGGCTTCCAAGTTTTAGAAATCCTAGCCCTAGGCCTAAGCCTTACAGTAACCCTGGGAAGGGAAATCAGCCTGGTGTTAGGCTTCTTGCCAAGGAAAAAGCCGTGAAAGCAGCCATGTTGTGGCACTTTTGCACTCCCTTTTGGATGCCTTTCACAGCTCCAGTGTGCCTGGAACTCAGGGCTTCCTGATTTTAAAAATCCTAGCCCTAGGCCGAACGCCAACCCTAAGACGAGAAAGGCAAATAAGCCAGGAATTAGGCATGTCCCCAAGGAAAAAGCTGTGAAGGCAGGCATGTTGTGGTACTTTTGCGCTCTTCTTGGCTAGTCCTTCGCAGCTGCTGTGTTCTTGGAACTCAGGGCTTTCTGGTTAATAGAACCCTTACCCTAGGCGTAACTCAAACCTTAACCCTAGGAAGGAAAATCAGCCTATGGTTCGGGATGCTCTCATGGAAATATCAGTGGTGGCAGCCAAGTTGCGTCACTTTTGCGCTCCCCTTGGGATGCCTTTCGCAGCTGCAGTGTTCCTGGAGCCCAGGGCTTCCTGGTTTTAAAAGTCCTAGGCCTAAGCCTAGCAGTAACGCTAGGAAGGTAAATCAGCCGGGTATTAGGGTTCTTCCAAAGGGAAAAGCCGTGAAAGCAGCCATGTTGTGGCACTTCTGCACTCCCTTTGGGATGCCTTTGGCAGATGCAGTAAGCCTGGAACTCAGGGCTTCCTGGTTAAAAATATCCAAGCCCTAGGCTGAACCCTAACCCTTACCCTAGGCAGATAAATCAGCCTAGGTATAGGGATGGTGCCAAGGAAAAAGCTGTGAAAGCTGCCATGTTGTTGCACTTTTGTACTCCCCTTGGGATGCCTTGAACAGCTGCAGTGTGCCTGGAGCTAAGGGCTTCCTAGTTTTAAAAATCCTAGCCCTAGGCCTAAGCCTAACAGTAACCCTGGGAAGGGAAATCAGCCTGGTTTTAGGCTTCTTGCCAAGGAAAAAGCCGTGAAAGCAGCCATGTTGTGGCACTTTTGCACTCCCTTTTGGATGCCTTTCACAGCTCCAGTGTGCCTGGAACTCAGGGCTTCCTGATTTTAAAAATCCTAGCCCTAGGCCGAACGCCAACCCTAAGACGAGAAAGGCAAATAAGCCAGGAATTAGGCATGTCCCCAAGGAAAAAGCTGTGGAGGCAGGCATGTTGTGGTACTTTTGCGCTCTTCTTGGCTAGTCCTTCGCAGCTGCTGTGTTCTTGGAACTCAGGGCTTTCTGGTTAATAGAACCCTTACCCTAGGCGTAACTCAAACCTTAACCCTAGGAAGGAAAATCAGCCTATGGTTCGGGATGCTCTCATGGAAATATCAGTGGTGGCAGCCAAGTTGCGTCACTTTTGCGCTCCCCTTGGGATGCCTTTCGCAGCTGCAGTGTGCCTGGAGCCCAGGGCTTCCTGGTTTTAAAAGTCCTATGCCTAAGCCTAGCAGTAACGCTAGGAAGGTAAATCAGCCGGGTATTAGGGTTCTTCCAAAGGGAAAAGCCGTGAAAGCAGCCATGTTGTGGCACTTCTGCACTCCCTTTGGGATGCCTTTGGCAGATGCAGTAAGCCTGGAACTCAGGGCTTCCTGGTTAAAAATATCCAAGCCCTAGGCTGAACCCTAACCCTAACCCTAGGCAGATAAATCAGCCTAGGTATAGGGATGGTGCCAAGGAAAAAGCTGTGAAAGCTGCCATGTTGTTGCACTTTTGTACTCCCCTTGGGATGCCTTGAACAGCTCCAGTGTGCCTGGAGCTAAGGGCTTCCTAGTTTTAAAAATCCTAGCCCTAGGCCTAAGCCTAACAGTAACCCTGGGAAGGGAAATCAGCCTGGTGTTAGGCTTCTTGCCAAGGAAAAAGCCGTGAAAGCAGCCATGTTGTGGCACTTTTGCACTCCCTTTTGGATGCCTTTCACAGCTCCAGTGTGCCTGGAACTCAGGGCTTCCTGATTTTAAAAATCCTAGCCCTAGGCCGAACCCCAACCCTAAGACGAGAAAGGCAAATCAGCCAGGAATTAGGCATGTCCCCAAGGAAAAAGCTGTGGAGGCAGGCATGTTGTGGTACTTTTGCGCTCTTCTTGGGTAGTCCTTCGCAGCTGCTGTGTTCTTGGAACTCAGGGCTTTCTGGTTAATAGAACCCTTACCCGAGGCGTAACTCAAACCTTAACCCTAGGAAGGAAAATCAGCCTATGATTCGGGATGGTCTCATGAGAATAGAAGCAGAGGCAGCCAAGTTGTGTCACTTCTGCGGCCCTCTTGGGATGCCTTGAACAGCTGCATGTGCCTGGAGCCCAGGGCTTCCTGGTTTTAAAAGTCCTAGGCCTAAGCCTAACAGTAACCCTAGGAAGGTAAATCAGCCGGGTATTAGGGTTCTTCCTAAGGGAAAAGCCGTGAAAGCAGCCATGTTGTGGCACTTCTGCACTCCCTTTGGGATGCCTTTGGCAGATGCAGTAAGCCTGGAACTCAGGGCTTCCTGGTTAAAAAACTCCAAGCCCTAGGCTGAACCCTAACCCTAACCCTAGGCAGATAAATCAGCCTAGGTATAGGGATGGTGCCAAGGAAAAAGCTGTGAAAGCTGCCATGTTGTTGCACTTTTGTACTCCCCTTGGGATGCCTTTCGCAGCTGCAGTGTGCCTGGAACTAAGGGCTTCCTAGTTTTAAAAATCCTAGCCCTACGCCTAAGCCGAACAGTAACCCTAGGAAGGGAAATCGGCCTGGTGTTAGGCTTCTTGCCAAGGAAAAAGCCGTGAAAGCAGCCATGTTGTGGACTTCTGCACTCCCTTTGGGATGCCTTTGGCAGATGCAGGAAGCCTGGAACTCAGGGCTTCCTGATTTTAAAAATCCTAGCCCTAGGCCGAACCCCAACCCTAAGATGAGAAAGGCAAATCAGCCAGGAATTAGGCATGTCCCCAAGGAAAAAGCTATCGACACAGGCATGTTGTGGTACTTTTGCGCTCTTCTTGGGTAGTCCTTCGCAGCTGCTGTGTTCTTGGAACTCAGGGCTTTCTGGTAAATAGAAGCCTTACCCTAGGCGTAACTCAAACCTTAACCCTAGGAAGGAAAATCAGCCTATGGTTCGGGATGGTCTCATGGAAATATCAGTGGTGGCAGCCAAGTTGTGTCACTTTTGCGCTCCCCTTGGGATGCCTTTCGCAGCTGCAGAGTGCCTGGAGCCCAGGGCTTCCTGGTTTTAAAAGTCCTAGTCCTAAGACTAACAGTAACCCTAGGAAGGTAAATCAGCCGCGTATTAAGGTTCTTCCTATGGGAAAAGCCATGAAAGCAGCCATGTTGTGGCACTTTTGCACTCCCTTTGGGATGCCTTTGGCAGATGCAGTAAGCCTGGAACTCAGGGCTTCCTAGTTAACAAAATCCTAGCCCTAGGCCGAACTCAAGCCTAAGACGAGAAAGGCAAATCAGCCAGGAATTAGGCATGTCCCCAAGGAAAAAGCTGTGGAGGCAGGCACGTTGTGGTACTTTTGCGCTCTTCTTGGGTAGTCCTTCGCAGCTGCTGTGTTCTTGGAACTCAGGGCTTTCTGGTTAATAGAACTCTTACCCTAGGCGTAACTCAAACCTTAACCCTAGGAAGGAAAATCAGCCTATGGTTCGGGATGGTCTCATGGAAATATCAGTGGTGGCAGCCAAGTTGTGTCACTTTTGCGCTCCCCTTGGGATGCCTTTCGCAGCTGCAGAGTGCCTGGAGCCCAGGGCTTCCTGGTTTTAAAAGTCCTAGGCCTAAGACTAACAGTAACCCTCGGAAGGTAAATCAGCCGCGTATTAAGGTTCTTCCTATTGGAAAAGCCATGAAAGCAGCCATGTTGTGGCACTTTTGCACTCCCTTTGGGATGCCTTTGGCAGATGCAGTAAGCCTGGAACTCAGGGCTTCCTAGTTAACAAAATCCTAGCCCTTGGCCGAACTCAAGCCTAAGACGAGAAAGGCAAATCAGCCAGGAATTAGGCATGTCCCCAAGGAAAAAGCTGTGGAGGCAGGCACGTTGTGGTACTTTTGCGCTCTTCTTGGGTAGTCCTTCGCAGCTGCTGTGTTCTTGGAACTCAGGGCTTTCTGGTTAATAGAACTCTTACCCTAGGCGTAACTCAAACCTTAACCCTAGGAAGGAAAATCAGCCTATGGTTCGGGATGGTCTCATGGAAATATCAGTGGTGGCAGCCAAGTTGTGTCACTTTTGCGCTCCCCTTGGGATGCCTTTCGCAGCTGCAGAGTGCCTGGAGCCCAGGGCTTCCTGGTTTTAAAAGTCCTAGGCCTAAGCCTAACAGTAACCCTAGGAAGGTAAATCAGCCGGGTATTAGGGTTCTTCCTAAGGGAAAAGCCGTGAAAGCAGCCATGTTGTGGCACTTCTGCACTCCCTTTGGGATGCCTTTGGCAGATGCAGTAAGCCTGGAACTCAGGGCTTCCTGGTTAAAAAACTCCAAGCCCTAGGCTGAACCCTAACCCTTACCCTAGGCAGATAAATCAGCCTAGGTATAGGGATGGTGCCAAGGAAAAAGCTGTGAAAGCTGCCATGTTGTTGCACTTTTGTACTCCCCTTGGGATGCCTTGAACAGCTGCAGTGTGCCTGGATCTAAGGGCTTCCTAGTTTTAAAAATCCTAGCCCTAGGCCTAAGCCTTACAGTAACCCTGGGAAGGGAAATCAGCCTGGTGTTAGGCTTCTTGCCAAGGAAAAAGCCGTGAAAGCAACCATGTCGTGGCACTTTTGCACTCCCTTTTGGATGCCTTTCACAGCTCCAGTGTGCCTGGAACTCAGGGCTTCCTGATTTTAAAAATCCTAGCCCTAGGCCGAACCCCAACCCTAAGATGAGAAAGGCAAATCAGCCAGGAATTAGGCATGTCCCCAAGGAAAAAGCTATCGACACAGGCATGTTGTGGCACTTTTGCACTCCCTTTGGGATGCTTTTGGCAGATGCAGTAAGCCTGGAACTCAGGGCTTCCTAGTTAAAAAAATCCTAGCCCTAGGCCGAACCCCAACCCTAAGACGAGAAAGGCAAATCAGCCAGGAATTAGGCATGTCCCCAAGGAAAAAGCTGTGGAGGCAGGCACGTTGTGGTACTTTTGCGCTCTTCTTGGGTAGTCCTTCGCAGCTGCTGTGTTCTTGGAACTCAGGGCTTTCTGGTTAATAGACCTCTTACCCTAGGTGAAACTCAAACATTAACCCTAGGAAGGAAAATCAGCCTATGGTTCGGGATGGTCTCATGAGAATAGAAGCAGAGGCAGCCAAGTTGTGTCACTTCTGCGGCCCTCTTGGGATGCCTTTAACAGCTGCAGAGTGCCTGGAGCCCAGGGCTTCCTGGTTTTAAAAGTCCTAGGCCTAAGCCTAACAGTAACCCTAGGAAGGTAAATCAGCCGGGTATTAAGGTTCTTCCTAAGGGAAAAGCTGTGAAAGCAGCCATGTTGTGGCACTTTTGCACTCCCTTTGGGATGCATTTGGCAGATGCTGTAAGCCTGGAACTCAGGGCTTCCTGGTTAAAAAACTCCAAGCCCTAGGCTGAAGCCTAACCCTAACCCTAGGCAGATAAATCAGCCTAGGTATAGGGATGGTGCCAAGGAAAAAGCTGTGAAAGCTGCCATGTTGTTGCACTTTTGTACTCCCCTTGGGATGCCTTGAACAGCTGCAGTGAGCCTGGATACTAAGGGCTTCCAAGTTTTAGAAATCCTAGCCCTAGGCCTAAGCCTTACAGTAACCCTGGGAAGGGAAATCAGCCTGGTGTTAGGCTTCTTGCCAAGGAAAAAGCCGTGAAAGCAGCCATGTTGTGGCACTTTTGCACTCCCTTTTGGATGCCTTTCACAGCTCCAGTGTGCCTGGAACTCAGGGCTTCCTGATTTTAAAAATCCTAGCCCTAGGCCGAACGCCAACCCTAAGACGAGAAAGGCAAATAAGCCAGGAATTAGGCATGTCCCCAAGGAAAAAGCTGTGGAGGCAGGCATGTTGTGGTACTTTTGCGCTCTTCTTGGCTAGTCCTTCGCAGCTGCTGTGTTCTTGGAACTCAGGGCTTTCTGGTTAATAGAACCCTTACCCTAGGCGTAACTCAAACCTTAACCCTAGGAAGGAAAATCAGCCTATGGTTCGGGATGCTCTCATGGAAATATCAGTGGTGGCAGCCAAGTTGCGTCACTTTTGCGCTCCCCTTGGGATGCCTTTCGCAGCTGCAGTGTTCCTGGAGCCCAGGGCTTCCTGGTTTTAAAAGTCCTATGCCTAAGCCTAGCAGTAACGCTAGGAAGGTAAATCAGCCGGGTATTAGGGTTCTTCCAAAGGGAAAAGCCGTGAAAGCAGCCATGTTGTGGCACTTCTGCACTCCCTTTGGGATGCCTTTGGCAGATGCAGTAAGCCTGGAACTCAGGGCTTCCTGGTTAAAAATATCCAAGCCCTAGGCTGAACCCTAACCCTAACCCTAGGCAGATAAATCAGCCTAGGTATAGGGATGGTGCCAAGGAAAAAGCTGTGAAAGCTGCCATGTTGTTGCACTTTTGTACTCCCCTTGGGATGCCTTGAACAGCTGCAGTGTGCCTGGAGCTAAGGGCTTCCTAGTTTTAAAAATCCTAGCCCTAGGCCTAAGCCTAACAGTAACCCTGGGAAGGGAAATCAGCCTGGTGTTAGGCTTCTTGCCAAGGAAAAAGCCGTGAAAGCAGCCATGTTGTGGCACTTTTGCACTCCCTTTTGGATGCCTTTCACAGCTCCAGTGTGCCTGGAACTCAGGGCTTCCTGATTTTAAAAATCCTAGCCCTAGGCCGAACGCCAACCCTAAGACGAGAAAGGCAAATAAGCCAGGAATTAGGCATGTCCCCAAGGAAAAAGCTGTGGAGGCAGGCATGTTGTGGTACTTTTGCGCTCTTCTTGGCTAGTCCTTCGCAGCTGCTGTGTTCTTGGAACTCAGGGCTTTCTGGTTAATAGAACCCTTACCCTAGGCGTAACTCAAACCTTAACCCTAGGAAGGAAAATCAGCCTATGGTTCGGGATGGTCTCATGGAAATATCAGTGGTGGCAGCCAAGATGCGTCACTTTTGCGCTCCCCTTGGGATGCCTTTCGCAGCTGCAGTGTGCCTGGAGCCCAGGGCTTCCTGGTTTTAAAAGTCCTATGCCTAAGCCTAGCAGTAACGCTAGGAAGGTAAATCAGCCGGGTATTAGGGTTCTTCCAAAGGGAAAAGCCGTGAAAGCAGCCATGTTGTGGCACTTCTGCACTCCCTTTGGGATGCCTTTGGCAGATGCAGTAAGCCTGGAACTCAGGGCTTCCTGGTTAAAAATATCCAAGCCCTAGGCTGAACCCTAACCCTTACCCTAGGCAGATAAATCAGCCTAGGTATAGGGATGGTGCCAAGGAAAAAGCTGTGAAAGCTGCCATGTTGTTGCACTTTTGTACTCCCCTTGGGATGCCTTGAACAGCTGCAGTGTGCCTGGAGCTAAGGGCTTCCTAGTTTTAAAAATCCTAGCCCTAGACCTAAGCCTAACAGTAACCCTGGGAAGGGAAATCAGCCTGGTGTTAGGCTTCTTGCCAAGGAAAAAGCCGTGAAAGCAGCCATGTTGTGGCACTTTTGCACTCCCTTTTGGATGCCTTTCACAGCTCCAGTGTGCCTGGAACTCAGGGCTTCCTGATTTTAAAAATCCTAGCCCTAGGCCGAACCCCAACCCTAAGACGAGAAAGGCAAATCAGCCAGGAATTAGGCATGTCCCCAAGGAAAAAGCTGTGGAGGCAGGCATGTTGTGGTACTTTTGCGCTCTTCTTGGCTAGTCCTTCGCAGCTGCTGTGTTCTTGGAACTCAGGGCTTTCTGGTTAATAGAACCCTTACCCGAGGCGTAACTCAAACCTTAACCCTAGGAAGGAAAATCAGCCTATGGTTCGGGATGGTCTCATGAGAATAGCAGCAGAGGCAGCCAAGTTGTGTCACTTCTGCGGCCCTCTTGGGATGCCTTGAACAGCTGCATGTGCCTGGAGCCCAGGGCTTCCTGGTTTTAAAAGTCCTAGGCCTAAGCCTAACAGTAACCCTAGGAAGGTAAATCAGCCGGGTATTAGGGTTCTTCCTAAGGGAAAAGCCGTGAAAGCAGCCATGTTGTGGCACTTCTGCACTCCCTTTGGGATGCCTTTGGCAGATGCAGTAAGCCTGGAACTCAGGGCTTCCTGGTTAGAAAACTCCAAGCCCTAGGCTGAACCCTAACCCTAACCCTAGGCAGATAAATCAGCCTAGGTATAGGGATGGTGCCAAGGAAAAAGCTGTGAAAGCTGCCATGTTGTTGCACTTTTGTACTCCCCTTGGGATGCCTTTCGCAGCTGCAGTGTGCCTGGAACTAAGGGCTTCCTAGTTTTAAAAATCCTAGCCCTACGCCTAAGCCGAACAGTAACCCTAGGAAGGGAAATCGGCCTGGTGTTAGGCTTCTTGCCAAGGAAAAAGCCGTGAAAGCAGCCATGTTGTGGACTTCTGCACTCCCTTTGGGATGCCTTTGGCAGATGCAGGAAGCCTGGAACTCAGGGCTTCCTGATTTTAAAAATCCTAGCCCTAGGCCGAACCCCAACCCTAAGATGAGAAAGGCAAATCAGCCAGGAATTAGGCATGTCCCCAAGGAAAAAGCTATCGACACAGGCATGTTGTGGTACTTTTGCGCTCTTCTTGGGTAGTCCTTCGCAGCTGCTGTGTTCTTGGAACTCAGGGCTTTCTGGTAAATAGAAGCCTTACCCTAGGCGTAACTCAAACCTTAACCCTAGGAAGGAAAATCAGCCTATGGTTCGGGATGGTCTCATGGAAATATCAGTGGTGGCAGCCAAGTTGTGTCACTTTTGCGCTCCCCTTGGGATGCCTTTCGCAGCTGCAGAGTGCCTGGAGCCCAGGGCTTCCTGGTTTTAAAAGTCCTAGGCCTAAGACTAACAGTAACCCTAGGAAGGTAAATCAGCCGCGTATTAAGGTTCTTCCTATGGGAAAAGCCATGAAAGCAGCCATGTTGTGGCACTTTTGCACTCCCTTTGGGATGCCTTTGGCAGATGCAGTAAGCCTGGAACTCAGGGCTTCCTAGTTAACAAAATCCTAGCCCTTGGCCGAACTCAAGCCTAAGACGAGAAAGGCAAATCAGCCAGGAATTAGGCATGTCCCCAAGGAAAAAGCTGTGGAGGCAGGCACGTTGTGGTACTTTTGCGCTCTTCTTGGGTAGTCCTTCGCAGCTGCTGTGTTCTTGGAACTCAGGGCTTTCTGGTTAATAGAACTCTTACCCTAGGCGTAACTCAAACCTTAACCCTAGGAAGGAAAATCAGCCTATGGTTCGGGATGGTCTCATGGAAATATCAGTGGTGGCAGCCAAGTTGTGTCACTTTTGCGCTCCCCTTGGGATGCCTTTCGCAGCTGCAGAGTGCCTGGAGCCCAGGGCTTCCTGGTTTTAAAAGTCCTAGGCCTAAGCCTAACAGTAACCCTAGGAAGGTAAATCAGCCGGGTATTAGGGTTCTTCCTAAGGGAAAAGCCGTGAAAGCAGCCATGTTGTGGCACTTCTGCACTCCCTTTGGGATGCCTTTGGCAGATGCAGTAAGCCTGGAACTCAGGGCTTCCTGGTTAAAAAACTCCAAGCCCTAGGCTGAACCCTAACCCTTACCCTAGGCAGATAAATCAGCCTAGGTATAGGGATGGTGCCAAGGAAAAAGCTGTGAAAGCTGCCATGTTGTTGCACTTTTGTACTCCCCTTGGGATGCCTTGAACAGCTGCAGTGTGCCTGGAACTCAGGGCTTCCTGATTTTAAAAATCCTAGCCCTAGGCCGAACGCCAACCCTAAGACGAGAAAGGCAAATAAGCCAGGAATTAGGCATGTCCCCAAGGAAAAAGCTGTGGAGGCAGGCATGTTGTGGTACTTTTGCGCTCTTCTTGGCTAGTCCTTCGCAGCTGCTGTGTTCTTGGAACTCAGGGCTTTCTGGTTAATAGAACCCTTACCCTAGGCGTAACTCAAACCTTAACCCTAGGAAGGAAAATCAGCCTATGGTTCGGGATGCTCTCATGGAAATATCAGTGGTGGCAGCCAAGTTGCGTCACTTTTGCGCTCCCCTTGGGATGCCTTTCGCAGCTGCAGTGTGCCTGGAGCCCAGGGCTTCCTGGTTTTAAAAGTCCTATGCCTAAGCCTAGCAGTAACGCTAGGAAGGTAAATCAGCCGGGTATTAGGGTTCTTCCAAAGGGAAAAGCCGTGAAAGCAGCCATGTTGTGGCACTTCTGCACTCCCTTTGGGATGCCTTTGGCAGATGCAGTAAGCCTGGAACTCAGGGCTTCCTGGTTAAAAATATCCAAGCCCTAGGCTGAACCCTAACCCTAACCCTAGGCAGATAAATCAGCCTAGGTATAGGGATGGTGCCAAGGAAAAAGCTGTGAAAGCTGCCATGTTGTTGCACTTTTGTACTCCCCTTGGGATGCCTTGAACAGCTCCAGTGTGCCTGGAGCTAAGGGCTTCCTAGTTTTAAAAATCCTAGCCCTAGGCCTAAGCCTAACAGTAACCCTGGGAAGGGAAATCAGCCTGGTGTTAGGCTTCTTGCCAAGGAAAAAGCCGTGAAAGCAGCCATGTTGTGGCACTTTTGCACTCCCTTTTGGATGCCTTTCACAGCTCCAGTGTGCCTGGAACTCAGGGCTTCCTGATTTTAAAAATCCTAGCCCTAGGCCGAACCCCAACCCTAAGACGAGAAAGGCAAATCAGCCAGGAATTAGGCATGTCCCCAAGGAAAAAGCTGTGGAGGCAGGCATGTTGTGGTACTTTTGCGCTCTTCTTGGGTAGTCCTTCGCAGCTGCTGTGTTCTTGGAACTCAGGGCTTTCTGGTTAATAGAACCCTTACCCGAGGCGTAACTCAAACCTTAACCCTAGGAAGGAAAATCAGCCTATGATTCGGGATGGTCTCATGAGAATAGAAGCAGAGGCAGCCAAGTTGTGTCACTTCTGCGGCCCTCTTGGGATGCCTTGAACAGCTGCATGTGCCTGGAGCCCAGGGCTTCCTGGTTTTAAAAGTCCTAGGCCTAAGCCTAACAGTAACCCTAGGAAGGTAAATCAGCCGGGTATTAGGGTTCTTCCTAAGGGAAAAGCCGTGAAAGCAGCCATGTTGTGGCACTTCTGCACTCCCTTTGGGATGCCTTTGGCAGATGCAGTAAGCCTGGAACTCAGGGCTTCCTGGTTAAAAAACTCCAAGCCCTAGGCTGAACCCTAACCCTAACCCTAGGCAGATAAATCAGCCTAGGTATAGGGATGGTGCCAAGGAAAAAGCTGTGAAAGCTGCCATGTTGTTGCACTTTTGTACTCCCCTTGGGATGCCTTTCGCAGCTGCAGTGTGCCTGGAACTAAGGGCTTCCTAGTTTTAAAAATCCTAGCCCTACGCCTAAGCCGAACAGTAACCCTAGGAAGGGAAATCGGCCTGGTGTTAGGCTTCTTGCCAAGGAAAAAGCCGTGAAAGCAGCCATGTTGTGGACTTCTGCACTCCCTTTGGGATGCCTTTGGCAGATGCAGGAAGCCTGGAACTCAGGGCTTCCTGATTTTAAAAATCCTAGCCCTAGGCCGAACCCCAACCCTAAGATGAGAAAGGCAAATCAGCCAGGAATTAGGCATGTCCCCAAGGAAAAAGCTATCGACACAGGCATGTTGTGGTACTTTTGCGCTCTTCTTGGGTAGTCCTTCGCAGCTGCTGTGTTCTTGGAACTCAGGGCTTTCTGGTAAATAGAAGCCTTACCCTAGGCGTAACTCAAACCTTAACCCTAGGAAGGAAAATCAGCCTATGGTTCGGGATGGTCTCATGGAAATATCAGTGGTGGCAGCCAAGTTGTGTCACTTTTGCGCTCCCCTTGGGATGCCTTTCGCAGCTGCAGAGTGCCTGGAGCCCAGGGCTTCCTGGTTTTAAAAGTCCTAGTCCTAAGACTAACAGTAACCCTAGGAAGGTAAATCAGCCGCGTATTAAGGTTCTTCCTATGGGAAAAGCCATGAAAGCAGCCATGTTGTGGCACTTTTGCACTCCCTTTGGGATGCCTTTGGCAGATGCAGTAAGCCTGGAACTCAGGGCTTCCTAGTTAACAAAATCCTAGCCCTTGGCCGAACTCAAGCCTAAGACGAGAAAGGCAAATCAGCCAGGAATTAGGCATGTCCCCAAGGAAAAAGCTGTGGAGGCAGGCACGTTGTGGTACTTTTGCGCTCTTCTTGGGTAGTCCTTCGCAGCTGCTGTGTTCTTGGAACTCAGGGCTTTCTGGTTAATAGAACTCTTACCCTAGGCGTAACTCAAACCTTAACCCTAGGAAGGAAAATCAGCCTATGGTTCGGGATGGTCTCATGGAAATATCAGTGGTGGCAGCCAAGTTGTGTCACTTTTGCGCTCCCCTTGGGATGCCTTTCGCAGCTGCAGAGTGCCTGGAGCCCAGGGCTTCCTGGTTTTAAAAGTCCTAGGCCTAAGACTAACAGTAACCCTCGGAAGGTAAATCAGCCGCGTATTAAGGTTCTTCCTATTGGAAAAGCCATGAAAGCAGCCATGTTGTGGCACTTTTGCACTCCCTTTGGGATGCCTTTGGCAGATGCAGTAAGCCTGGAACTCAGGGCTTCCTAGTTAACAAAATCCTAGCCCTTGGCCGAACTCAAGCCTAAGACGAGAAAGGCAAATCAGCCAGGAATTAGGCATGTCCCCAAGGAAAAAGCTGTGGAGGCAGGCACGTTGTGGTACTTTTGCGCTCTTCTTGGGTAGTCCTTCGCAGCTGCTGTGTTCTTGGAACTCAGGGCTTTCTGGTTAATAGAACTCTTACCCTAGGCGTAACTCAAACCTTAACCCTAGGAAGGAAAATCAGCCTATGGTTCGGGATGGTCTCATGGAAATATCAGTGGTGGCAGCCAAGTTGTGTCACTTTTGCGCTCCCCTTGGGATGCCTTTCGCAGCTGCAGAGTGCCTGGAGCCCAGGGCTTCCTGGTTTTAAAAGTCCTAGGCCTAAGCCTAACAGTAACCCTAGGAAGGTAAATCAGCCGGGTATTAGGGTTCTTCCTAAGGGAAAAGCCGTGAAAGCAGCCATGTTGTGGCACTTCTGCACTCCCTTTGGGATGCCTTTGGCAGATGCAGTAAGCCTGGAACTCAGGGCTTCCTGGTTAAAAAACTCCAAGCCCTAGGCTGAACCCTAACCCTTACCCTAGGCAGATAAATCAGCCTAGGTATAGGGATGGTGCCAAGGAAAAAGCTGTGAAAGCTGCCATGTTGTTGCACTTTTGTACTCCCCTTGGGATGCCTTGAACAGCTGCAGTGTGCCTGGATCTAAGGGCTTCCTAGTTTTAAAAATCCTAGCCCTAGGCCTAAGCCTTACAGTAACCCTGGGAAGGGAAATCAGCCTGGTGTTAGGCTTCTTGCCAAGGAAAAAGCCGTGAAAGCAACCATGTCGTGGCACTTTTGCACTCCCTTTTGGATGCCTTTCACAGCTCCAGTGTGCCTGGAACTCAGGGCTTCCTGATTTTAAAAATCCTAGCCCTAGGCCGAACCCCAACCCTAAGATGAGAAAGGCAAATCAGCCAGGAATTAGGCATGTCCCCAAGGAAAAAGCTATCGACACAGGCATGTTGTGGCACTTTTGCACTCCCTTTGGGATGCTTTTGGCAGATGCAGTAAGCCTGGAACTCAGGGCTTCCTAGTTAAAAAAATCCTAGCCCTAGGCCGAACCCCAACCCTAAGACGAGAAAGGCAAATCAGCCAGGAATTAGGCATGTCCCCAAGGAAAAAGCTGTGGAGGCAGGCACGTTGTGGTACTTTTGCGCTCTTCTTGGGTAGTCCTTCGCAGCTGCTGTGTTCTTGGAACTCAGGGCTTTCTGGTTAATAGACCTCTTACCCTAGGTGAAACTCAAACATTAACCCTAGGAAGGAAAATCAGCCTATGGTTCGGGATGGTCTCATGAGAATAGAAGCAGAGGCAGCCAAGTTGTGTCACTTCTGCGGCCCTCTTGGGATGCCTTTAACAGCTGCAGAGTGCCTGGAGCCCAGGGCTTCCTGGTTTTAAAAGTCCTAGGCCTAAGCCTAACAGTAACCCTAGGAAGGTAAATCAGCCGGGTATTAAGGTTCTTCCTAAGGGAAAAGCTGTGAAAGCAGCCATGTTGTGGCACTTTTGCACTCCCTTTGGGATGCATTTGGCAGATGCTGTAAGCCTGGAACTCAGGGCTTCCTGGTTAAAAAACTCCAAGCCCTAGGCTGAAGCCTAACCCTAACCCTAGGCAGATAAATCAGCCTAGGTATAGGGATGGTGCCAAGGAAAAAGCTGTGAAAGCTGCCATGTTGTTGCACTTTTGTACTCCCCTTGGGATGCCTTGAACAGCTGCAGTGAGCCTGGATACTAAGGGCTTCCAAGTTTTAGAAATCCTAGCCCTAGGCCTAAGCCTTACAGTAACCCTGGGAAGGGAAATCAGCCTGGTGTTAGGCTTCTTGCCAAGGAAAAAGCCGTGAAAGCAGCCATGTTGTGGCACTTTTGCACTCCCTTTTGGATGCCTTTCACAGCTCCAGTGTGCCTGGAACTCAGGGCTTCCTGATTTTAAAAATCCTAGCCCTAGGCCGAACGCCAACCCTAAGACGAGAAAGGCAAATAAGCCAGGAATTAGGCATGTCCCCAAGGAAAAAGCTGTGGAGGCAGGCATGTTGTGGTACTTTTGCGCTCTTCTTGGCTAGTCCTTCGCAGCTGCTGTGTTCTTGGAACTCAGGGCTTTCTGGTTAATAGAACCCTTACCCTAGGCGTAACTCAAACCTTAACCCTAGGAAGGAAAATCAGCCTATGGTTCGGGATGCTCTCATGGAAATATCAGTGGTGGCAGCCAAGTTGCGTCACTTTTGCGCTCCCCTTGGGATGCCTTTCGCAGCTGCAGTGTTCCTGGAGCCCAGGGCTTCCTGGTTTTAAAAGTCCTATGCCTAAGCCTAGCAGTAACGCTAGGAAGGTAAATCAGCCGGGTATTAGGGTTCTTCCAAAGGGAAAAGCCGTGAAAGCAGCCATGTTGTGGCACTTCTGCACTCCCTTTGGGATGCCTTTGGCAGATGCAGTAAGCCTGGAACTCAGGGCTTCCTGGTTAAAAATATCCAAGCCCTAGGCTGAACCCTAACCCTAACCCTAGGCAGATAAATCAGCCTAGGTATAGGGATGGTGCCAAGGAAAAAGCTGTGAAAGCTGCCATGTTGTTGCACTTTTGTACTCCCCTTGGGATGCCTTGAACAGCTGCAGTGTGCCTGGAGCTAAGGGCTTCCTAGTTTTAAAAATCCTAGCCCTAGGCCTAAGCCTAACAGTAACCCTGGGAAGGGAAATCAGCCTGGTGTTAGGCTTCTTGCCAAGGAAAAAGCCGTGAAAGCAGCCATGTTGTGGCACTTTTGCACTCCCTTTTGGATGCCTTTCACAGCTCCAGTGTGCCTGGAACTCAGGGCTTCCTGATTTTAAAAATCCTAGCCCTAGGCCGAACCCCAACCCTAAGACGAGAAAGGCAAATAAGCCAGGAATTAGGCATGTCCCCAAGGAAAAAGCTGTGGAGGCAGGCATGTTGTGGTACTTTTGCGCTCTTCTTGGCTAGTCCTTCGCAGCTGCTGTGTTCTTGGAACTCAGGGCTTTCTGGTTAATAGAACCCTTACCCTAGGCGTAACTCAAACCTTAACCCTAGGAAGGAAAATCAGCCTATGGTTCGGGATGGTCTCATGGAAATATCAGTGGTGGCAGCCAAGATGCGTCACTTTTGCGCTCCCCTTGGGATGCCTTTCGCAGCTGCAGTGTGCCTGGAGCCCAGGGCTTCCTGGTTTTAAAAGTCCTATGCCTAAGCCTAGCAGTAACGCTAGGAAGGTAAATCAGCCGGGTATTAGGGTTCTTCCAAAGGGAAAAGCCGTGAAAGCAGCCATGTTGTGGCACTTCTGCACTCCCTTTGGGATGCCTTTGGCAGATGCAGTAAGCCTGGAACTCAGGGCTTCCTGGTTAAAAATATCCAAGCCCTAGGCTGAACCCTAACCCTTACCCTAGGCAGATAAATCAGCCTAGGTATAGGGATGGTGCCAAGGAAAAAGCTGTGAAAGCTGCCATGTTGTTGCACTTTTGTACTCCCCTTGGGATGCCTTGAACAGCTGCAGTGTGCCTGGAGCCCAGGGCTTCCTAGTTTTAAAAATCCTAGCCCTAGACCTAAGCCTAACAGTAACCCTGGGAAGGGAAATCAGCCTGGTGTTAGGCTTCTTGCCAAGGAAAAAGCCGTGAAAGCAGCCATGTTGTGGCACTTTTGCACTCCCTTTTGGATGCCTTTCACAGCTCCAGTGTGCCTGGAACTCAGGGCTTCCTGATTTTAAAAATCCTAGCCCTAGGCCGAACCCCAACCCTAAGACGAGAAAGGCAAATCAGCCAGGAATTAGGCATGTCCCCAAGGAAAAAGCTGTGGAGGCAGGCATGTTGTGGTACTTTTGCGCTCTTCTTGGGTAGTCCTTCGCAGCTGCTGTGTTCTTGGAACTCAGGGCTTTCTGGTTAATAGAACCCTTACCCGAGGCGTAACTCAAACCTTAACCCTAGGAAGGAAAATCAGCCTATGGTTCGGGATGGTCTCATGAGAATAGCAGCAGAGGCAGCCAAGTTGTGTCACTTCTGCGGCCCTCTTGGGATGCCTTGAACAGCTGCATGTGCCTGGAGCCCAGGGCTTCCTGGTTTTAAAAGTCCTAGGCCTAAGCCTAACAGTAACCCTAGGAAGGTAAATCAGCCGGGTATTAGGGTTCTTCCTAAGGGAAAAGCCGTGAAAGCAGCCATGTTGTGGCACTTCTGCACTCCCTTTGGGATGCCTTTGGCAGATGCAGTAAGCCTGGAACTCAGGGCTTCCTGGTTAGAAAACTCCAAGCCCTAGGCTGAACCCTAACCCTAACCCTAGGCAGATAAATCAGCCTAGGTATAGGGATGGTGCCAAGGAAAAAGCTGTGAAAGCTGCCATGTTGTTGCACTTTTGTACTCCCCTTGGGATGCCTTTCGCAGCTGCAGTGTGCCTGGAACTAAGGGCTTCCTAGTTTTAAAAATCCTAGCCCTACGCCTAAGCCGAACAGTAACCCTAGGAAGGGAAATCGGCCTGGTGTTAGGCTTCTTGCCAAGGAAAAAGCCGTGAAAGCAGCCATGTTGTGGACTTCTGCACTCCCTTTGGGATGCCTTTGGCAGATGCAGGAAGCCTGGAACTCAGGGCTTCCTGATTTTAAAAATCCTAGCCCTAGGCCGAACCCCAACCCTAAGATGAGAAAGGCAAATCAGCCAGGAATTAGGCATGTCCCCAAGGAAAAAGCTATCGACACAGGCATGTTGTGGTACTTTTGCGCTCTTCTTGGGTAGTCCTTCGCAGCTGCTGTGTTCTTGGAACTCAGGGCTTTCTGGTAAATAGAAGCCTTACCCTAGGCGTAACTCAAACCTTAACCCTAGGAAGGAAAATCAGCCTATGGTTCGGGATGGTCTCATGGAAATATCAGTGGTGGCAGCCAAGTTGTGTCACTTTTGCGCTCCCCTTGGGATGCCTTTCGCAGCTGCAGAGTGCCTGGAGCCCAGGGCTTCCTGGTTTTAAAAGTCCTAGGCCTAAGACTAACAGTAACCCTAGGAAGGTAAATCAGCCGCGTATTAAGGTTCTTCCTATGGGAAAAGCCATGAAAGCAGCCATGTTGTGGCACTTTTGCACTCCCTTTGGGATGCCTTTGGCAGATGCAGTAAGCCTGGAACTCAGGGCTTCCTAGTTAACAAAATCCTAGCCCTTGGCCGAACTCAAGCCTAAGACGAGAAAGGCAAATCAGCCAGGAATTAGGCATGTCCCCAAGGAAAAAGCTGTGGAGGCAGGCACGTTGTGGTACTTTTGCGCTCTTCTTGGGTAGTCCTTCGCAGCTGCTGTGTTCTTGGAACTCAGGGCTTTCTGGTTAATAGAACTCTTACCCTAGGCGTAACTCAAACCTTAACCCTAGGAAGGAAAATCAGCCTATGGTTCGGGATGGTCTCATGGAAATATCAGTGGTGGCAGCCAAGTTGTGTCACTTTTGCGCTCCCCTTGGGATGCCTTTCGCAGCTGCAGAGTGCCTGGAGCCCAGGGCTTCCTGGTTTTAAAAGTCCTAGGCCTAAGCCTAACAGTAACCCTAGGAAGGTAAATCAGCCGGGTATTAGGGTTCTTCCTAAGGGAAAAGCCGTGAAAGCAGCCATGTTGTGGCACTTCTGCACTCCCTTTGGGATGCCTTTGGCAGATGCAGTAAGCCTGGAACTCAGGGCTTCCTGGTTAAAAAACTCCAAGCCCTAGGCTGAACCCTAACCCTTACCCTAGGCAGATAAATCAGCCTAGGTATAGGGATGGTGCCAAGGAAAAAGCTGTGAAAGCTGCCATGTTGTTGCACTTTTGTACTCCCCTTGGGATGCCTTGAACAGCTGCAGTGTGCCTGGATCTAAGGGCTTCCTAGTTTTAAAAATCCTAGCCCTAGGCCTAAGCCTTACAGTAACCCTGGGAAGGGAAATCAGCCTGGTGTTAAGCTTCTTGCCAAGGAAAAAGCCGTGAAAGCAACCATGTTGTGGCACTTTTGCACTCCCTTTTGGATGCCTTTCACAGCTCCAGTGTGCCTGGAACTCAGGGCTTCCTGATTTTAAAAATCCTAGCCCTAGGCCGAACCCCAACCCTAAGATGAGAAAGGCAAATCAGCCAGGAATTAGGCATGTCCCCAAGGAAAAAGCTATCGACACAGGCATGTTGTGGCACTTTTGCACTCCCTTTGGGATGCTTTTGGCAGATGCAGTAAGCCTGGAACTCAGGGCTTCCTAGTTAAAAAAATCCTAGCCCTAGGCCGAACCCCAACCCTAAGACGAGAAAGGCAAATCAGCCAGGAATTAGGCATGTCCCCAAGGAAAAAGCTGTGGAGGCAGGCACGTTGTGGTACTTTTGCGCTCTTCTTGGGTAGTCCTTCGCAGCTGCTGTGTTCTTGGAACTCAGGTCTTTCTGGTTAATAGACCTCTTACCCTAGGTGAAACTCAAACATTAACCCTAGGAAGGAAAATCAGCCTATGGTTCGGGATGGTCTCATGAGAATAGAAGCAGAGGCAGCCAAGTTGTGTCACTTCTGCGGCCCTCTTGGGATGCCTTTAACAGCTGCAGTGTGCCTGGAGCCCAGGGCTTCCTGGTTTTAAAAGTCCTAGGCCTAAGCCTAACAGTAACCCTAGGAAGGTAAATCAGCCGCGTATTAGGGTTCTTCCTAAGGGAAAAGCCGTGAAAGCAGCCATGTTGTGGCACTTCTGCACTCCCTTTGGGATGCCTTTGGCAGATGCAGTAAGCCTGGAACTCAGGGCTTCCTGGTTAAAAAACTCCAAGCCCTAGGCTGAACCCTAACCCTAACCCTAGGCAGATAAATCAGCCTAGGTATAGGGATGGTGCCAAGGAAAAAGCTGTGAAAGCTGCCATGTTGTTGCACTTTTGTACTCCCCTTGGGATGCCTTGAACAGCTGCAGTGTGCCTGGATCTAAGGGCTTCCTAGTTTTAAAAATCCTAGCCCTAGGCCTAAGCCTTACAGTAACCCTGGGAAATGAAATCAGCCTGGTGTTAAGCTTCTTGCCAAGGAAAAAGCCATGAAAGCAACCATGTTGTTGCACTTTTGCACTCCCTTTTGGATGCCTTTCACAGCTCCAGTGTGCCTGGAACTCAGGGCTTCCTGATTTTAAAAATCCTAGCCCTAGGCCGAACCCCAACCCTAAGACAAGAAAGGCAAATCAGCCAGGAATTAGGCATGTCCCCAAGGAAAAAGCTGTGGAGGCAGGCATGTTGTGGTACTTTTGTGCTCTTCTTGGGTAGTCCTTCGCAGCTGCTGTGTTCTTGGAACTCAGGGCTTTCTGGTTAATAGAACCCTTACCCGAGGCGTAACTCAAACCTTCACCCTAGGAAGGAAAATCAGCCTATGGTTCGGGATGGTCTCATGAGAATAGCAGCAGAGGCAGCCAAGTTGTGTCACTTCTGCGGCCCTCTTGGGATGCCTTTAACAGCTGCATGTGCCTGGAGCCCAGGGCTTCCTGGTTTTAAAAGTCCTAGGCCTAAGCCTAACAGTAACCCTAGGAAGGTAAATCAGCCGGGTATTAGGGTTCTTCCTAAGGGAAAAGCCGTGAAAGCAGCCATGTTGTGGCACTTCTGCACTCCCTTTGGGATGCCTTTGGCAGATGCAGTAAGCCTGGAACTCAGGGCTTCCTAGTTAAAAAATTCCTAGCCCTAGGCCGAACCCCAACCCTAAGACGAGAAAGGCAAATCAGCCAGGAATTAGGCATGTCCCCAAGGAAAAAGCTGTGGAGGCAGGCATGTTGTGGTACTTTTGCGCTCTTCTTGGGTAGTCCTTCGCAGCTGCTGTGTTCTTGGAACTCAGGGCTTTCTGGTTAATAGAACCCTTACCCTAGGCGTAACTCAAACCTTAACCCTAGGAAGGAAAATCAGCCTATGGTTCGGGATGGTCTCATGGAAATATCAGTGGTGGCAGCCAAGTTGTGTCACTTTTGCGCTCCCCTTGGGATGCCTTTCGCAGCTGCAGAGTGCCTGGAGCCCAGGGCTTCCTGGTTTTAAAAGTCCTAGGCCTAAGCCTAACAGTAACCCTAGGAAGGTAAATCAGCCGCGTATTAGGGTTCTTCCTAAGGGAAAAGCCGTGAAAGCAGCCATGTTGTGGCACTTCTGCACTCCCTTTGGGATGCCTTTGGCAGATGCAGTAAGCCTGGAACTCAGGGCTTCCTGGTTAGAAAACTCCAAGCCCTAGGCTGAACCCTAACCCTAACCCTAGGCAGATAAATCAGCCTAGGTATAGGGATGGTGCCAAGGAAAAAGCTGTGAAAGCTGCCATGTTGTTGCACTTTTGTACTCCCCTTGGGATGCCTTTCGCAGCTGCAGTGTGCCTGGAACTAAGGGCTTCCTAGTTTTAAAAATCCTAGCCCTAGGCCTAAGCCGAACAGTAACCCTAGGAACGGAAATCGGCCTGGTGTTAGGCTTCTTGCCAAGGAAAAAGCCGTGAAAGCAGCCATGTTGTGGACTTCTGCACTCCCTTTGGGATGCCTTTGGCAGATGCAGTAAGCCTGGAACTCAGGGCTTTCTAGTTAAAAATATCCTAGCCCTAGGCCGAACCACAACCCTAAGACGAGAAAGGCAAATCAGCCAGGAATTAGGCATGTCCCCAAGGAAAAAGCTGTGGAGGCAGGCATGTTGTGGTACTTTTGCGCTCTTCTTGGGTAGTCCTTCGCAGCTGCTGTGTTCTTGGAACTCAGGGCTTTCTGGTTAATAGACCTCTTACCCTAGGTGAAACTCAAACATTAACCCTAGGAAGGAAAATCAGCCTATGGTTCGGGATGGTCTCATGAGAATAGAAGCAGAGGCAGCCAAGTTGTGTCACTTCTGCGGCCCTCTTGGGATGCCTTTAACAGCTGCAGAGTGCCTGGAGCCCAGGGCTTCCTGGTTTTAAAAGTCCTAGGCCTAAGCCTAACAGTAACCCTAGGAAGGTAAATCAGCCGGGTATTAAGGTTCTTCCTAAGGGAAAAGCTGTGAAAGCAGCCATGTTGTGGCACTTTTGCACTCCCTTTGGGATGCATTTGGCAGATGCTGTAAGCCTGGAACTCAGGGCTTCCTGGTTAAAAAACTCCAAGCCCTAGGCTGAACCCTAACCCTAACCCTAGGCAGATAAATCAGCCTAGGTATAGGGATGGTGCCAAGGAAAAAGCTGTGAAAGCTGCCATGTTGTTGCACTTTTGTACTCCCCTTGGGATGCCTTGAACAGCTGCAGTGAGCCTGGATACTAAGGGCTTCCAAGTTTTAGAAATCCTAGCCCTAGGCCTAAGCCTTACAGTAACCCTGGGAAGGGAAATCAGCCTGGTGTTAGGCTTCTTGCCAAGGAAAAAGCCGTGAAAGCAGCCATGTTGTGGCACTTTTGCACTCCCTTTTGGATGCCTTTCACAGCTCCAGTGTGCCTGGAACTCAGGGCTTCCTGATTTTAAAAATCCTAGCCCTAGGCCGAACGCCAACCCTAAGACGAGAAAGGCAAATAAGCCAGGAATTAGGCATGTCCCCAAGGAAAAAGCTGTGGAGGCAGGCATGTTGTGGTACTTTTGCGCTCTTCTTGGCTAGTCCTTCGCAGCTGCTGTGTTCTTGGAACTCAGGGCTTTCTGGTTAATAGAACCCTTACCCTAGGCGTAACTCAAACCTTAACCCTAGGAAGGAAAATCAGCCTATGGTTCGGGATGCTCTCATGGAAATATCAGTGGTGGCAGCCAAGTTGCGTCACTTTTGCGCTCCCCTTGGGATGCCTTTCGCAGCTGCAGTGTTCCTGGAGCCCAGGGCTTCCTGGTTTTAAAAGTCCTATGCCTAAGCCTAGCAGTAACGCTAGGAAGGTAAATCAGCCGGGTATTAGGGTTCTTCCAAAGGGAAAAGCCGTGAAAGCAGCCATGTTGTGGCACTTCTGCACTCCCTTTGGGATGCCTTTGGCAGATGCAGTAAGCCTGGAACTCAGGGCTTCCTGGTTAAAAATATCCAAGCCCTAGGCTGAACCCTAACCCTAACCCTAGGCAGATAAATCAGCCTAGGTATAGGGATGGTGCCAAGGAAAAAGCTGTGAAAGCTGCCATGTTGTTGCACTTTTGTACTCCCCTTGGGATGCCTTGAACAGCTGCAGTGTGCCTGGATCTAAGGGCTTCCTAGTTTTAAAAATCCTAGCCCTAGGCCTAAGCCTAACAGTAACCCTGGGAAGGGAAATCAGCCTGGTGTTAGGCTTCTTGCCAAGGAAAAAGCCGTGAAAGCAGCCATGTTGTGGCACTTTTGCACTCCCTTTTGGATGCCTTTCACAGCTCCAGTGTGCCTGGAACTCAGGGCTTCCTGATTTTAAAAATCCTAGCCCTAGGCCGAACGCCAACCCTAAGACGAGAAAGGCAAATAAGCCAGGAATTAGGCATGTCCCCAAGGAAAAAGCTGTGGAGGCAGGCATGTTGTGGTACTTTTGCGCTCTTCTTGGCTAGTCCTTCGCAGCTGCTGTGTTCTTGGAACTCAGGGCTTTCTGGTTAATAGAACCCTTACCCTAGGCGTAACTCAAACCTTAACCCTAGGAAGGAAAATCAGCCTATGGTTCGGGATGCTCTCATGGAAATATCAGTGGTGGCAGCCAAGTTGCGTCACTTTTGCGCTCCCCTTGGGATGCCTTTCGCAGCTGCAGTGTGCCTGGAGCCCAGGGCTTCCTGGTTTTAAAAGTCCTATGCCTAAGCCTAGCAGTAACGCTAGGAAGGTAAATCAGCCGGTTATTAGGGTTCTTCCTAAGGGAAAAGCCCTGAAAGCAGCCATGTTGTGGCACTTCTGCACTCCCTTTGGGATGCCTTTGGCAGATGCAGTAAGCCTGGAACTCAGGGCTTCCTGGTTAAAAAACTCCAAGCCCTAGGCTGAACCCTAACCCTAACCCTAGGCAGATAAATCAGCCTAGGTATAGGGATGGTGCCAAGGAAAAAGCTGTGAAAGCTGCCATGTTGTTGCACTTTTGTACTCCCCTTGGGATGCCTTGAACAGCTGCAGTGTGCCTGGAGCTAAGGGCTTCCTAGTTTTAAAAATCCTAGCCCTAGGCCTAAGCCTAACAGTAACCCTGGGAAGGGAAATCAGCCTGGTGTTAGGCTTCTTGCCAAGGAAAAAGCCGTGAAAGCAGCCATGTTGTGGCACTTTTGCACTCCCTTTTGGATGCCTTTCACAGCTCCAGTGTGCCTGGAACTCAGGGCTTCCTGATTTTAAAAATCCTAGCCCTAGGCCGAACCCCAACCCTAAGACGAGAAAGGCAAATCAGCCAGGAATTAGGCATGTCCCCAAGGAAAAAGCTGTGGAGGCAGGCATGTTGTGGTACTTTTGCGCTCTTCTTGGGTAGTCCTTCGCAGCTGCTGTGTTCTTGGAACTCAGGGCTTTCTGGTTAATAGAACCCTTACCCGAGGCGTAACTCAAACCTTAACCCTAGGAAGGAAAATCAGCCTATGGTTCGGGATGGTCTCATGAGAATAGCATCAGAGGCAGCCAAGTTGTGTCACTTCTGCGGCCCTCTTGGGATGCCTTGAACAGCTGCATGTGCCTGGAGCCCAGGGCTTCCTGGTTTTAAAAGTCCTAGGCCTAAGCCTAACAGTAACCCTAGGAAGGTAAATCAGCCGGGTATTAGGGTTCTTCCTAAGGGAAAAGCCGTGAAAGCAGCCATGTTGTGGCACTTCTGCACTCCCTTTGGGATGCCTTTGGCAGATGCAGTAAGCCTGGAACTCAGGGCTTCCTGGTTAAAAAACTCCAAGCCCTAGGCTGAACCCTAACCCTTACCCTAGGCAGATAAATCAGCCTAGGTATAGGGATGGTGCCAAGGAAAAAGCTGTGAAAGCTGCCATGTTGTTGCACTTTTGTACTCCCCTTGGGATGCCTTGAACAGCTGCAGTGTGCCTGGATCTAAGGGCTTCCTAGTTTTAAAAATCCTAGCCCTAGGCCTAAGCCTTACAGTAACCCTGGGAAGGGAAATCAGCCTGGTGTTAAGCTTCTTGCCAAGGAAAAAGCCGTGAAAGCAACCATGTCGTGGCACTTTTGCACTCCCTTTTGGATGCCTTTCACAGCTCCAGTGTGCCTGGAACTCAGGGCTTCCTGATTTTAAAAATCCTAGCCCTAGGCCGAACCCCAACCCTAAGATGAGAAAGGCAAATCAGCCACAATTAGGCATGTCCCCAAGGAAAAAGCTATCGACACAGGCATGTTGTGGCACTTTTGCACTCCCTTTGGGATGCTTTTGGCAGATGCAGTAAGCCTGGAACTCAGGGCTTCCTAGTTAAAAAAATCCTAGCCCTAGGCCGAACCCCAACCCTAAGACGAGAAAGGCAAATCAGCCAGGAATTAGGCATGTCCCCAAGGAAAAAGCTGTGGAGGCAGGCACGTTGTGGTACTTTTGCGCTCTTCTTGGGTAGTCCTTCGCAGCTGCTGTGTTCTTGGAACTCAGGGCTTTCTGGTTAATAGACCTCTTACCCTAGGTGAAACTCAAACATTAACCCTAGGAAGGAAAATCAGCCTATGGTTCAGGATGGTCTCATGAGAATAGAAGCAGAGGCAGCCAAGTTGTGTCACTTCTGCGGCCCTCTTGGGATGCCTTTAACAGCTGCAGTGTGCCTGGAGCCCAGGGCTTCCTGGTTTTAAAAGTCCTAGGCCTAAGCCTAACAGTAACCCTAGGAAGGTAAATCAGCCGGGTATTAGGGTTCTTCCTAAGGGAAAAGCCGTGATAGCAGCCATGTTGTGGCACTTTTGCACTCCCTTTGGGATGCCTTTGGCAGATGCAGTAAGCCTGGAACTCAGGGCTTCCTAGTTAAAAAAATCCTAGCCCTAGGCCGAACCCCAACCCTAAGACGAGAAAGGCAAATCAGCCAGGAATTAGGCATGTCCCCAAGGAAAAAGCTGTGGAGGCAGGCACGTTGTAGTACTTTTGCGCTCTTCTTGGGTAGTCCTTCGCAGCTGCTGTGTTCTTGGAACTCAGGGCTTTCTGCTTAATAGAACTCTTACCCTAGGCGAAACTCAAACCTTAAGCCTAGGAAGGAAAATCAGCCTATGGTTCGGGATGGTCTCATGAGAATAGCATCAGAGGCAGCCAAGTTGTGTCACTTCTGCGGCCCTCTTGGGATGCCTTGAACAGCTGCATGTGCCTGGAGCCCAGGGCTTCCTGGTTTTAAAAGTCCTAGGCCTAAGCCTAACAGTAACCCTAGGAAGGTAAATCAGCCGGGTATTAGGGTTCTTCCTAAGGGAAAAGCCGTGAAAGCAGCCATGTTGTGGCACTTTTGCACTCCCTTTGGGATGCTTTTGGCAGATGAAGTAAGCCTGGAACTCAGGGCTTCCTAGTTAAAAAAATCCTAGCCCTAGGCCGAACCCCAACCCTAAGACGAGAAAGACAAATCAGCCAGGAATTAGGCATGTCCCCAAGGAAAAAGCTGTGGAGGCAGGCATGTTGTGGTACTTTTGCGCTCTTCTTGGCTAGTCCTTCGCAGCTGCTGTGTTCTTGGAACTCAGGGCTTTCTGGTTAATAGAACCCTTACCCTAGGCGTAACTCAAACATTAACCCTAGGAAGGAAAATCAGCCTATGGTGCGGGATGGTCTCATGAGAATAGAAGCAGAGGTAGCCAAGTTGTGTCACTTCTGCGGCCCTCTTGGGATGCCTTTAACAGCTGCAGTGTGCCTGGAGCCCAGGGCTTCCTGGTTTTAAAAGTCCTAGGCCTAAGCCTAACAGTAACCCTAGGAAGGTAAATCAGCCGGGTATTAGGGTTCTTCCTAAGGGAAAAGCCGTGAAAGCAGCCATGTTGTGGCACTTCTGCACTCCCTTTGGGATGCCTTTGGCAGATGCAGTAAGCCTGGAACTCAGGGCTTCCTGGTTAAAAAACTCCAAGCCCTAGGCTGAACCCTTACCCTAACCCTAGGCAGATAAAACAGCCTAGGTATAGGGATGGTGCCAAGGAAACAGCTGTGAAAGCTGCCATGTTGTTGCACTTTTGTACTCCCCTTGGGATGCCTTGAACAGCTGCAGTGTGCCTGGATCTAAGGGCTTCCTAGTTTTAAAAATCCTAGCCCTAGGCCTAAGACTTACAGTAACCCTGGGAAGGGAAATCAGCCTGGTGTTAAGCTTCTTGCCAAGGAAAAAGCCGTGAAAGCAACCATGTTGTGGCACTTCTGCACTCCCTTTTGGATGCCTTTCACAGCTCCAGTGTTCCTGTAACTCAGGGCTTCCTGATTTTAAAAATCCTAGCCCTAGACCGAACCCCAACCCTAAGACGAGAAAGGCAAATCAGCCAGGAATTAGGCATGTCCCCAAGGAAAAAGCTGTGGAGGCAGGCATGTTGTGGTACTTTTGCGCTCTTCTTGGGTAGTCCTTCGCAGCTGCTGTGTTCTTGGAACTCAGGGCTTTCTGGTTAATAGAACACTTACCCGAGGCGTAACTCAAACCTTCACCCTAGGAAGGAAAATCAGCCTATGGTTCGGGATGGTCTCATGGAAATATCAGTGGTGGCAGCCAAGTTGTGTCACTTTTGCGCTCCCCTTGGGATGCCTTTCGCAGCTGCAGTGTGCCTGGAGCCCAGGGCTTCCTGGTTTTAAAAGTCCTAGGCCTAAGCCTAACAGTAACCCTAGGAAGGTAAATCAGCCGCGTATTAGGGTTCTTCCTAAGGGAAAAGCCGTGAAAGCAGCCATGTTGTGGCACTTTTGCACTCCCTTTGGGATGCCTTTGGCAGATGCAGTAAGCCTGGAACTCAGGGCTTCCTAGTTAAAAATATCCTAGCCCTAGGCCGAACCCCAACCCTAAGACGAGAAAGGCAAATCAGCCAGGAATTAGGCATGTCCCCAAGGAAAAAGCTGTGGAGGCAGGCACGTTGTGGTACTTTTGCGCTCTTCTTGGCTAGTCCTTCGCAGCTGCTGTGTTCTTGGAACTCAGGGCTTTCTGGTTAATAAAACGCTTACCCTAGGCGTAACTCAAACCTTAAGCCTAGGAAGGAAAATCAGCCTATGGTTCGGGATGGTCTCATGAGAATAGCAGCAGAGGCAGCCAAGTTGTGTCACTTCTGCGGCCCTCTTGGGATGCCTTTAACAGCTGCATGGGCCTGGAGCCCAGGGCTTCCTGGTTTTAAAAGTCCTAGGCCTAAGCCTAACAGTAACCCTAGGAAGGTAAATCAGCCGCGTATTAGGGTTCTTCCTAAGGGAAAAGCCGTGAAAGCAGCCATGTTGTGGCACTTTTGCACTCCCTTTGGGATGCTTTTGGCAGATGAAGTAAGCCTGGAACTCAGGGCTTCCTAGTTAAAAAAATCCTAGCCCTAGGTCGAACCCCAACCCTAAGACGAGAAAGGCAAATCAGCCAGGAATTAGGCATGTCCCCAAGGAAAAAGCTGTGGAGGCAGGCATGTTGTGGTACTTTTGCGCTCTTCTTGGGTAGTCCTTCGCAGCTGCTGTGTTCTTGGAACTCAGGGCTTTCTGGATAATAGAACTCTTCCCTAGGCGTAACTCAAACCTTAAGCCTAGGAAGGAAAATCAGCCTATGGTTCAGGATGGTCTCATGAGAATAGCAGCAGAGGCAGCCAAGTTGTGTCACTTCTGCTGCCCTCTTGGGATGCCTTTAACAGCTGCATGTGCCTGGAACTAAGGGCTTCCTAGTTTTAAAAATCCTAGGCCTAAGCCTAACAGTAACCCTGGGAAGGGAAATCAGCCTGGTGTTAGGCTTCTTGCCAAGGAAAAAGCCGTGAAAGCAGCCATGTTGTGGCACTTTTGCACTCCCTTTTGGATGCCTTTCACAGCTCCAGTGTGCCTGGAACTCAGGGCTTCCTGATTTTAAAAATCCTAGCCCTAGGCCGAACGCCAACCCTAAGACGAGAAAGGCAAATAAGCCAGGAATTAGGCATGTCCCCAAGGAAAAAGCTGTGGAGGCAGGCATGTTGTGGTACTTTTGCGCTCTTCTTGGCTAGTCCTTCGCAGCTGCTGTGTTCTTGGAACTCAGGGCTTTCTGGTTAATAGAACCCTTACCCTAGGCGTAACTCAAACCTTAACCCTAGGAAGGAAAATCAGCCTATGGTTCGGGATGCTCTCATGGAAATATCAGTGGTGGCAGCCAAGTTGCGTCACTTTTGCGCTCCCCTTGGGATGCCTTTCGCAGCTGCAGTGTTCCTGGAGCCCAGGGCTTCCTGGTTTTAAAAGTCCTATGCCTAAGCCTAGCAGTAACCCTAGGAAGGTAAATCAGCTGGGTATTAGGGTTCTTCCTAAGGGAAAAGCCGTGAAAGCAGCCATGTTGTGGCACTTCTGCACTCCCTTTGGGATGCCTTTGGCAGATGCAGTAAGCCTGGAACTCAGGGCTTCCTGGTTAAAAATATCCAAGCCCTAGGCTGAACCCTAACCCTAACCCTAGGCAGATAAATCAGCCTAGGTATAGGGATGGTGCCAAGGAAAAAGCTGTGAAAGCTGCCATGTTGTTGCACTTTTGTACTCCCCTTGGGATGCCTTGAACAGCTGCAGTGTGCCTGGAGCTAAGGGCTTCCTAGTTTTAAAAATCCTAGCCCTAGGCCTAAGCCTAACAGTAACCCTGGGAAGGGAAATCAGCCTGGTGTTAGGCTTCTTGCCAAGGAAAAAGCCGTGAAAGCAGCCATGTTGTGGCACTTTTGCACTCCCTTTTGGATGCCTTTCACAGCTCCAGTGTGCCTGGAACTCAGGGCTTCCTGATTTTAAAAATCCTAGCCCTAGGCCGAACGCCAACCCTAAGACGAGAAAGGCAAATCAGCCAGGAATTAGGCATGTCCCCAAGGAAAAAGCTGTGGAGGCAGGCATGTTGTGGTACTTTTGCGCTCTTCTTGGCTAGTCCTTCGCAGCTGCTGTGTTCTTGGAACTCAGGGCTTTCTGGTTAATAGAACCCTTACCCTAGGCGTAACTCAAACCTTAACCCTAGGAAGGAAAATCAGCCTATGGTTCGGGATGCTCTCATGGAAATATCAGTGGTGGCAGCCAAGTTGCGTTACTTTTGCGCTCCCCTTGGGATGCCTTTCGCAGCTGCAGTGTGCCTGGAGCCCAGGGCTTCCTGGTTTTAAAAGTCCTATGCCTAAGCCTAGCAGTAACGCTAGGAAGGTAAATCAGCCGGTTATTAGGGTTCTTCCTAAGGGAAAAGCCGTGAAAGCAGCCATGTTGTGGCACTTCTGCACTCCCTTTGGGATGCCTTTGGCAGATGCAGTAAGCCTGGAACTCAGGGCTTCCTGGTTAAAAAACTCCAAGCCCTAGGCTGAACCCTAACCCTAACCCTAGGCAGATAAATCAGCCTAGGTATAGGGATGGTGCCAAGGAAAAAGCTGTGAAAGCTGCCATGTTGTTGCACTTTTGTACTCCCCTTGGGATGCCTTGAACAGCTGCAGTGTGCCTGGAGCTAAGGGCTTCCTAGTTTTAAAAATCCTAGCCCTAGGCCTAAGCCTAACAGTAACCCTGGGAAGGGAAATCAGCCTGGTGTTAGGCTTCTTGCCAAGGAAAAAGCCGTGAAAGCAGCCATGTTGTGGCACTTTTGCACTCCCTTTTAGATGCCTTTCACAGCTCCAGTGTGCCTGGAACTCAGGGCTTCCTGATTTTAAAAATCCTAGCCCTAGGCCGAACCCCAACCCTAAGACGAGAAAGGCAAATCAGCCAGGAATTAGGCATGTCCCCAAGGAAAAAGCTGTGGAGGCAGGCATGTTGTGGTACTTTTGCGCTCTTCTTGGGTAGTCCTTCGCAGCTGCTGTGTTCTTGGAACTCAGGGCTTTCTGGTTAATAGAACCCTTACCCGAGGCGTAACTCAAACCTTAACCCTAGGAAGGAAAATCAGCCTATGGTTCGGGATGGTCTCATGAGAATAGCAGCAGAGGCAGCCAAGTTGTGTCACTTCTGCGGCCCTCTTGGGATGCCTTGAACAGCTGCATGTGCCTGGAGCCCAGGGCTTCCTGGTTTTAAAAGTCCTAGGCCTAAGCCTAACAGTAACCCTAGGAAGGTAAATCAGCCGGGTATTAGGGTTCTTCCTAAGGGAAAAGCCGTGAAAGCAGCCATGTTGTGGCACTTCTGCACTCCCTTTGGGATGCCTTTGGCAGATGCAGTAAGCCTGGAACTCAGGGCTTCCTGGTTAGAAAACTCCAAGCCCTAGGCTGAACCCTAACCCTAACCCTAGGCAGATAAATCAGCCTAGGTATAGGGATGGTGCCAAGGAAAAAGCTGTGAAAGCTGCCATGTTGTTGCACTTTTGTACTCCCCTTGGGATGCCTTTCGCAACTGCAGTGTGCCTGGAACTAAGGGCTTCCTAGTTTTAAAAATCCTAGCCCTACGCCTAAGCCGAGCAGTAACCCTAGAAAGGGAAATCGGCCTGGTGTTAGGCTTCTTGCCAAGGAAAAAGCAGTGAAAGCAGCCATGTTGTGGACTTCTGCACTCCCTTTGGGATGCCTTTGGCAGATGCAGGAAGCCTGGAACTCAGGGCTTCCTGATTTTAAAAATCCTAGCCCTAGGCCGAACCCCAACCCTAAGATGAGAAAGGCAAATCAGCCAGGAATTAGGCATGTCCCCAAGGAAAAAGCTATCGACACAGGCATGTTGTGGTACTTTTGCGCTCTTCTTGGGTAGTCCTTCGCAGCTGCTGTGTTCTTGGAACTCAGGGCTTTCTGGTAAATAGAAGCCTTACCCTAGGCGTAACTCAAACCTTAACCCTAGGAAGGAAAATCAGCCTATGGTTCGGGATGGTCTCATGGAAATATCAGTGGTGGCAGCCAAGTTGTGTCACTTTTGCGCTCCCCTTGGGATGCCTTTCGCAGCTGCAGAGTGCCTGGAGCCCAGGGCTTCCTGGTTTTAAAAGTCCTAGGCCTAAGCCTAACAGTAACCCTAGGAAGGTAAATCAGCCGCGTATTAAGGTTCTTCCTATGGGAAAAGCCATGAAAGCAGCCATGTTGTGGCACTTTTGCACTCCCTTTGGGATGCCTTTGGCAGATGCAGTAAGCCTGGAACTCAGGGCTTCCTAGTTAACAAAATCCTAGCCCTTGGCCGAACTCAAGCCTAAGACGAGAAAGGCAAATCAGCCAGGAATTAGGCATGTCCCCAAGGAAAAAGCTGTGGAGGCAGGCACGTTGTGGTACTTTTGCGCTCTTCTTGGGTAGTCCTTCGCAGCTGCTGTGTTCTTGGAACTCAGGGCTTTCTGGTTAATAGAACTCTTACCCTAGGCGTAACTCAAACCTTAACCCTAGGAAGGAAAATCAGCCTATGGTTCGGGATGGTCTCATGGAAATATCAGTGGTGGCAGCCAAGTTGTGTCACTTTTGCGCTCCCCTTGGGATGCCTTTCGCAGCTGCAGAGTGCCTGGAGCCCAGGGCTTCCTGGTTTTAAAAGTCCTAGGCCTAAGCCTAACAGTAACCCTAGGAAGGTAAATCAGCCGGGTATTAGGGTTCTTCCTAAGGGAAAAGCCGTGAAAGCAGCCATGTTGTGGCACTTCTGCACTCCCTTTGGGATGCCTTTGGCAGATGCAGTAAGCCTGGAACTCAGGGCTTCCTGGTTAAAAAACTCCAAGCCCTAGGCTGAACCCTAACCCTTACCCTAGGCAGATAAATCAGCCTAGGTATAGGGATGGTGCCAAGGAAAAAGCTGTGAAAGCTGCCATGTTGTTGCACTTTTGTACTCCCCTTGGGATGCCTTGAACAGCTGCAGTGTGCCTGGATCTAAGGGCTTCCTAGTTTTAAAAATCCTAGCCCTAGGCCTAAGCCTTACAGTAACCCTGGGAAGGGAAATCAGCCTGGTGTTAAGCTTCTTGCCAAGGAAAAAGCCTTGAAAGCAACCATGTCGTGGCACTTTTGCACTCCCTTTTGGATGCCTTTCACAGCTCCAGTGTGCCTGGAACTCAGGGCTTCCTGATTTTAAAAATCCTAGCCCTAGGCCGAACCCCAACCCTAAGATGAGAAAGGCAAATCAGCCACAATTAGGCATGTCCCCAAGGAAAAAGCTATCGACACAGGCATGTTGTGGCACTTTTGCACTCCCTTTGGGATGCTTTTGGCAGATGCAGTAAGCCTGGAACTCAGGGCTTCCTAGTTAAAAAAATCCTAGCCCTAGGCCGAACCCCAACCCTAAGACGAGAAAGGCAAATCAGCCAGGAATTAGGCATGTCCCCAAGGAAAAAGCTGTGGAGGCAGGCACGTTGTGGTACTTTTGCGCTCTTCTTGGGTAGTCCTTCGCAGCTGCTGTGTTCTTGGAACTCAGGGCTTTCTGGTTAATAGACCTCTTACCCTAGGTGAAACTCAAACATTAACCCTAGGAAGGAAAATCAGCCTATGGTTCAGGATGGTCTCATGAGAATAGAAGCAGAGGCAGCCAAGTTGTGTCACTTCTGCGGCCCTCTTGGGATGCCTTTAACAGCTGCAGTGTGCCTGGAGCCCAGGGCTTCCTGGTTTTAAAAGTCCTAGGCCTAAGCCTAACAGTAACCCTAGGAAGGTAAATCAGCCGCGTATTAGGGTTCTTCCTAAGGGAAAAGCCGTGAAAGCAGCCATGTTGTGGCACTTCTGCACTCCCTTTGGGATGCCTTTGGCAGATGCAGTAAGCCTGGAACTCAGGGCTTCCTGGTTAAAAAACTCCAAGCCCTAGGCTGAACCCTAACCCTAACCCTAGGCAGATAAATCAGCCTAGGTATAGGGATGGTGCCAAGGAAAAAGCTGTGAAAGCTGCCATGTTGTTGCACTTTTGTACTCCCCTTGGGATGCCTTGAACAGCTGCAGTGTGCCTGGATCTAAGGGCTTCCTAGTTTTAAAAATCCTAGCCCTAGGCCTAAGCCTTACAGTAACCCTGGGAAATGAAATCAGCCTGGTGTTAAGCTTCTTGCCAAGGAAAAAGCCATGAAAGCAACCATGTTGTTGCACTTTTGCACTCCCTTTTGGATGCCTTTCACAGCTCCAGTGTGCCTGGAACTCAGGGCTTCCTGATTTTAAAAATCCTAGCCCTAGGCCGAACCCCAACCCTAAGACAAGAAAGGCAAATCAGCCAGGAATTAGGCATGTCCCCAAGGAAAAAGCTGTGGAGGCAGGCATGTTGTGGTACTTTTGTGCTCTTCTTGGGTAGTCCTTCGCAGCTGCTGTGTTCTTGGAACTCAGGGCTTTCTGGTTAATAGAACCCTTACCCGAGGCGTAACTCAAACCTTCACCCTTGGAAGGAAAATCAGCCTATGGTTCGGGATGGTCTCATGAGAATAGCAGCAGAGGCAGCCAAGTTGTGTCACTTCTGCGGCCCTCTTGGGATGCCTTTAACAGCTGCATGTGCCTGGAGCCCAGGGCTTCCTGGTTTTAAAAGTCCTAGGCCTAAGCCTAACAGTAACCCTAGGAAGGTAAATCAGCCGGGTATTAGGGTTCTTCCTAAGGGAAAAGCCGTGAAAGCAGCCATGTTGTGGCACTTCTGCACTCCCTTTGGGATGCCTTTGGCAGATGCAGTAAGCCTGGAACTCAGGGCTTCCTAGTTAAAAAAATCCTAGCCCTAGGCCGAACCCCAACCCTAAGACGAGAAAGGCAAATCAGCCAGGAATTAGGCATGTCCCCAAGGAAAAAGCTGTGGAGGCAGGCATGTTGTGGTACTTTTGCGCTCTTCTTGGGTAGTCCTTCGCAGCTGCTGTGTTCTTGGAACTCAGGGCTTTCTGGTTAATAGAACCCTTACCCTAGGCGTAACTCAAACCTTAACCCTAGGAAGGAAAATCAGCCTATGGTTCGGGATGGTCTCATGGAAATATCAGTGGTGGCAGCCAAGTTGTGTCACTTTTGCGCTCCCCTTGGGATGCCTTTCGCAGCTGCAGAGTGCCTGGAGCCCAGGGCTTCCTGGTTTTAAAAGTCCTAGGCCTAAGCCTAACAGTAACCCTAGGAAGGTAAATCAGCCGGGTATTAGGGTTCTTCCTAAGGGAAAAGCCGTGATAGCAGCCATGTTGTGGCACTTTTGCACTCCCTTTGGGATGCCTTTGGCAGATGCAGTAAGCCTGGAACTCAGGGCTTCCTAGTTAAAAAAATCCTAGCCCTAGGCCGAACCCCAACCCTAAGACGAGAAAGGCAAATCAGCCAGGAATTAGGCATGTCCCCAAGGAAAAAGCTGTGGAGGCAGGCACGTTGTAGTACTTTTGCGCTCTTCTTGGGTAGTCCTTCGCAGCTGCTGTGTTCTTGGAACTCAGGGCTTTCTGCTTAATAGAACTCTTACCCTAGGCGAAACTCAAACCTTAAGCCTAGGAAGGAAAATCAGCCTATGGTTCGGGATGGTCTCATGAGAATAGCATCAGAGGCAGCCAAGTTGTGTCACTTCTGCGGCCCTCTTGGGATGCCTTGAACAGCTGCATGTGCCTGGAGCCCAGGGCTTCCTGGTTTTAAAAGTCCTAGGCCTAAGCCTAACAGTAACCCTAGGAAGGTAAATCAGCCGGGTATTAGGGTTCTTCCTAAGGGAAAAGCCGTGAAAGCAGCCATGTTGTGGCACTTTTGCACTCCCTTTGGGATGCTTTTGGCAGATGAAGTAAGCCTGGAACTCAGGGCTTCCTAGTTAAAAAAATCCTAGCCCTAGGCCGAACCCCAACCCTAAGACGAGAAAGGCAAATCAGCCAGGAATTAGGCATGTCCCCAAGGAAAAAGCTGTGGAGGCAGGCATGTTGTGGTACTTTTGCGCTCTTCTTGGCTAGTCCTTCGCAGCTGCTGTGTTCTTGGAACTCAGGGCTTTCTGGTTAATAGAACCCTTACCCTAGGCGTAACTCAAACATTAACCCTAGGAAGGAAAATCAGCCTATGGTGCGGGATGGTCTCATGAGAATAGAAGCAGAGGCAGCCAAGTTGTGTCACTTCTGCGGCCCTCTTGGGATGCCTTTAACAGCTGCAGTGTGCCTGGAGCCCAGGGCTTCCTGGTTTTAAAAGTCCTAGGCCTAAGCCTAACAGTAACCCTAGGAAGGTAAATCAGCCGCGTATTAGGGTTCTTCCTAAGGGAAAAGCCGTGAAAGCAGCCATGTTGTGGCACTTCTGCACTCCCTTTGGGATGCCTTTGGCAGATGCAGTAAGCCTGGAACTCAGGGCTTCCTGGTTAAAAAACTCCAAGCCCTAGGCTGAACCCTTACCCTAACCCTAGGCAGATAAAACAGCCTAGGTATAGGGATGGTGCCAAGGAAACAGCTGTGAAAGCTGCCATGTTGTTGCACTTTTGTACTCCCCTTGGGATGCCTTGAACAGCTGCAGTGTGCCTGGATCTAAGGGCTTCCTAGTTTTAAAAATCCTAGCCCTAGGCCTAAGACTTACAGTAACCCTGGGAAGGGAAATCAGCCTGGTGTTAAGCTTCTTGCCAAGGAAAAAGCCGTGAAAGCAACCATGTTGTGGCACTTCTGCACTCCCTTTTGGATGCCTTTCACAGCTCCAGTGTTCCTGTAACTCAGGGCTTCCTGATTTTAAAAATCCTAGCCCTAGACCGAACCCCAACCCTAAGACGAGAAAGGCAAATCAGCCAGGAATTAGGCATGTCCCCAAGGAAAAAGCTGTGGAGGCAGGCATGTTGTGGTACTTTTGCGCTCTTCTTGGGTAGTCCTTCGCAGCTGCTGTGTTCTTGGAACTCAGGGCTTTCTGGTTAATAGAACACTTACCCGAGGCGTAACTCAAACCTTCACCCTAGGAAGGAAAATCAGCCTATGGTTCGGGATGGTCTCATGGAAATATCAGTGGTGGCAGCCAAGTTGTGTCACTTTTGCGCTCCCCTTGGGATGCCTTTCGCAGCTGCAGTGTGCCTGGAGCCCAGGGCTTCCTGGTTTTAAAAGTCCTAGGCCTAAGCCTAACAGTAACCCTAGGAAGGTAAATCAGCCGCGTATTAGGGTTCTTCCTAAGGGAAAAGCCGTGAAAGCAGCCATGTTGTGGCACTTTTGCACTCCCTTTGGGATGCCTTTGGCAGATGCAGTAAGCCTGGAACTCAGGGCTTCCTAGTTAAAAATATCCTAGCCCTAGGCCGAACCCCAACCCTAAGACGAGAAAGGCAAATCAGCCAGGAATTAGGCATGTCCCCAAGGAAAAAGCTGTGGAGGCAGGCACGTTGTGGTACTTTTGCGCTCTTCTTGGCTAGTCCTTCGCAGCTGCTGTGTTCTTGGAACTCAGGGCTTTCTGGTTAATAAAACGCTTACCCTAGGCGTAACTCAAACCTTAAGCCTAGGAAGGAAAATCAGCCTATGGTTCGGGATGGTCTCATGAGAATAGCAGCAGAGGCAGCCAAGTTGTGTCACTTCTGCGGCCCTCTTGGGATGCCTTTAACAGCTGCATGTGCCTGGAGCCCAGGGCTTCCTGGTTTTAAAAGTCCTAGGCCTAAGCCTAACAGTAACCCTAGGAAGGTAAATCAGCCGCGTATTAGGGTTCTTCCTAAGGGAAAAGCCGTGAAAGCAGCCATGTTGTGGCACTTTTGCACTCCCTTTGGGATGCTTTTGGCAGATGAAGTAAGCCTGGAACTCAGGGCTTCCTAGTTAAAAAAATCCTAGCCCTAGGTCGAACCCCAACCCTAAGACGAGAAAGGCAAATCAGCCAGGAATTAGGCATGTCCCCAAGGAAAAAGCTGTGGAGGCAGGCATGTTGTGGTACTTTTGCGCTCTTCTTGGGTAGTCCTTCGCAGCTGCTGTGTTCTTGGAACTCAGGGCTTTCTGGATAATAGAACTCTTCCCTAGGCGTAACTCAAACCTTAAGCCTAGGAAGGAAAATCAGCCTATGGTTCAGGATGGTCTCATGAGAATAGCAGCAGAGGCAGCCAAGTTGTGTCACTTCTGCTGCCCTCTTGGGATGCCTTTAACAGCTGCATGTGCCTGGAACTAAGGGCTTCCTAGTTTTAAAAATCCTAGGCCTAAGCCTAACAGTAACCCTAGGAAGGTAAATCAGCCGCGTATTAGGGTTCTTCCTAAGGGAAAAGCCGTGAAAGCAGCCATGTTGTGGCACTTTTGCACTCCCTTTGGGATGCTTTTGGCAGATGAAGTAAGCCTGGAACTCAGGGCTTCCTAGTTAAAAAAATCCTAGCCCTAGGCCGAACCCCAACCCTAAGACGAGAAAGGCAAATCAGCCAGGAATTAGGCATGTCCCCAAGGAAAAAGCTGTGGAGGCAGGCACGTTGTGGTACTTTTGCGCTCTTCTTGGGTAGTCCTACGCAGATGCTGTGTTCTTGGAACTCAGGGCTTTCTGGTTAATAGACCTCTTACCCTAGGTGAAACTCAAACATTAACCCTAGGAAGGAAAATCAGCCTATGGTTCGGGATGGTCTCATGAGAATAGAAGCAGAGGCAGCCAAGTTGTGTCACTTCTGCGGCCCTCTTGGGATGCCTTGAACAGCTGCATGTGCCTGGAGCCCAGGGCTTCCTGGTTTTAAAAGTCCTAGGCCTAAGCCTAACAGTAACCCTAGGAAGGTAAATCAGCCGGGTATTAGGGTTCTTCCTAAGGGAAAAGCCGTGAAAGCAGCCATGTTGTGGCACTTCTGCACTCCCTTTGGGATGCCTTTGGCAGATGCAGTAAGCCTGGAACTCAGGGCTTCCTGGTTAAAAAACTCCAAGCCCTAGGCTGAACCCTAACCCTAACCCTAGGCAGATAAATCAGCCTAGGTATAGGGATGGTGCCAAGGAAAAAGCTGTGAAAGCTGCCATGTTGTTGCACTTTTGTACTCCCCTTGGGATGCCTTGAACAGCTGCAGTGTGCCTGGATCTAAGGGCTTCCTAGTTTTAAAAATCCTAGCCCTAGGCCTAAGTCTTATAGTAACCCTGGGAAATGAAATCAGCCTGGTGTTAAGCTTCTTGCCAAGGAAAAAGCCGTGAAAGCAACCATGTTGTGGCACTTTTGCACTCCCTTTGGGATGCCTTTCACAGCTCCAGTGTGCCTGGAACTCAGGGCTTCCTAGTTAAAAAATATCCTAGCCCTAGGCCGAACCCCAAACCTAAGACGAGAAAGGCAAATCAGCCAGGAATTAGGCATGTCCCCAAGGAAAAAGCTGTGGAGGCAGGCATGTTGTGGTACTTTTGCGCTCTTCTTGGGTAGTCCTTCGCAGCTGCTGTGTTCTTGGAACTCAGGGCTTTCTGGTTAATAGAACACTTACCCTAGGCGTAACTCAAACCTTCACCCTAGGAAGGAAAATCAGCCTATGGTTCGGGATGGTCTCATGGAAATATCAGTGGTGGCAGCCAAGTTGTGTCACTTTTGCGCTCCCCTTGGGATGCCTTTCGCAGCTGCAGTGTGCCTGGAGCCCAGGGCTTCCTGGTTTTAAAAGTCCTAGGCCTAAGCCTAACAGTAACCCTAGGAAGGTAAATCAGCCGCGTATTAGGGTTCTTCCTAAGGGAAAAGCCGTGAAAGCAGCCATGTTGTGGCACTTTTGCACTCCCTTTGGGATGCCTTTGGCAGATGCAGTAAGCCTGGAACTCAGGGCTTCCTAGTTAAAAATATCCTAGCCCTAGGCCGAACCCCAACCCTAAGACGAGAAAGGCAAATCAGCCAGGAATTAGGCATGTCCCCAAGGAAAAAGCTGTGGAGGCAGGCACGTTGTGGTACTTTTGCGCTCTTCTTGGCTAGTCCTTCGCAGCTGCTGTGTTCTTGGAACTCAGGGCTTTCTGGTTAATAAAACGCTTACCCTAGGCGTAACTCAAACCTTAAGCCTAGGAAGGAAAATCAGCCTATGGTTCGGGATGGTCTCATGAGAATAGCAGCAGAGGCAGCCAAGTTGTGTCACTTCTGCGGCCCTCTTGGGATGCCTTTAACAGCTGCATGTGCCTGGAGCCCAGGGCTTCCTGGTTTTAAAAGTCCTAGGCCTAAGCCTAACAGTAACCCTAGGAAGGTAAATCAGCCGCGTATTAGGGTTCTTCCTAAGGGAAAAGCCGTGAAAGCAGCCATGTTGTGGCACTTTTGCACTCCCTTTGGGATGCTTTTGGCAGATGAAGTAAGCCTGGAACTCAGGGCTTCCTAGTTAAAAAAATCCTAGCCCTAGGTCGAACCCCAACCCTAAGACGAGAAAGGCAAATCAGCCAGGAATTAGGCATGTCCCCAAGGAAAAAGCTGTGGAGGCAGGCATGTTGTGGTACTTTTGTGCTCTTCTTGGGTAGTCCTTCGCAGCTGCTGTGTTCTTGGAACTCAGGGCTTTCTGGATAATAGAACTCTTCCCTAGGCGTAACTCAAACCTTAAGCCTAGGAAGGAAAATCAGCCTATGGTTCAGGATGGTCTCATGAGAATAGCAGCAGAGGCAGCCAAGTTGTGTCACTTCTGCTGCCCTCTTGGGATGCCTTTAACAGCTGCATGTGCCTGGAACTAAGGGCTTCCTAGTTTTAAAAATCCTAGGCCTAAGCCTAACAGTAACCCTAGGAAGGTAAATCAGCCGCGTATTAGGGTTCTTCCTAAGGGAAAAGCCGTGAAAGCAGCCATGTTGTGGCACTTTTGCACTCCCTTTGGGATGCTTTTGGCAGATGAAGTAAGCCTGGAACTCAGGGCTTCCTAGTTAAAAAAATCCTAGCCCTAGGCCGAACCCCAACCCTAAGACGAGAAAGGCAAATCAGCCAGGAATTAGGCATGTCCCCAAGGAAAAAGCTGTGGAGGCAGGCACGTTGTGGTACTTTTGCGCTCTTCTTGGGTAGTCCTACGCAGATGCTGTGTTCTTGGAACTCAGGGCTTTCTGGTTAATAGACCTCTTACCCTAGGTGAAACTCAAACATTAACCCTAGGAAGGAAAATCAGCCTATGGTTCGGGATGGTCTCATGAGAATAGAAGCAGAGGCAGCCAAGTTGTGTCACTTCTGCGGCCCTCTTGGGATGCCTTGAACAGCTGCATGTGCCTGGAGCCCAGGGCTTCCTGGTTTTAAAAGTCCTAGGCCTAAGCCTAACAGTAACCCTAGGAAGGTAAATCAGCCGGGTATTAGGGTTCTTCCTAAGGGAAAAGCCGTGAAAGCAGCCATGTTGTGGCACTTCTGCACTCCCTTTGGGATGCCTTTGGCAGATGCAGTAAGCCTGGAACTCAGGGCTTCCTGGTTAAAAAACTCCAAGCCCTAGGCTGAACCCTAACCCTAACCCTAGGCAGATAAATCAGCCTAGGTATAGGGATGGTGCCAAGGAAAAAGCTGTGAAAGCTGCCATGTTGTTGCACTTTTGTACTCCCCTTGGGATGCCTTGAACAGCTGCAGTGTGCCTGGATCTAAGGGCTTCCTAGTTTTAAAAATCCTAGCCCTAGGCCTAAGTCTTATAGTAACCCTGGGAAATGAAATCAGCCTGGTGTTAAGCTTCTTGCCAAGGAAAAAGCCGTGAAAGCAACCATGTTGTGGCACTTTTGCACTCCCTTTGGGATGCCTTTCACAGCTCCAGTGTGCCTGGAACTCAGGGCTTCCTAGTTAAAAAATATCCTAGCCCTAGGCCGAACCCCAACCCTAAGACGAGAAAGGCAAATCAGCCAGGAATTAGGCATGTCCCCAAGGAAAAAGCTGTGGAGGCAGGCATGTTGTGGTACTTTTGCGCTCTCCTTGGCTAGTCCTTCGCAGCTGCTGTGTTCTTGGAACTCAGGGCTTTCTCGTTAATAGAACCCTTACCCCAGGCGTAACTCAAACCTTAACCCTAGGAAGGAAAATCAGCCTATGGTTCGGGATGCTCTCATGGAAATATCAGTGGTGGCAGCCAAGTTGTGTCACTTTTGCGCTCCCCTTGGGATGCCTTTCGCAGCTGCAGAGTGCCTGGAGCCCAGGGCTTCCTGGTTTTAAAAGTCCTAGGCCTAAGCCTAACAGTAACCCTAGGAAGGTAAATCAGCCGGGTATTAGGGTTCTTCCTAAGGGAAAAGCCGTGAAAGCAGCCATGTTGTGGCACTTCTGCACTCCCTTTGGGTTGCTTTTGGCAGATGAAGTAAGCCTGGAACTCAGGGCTTCATAGTTAAAAAAATCCTAGCCCTAGGCCGAACCCCAACCCTAAGACGAGAAAGGCAAATCAGCCAGGAATTAGGCATGTCCCCAAGGAAAAAGCTGTGGAGACAGGCATGTTGTGGTACTTTTGCGCTCTGCTTGGGTAGTCCTTCGCAGCTGCTGTGTTCTTGGAACTCAGGGCTTTCTGGTAAATAGAAGCCTTACCCTAGGCGTAACTCAAACCTTAAGCCTAGGAAGGAAAATCAGCCTATGGTTCGGGATGGTCTCATGGAAATATCAGTGGTGGCAGCCAAGTTGTGTCACTTTTGCGCTCCCCTTGGGATGCCTTTCGCAGCTGCAGAGTGCCTGGAGCCCAGGGCTTCCTGGTTTTAAAAGTCCTAGGCCTAAGCCTAACAGTAACCCTAGGAAGGTAAATCAGCCGCGTATTAGGGTTCTTCCTAAGGGAAAAGCCGTGAAAGCAGCCATGTTGTGGCACTTCTGCACTCCCTTTGGGATGCCTTTGGCAGATGCAGTAAGCCTGGAACTCAGGGCTTCCTGGTTAAAAAACTCCAAGCCCTAGGCTGAACCCTAACCCTAACCCTAGGCAGATAAATCAGCCTAGGTATAGGGATGGTGCCAAGGATAAGGCTGTGAAAGCTGCCATGTTGTTGCACTTTTGTACTCCCCTTGGGATGCCTTGAACAGCTGCAGTGTGCCTGGATCTAAGGGCTTCCTAGTTTTAAAAATCCTAGCCCTAGGCCTAAGCCTTACAGTGACCCTGGGAAATGAAATCAGCCTGGTGTTAAGCTTCTTGCCAAGGAAAAAGCCGTGAAAGCAACCATGTTGTGGCACTTTTGCACTCCCTTTTGGATGCCTTTCACAGCTCCAGTGTGCCTGGAACTCAGGGCTTCCTGATTTTAAAAATCCTAGCCCTAGGCCGAACCCCAACCCTAAGACGAGAAAGGCAAATCAGCCAGGAATTAGGCATGTCCCCAAGGAAAAAGCTGTGGAGGCAGGCATGTTGTGGTACTTTTGCGCTCTTCTTGGGTAGTCCTTCGCAGCTGCTGTGTTCTTGGAACTCAGGGCTTTCTGGTTAATAGACCTCTTACCCTAGGTGAAACTCAAACATTAACCCTAGGAAGGAAAATTAGCCTACGGTTCGGGATGGTCTCATGAGAATAGAAGCAGAGGCAGCCAAGTTGTGTCACTTCTGCGGCCCTCTTGGGATGCCTTTAACAGCTGCAGTGTGCCTGGAGCCCAGGGCTTCCTGGTTTTAAAAGTCCTAGGCCTAAGCCTAACAGTAACCCTAGGAAGGTAAATCAGCCGGGTATTAGGGTTCTTCCTAAGGGAAAAGCCGTGAAAGCAGCCATGTTGTGGCACTTCTGCACTCCCTTTGGGATGCCTTTGGCAGATGCAGTAAGCCTGGAACTCAGGGCTTCCTAGTTAAAAAAATCCTAGCCCTAGGCCGAACCCCAACCCTAAGACGAGAAAGGCAAATCAGCCAGGAATTAGGCATGTCCCCAAGGAAAAAGCTGTGGAGGCAGGCATGTTGTGGTACTTTTGCGCTCTTCTTGGGTAGTCCTTCGCAGCTGCTGTGTTCTTGGAACTCAGGGCTTTCTGGTTAATAGAACCCTTACCCTAGGCGTAACTCAAACCTTAACCCTAGGAAGGAAAATCAGCCTATGGTTCGGGATGGTCTCATGGAAATATCAGTGGTGGCAGCCAAGTTGTGTCACTTTTGCGCTCCCCTTGGGATGCCTTTCGCAGCTGCAGAGTGCCTGGAGCCCAGGGCTTCCTGGTTTTAAAAGTCCTAGGCCTAAGCCTAACAGTAACCCTAGGAAGGTAAATCAGCCGCGTATTAGGGTTCTTCCTAAGGGAAAAGCCGTGATAGCAGCCATGTTGTGGCACTTTTGCACTCCCTTTGGGATGCCTTTGGCAGATGCAGTAAGCCTGGAACTCAGGGCTTCCTAGTTAAAAAAATCCTAGCCCTAGGCCGAACCCCAACCCTAAGACGAGAAAGGCAAATCAGCCAGGAATTAGGCATGTCCCCAAGGAAAAAGCTGTGGAGGCAGGCACGTTGTAGTACTTTTGCGCTCTTCTTGGGTAGTCCTTCGCAGCTGCTGTGTTCTTGGAACTCAGGGCTTTCTGCTTAATAGAACTCTTACCCTAGGCGAAACTCAAACCTTAAGCCTAGGAAGGAAAATCAGCCTATGGTTCGGGATGGTCTCATGAGAATAGCATCAGAGGCAGCCAAGTTGTGTCACTTCTGCGGCCCTCTTGGGATGCCTTGAACAGCTGCATGTGCCTGGAGCCCAGGGCTTCCTGGTTTTAAAAGTCCTAGGCCTAAGCCTAACAGTAACCCTAGGAAGGTAAATCAGCCGGGTATTAGGGTTCTTCCTAAGGGAAAAGCCGTGAAAGCAGCCATGTTGTGGCACTTTTGCACTCCCTTTGGGATGCTTTTGGCAGATGAAGTAAGCCTGGAACTCAGGGCTTCCTAGTTAAAAAAATCCTAGCCCTAGGCCGAACCCCAACCCTAAGACGAGAAAGGCAAATCAGCCAGGAATTAGGCATGTCCCCAAGGAAAAAGCTGTGGAGGCAGGCATGTTGTGGTACTTTTGCGCTCTTCTTGGCTAGTCCTTCGCAGCTGCTGTGTTCTTGGAACTCAGGGCTTTCTGGTTAATAGAACCCTTACCCTAGGCGTAACTCAAACATTAACCCTAGGAAGGAAAATCAGCCTATGGTGCGGGATGGTCTCATGAGAATAGAAGCAGAGGCAGCCAAGTTGTGTCACTTCTGCGGCCCTCTTGGGATGCCTTTAACAGCTGCAGTGTGCCTGGAGCCCAGGGCTTCCTGGTTTTAAAAGTCCTAGGCCTAAGCCTAACAGTAACCCTAGGAAGGTAAATCAGCCGGGTATTAGGGTTCTTCCTAAGGGAAAAGCCGTGAAAGCAGCCATGTTGTGGCACTTCTGCACTCCCTTTGGGATGCCTTTGGCAGATGCAGTAAGCCTGGAACTCAGGGCTTCCTGGTTAAAAAACTCCAAGCCCTAGGCTGAACCCTTACCCTAACCCTAGGCAGATAAAACAGCCTAGGTATAGGGATGGTGCCAAGGAAACAGCTGTGAAAGCTGCCATGTTGTTGCACTTTTGTACTCCCCTTGGGATGCCTTGAACAGCTGCAGTGTGCCTGGATCTAAGGGCTTCCTAGTTTTAAAAATCCTAGCCCTAGGCCTAAGACTTACAGTAACCCTGGGAAGGGAAATCAGCCTGGTGTTAAGCTTCTTGCCAAGGAAAAAGCCGTGAAAGCAACCATGTTGTGGCACTTCTGCACTCCCTTTTGGATGCCTTTCACAGCTCCAGTGTTCCTGTAACTCAGGGCTTCCTGATTTTAAAAATCCTAGCCCTAGACCGAACCCCAACCCTAAGACGAGAAAGGCAAATCAGCCAGGAATTAGGCATGTCCCCAAGGAAAAAGCTGTGGAGGCAGGCATGTTGTGGTACTTTTGCGCTCTTCTTGGGTAGTCCTTCGCAGCTGCTGTGTTCTTGGAACTCAGGGCTTTCTGGTTAATAGAACACTTACCCGAGGCGTAACTCAAACCTTCACCCTAGGAAGGAAAATCAGCCTATGGTTCGGGATGGTCTCATGGAAATATCAGTGGTGGCAGCCAAGTTGTGTCACTTTTGCGCTCCCCTTGGGATGCCTTTCGCAGCTGCAGTGTGCCTGGAGCCCAGGGCTTCCTGGTTTTAAAAGTCCTAGGCCTAAGCCTAACAGTAACCCTAGGAAGGTAAATCAGCCGCGTATTAGGGTTCTTCCTAAGGGAAAAGCCGTGAAAGCAGCCATGTTGTGGCACTTTTGCACTCCCTTTGGGATGCCTTTGGCAGATGCAGTAAGCCTGGAACTCAGGGCTTCCTAGTTAAAAATATCCTAGCCCTAGGCCGAACCCCAACCCTAAGACGAGAAAGGCAAATCAGCCAGGAATTAGGCATGTCCCCAAGGAAAAAGCTGTGGAGGCAGGCACGTTGTGGTACTTTTGCGCTCTTCTTGGCTAGTCCTTCGCAGCTGCTGTGTTCTTGGAACTCAGGGCTTTCTGGTTAATAAAACGCTTACCCTAGGCGTAACTCAAACCTTAAGCCTAGGAAGGAAAATCAGCCTATGGTTCGGGATGGTCTCATGAGAATAGCAGCAGAGGCAGCCAAGTTGTGTCACTTCTGCGGCCCTCTTGGGATGCCTTTAACAGCTGCATGTGCCTGGAGCCCAGGGCTTCCTGGTTTTAAAAGTCCTAGGCCTAAGCCTAACAGTAACCCTAGGAAGGTAAATCAGCCGCGTATTAGGGTTCTTCCTAAGGGAAAAGCCGTGAAAGCAGCCATGTTGTGGCACTTTTGCACTCCCTTTGGGATGCTTTTGGCAGATGAAGTAAGCCTGGAACTCAGGGCTTCCTAGTTAAAAAAATCCTAGCCCTAGGTCGAACCCCAACCCTAAGACGAGAAAGGCAAATCAGCCAGGAATTAGGCATGTCCCCAAGGAAAAAGCTGTGGAGGCAGGCATGTTGTGGTACTTTTGCGCTCTTCTTGGGTAGTCCTTCGCAGCTGCTGTGTTCTTGGAACTCAGGGCTTTCTGGATAATAGAACTCTTCCCTAGGCGTAACTCAAACCTTAAGCCTAGGAAGGAAAATCAGCCTATGGTTCAGGATGGTCTCATGAGAATAGCAGCAGAGGCAGCCAAGTTGTGTCACTTCTGCTGCCCTCTTGGGATGCCTTTAACAGCTGCATGTGCCTGGAACTAAGGGCTTCCTAGTTTTAAAAATCCTAGGCCTAAGCCTAACAGTAACCCTAGGAAGGTAAATCAGCCGCGTATTAGGGTTCTTCCTAAGGGAAAAGCCGTGAAAGCAGCCATGTTGTGGCACTTTTGCACTCCCTTTGGGATGCTTTTGGCAGATGAAGTAAGCCTGGAACTCAGGGCTTCCTAGTTAAAAAAATCCTAGCCCTAGGCCGAACCCCAACCCTAAGACGAGAAAGGCAAATCAGCCAGGAATTAGGCATGTCCCCAAGGAAAAAGCTGTGGAGGCAGGCACGTTGTGGTACTTTTGCGCTCTTCTTGGGTAGTCCTACGCAGATGCTGTGTTCTTGGAACTCAGGGCTTTCTGGTTAATAGACCTCTTACCCTAGGTGAAACTCAAACATTAACCCTAGGAAGGAAAATCAGCCTATGGTTCGGGATGGTCTCATGAGAATAGAAGCAGAGGCAGCCAAGTTGTGTCACTTCTGCGGCCCTCTTGGGATGCCTTGAACAGCTGCATGTGCCTGGAGCCCAGGGCTTCCTGGTTTTAAAAGTCCTAGGCCTAAGCCTAACAGTAACCCTAGGAAGGTAAATCAGCCGGGTATTAGGGTTCTTCCTAAGGGAAAAGCCGTGAAAGCAGCCATGTTGTGGCACTTCTGCACTCCCTTTGGGATGCCTTTGGCAGATGCAGTAAGCCTGGAACTCAGGGCTTCCTGGTTAAAAAACTCCAAGCCCTAGGCTGAACCCTAACCCTAACCCTAGGCAGATAAATCAGCCTAGGTATAGGGATGGTGCCAAGGAAAAAGCTGTGAAAGCTGCCATGTTGTTGCACTTTTGTACTCCCCTTGGGATGCCTTGAACAGCTGCAGTGTGCCTGGATCTAAGGGCTTCCTAGTTTTAAAAATCCTAGCCCTAGGCCTAAGTCTTATAGTAACCCTGGGAAATGAAATCAGCCTGGTGTTAAGCTTCTTGCCAAGGAAAAAGCCGTGAAAGCAACCATGTTGTGGCACTTTTGCACTCCCTTTGGGATGCCTTTCACAGCTCCAGTGTGCCTGGAACTCAGGGCTTCCTAGTTAAAAAATATCCTAGCCCTAGGCCGAACCCCAACCCTAAGACGAGAAAGGCAAATCAGCCAGGAATTAGGCATGTCCCCAAGGAAAAAGCTGTGGAGGCAGGCATGTTGTGGTACTTTTGCGCTCTTCTTGGGTAGTCCTTCGCAGCTGCTGTGTTCTTGGAACTCAGGGCTTTCTGGTTAATAGAACACTTACCCGAGGCGTAACTCAAACCTTCACCCTAGGAAGGAAAATCAGCCTATGGTTCGGGATGGTCTCATGGAAATATCAGTGGTGGCAGCCAAGTTGTGTCACTTTTGCGCTCCCCTTGGGATGCCTTTCGCAGCTGCAGTGTGCCTGGAGCCCAGGGCTTCCTGGTTTTAAAAGTCCTAGGCCTAAGCCTAACAGTAACCCTAGGAAGGTAAATCAGCCGCGTATTAGGGTTCTTCCTAAGGGAAAAGCCGTGAAAGCAGCCATGTTGTGGCACTTTTGCACTCCCTTTGGGATGCCTTTGGCAGATGCAGTAAGCCTGGAACTCAGGGCTTCCTAGTTAAAAATATCCTAGCCCTAGGCCGAACCCCAACCCTAAGACGAGAAAGGCAAATCAGCCAGGAATTAGGCATGTCCCCAAGGAAAAAGCTGTGGAGGCAGGCACGTTGTGGTACTTTTGCGCTCTTCTTGGCTAGTCCTTCGCAGCTGCTGTGTTCTTGGAACTCAGGGCTTTCTGGTTAATAAAACGCTTACCCTAGGCGTAACTCAAACCTTAAGCCTAGGAAGGAAAATCAGCCTATGGTTCGGGATGGTCTCATGAGAATAGCAGCAGAGGCAGCCAAGTTGTGTCACTTCTGCGGCCCTCTTGGGATGCCTTTAACAGCTGCATGTGCCTGGAGCCCAGGGCTTCCTGGTTTTAAAAGTCCTAGGCCTAAGCCTAACAGTAACCCTAGGAAGGTAAAACAGCCGCGTATTAGGGTTCTTCCTAAGGGAAAAGCCGTGAAAGCAGCCATGTTGTGGCACTTTTGCACTCCCTTTGGGATGCTTTTGGCAGATGAAGTAAGCCTGGAACTCAGGGCTTCCTAGTTAAAAAAATCCTAGCCCTAGGTCGAACCCCAACCCTAAGACGAGAAAGGCAAATCAGCCAGGAATTAGGCATGTCCCCAAGGAAAAAGCTGTGGAGGCAGGCATGTTGTGGTACTTTTGCGCTCTTCTTGGGTAGTCCTTCGCAGCTGCTGTGTTCTTGGAACTCAGGGCTTTCTGGATAATAGAACTCTTCCCTAGGCGTAACTCAAACCTTAAGCCTAGGAAGGAAAATCAGCCTATGGTTCAGGATGGTCTCATGAGAATAGCAGCAGAGGCAGCCAAGTTGTGTCACTTCTGCTGCCCTCTTGGGATGCCTTTAACAGCTGCATGTGCCTGGAACTAAGGGCTTCCTAGTTTTAAAAATCCTAGGCCTAAGCCTAACAGTAACCCTAGGAAGGTAAATCAGCCGCGTATTAGGGTTCTTCCTAAGGGAAAAGCCGTGAAAGCAGCCATGTTGTGGCACTTTTGCACTCCCTTTGGGATGCTTTTGGCAGATGAAGTAAGCCTGGAACTCAGGGCTTCCTAGTTAAAAAAATCCTAGCCCTAGGCCGAACCCCAACCCTAAGACGAGAAAGGCAAATCAGCCAGGAATTAGGCATGTCCCCAAGGAAAAAGCTGTGGAGGCAGGCACGTTGTGGTACTTTTGCGCTCTTCTTGGGTAGTCCTACGCAGATGCTGTGTTCTTGGAACTCAGGGCTTTCTGGTTAATAGACCTCTTACCCTAGGTGAAACTCAAACATTAACCCTAGGAAGGAAAATCAGCCTATGGTTCGGGATGGTCTCATGAGAATAGAAGCAGAGGCAGCCAAGTTGTGTCACTTCTGCGGCCCTCTTGGGATGCCTTGAACAGCTGCATGTGCCTGGAGCCCAGGGCTTCCTGGTTTTAAAAGTCCTAGGCCTAAGCCTAACAGTAACCCTAGGAAGGTAAATCAGCCGGGTATTAGGGTTCTTCCTAAGGGAAAAGCCGTGAAAGCAGCCATGTTGTGGCACTTCTGCACTCCCTTTGGGATGCCTTTGGCAGATGCAGTAAGCCTGGAACTCAGGGCTTCCTGGTTAAAAAACTCCAAGCCCTAGGCTGAACCCTAACCCTAACCCTAGGCAGATAAATCAGCCTAGGTATAGGGATGGTGCCAAGGAAAAAGCTGTGAAAGCTGCCATGTTGTTGCACTTTTGTACTCCCCTTGGGATGCCTTGAACAGCTGCAGTGTGCCTGGATCTAAGGGCTTCCTAGTTTTAAAAATCCTAGCCCTAGGCCTAAGTCTTATAGTAACCCTGGGAAATGAAATCAGCCTGGTGTTAAGCTTCTTGCCAAGGAAAAAGCCGTGAAAGCAACCATGTTGTGGCACTTTTGCACTCCCTTTGGGATGCCTTTCACAGCTCCAGTGTGCCTGGAACTCAGGGCTTCCTAGTTAAAAAATATCCTAGCCCTAGGCCGAACCCCAACCCTAAGACGAGAAAGGCAAATCAGCCAGGAATTAGGCATGTCCCCAAGGAAAAAGCTGTGGAGGCAGGCATGTTGTGGTACTTTTGCGCTCTTCTTGGGTAGTCCTTCGCAGCTGCTGTGTTCTTGGAACTCAGGGCTTTCTGGTTAATAGAACACTTACCCGAGGCGTAACTCAAACCTTCACCCTAGGAAGGAAAATCAGCCTATGGTTCGGGATGGTCTCATGGAAATATCAGTGGTGGCAGCCAAGTTGTGTCACTTTTGCGCTCCCCTTGGGATGCCTTTCGCAGCTGCAGTGTGCCTGGAGCCCAGGGCTTCCTGGTTTTAAAAGTCCTAGGCCTAAGCCTAACAGTAACCCTAGGAAGGTAAATCAGCCGCGTATTAGGGTTCTTCCTAAGGGAAAAGCCGTGAAAGCAGCCATGTTGTGGCACTTTTGCACTCCCTTTGGGATGCCTTTGGCAGATGCAGTAAGCCTGGAACTCAGGGCTTCCTAGTTAAAAATATCCTAGCCCTAGGCCGAACCCCAACCCTAAGACGAGAAAGGCAAATCAGCCAGGAATTAGGCATGTCCCCAAGGAAAAAGCTGTGGAGGCAGGCACGTTGTGGTACTTTTGCGCTCTTCTTGGCTAGTCCTTCGCAGCTGCTGTGTTCTTGGAACTCAGGGCTTTCTGGTTAATAAAACGCTTACCCTAGGCGTAACTCAAACCTTAAGCCTAGGAAGGAAAATCAGCCTATGGTTCGGGATGGTCTCATGAGAATAGCAGCAGAGGCAGCCAAGTTGTGTCACTTCTGCGGCCCTCTTGGGATGCCTTTAACAGCTGCATGTGCCTGGAGCCCAGGGCTTCCTGGTTTTAAAAGTCCTAGGCCTAAGCCTAACAGTAACCCTAGGAAGGTAAATCAGCCGCGTATTAGGGTTCTTCCTAAGGGAAAAGCCGTGAAAGCAGCCATGTTGTGGCACTTTTGCACTCCCTTTGGGATGCTTTTGGCAGATGAAGTAAGCCTGGAACTCAGGGCTTCCTAGTTAAAAAAATCCTAGCCCTTGGCCGAACCCCAACCCTAAGACGAGAAAGGCAAATCAGCCAGGAATTAGGCATGTCCCCAAGGAAAAAGCTGTGGAGGCAGGCATGTTGTGGTACTTTTGCGCTCTTCTTGGGTAGTCCTTCGCAGCTGCTGTGTTCTTGGAACTCAGGGCTTTCTGGATAATAGAACTCTTCCCTAGGCGTAACTCAAACCTTAAGCCTAGGAAGGAAAATCAGCCTATGGTTCAGGATGGTCTCATGAGAATAGCAGCAGAGGCAGCCAAGTTGTGTCACTTCTGCTGCCCTCTTGGGATGCCTTTAACAGCTGCATGTGCCTGGAACTAAGGGCTTCCTAGTTTTAAAAATCCTAGGCCTAAGCCTAACAGTAACCCTAGGAAGGTAAATCAGCCGCGTATTAGGGTTCTTCCTAAGGGAAAAGCCGTGAAAGCAGCCATGTTGTGGCACTTTTGCACTCCCTTTGGGATGCTTTTGGCAGATGAAGTAAGCCTGGAACTCAGGGCTTCCTAGTTAAAAAAATCCTAGCCCTAGGCCGAACCCCAACCCTAAGACGAGAAAGGCAAATCAGCCAGGAATTAGGCATGTCCCCAAGGAAAAAGCTGTGGAGGCAGGCACGTTGTGGTACTTTTGCGCTCTTCTTGGGTAGTCCTACGCAGATGCTGTGTTCTTGGAACTCAGGGCTTTCTGGTTAATAGACCTCTTACCCTAGGTGAAACTCAAACATTAACCCTAGGAAGGAAAATCAGCCTATGGTTCGGGATGGTCTCATGAGAATAGAAGCAGAGGCAGCCAAGTTGTGTCACTTCTGCGGCCCTCTTGGGATGCCTTGAACAGCTGCATGTGCCTGGAGCCCAGGGCTTCCTGGTTTTAAAAGTCCTAGGCCTAAGCCTAACAGTAACCCTAGGAAGGTAAATCAGCCAGGTATTAGGGTTCTTCCTAAGGGAAAAGCCGTGAAAGCAGCCATGTTGTGGCACTTCTGCACTCCCTTTGGGATGCCTTTGGCAGATGCAGTAAGCCTGGAACTCAGGGCTTCCTGGTTAAAAAACTCCAAGCCCTAGGCTGAACCCTAACCCTAACCCTAGGCAGATAAATCAGCCTAGGTATAGGGATGGTGCCAAGGAAAAAGCTGTGAAAGCTGCCATGTTGTTGCACTTTTGTACTCCCCTTGGGATGCCTTGAACAGCTGCAGTGTGCCTGGATCTAAGGGCTTCCTAGTTTTAAAAATCCTAGCCCTAGGCCTAAGTCTTATAGTAACCCTGGGAAATGAAATCAGCCTGGTGTTAAGCTTCTTGCCAAGGAAAAAGCCGTGAAAGCAACCATGTTGTGGCACTTTTGCACTCCCTTTGGGATGCCTTTCACAGCTCCAGTGTGCCTGGAACTCAGGGCTTCCTAGTTAAAAAATATCCTAGCCCTAGGCCGAACCCCAACCCTAAGACGAGAAAGGCAAATCAGCCAGGAATTAGGCATGTCCCCAAGGAAAAAGCTGTGGAGGCAGGCATGTTGTGGTACTTTTGCGCTCTCCTTGGCTAGTCCTTCGCAGCTGCTGTGTTCTTGGAACTCAGGGCTTTCTCGTTAATAGAACCCTTACCCCAGGCGTAACTCAAACCTTAACCCTAGGAAGGAAAATCAGCCTATGGTTCGGGATGCTCTCATGGAAATATCAGTGGTGGCAGCCAAGTTGTGTCACTTTTGCGCTCCCCTTGGGATGCCTTTCGCAGCTGCAGAGTGCCTGGAGCCCAGGGCTTCCTGGTTTTAAAAGTCCTAGGCCTAAGCCTAACAGTAACCCTAGGAAGGTAAATCAGCCGGGTATTAGGGTTCTTCCTAAGGGAAAAGCCGTGAAAGCAGCCATGTTGTGGCACTTCTGCACTCCCTTTGGGTTGCTTTTGGCAGATGAAGTAAGCCTGGAACTCAGGGCTTCATAGTTAAAAAAATCCTAGCCCTAGGCCGAACCCCAACCCTAAGACGAGAAAGGCAAATCAGCCAGGAATTAGGCATGTCCCCAAGGAAAAAGCTGTGGAGGCAGGCATGTTGTGGTACTTTTGCGCTCTGCTTGGGTAGTCCTTCGCAGCTGCTGTGTTCTTGGAACTCAGGGCTTTCTGGTAAATAGAAGCCTTACCCTAGGCGTAACTCAAACCTTAAGCCTAGGAAGGAAAATCAGCCTATGGTTCGGGATGGTCTCATGGAAATATCAGTGGTGGCAGCCAAGTTGTGTCACTTTTGCGCTCCCCTTGGGATGCCTTTCGCAGCTGCAGAGTGCCTGGAGCCCAGGGCTTCCTGGTTTTAAAAGTCCTAGGCCTAAGCCTAACAGTAACCCTAGGAAGGTAAATCAGCCGCGTATTAGGGTTCTTCCTAAGGGAAAAGCCGTGAAAGCAGCCATGTTGTGGCACTTCTGCACTCCCTTTGGGATGCCTTTGGCAGATGCAGTAAGCCTGGAACTCAGGGCTTCCTGGTTAAAAAACTCCAAGCCCTAGGCTGAACCCTAACCCTAACCCTAGGCAGATAAATCAGCCTAGGTATAGGGATGGTGCCAAGGATAAGGCTGTGAAAGCTGCCATGTTGTTGCACTTTTGTACTCCCCTTGGGATGCCTTGAACAGCTGCAGTGTGCCTGGATCTAAGGGCTTCCTAGTTTTAAAAATCCTAGCCCTAGGCCTAAGCCTTACAGTGACCCTGGGAAATGAAATCAGCCTGGTGTTAAGCTTCTTGCCAAGGAAAAAGCCGTGAAAGCAACCATGTTGTGGCACTTTTGCACTCCCTTTTGGATGCCTTTCACAGCTCCAGTGTGCCTGGAACTCAGGGCTTCCTGATTTTAAAAATCCTAGCCCTAGGCCGAACCCCAACCCTAAGACGAGAAAGGCAAATCAGCCAGGAATTAGGCATGTCCCCAAGGAAAAAGCTGTGGAGGCAGGCATGTTGTGGTACTTTTGCGCTCTTCTTGGGTAGTCCTTCGCAGCTGCTGTGTTCTTGGAACTCAGGGCTTTCTGGTTAATAGACCTCTTACCCTAGGTGAAACTCAAACATTAACCCTAGGAAGGAAAATTAGCCTACGGTTCGGGATGGTCTCATGAGAATAGAAGCAGAGGCAGCCAAGTTGTGTCACTTCTGCGGCCCTCTTGGGATGCCTTTAACAGCTGCAGTGTGCCTGGAGCCCAGGGCTTCCTGGTTTTAAAAGTCCTAGGCCTAAGCCTAACAGTAACCCTAGGAAGGTAAATCAGCCGCGTATTAGGGTTCTTCCTAAGGGAAAAGCCGTGAAAGCAGCCATGTTGTGTCACTTCTGCACTCCCTTTGGGATGCCTTTGGCAGATGCAGTAAGCCTGGAACTCAGGGCTTCCTGGTTAAAAAACTCCAAGCCCTAGGCTGAACCCTAACCCTAACCCTAGGCAGATAAATCAGCCTAGGTATAGGGATGGTGCCAAGGAAAAAGCTGTGAAAGCTGCCATGTTGTTGCACTTTTGTACTCCCCTTGGGATGCCTTGAACAGCTGCAGTGTGCCTGGATCTAAGGGCTTCCTAGTTTTAAAAATCCTAGCCCTAGGCCTAAGCCTTACAGTAACCCTGGGAAGGTAAATCAGCCTGGTGTTAAGCTTCTTGCGAAGAAAAAACCGTGAAAGCAACCATGTTGTGGCACTTCTGCACTCCCTTTGGGATGCTTTTGGCAGATGAAGTAAGCCTGGAACTCAGGGCTTCCTAGTTAAAAAAATCCTAGCCCTAGGCCGAACCCCAACCCTAAGACGAGAAAGGCAAATCAGCCAGGAATTAGGCATGTCCCCAAGGAAAAAGCTGTGGAGGCAGGCATGTTGTGGTACTTTTGCGCTCTTCTTGGGTAGTCCTTCGCAGCTGCTGTGTTCTTGGAACTCAGGGCTTTCTGCTTAATAGAACCCTTACCCTAGGCGTAACTCAAACCTTAACCCTAGGAAGGAAAATCAGCCTATGGTTCGGGATGCTCTCATGGAAAAATCAGTGGTGGCAGCCAAGTTGCGTCACTTTTGCGCTCCCCTTGGGATGCCTTTCGCAGCTGCAGAGTGCCTGGAGCCCAGGGCTTCCTGGTTTTAAAAGTCCTAGGCCTAAGCCTAACAGTAACCCTAGGAAGGTAAATCAGCCGGGTATTAGGGTTCTTCCTAAGGGAAAAGCCGTGAAAGCACCCATGTTGTGGCACTTTTGCACTCCCTTTGGGATGCCTTTGGCAGATGCAGTAAGCCTGGAACTCAGGGCTTCCTAGTTAACAAAATCCTAGCCCTTGGCCGAACTCAAGCCTAAGACGAGAAAGGCAAATCAGCCAGGAATTAGGCATGTCCCCAAGGAAAAAGCTGTGGAGGCAGGCACGTTGTGGTACTTTTGCGCTCTTCTTGGGTAGTCCTTCGCAGCTGCTGTGTTCTTGGAACTCAGGGCTTTCTGCTTAATAGAACTCTTACCCTAGGCGTAACTCAAAACTTAACCCTAGGAAGGAAAATCAGCCTATGGTTCAGGATGGTCTCATGAGAATAGCAGCAGAGGCAGCCAAGTTGTGTCACTTCTGCGGCCCTCTTGGGATGCCTTGAACAGCTGCATGTGCCTGGAGCCCAGGGCTTCCTGGTTTTAAAAGTCCTAGGCCTAAGCCTAACAGTAACCCTAGGAAGGTAAATCAGCCGCGTATTAGGGTTCTTCCTAAGGGAAAAGCCGTGAAAGCAGCCATGTTGTGGCACTTCTGCACTCCCTTTGGGATGCTTTTGGCAGATGAAGTAAGCCTGGAACTCAGGGCTTCCTAGTTAAAAAAATCCTAGCCCTAGGCCGAACCCCAACCCTAAGACGAGAAAGGCAAATCAGCCAGGAATTAGGCATGTCCCCAAGGAAAAAGCTGTGGAGGCAGGCATGTTGTGATACTTTTGCGCTCTTCTTGGGTAGTCCTTCGCAGCTGCTGTGTTCTTGGAACTCAGGTCTTTCTGGTTAATAGACCTTTTACCCTAGGCGAAACTCAAACATTAACCCTAGGAAGGAAAATCAGCCTATGGTTCGGGATGGTCTCATGAGAATAGAAGCAGAGGCAGCCAAGTTGTGTCACTTCTGCGGCCCTCTTGGGATGCCTTTAACAGCTGCAGTGTGCCTGAAGCCCAGGGCTTCCTGGTTTTAAAAGTCCTCGGTCTAAGCATAACAGTAACCCTAGGAAGGTAAATCAGCCGAGTATTAGGGTTCTTCCTAAGGGAAAAGCCGTGAAAGCAGCCATGTTGTGGCACTTTTGCACTCCCTTTGGGATGCCTTTGGCAGATGCAGTAAGCCTGGAACTCAGGGCTTCCTGGTTAAAAAACTCCATGCCCTAGCCTGAACCCTAACCCTAACCCTAGGCAGATAAATCAGCCTAGGTATAGGGATGGTGCCAAGAAAAAAGCTGTGAAAGCTGCAATGTTGTTGCACTTTTGTACTCCCCTTGGGATGCCTTGAACAGCTGCAGTGTCCCTGGATCTAAGGGCTTCCTAGTTTTAAAAATCCTAGCCCTAGGCCTAAGCCTAACAGTAACCCTGGGAAGGGAAATCAGCCTGGTGTTAGGCTTCTTGCCAAGGAAAAAGCCGTTAAAGCAACCGTGTTGTGGCACTTTTGCACTCCCTTTTGGATGCCTTTCACAGCTCCAGTGTGCCTGGAACTCAGGGCTTCCTGATTTTAAAAGTCCTAGCCCTAGGCCGAACCCCAACCCTAAGACGAGAAAGGCAAATCAGCCAGGAAGTAGGCATGTCCCCAAGGAAAAAGCTGTGGAGGCAGGCATGTTGTGGTACTTTTGCGCTCTTCTTGGCTAGTCCTTCGCAGCTGCTGTGTTCTTGGAACTCAGGGCTTTCTGGTTAATAGAACACTTACCCGAGGCGTAACTCAAACCTTAACCCTAGGAAGGAAAATCAGCCTATGGTTCGGGATGCTCTCATGGAAATATCAGTGGTGGCAGCCAAGTTGTGTCACTTTTGCGCTCCCCTTGGGATGCCTTTCGCAGCTGCAGTGTGCCTGGAGCCCAGGGCTTCCTGGTTTTAAAAGTCCTAGGCCTAAGCCTAACAGTAACCCTAGGAAGGTAAATCAGCCGCGTATTAGGGTTCTTCCTAAGGGAAAAGCCGTGAAAGCAGCCATGTTGTGGCACTTTTGCACTCCCTTTGGGATGCCTTTGGCAGATGCAGTAAGCCTGGAACTCAGGGCTTCCTAGTTAAAAATATCCTAGCCCTAGGCCGAACCCCAACCCTAAGACGAGAAAGGCAAATCAGCCAGGAATTAGGCATGTCCCCAAGGAAAAAGCTGTGGAGGCAGGCACGTTGTGGTACTTTTGCGCTCTTCTTGGCTAGTCCTTCGCAGCTGCTGTGTTCTTGGAACTCAGGGCTTTCTGGTTAATAAAACGCTTACCCTAGGCGTAACTCAAACCTTAAGCCTAGGAAGGAAAATCAGCCTATGGTTCGGGATGGTCTCATGAGAATAGCAGCAGAGGCAGCCAAGTTGTGTCACTTCTGCGGCCCTCTTGGGATGCCTTTAACAGCTGCATGGGCCTGGAGCCCAGGGCTTCCTGGTTTTAAAAGTCCTAGGCCTAAGCCTAACAGTAACCCTAGGAAGGTAAATCAGCCGCGTATTAGGGTTCTTCCTAAGGGAAAAGCCGTGAAAGCAGCCATGTTGTGGCACTTTTGCACTCCCTTTGGGATGCTTTTGGCAGATGAAGTAAGCCTGGAACTCAGGGCTTCCTAGTTAAAAAAATCCTAGCCCTAGGTCGAACCCCAACCCTAAGACGAGAAAGGCAAATCAGCCAGGAATTAGGCATGTCCCCAAGGAAAAAGCTGTGGAGGCAGGCATGTTGTGGTACTTTTGCGCTCTTCTTGGGTAGTCCTTCGCAGCTGCTGTGTTCTTGGAACTCAGGGCTTTCTGGATAATAGAACTCTTCCCTAGGCGTATCTCAAACCTTAACCCTAGGAAGGAAAATCAGCCTATGGTTCAGGATGGTCTCATGAGAATAGCAGCAGAGGCAGCCAAGTTGTGTCACTTCTGCTGCCCTCTTGGGATGCCTTTAACAGCTGCATGTGCCTGGAACTAAGGGCTTCCTAGTTTTAAAAATCCTAGGCCTAAGCCTAACAGTAACCCTAGGAAGGTAAATCAGCCGCGTATTAGGGTTCTTCCTAAGGGAAAAGCCGTGAAAGCAGCCATGTTGTGGCACTTTTGCACTCCCTTTGGGATGCTTTTGGCAGATGAAGTAAGCCTGGAACTCAGGGCTTCCTAGTTAAAAAAATCCTAGCCCTAGGCCGAACCCCAACCCTAAGACGAGAAAGGCAAATCAGCCAGGAATTAGGCATGTCCCCAAGGAAAAAGCTGTGGAGGCAGGCACGTTGTGGTACTTTTGCGCTCTTCTTGGGTAGTCCTACGCAGATGCTGTGTTCTTGGAACTCAGGGCTTTCTGGTTAATAGACCTCTTACCCTAGGTGAAACTCAAACATTAACCCTAGGAAGGAAAATCAGCCTATGGTTCGGGATGGTCTCATGAGAATAGAAGCAGAGGCAGCCAAGTTGTGTCACTTCTGCGGCCCTCTTGGGATGCCTTGAACAGCTGCATGTGCCTGGAGCCCAGGGCTTCCTGGTTTTAAAAGTCCTAGGCCTAAGCCTAACAGTAACCCTAGGAAGGTAAATCAGCCGGGTATTAGGGTTCTTCCTAAGGGAAAAGCCGTGAAAGCAGCCATGTTGTGGCACTTCTGCACTCCCTTTGGGATGCCTTTGGCAGATGCAGTAAGCCTGGAACTCAGGGCTTCCTGGTTAAAAAACTCCAAGCCCTAGGCTGAACCCTAACCCTAACCCTAGGCAGATAAATCAGCCTAGGTATAGGGATGGTGCCAAGGAAAAAGCTGTGAAAGCTGCCATGTTGTTGCACTTTTGTACTCCCCTTGGGATGCCTTGAACAGCTGCAGTGTGCCTGGATCTAAGGGCTTCCTAGTTTTAAAAATCCTAGCCCTAGGCCTAAGTCTTATAGTAACCCTGGGAAATGAAATCAGCCTGGTGTTAAGCTTCTTGCCAAGGAAAAAGCCGTGAAAGCAACCATGTTGTGGCACTTTTGCACTCCCTTTGGGATGCCTTTCACAGCTCCAGTGTGCCTGGAACTCAGGGCTTCCTAGTTAAAAAATATCCTAGCCCTAGGCCGAACCCCAACCCTAAGACGAGAAAGGCAAATCAGCCAGGAATTAGGCATGTCCCCAAGGAAAAAGCTGTGGAGGCAGGCATGTTGTGGTACTTTTGCGCTCTCCTTGGCTAGTCCTTCGCAGCTGCTGTGTTCTTGGAACTCAGGGCTTTCTGGTTAATAGAACCCTTACCCCAGGCGTAACTCAAACCTTAACCCTAGGAAGGAAAATCAGCCTATGGTTCGGGATGGTCTCATGGAAATATCAGTGGTGGCAGCCAAGTTGTGTCACTTTTGCGCTCCCCTTGGGATGCCTTTCGCAGCTGCAGAGTGCCTGGAGCCCAGGGCTTCCTGGTTTTAAAAGTCCTAGGCCTAAGCCTAACAGTAAGCCTAGGAAGGTAAATCAGCCGCGTATTAGGGTTCTTCCTAAGGGAAAAGCCGTGAAAGCAGCCATGTTGTGGCACTTCTGCACTCCCTTTGGGTTGCTTTTGGCAGATGAAGTAAGCCTGGAACTCAGGGCTTCATAGTTAAAAAAATCCTAGCCCTAGGCCGAACCCCAACCCTAAGACGAGAAAGGCAAATCAGCCAGGAATTAGGCATGTCCCCAAGGAAAAAGCTGTGGAGGCAGGCATGTTGTGGTACTTTTGCGCTCTTCTTGGGTAGTCCTTCGCAGCTGCTGTGTTCTTGGAACTCAGGGCTTTCTGGTAAATAGAAGCCTTACCCTAGGCGTAACTCAAACCTTAAGCCTAGGAAGGAAAATCAGCCTATGGTTCGGGATGGTCTCATGGAAATATCAGTGGTGGCAGCCAAGTTGTGTCACTTTTGCGCTCCCCTTGGGATGCCTTTCGCAGCTGCAGAGTGCCTGGAGCCCAGGGCTTCCTGGTTTTAAAAGTCCTAGGCCTAAGCCTAACAGTAACCCTAGGAAGGTAAATCAGCCGGGTATTAGGGTTCTTCCTAAGGGAAAAGCCGTGAAAGCAGCCATGTTGTGGCACTTCTGCACTCCCTTTGGGATGCCTTTGGCAGATGCAGTAAGCCTGGAACTCAGGGCTTCCTGGTTAAAAAACTCCAAGCCCTAGGCTGAACCCTAACCCTAACCCTAGGCAGATAAATCAGCCTAGGTATAGGGATGGTGCCAAGGAAAAAGCTGTGAAAGCTGCCATGTTGTTGCACTTTTGTACTCCCCTTGGGATGCCTTGAACAGCTGCAGTGTGCCTGGATCTAAGGGCTTCCTAGTTTTAAAAATCCTAGCCCTAGGCCTAAGTCTTATAGTAACCCTGGGAAATGAAATCAGCCTGGTGTTAAGCTTCTTGCCAAGGAAAAAGCCGTGAAAGCAACCATGTTGTGGCACTTTTGCACTCCCTTTGGGATGCCTTTCACAGCTCCAGTGTGCCTGGAACTCAGGGCTTCCTAGTTAAAAAATATCCTAGCCCTAGGCCGAACCCCAACCCTAAGACGAGAAAGGCAAATCAGCCAGGAATTAGGCATGTCCCCAAGGAAAAAGCTGTGGAGGCAGGCATGTTGTGGTACTTTTGCGCTCTCCTTGGCTAGTCCTTCGCAGCTGCTGTGTTCTTGGAACTCAGGGCTTTCTGGTTAATAGAACCCTTACCCCAGGCGTAACTCAAACCTTAACCCTAGGAAGGAAAATCAGCCTATGGTTCGGGATGCTCTCATGGAAATATCAGTGGTGGCAGCCAAGTTGTGTCACTTTTGCGCTCCCCTTGGGATGCCTTTCGCAGCTGCAGAGTGCCTGGAGCCCAGGGCTTCCTGGTTTTAAAAGTCCTAGGCCTAAGCCTAACAGTAACCCTAGGAAGGTAAATCAGCCGGGTATTAGGGTTCTTCCTAAGGGAAAAGCCGTGAAAGCAGCCATGTTGTGGCACTTCTGCACTCCCTTTGGGTTGCTTTTGGCAGATGAAGTAAGCCTGGAACTCAGGGCTTCATAGTTAAAAAAATCCTAGCCCTAGGCCGAACCCCAACCCTAAGACGAGAAAGGCAAATCAGCCAGGAATTAGGCATGTCCCCAAGGAAAAAGCTGTGGAGGCAGGCATGTTGTGGTACTTTTGCGCTCTTCTTGGGTAGTCCTTCGCAGCTGCTGTGTTCTTGGAACTCAGGGCTTTCTGGTAAATAGAAGCCTTACCCTAGGCGTAACTCAAACCTTAAGCCTAGGAAGGAAAATCAGCCTATGGTTCGGGATGGTCTCATGGAAATATCAGTGGTGGCAGCCAAGTTGTGTCACTTTTGCGCTCCCCTTGGGATGCCTTTCGCAGCTGCAGAGTGCCTGGAGCCCAGGGCTTCCTGGTTTTAAAAGTCCTAGGCCTAAGCCTAACAGTAACCCTAGGAAGGTAAATCAGCCGCGTATTAGGGTTCTTCCTAAGGGAAAAGCCGTGAAAGCAGCCATGTTGTGGCACTTCTGCACTCCCTTTGGGATGCCTTTGGCAGATGCAGTAAGCCTGGAACTCAGGGCTTCCTGGTTAAAAAACTCCAAGCCCTAGGCTGAACCCTAACCCTAACCCTAGGCAGATAAATCAGCCTAGGTATAGGGATGGTGCCAAGGATAAAGCTGTGAAAGCTGCCATGTTGTTGCACTTTTGTACTCCCCTTGGGATGCCTTGAACAGCTGCAGTGTGCCTGGATCTAAGGGCTTCCTAGTTTTAAAAATCCTAGCCCTAGGCCTAAGCCTTACAGTGACCCTGGGAAATGAAATCAGCCTGGTGTTAAGCTTCTTGCCAAGGAAAAAGCCGTGAAAGCAACCATGTTGTGGCACTTTTGCACTCCCTTTTGGATGCCTTTCACAGCTCCAGTGTGCCTGGAACTCAGGGCTTCCTGATTTTAAAAATCCTAGCCCTAGGCCGAACCCCAACCCTAAGACGAGAAAGGCAAATCAGCCAGGAATTAGGCATGTCCCCAAGGAAAAAGCTGTGGAGGCAGGCATGTTGTGGTACTTTTGCGCTCTTCTTGGGTAGTCCTTCGCAGCTGCTGTGTTCTTGGAACTCAGGGCTTTCTGGTTAATAGACCTCTTACCCTAGGTGAAACTCAAACATTAACCCTAGGAAGGAAAATCAGCCTATGGTTCGGGATGGTCTCATGAGAATAGAAGCAGAGGCAGCCAAGTTGTGTCACTTCTGCGGCCCTCTTGGGATGCCTTTAACAGCTGCAGTGTGCCTGGAGCCCAGGGCTTCCTGGTTTTAAAAGTCCTAGGCCTAAGCCTAACAGTAACCCTAGGAAGGTAAATCAGCCGGGTATTAGGGTTCTTCCTAAGGGAAAAGCCGTGAAAGCAGCCATGTTGTGTCACTTCTGCACTCCCTTTGGGATGCCTTTGGCAGATGCAGTAAGCCTGGAACTCAGGGCTTCCTGGTTAAAAAACTCCAAGCCCTAGGCTGAACCCTAACCCTAACCCTAGGCAGATAAATCAGCCTAGGTATAGGGATGGTGCCAAGGAAAAAGCTGTGAAAGCTGCCATGTTGTTGCACTTTTGTACTCCCCTTGGGATGCCTTGAACAGCTGCAGTGTGCCTGGATCTAAGGGCTTCCTAGTTTTAAAAATCCTAGCCCTAGGCCTAAGCCTTACAGTAACCCTGGGAAGGGAAATCAGCCTGGTGTTAAGCTTCTTGCGAAGAAAAAACCGTGAAAGCAACCATGTTGTGGCACTTCTGCACTCCCTTTGGGATGCCTTTGGCAGATGAAGTAAGCCTGGAACTCAGGGCTTCCTAGTTAAAAAAATCCTAGCCCTAGGCCGAACCCCAACCCTAAGACGAGAAAGGCAAATCAGCCAGGAATTAGGCATGTCCCCAAGGAAAAAGCTGTGGAGGCAGGCATGTTGTGGTACTTTTGCGCTCTTCTTGGGTAGTCCTTCGCAGCTGCTGTGTTCTTGGAACTCAGGGCTTTCTGGTTAATAGAACCCTTACCCTAGGCGTAACTCAAACCTTAACCCTAGGAAGGAAAATCAGCCTATGGTTCGGGATGGTCTCATGTGAATAGCAGCAGAGGCAGCCAAGTTGTGTCACTTCTGCGGCCCTCTTGGGATGCCTTGAACAGCTGCATGTGCCTGGAGCCCAGGGCTTCCTGGTTTTAAAAGTCCTAGGCCTAAGCCTAACAGTAACCCTAGGAAGGTAAATCAGCCGCGTATTAGGGTTCTTCCTAAGGGAAAAGCCGTGAAAGCAGCCATGTTGTGGCACTTTTGCACTCCCTTTGGGATGCTTTTGGCAGATGAAGTAAGCCTGGAACTCAGGGCTTCCTAGTTAAAAAAATCCTAGCCCTAGGCCGAACCCCAACCCTAAGACGAGAAAGGCAAATCAGCCAGGAATTAGGCATGTCCCCAAGGAAAAAGCTGTGGAGGCAGGCATGTTGTGGTACTTTTGCGCTCTTCTTGGGTAGTCCTTCGCAGCTGCTGTGTTCTTGGAACTCAGGGCTTTCTGCTTAATAGAACCCTTACCCTAGGCGTAACTCAAACCTTAACCCTAGGAAGGAAAATCAGCCTATGGTTCGGGATGGTCTCATGGAAATATCAGTGGTGGCAGCCAAGTTGTGTCACTTTTGCGCTCCCCTTGGGATGCCTTTCGCAGCTGCAGAGTGCCTGGAGCCCAGGGCTTCCTGGTTTTAAAAGTCCTAGGCCTAAGCCTAACAGTAACCCTAGGAAGGTAAATCAGCCGGGTATTAGGGTTCTTCCTAAGGGAAAAGCCGTGAAAGCAGCCATGTTGTGGCACTTTTGCACTCCCTTTGGGATGCCTTTGGCAGATGCAGTAAGCCTGGAACTCAGGGCTTCCTAGTTAACAAAATCCTAGCCCTTGGCCGAACTCAAGCCTAAGACGAGAAAGGCAAATCAGCCAGGAATTAGGCATGTCCCCAAGGAAAAAGCTGTGGAGGCAGGCACGTTGTGGTACTTTTGCGCTCTTCTTGGGTAGTCCTTCGCAGCTGCTGTGTTCTTGGAACTCAGGGCTTTCTGGTTAATAGAACTCTTACCCTAGGCGTAACTCAAAACTTAACCCTAGGAAGGAAAATCAGCCTATGGTTCAGGATGGTCTCATGAGAATAGCAGCAGAGGCAGCCAAGTTGTGTCACTTCTGCGGCCCTCTTGGGATGCCTTGAACAGCTGCATGTGCCTGGAGCCCAGGGCTTCCTGGTTTTAAAAGTCCTAGGCCTAAGCCTAACAGTAACCCTAGGAAGGTAAATCAGCCGCGTATTAGGGTTCTTCCTAAGGGAAAAGCCGTGAAAGCAGCCATGTTGTGGCACTTCTGCACTCCCTTTGGGATGCTTTTGGCAGATGAAGTAAGCCTGGAACTCAGGGCTTCCTAGTTAAAAAAATCCTAGCCCTAGGCCGAACCCCAACCCTAAGACGAGAAAGGCAAATCAGCCAGGAATTAGGCATGTCCCCAAGGAAAAAGCTGTGGAGGCAGGCATGTTGTGATACTTTTGCGCTCTTCTTGGGTAGTCCTTCGCAGCTGCTGTGTTCTTGGAACTCAGGTCTTTCTGGTTAATAGACCTCTTACCCTAGGCGAAACTCAAACATTAACCCTAGGAAGGAAAATCAGCCTATGGTTCGGGATGGTCTCATGAGAATAGAAGCAGAGGCAGCCAAGTTGTGTCACTTCTGCGGCCCTCTTGGGATGCCTTTAACAGCTGCAGTGTGCCTGAAGCCCAGGGCTTCCTGGTTTTAAAAGTCCTCGGTCTAAGCATAACAGTAACCCTAGGAAGGTAAATCAGCCGAGTATTAGGGTTCTTCCTAAGGGAAAAGCCGTGAAAGCAGCCATGTTGTGGCACTTTTGCACTCCCTTTGGGATGCCTTTGGCAGATGCAGTAAGCCTGGAACTCAGGGCTTCCTGGTTAAAAAACTCCATGCCCTAGGCTGAACCCTAACCCTAACCCTAGGCAGATAAATCAGCCTAGGTATAGGGATGGTGCCAAGAAAAAAGCTGTGAAAGCTGCAATGTTGTTGCACTTTTGTACTCCCCTTGGGATGCCTTGAACAGCTGCAGTGTCCCTGGATCTAAGGGCTTCCTAGTTTTAAAAATCCTAGCCCTAGGCCTAAGCCTAACAGTAACCCTGGGAAGGGAAATCAGCCTGGTGTTAGGCTTCTTGCCAAGGAAAAAGCCGTTAAAGCAACCGTGTTGTGGCACTTTTGCACTCCCTTTTGGATGCCTTTCACAGCTCCAGTGTGCCTGGAACTCAGGGCTTCCTGATTTTAAAAGTCCTAGCCCTAGGCCGAACCCCAACCCTAAGACGAGAAAGGCAAATCAGCCAGGAATTAGGCATGTCCCCAAGGAAAAAGCTGTGGAGGCAGGCATGTTGTGGTACTTTTGCGCTCTTCTTGGGTAGTCCTTCGCAGCTGCTGTGTTCTTGGAACTCAGGGCTTTCTGGTTAATAGAACCCTTACCCCAGGCGTAACTCAAACCTTAACCCTAGGAAGGAAAATCAGCCTATGGTTCGGGATGCTCTCATGGAAATATCAGTGGTGGCAGCCAAGTTGTGTCACTTTTGCGCTCCCCTTGGGATGCCTTTCGCAGCTGCAGTGTGCCTGGAGCCCAGGGCTTCCTGGTTTTAAATGTCCTAGGCCTAAGCCTAACAGTAAGCCTAGGAAGGTAAATCAGCTGGGTATTAGGGTTCTTCCTAAGGGAAAAGCCGTGAAAGCAGCCATGTTGTGGCACTTCTGCACTCCCTTTGTGTTGCTTTTGGCAGATGAAGTAAGCCTGGAACTCAGGGCTTCCTAGTTAAAAAAATCCTAGCCCTAGGCCGAACCCCAACCCTAAGACGAGAAAGGCAAATCAGCCAGGAATTAGGGATGTCCCCAAGGAAAAAGCTGTGGAGGCAGGCATGTTGTGGTACTTTTGCGCTCTTCTTGGGTAGTCCTTCGCAGCTGCTGTGTTCTTGGAACTCAGGGCTTTCTGGTAAATAGAACCCTTACCCTAGGCGTAACTCAAACCTTAACCCTAGGAAGGAAAATCAGCCTATGGTTCGGGATGGTCTCATGGAAATATCAGTGGTGGCAGCCAAGTTGTGTCACTTTTGCGCTCCCCTTGGGATGCCTTTCGCAGCTGCAGAGTGCCTGGAGCCCAGGGCTTCCTGGTTTTAAAAGTCCTAGGCCTAAGCCTAACAGTAACCCTAGGAAGGTAAATCAGCTGGGTATTAGGGTTCTTCCTAAGGGAAAAGCCGTGATAGCAGCCATGTTGTGGCACTTCTGCACTCCCTTTGGGATGCCTTTGGCAGATGCAGTAAGCCTGGAACTCAGGGCTTCCTAGTTAAAAAAATCCTAGCCCTAGGCCGAACCCCAACCCTAAGACGAGAAAGGCAAATCAGCCAGGAATTAGGCATGTCCCCAAGGAAAAAGCTGTGGAGGCAGGCATGTTGTGGTACTTTTGCGCTCTTCTTGGCTAGTCCTTCGCAGCTGCTGTGTTCTTGGAACTCAGGGCTTTCTGGTTAATAGAACTCTTACCCCAGGCGTAACTCAAACCTTAACCCTAGGAAGGAAAATCAGCCTATGATTTGGGATGGTCTCATGGAAATATCAGTGGTGGCAGCCAAGTTGTGTCACTTTTGCGCTCCCCTTGGGATGCCTTTCGCAGCTGCAGTGTGCCTGGAGCCCAGGGCTTCCTGGTTTTAAAAGTCCTAGGCCTAAGCCTAACAGTAACCCTAGGAAGGTAAATCAGCCGGGTATTAGGGTTCTTCCTAAGGGAAAAGCCGTGAAAGCAGCCATGTTGTGGCACTTCTGCACTCCCTTTGGGATGCCTTTGGCAGATGCAGTAAGCCTGGAACTCAGGGCTTCCTGGTTAAAAATCTCCAAGCCCTAGGCTGAACCCTAACCCTAACCCTAGGCAGATAAATCAGCCTAGGTATAGGGATGGTGCCAAGGAAAAAGCTGTGAAAGCTGCCATGTTGTTGCACTTTTGTACTCCCCTTGGGATGCCTTGAACAGCTGCAGTGTGCCTGGATCTAAGGGCTTCCTAGTTTTAAAAATCCTAGCCCTAGGCCTAAGCCTTACAGTAACCCTGGGAAGGGAAATCAGCCTGGTGTTAAGCTTCTTGCCAAGGAAAAAGCCGTGAAAGCAGCCATGTTGTGGCACTTTTGCACTCCCTTTTGGATGCCTTTCACAGCTCCAGTGTGCCTGGAACTCAGGGCTTCCTGATTTTAAAAATCCTAGCCCTAGGCCGAACCCCAACCCTAAGATGAGAAAGGCAAATCAGCCAGGAATTAGGCATGTCCCCAAGGAAAAAGCTGTGGAGGCAGGCATGTTGTGATACTTTTGCGCTCTTCTTGGGTAGTCCTTCGCAGCTGCTGTGTTCTTGGAACTCAGGTCTTTCTGGTTAATAGACCTCTTACCCTAGGCGAAACTCAAACATTAACCCTAGGAAGGAAAATCAGCCTATGGTTCAGGATGGTCTCATGAGAATAGCAGCAGAGGCAGCCAAGTTGTGTCACTTCTGCGGCCCTCTTGGGATGCCTTGAACAGCTGCATGTGCCTGGAGCCCAGGGCTTCCTGGTTTTAAAAGTCCTAGGCCTAAGCCTAACAGTAACCCTAGGAAGGTAAATCAGCCGCGTATTAGGGTTCTTCCTAAGGGAAAAGCCGTGAAAGCAGCCATGTTGTGGCACTTTTGCACTCCCTTTGGGATGCCTTTGGCAGATGCAGTAAGCCTGGAACTCAGGGCTTCCTGGTTAAAAAACTCCATGCCCTAGGCTGAACCCTAACCCTAACCCTAGGCAGATAAATCAGCCTAGGTATAGGGATGGTGCCAAGAAAAAAGCTGTGAAAGCTGCAATGTTGTTGCACTTTTGTACTCCCCTTGGGATGCCTTGAACAGCTGCAGTGTCCCTGGATCTAAGGGCTTCCTAGTTTTAAAAATCCTAGCCCTAGGCCTAAGCCTAACAGTAACCCTGGGAAGGGAAATCAGCCTGGTGTTAGGCTTCTTGCCAAGGAAAAAGCCGTTAAAGCAACCGTGTTGTGGCACTTTTGCACTCCCTTTTGGATGCCTTTCACAGCTCCAGTGTGCCTGGAACTCAGGGCTTCCTGATTTTAAAAGTCCTAGCCCTAGGCCGAACCCCAACCCTAAGACGAGAAAGGCAAATCAGCCAGGAATTAGGCATGTCCCCAAGGAAAAAGCTGTGGAGGCAGGCATGTTGTGGTACTTTTGCGCTCTTCTTGGGTAGTCCTTCGCAGCTGCTGTGTTCTTGGAACTCAGGGCTTTCTGGTTAATAGAACCCTTACCCCAGGCGTAACTCAAACCTTAACCCTAGGAAGGAAAATCAGCCTATGGTTCGGGATGCTCTCATGGAAATATCAGTGGTGGCAGCCAAGTTGTGTCACTTTTGCGCTCCCCTTGGGATGCCTTTCGCAGCTGCAGTGTGCCTGGAGCCCAGGGCTTCCTGGTTTTAAAAGTCCTAGGCCTAAGCCTAACAGTAAGCCTAGGAAGGTAAATCAGCTGGGTATTAGGGTTCTTCCTAAGGGAAAAGCCGTGAAAGCAGCCATGTTGTGGTACTTCTGCACTCCGTTTGGGTTGCTTTTGGCAGATGAAGTAAGCCTGGAACTCAGGGCTTCCTAGTTAAAAAAATCCTAGCCCTAGGCCGAACCCCAACCCTAAGACGAGAAAGGCAAATCAGCCAGGAATTAGGCATGTCCCCAAGGAAAAAGCTGTGGAGGCAGGCATGTTGTGGTACTTTTGCGCTCTTCTTGGGTAGTCCTTCGCAGCTGCTGTGTTCTTGGAACTCAGGGCTTTCTGGTAAATAGAAACCTTACCCTAGGCGTAACTCAAACCTTAACCCTAGGAAGGAAAATCAGCCTATGGTTCGGGATGGTCTCATGGAAATATCAGTGGTGGCAGCCAAGTTGTGTCACTTTTGCGCTCCCCTTGGGATGCCTTTCGCAGCTGCAGAGTGCCTGGAGCCCAGGGCTTCCTGGTTTTAAAAGTCCTAGGCCTAAGCCTAACAGTAAGCCTAGGAAGGTAAATCAGCTGGGTATTAGGGTTCTTCCTAAGGGAAAAGCCGTGATAGCAGCCATGTTGTGGCACTTCTGCACTCCCTTTGGGATGCCTTTGGCAGATGCAGTAAGCCTGGAACTCAGGGCTTCCTAGTTAAAAAAATCCTAGCCCTAGGCCGAACCCCAACCCTAAGACGAGAAAGGCAAATCAGCCAGGAATTAGGCATGTCCCCAAGGAAAAAGCTGTGGAGGCAGGCATGTTGTGGTACTTTTGCGCTCTTCTTGGCTAGTCCTTCGCAGCTGCTGTGTTCTTGGAACTCAGGGCTTTCTGGTTAATAGAACTCTTACCCCAGGCGTAACTCAAACCTTAACCCTAGGAAGGAAAATCAGCCTATGATTTGGGATGGTCTCATGGAAATATCAGTGGTGGCAGCCAAGTTGTGTCACTTTTGCGCTCCCCTTGGGATGCCTTTCGCAGCTGCAGTGTGCCTGGAGCCCAGGGCTTCCTGGTTTTAAAAGTCCTAGGCCTAAGCCTAACAGTAACCCTAGGAAGGTAAATCAGCCGGGTATTAGGGTTCTTCCTAAGGGAAAAGCCGTGAAAGCAGCCATGTTGTGGCACTTCTGCACTCCCTTTGGGATGCCTTTGGCAGATGCAGTAAGCCTGGAACTCAGGGCTTCCTGGTTAAAAAACTCCAAGCCCTAGGCTGAACCCTAACCCTAACCCTAGGCAGATAAATCAGCCTAGGTATAGGGATGGTGCCAAGGAAAAAGCTGTGAAAGCTGCCATGTTGTTGCACTTTTGTACTCCCCTTGGGATGCCTTGAACAGCTGCAGTGTGCCTGGATCTAAGGGCTTCCTAGTTTTAAAAATCCTAGCCCTAGGCCTAAGCCTTACAGTAACCCTGGGAAGGGAAATCAGCCTGGTGTTAAGCTTCTTGCCAAGGAAAAAGCCGTGAAAGCAACCATGTCGTGGCACTTTTGCACTCCCTTTTGGATGCCTTTCACAGCTCCAGTGTGCCTGGAACTCAGGGCTTCCTGATTTTAAAAATCCTAGCCCTAGGCCGAACCCCAACCCTAAGATGAGAAAGGCAAATCAGCCAGGAATTAGGCATGTCCCCAAGGAAAAAGCTGTGGAGGCAGGCATGTTGTGGTACTTTTGCGCTCTTCTTGGGTAGTCCTTCGCAGCTGCTGTGTTCTTGGAACTCAGGGCTTTCTGGTAAATAGAAGCCTTACCCTAGGCGTAACTCAAACCTTAACCCTAGGAAGGAAAATCAGCCTATGGTTCGGGATGGTCTCATGGAAATATCAGTGGTGGCAGCCAAGTTGTGTCACTTTTGCGCTCCCCTTGGGATGCCTTTCGCAGCTGCAGAGTGCCTGGAGCCCAGGGCTTCCTGGTTTTACAAGTCCTAGGCCTAAGGCTAACAGTAAGCCTAGGAAGGTAAATCAGCCGGGTATTAGGGTTCTTCCTAAGGGAAAAGCCGTGAAAGCAGCCATGTTGTGGCACTTCTGCACTCCCTTTGGGATGCCTTTGGCAGATGCAGTAAGCCTGGAACTCAGGGCTTCCTGGTTAAAAAACTCCAAGACCTAGGCTGAAGCCTAACCCTAACCCTAGGCAGATAAATCAGCCTAGGTATAGGGATGGTGCCAAGGAAAATGCTGTGAAAGCTGCCATGTTGTTGCACTTTTGTACTCCCCTTGGGATGCCTTGAACAGCTGCAGTGAGCCTGGAACTAAGGGCTTCCTAGTTTTAGAAATCCTAGCCCTAGTCCTTAGCCTTACAGTAACCCTGTGAAGGGAAATCAGCCTGGTGTTAGGCTTCTTGCCAAGGAAAAAGCCGTGAAAGCAGCCATGTTGTGGCACTTCTGCACTCCCTTTTGGATGCCTTTCACAGCTCCAGTGTGCCTGGAACTCAGGGCTTCCTGATTTTAAAAGTCCTAGCCCTAGGCCGAACCCCAACCCTAAGACGAGAAAGGCAAATCAGCCAGGAATTAGGCATGTCCCCAAGGAAAAAGCTGTGGAGGCAGGCATGTTGTGGTACTTTTGTGCTCTTCTTGGCTAGTCCTTCGCAGCTGCTGTGTTCTTGGAACTCAGGGCTTTCTGGTTAATAGAACCCTTACCCCAGGCGTAACTCAAAACTTAACCCTAGGAAGGAAAATCAGCCTATGGTTCGGGATGCTCTCATGGAAATATCAGTGGTGGCAGCCAAGTTGTGTCACTTTTGCGCTCCCCTTGGGATGCCTTTCGCAGCTGCAGTGTGCCTGGAGCCCAGGGCTTCCTGGTTTTAAAAGTCCTAGGCCTAAGCCTAACAGTAAGCCTAGGAAGGTAAATCAGCCGCGTATTAGGGTTCTTCCTAAGGGAAAAGCCGTGAAAGCAGCCATGTTGTGGCACTTCTGCACTCCCTTTGGGTTGCTTTTGGCAGATGAAGTAAGCCTGGAACTCAGGGCTTCCTAGTTAAAAAAATCCTAGCCCTAGGCCGAACCCCAACCCTAAGACGAGAAAGGCAAATCAGCCAGGAATTAGGGATGTCCCCAAGGAAAAAGCTGTGGAGGCAGGCATGTTGTGGTACTTTTGCGCTCTTCTTGGCTAGTCCTTCGCAGCTGCTGTGTTCTTGGAACTCAGGGCTTTCTGGTTAATAGAACTCTTACCCCAGGCGTAACTCAAACCTTAACCCTAGGAAGGAAAATCAGCCTATGATTTGGGATGGTCTCATGGAAATATCAGTGGTGGCAGCCAAGTTGTGTCACTTTTGCGCTCCCCTTGGGATACCTTTCGCAGCTGCAGTGTGCCTGGAGCCCAGGGCTTCCTGGTTTTAAAAGTCCTAGGCCTAAGCCTAACAGTAACCCTAGGAAGGTAAATCAGCCGGGTATTAGGGTTCTTCCTAAGGGAAAAGCCGTGAAAGCAGCCATGTTGTGGCACTTCTGCACTCCCTTTGGGATGCCTTTGGCAGATGCAGTAAGCCTGGAACTCAGGGCTTCCTGGTTAAAAAACTCCAAGCCCTAGGCTGAACCCTAACCCTTACCCTAGGCAGATAAATCAGCCTAGGTATAGGGATGGTGCCAAGGAAAAAGCTGTGAAAGCTGCCATGTTGTTGCACTTTTGTACTCCCCTTGGGATGCCTTGAACAGCTGCAGTGTGCCTGGATCTAAGGGCTTCCTAGTTTTAAAAATCCTAGCCCTAGGCCTAAGCCTTACAGTAACCCTGGGAAGGGAAATCAGCCTGGTGTTAAGCTTCTTGCCAAGGAAAAAGCCGTGAAAGCAACCATGTCGTGGCACTTTTGCACTCCCTTTGGGATGCCTTTCACAGCTCCAGTGTGCCTGGAACTCAGGGCTTCCTGATTTTAAAAATCCTAGCCCTAGGCCGAACCCCAACCCTAAGACGAGAAAGGCAAATCAGCCAGGAATTAGGCATGTCCCCAAGGAAAAAGCTGTGGAGGCAGGCATGTTGTGGTACTTTTGCGCTCTTCTTGGGTAGTCCTTCGCAGCTGCTGTGTTCTTGGAACTCAGGGCTTTCTGCTTAATAGAACCCTTACCCCAGGCGTAACTCAAACCTTAACCCTAGGAAGGAAAATCAGCCTATGGTTCGGGATGGTCTCATGGAAATATCAGTGGTGGCAGCCAAGTTGTGTCACTTTTGCGCTCCCCTTGGGATGCCTTTAACAGCTGCAGAGTGCCTGGAGCCCAGGGCTTCCTGGTTTTAAAAGTCCTAGGCCTAAGCCTAACAGTAAGCCTAGGAAGGTAAATCAGCCGGGTATTAAAGTTCTTCCTAAGGGAAAAGCCGTGAAAGCAGCCATGTTGTGGCACTTCTGCACTCCCTTTTGGATGCCTTTGGCAGATGCAGTAAGCCTGGAACTCAGGGCTTCCTGCTTAAAAAACTCCAAGCCCTAGGCTGAAGCCTAACCCTAACGATAGGCAGATAAATCAGCCTAGGTATAGGGATGGTGCCAAGGAAAAAGCTGTGAAAGCTGCCATGTTGTTGCACTTTTGTACTCCCCTTGGGATGCCTTGAACAGCTGCAGTGAGCCTGGAACTAAGGGCTTCCTAGTTTTAGAAATCCTAGCCCTAGGCCTTAGCCTTACAGTAACCCTGTGAAGGGAAATCAGCCTGGTGTTAGGCTTCTTGCCAAGGAAAAAGCCGTGAAAGCAGCCATGTTGTGGCACTTCTGCACTCCCTTTTGGATGCCTTTCACAGCTCCAGTGTGCCTGGAACTCAGGGCTTCCTGATTTTAAAAGTCCTAGCCCTAGGCCGAACCCCAACCCTAAGACGAGAAAGGCAAATCAGCCAGGAATTAGGCATGTCCCCAAGGAAAAAGCTGTGGAGGCAGGCATGTTGTGGTACTTTTGCGCTCTCCTTGGCTAGTCCTTCGCAGCTGCTGTGTTCTTGGAACTCAGGGCTTTCTGGTAAATAGAAACCTTACCCTAGGCGTAACTCAAACCTTAACCCTAGGAAGGAAAATCAGCCTATGGTTCGGGATGGTCTCATGGAAATATCAGTGGTGGCAGCCAAGTTGTGTCACTTTTGCGCTCCCCTTGGGATGCCTTTCGCAGCTGCAGAGTGCCTGGAGCCCAGGGCTTCCTGGTTTTAAAAGTCCTAGGCCTAAGCCTAACAGTAAGCCTAGGAAGGTAAATCAGCTGGGTATTAGGGTTCTTCCTAAGGGAAAAGCCGTGAAAGCAGCCATGTTGTGGCACTTCTGCACTCCGTTTGGGTTGCTTTTGGCAGATGAAGTAAGCCTGGAACTCAGGGCTTCCTAGTTAAAAAAATCCTAGCCCTAGGCCGAACCCCAACCCTAAGACGAGAAAGGCAAATCAGCCAGGAATTAGGCATGTCCCCAAGGAAAAAGCTGTGGAGGCAGGCATGTTGTGGTACTTTTGCGCTCTTCTTGGCTAGTCCTTCGCAGCTGCTGTGTTCTTGGAACTCAGGGCTTTCTGGTTAATAGAACTCTTACCCCAGGCGTAACTCAAACCTTAACCCTAGGAAGGAAAATCAGCCTATGATTTGGGATGGTCTCATGGAAATATCAGTGGTGGCAGCCAAGTTGTGTCACTTTTGCGCTCCCCTTGGGATGCCTTTCGCAGCTGCAGTGTGCCTGGAGCCCAGGGCTTCCTGGTTTTAAAAGTCCTAGGCCTAAGCCTAACAGTAAGCCTAGGAAGGTAAATCAGCCGGGTATTAGGGTTCTTCCTAAGGGAAAAGCCGTGAAAGCAGCCATGTTGTGGCACTTCTGCACTCCCTTTGGGTTGCTTTTGGCAGATGAAGTAAGCCTGGAACTCAGGGCTTCCTAGTTAAAAAAATCCTAGCCCTAGGCCGAACCCCAACCCTAAGACGAGAAAGGCAAATCAGCCAGGAATTAGGGATGTCCCCAAGGAAAAAGCTGTGGAGGCAGGCATGTTGTGGTACTTTTGCGCTCTTCTTGGGTAGTCCTTCGCAGCTGCTGTGTTCTTGGAACTCAGGGCTTTCTGGTAAATAGAAACCTTACCCTAGGCGTAACTCAAACCTTAACCCTAGGAAGGAAAATCAGCCTATGGTTCGGGATGGTCTCATGGAAATATCAGTGGTGGCAGCCAAGTTGTGTCACTTTTGCGCTCCCCTTGGGATGCCTTTCGCAGCTGCAGAGTGCCTGGAGCCCAGGGCTTCCTGGTTTTAAAAGTCCTAGGCCTAAGCCTAACAGTAAGCCTAGGAAGGTAAATCAGCTGGGTATTAGGGTTCTTCCTAAGGGAAAAGCCGTGATAGCAGCCATGTTGTGGCACTTCTGCACTCCCTTTGGGATGCCTTTGGCAGATGCAGTAAGCCTGGAACTCAGGGCTTCCTAGTTAAAAAAATCCTAGCCCTAGGCCGAACCCCAACCCTAAGACGAGAAAGGCAAATCAGCCAGGAATTAGGCATGTCCCCAAGGAAAAAGCTGTGGAGGCAGGCATGTTGTGGTACTTTTGCGCTCTTCTTGGCTAGTCCTTCGCAGCTGCTGTGTTCTGGGAACTCAGGGCTTTCTGGTTAATAGAACTCTTACCCCAGGCGTAACTCAAACCTTAACCCTAGGAAGGAAAATCAGCCTATGATTTGGGATGGTCTCATGGAAATATCAGTGGTGGCAGCCAAGTTGTGTCACTTTTGCGCTCCCCTTGGGATGCCTTTCGCAGCTGCAGTGTGCCTGGAGCCCAGGGCTTCCTGGTTTTAAAAGTCCTAGGCCTAAGCCTAACAGTAACCCTAGGAAGGTAAATCAGCCGGGTATTAGGGTTCTTCCTAAGGGAAAAGCCGTGAAAGCAGCCATGTTGTGGCACTTCTGCACTCCCTTTGGGATGCCTTTGGCAGATGCAGTAAGCCTGGAACTCAGGGCTTCCTGGTTAAAAAACTCCAAGCCCTAGGCTGAACCCTAACCCTAACCCTAGGCAGATAAATCAGCCTAGGTATAGGGATGGTGCCAAGGAAAAAGCTGTGAAAGCTGCCATGTTGTTGCACTTTTGTACTCCCCTTGGGATGCCTTGAACAGCTGCAGTGTGCCTGGATCTAAGGGCTTCCTAGTTTTAAAAATTCTAGCCCTAGGCCTAAGCCTTACAGTAACCCTGGGAAGGGAAATCAGCCTGGTGTTAAGCTTCTTGCCAAGGAAAAAGCCGTGAAAGCAACCATGTCGTGGCACTTTTGCACTCCCTTTTGGATGCCTTTCACAGCTCCAGTGTGCCTGGAACTCAGGGCTTCCTGATTTTAAAAATCCTAGCCCTAGGCCGAACCCCAACCCTAAGATGAGAAAGGCAAATCAGCCAGGAATTAGGCATGTCCCCAAGGAAAAAGCTGTGGAGGCAGGCATGTTGTGGTACTTTTGCGCTCTTCTTGGGTAGTCCTTCGCAGCTGCTGTGTTCTTGGAACTCAGGGCTTTCTGGTAAATAGAAGCCTTACCCTAGGCGTAACTCAAACCTTAACCCTAGGAAGGAAAATCAGCCTATGGTTCGGGATGGTCTCATGGAAATATCAGTGGTGGCAGCCAAGTTGTGTCACTTTTGCGCTCCCCTTGGGATGCCTTTCGCAGCTGCAGAGTGCCTGGAGCCCAGGGCTTCCTGGTTTTAAAAGTCCTAGGCCTAAGGCTAACAGTAAGCCTAGGAAGGTAAATCAGCCGGGTATTAGGGTTCTTCCTAAGGGAAAAGCCGTGAAAGCAGCCATGTTGTGGCACTTCTGCACTCCCTTTGGGATGCCTTTGGCAGATGCAGTAAGCCTGGAACTCAGGGCTTCCTGGTTAAAAAACTCCAAGACCTAGGCTGAAGCCTAACCCTAACCCTAGGCAGATAAATCAGCCTAGGTATAGGGATGGTGCCAAGGAAAAAGCTGTGAAAGCTGCCATGTTGTTGCACTTTTGTACTCCCCTTGGGATGCCTTGAACAGCTGCAGTGAGCCTGGAACTAAGGGCTTCCTAGTTTTAGAAATCCTAGCCCTAGGCCTTAGCCTTACAGTAACCCTGTGAAGGGAAATCAGCCTGGTGTTAGGCTTCTTGCCAAGGAAAAAGCCGTGAAAGCAGCCATGTTGTGGCACTTCTGCACTCCCTTTTGGATGCCTTTCACAGCTCCAGTGTGCCTGGAACTCAGGGCTTCCTGATTTTAAAAGTCCTAGCCCTAGGCCGAACCCCAACCCTAAGACGAGAAAGGCAAATCAGCCAGGAATTAGGCATGTCCCCAAGGAAAAAGCTGTGGAGGCAGGCATGTTGTGGTACTTTTGCGCTCTTCTTGGCTAGTCCTTCGCAGCTGCTGTGTTCTTGGAACTCAGGGCTTTCTGGTTAATAGAACCCTTACCCCAGGCGTAACTCAAAACTTAACCCTAGGAAGGAAAATCAGCCTATGGTTCGGGATGCTCTCATGGAAATATCAGTGGTGGCAGCCAAGTTGTGTCACTTTTGCGCTCCCCTTGGGATGCCTTTCGCAGCTGCAGTGTGCCTGGAGCCCAGGGCTTCCTGGTTTTAAAAGTCCTAGGCCTAAGCCTAACAGTAAGCCTAGGAAGGTAAATCAGCCGCGTATTAGGGTTCTTCCTAAGGGAAAAGCCGTGAAAGCAGCCATGTTGTGGCACTTCTGCACTCCCTTTGGGTTGCTTTTGGCAGATGAAGTAAGCCTGGAACTCAGGGCTTCCTAGTTAAAAAAATCCTAGCCCTAGGCCGAACCCCAACCCTAAGACGAGAAAGGCAAATCAGCCAGGAATTAGGGATGTCCCCAAGGAAAAAGCTGTGGAGGCAGGCATGTTGTGGTACTTTTGCGCTCTTCTTGGCTAGTCCTTCGCAGCTGCTGTGTTCTTGGAACTCAGGGCTTTCTGGTTAATAGAACTCTTACCCCAGGCGTAACTCAAACCTTAACCCTAGGAAGGAAAATCAGCCTATGATTTGGGATGGTCTCATGGAAATATCAGTGGTGGCAGCCAAGTTGTGTCACTTTTGCGCTCCCCTTGGGATACCTTTCGCAGCTGCAGTGTGCCTGGAGCCCAGGGCTTCCTGGTTTTAAAAGTCCTAGGCCTAAGCCTAACAGTAACCCTAGGAAGGTAAATCAGCCGGGTATTAGGGTTCTTCCTAAGGGAAAAGCCGTGAAAGCAGCCATGTTGTGGCACTTCTGCACTCCCTTTGGGATGCCTTTGGCAGATGCAGTAAGCCTGGAACTCAGGGCTTCCTGGTTAAAAAACTCCAAGCCCTAGGCTGAACCCTAACCCTTACCCTAGGCAGATAAATCAGCCTAGGTATAGGGATGGTGCCAAGGAAAAAGCTGTGAAAGCTGCCATGTTGTTGCACTTTTGTACTCCCCTTGGGATGCCTTGAACAGCTGCAGTGTGCCTGGATCTAAGGGCTTCCTAGTTTTAAAAATCCTAGCCCTAGGCCTAAGCCTTACAGTAACCCTGGGAAGGGAAATCAGCCTGGTGTTAAGCTTCTTGCCAAGGAAAAAGCCGTGAAAGCAACCATGTCGTGGCACTTTTGCACTCCCTTTGGGATGCCTTTCACAGCTCCAGTGTGCCTGGAACTCAGGGCTTCCTGATTTTAAAAATCCTAGCCCTAGGCCGAACCCCAACCCTAAGACGAGAAAGGCAAATCAGCCAGGAATTAGGCATGTCCCCAAGGAAAAAGCTGTGGAGGCAGGCATGTTGTGGTACTTTTGCGCTCTTCTTGGGTAGTCCTTCGCAGCTGCTGTGTTCTTGGAACTCAGGGCTTTCTGCTAAATAGAACCCTTACCCTAGGCGTAACTCAAACCTTAACCCTAGGAAGGAAAATCAGCCTATGGTTCGGGATGGTCTCATGGAAATATCAGTGGTGGCAGCCAAGTTGTGTCACTTTTGCGCTCCCCTTGGGATGCCTTTCGCAGCTGCAGAGTGCCTGGAGCCCAGGGCTTCCTGGTTTTAAAAGTCCTAGGCCTAAGCCTAACAGTAAGCCTAGGAAGGTAAATCAGCCGGGTATTAAAGTTCTTCCTAAGGGAAAAGCCGTGAAAGCAGCCATGTTGTGGCACTTCTGCACTCCCTTTTGGATGCCTTTGGCAGATGCAGTAAGCCTGGAACTCAGGGCTTCCTGCTTAAAAAACTCCAAGCCCTAGGCTGAAGCCTAACCCTAACGATAGGCAGATAAATCAGCCTAGGTATAGGGATGGTGCCAAGGAAAAAGCTGTGAAAGCTGCCATGTTGTTGCACTTTTGTACTCCCCTTGGGATGCCTTGAACAGCTGCAGTGAGCCTGGAACTAAGGGCTTCCTAGTTTTAGAAATCCTAGCCCTAGGCCTTAGCCTTACAGTAACCCTGTGAAGGGAAATCAGCCTGGTGTTAGGCTTCTTGCCAAGGAAAAAGCCGTGAAAGCAGCCATGTTGTGGCACTTCTGCACTCCCTTTTGGATGCCTTTCACAGCTCCAGTGTGCCTGGAACTCAGGGCTTCCTGATTTTAAAAGTCCTAGCCCTAGGCCGAACCCCAACCCTAAGACGAGAAAGGCAAATCAGCCAGGAATTAGGCATGTCCCCAAGGAAAAAGCTGTGGAGGCAGGCATGTTGTGGTACTTTTGCGCTCTTCTTGGCTAGTCCTTCGCAGCTGCTGTGTTCTTGGAACTCAGGGCTTTCTGGTAAATAGAAACCTTACCCTAGGCGTAACTCAAACCTTAACCCTAGGAAGGAAAATCAGCCTATGGTTCGGGATGGTCTCATGGAAATATCAGTGGTGGCAGCCAAGTTGTGTCACTTTTGCGCTCCCCTTGGGATGCCTTTCGCAGCTGCAGAGTGCCTGGAGCCCAGGGCTTCCTGGTTTTAAAAGTCCTAGGCCTAAGCCTAACAGTAAGCCTAGGAAGGTAAATCAGCTGGGTATTAGGGTTCTTCCTAAGGGAAAAGCCGTGAAAGCAGCCATGTTGTGGCACTTCTGCACTCCGTTTGGGTTGCTTTTGGCAGATGAAGTACGCCTGGAACTCAGGGCTTCCTAGTTAAAATAATCCTAGCCCTAGGCCGAACCCCAACCCTAAGACGAGAAAGGCAAATCAGCCAGGAATTAGGCATGTCCCCAAGGAAAAAGCTGTGGAGGCAGGCATGTTGTGGTACTTTTGCGCTCTTCTTGGCTAGTCCTTCGCAGCTGCTGTGTTCTTGGAACTCAGGGCTTTCTGGTTAATAGAACTCTTACCCCAGGCGTAACTCAAACCTTAACCCTAGGAAGGAAAATCAGCCTATGATTTGGGATGGTCTCATGGAAATATCAGTGGTGGCAGCCAAGTTGTGTCACTTTTGCGCTCCCCTTGGGATGCCTTTCGCAGCTGCAGTGTGCCTGGAGCCCAGGGCTTCCTGGTTTTAAAAGTCCTAGGCCTAAGCCTAACAGTAAGCCTAGGAAGGTAAATCAGCCGGGTATTAGGGTTCTTCCTAAGGGAAAAGCCGTGAAAGCAGCCATGTTGTGGCACTTCTGCACTCCCTTTGGGATGCTTTTGGCAGATGAAGTAAGCCTGGAACTCAGGGCTTCCTAGTTAAAAAAATCCTAGCCCTAGGCCGAACCCCAACCCTAAGACGAGAAAGGCAAATCAGCCAGGAATTAGGGATGTCCCCAAGGAAAAAGCTGTGGAGGCAGGCATGTTGTGGTACTTTTGCGCTCTTCTTGGGTAGTCCTTCGCAGCTGCTGTGTTCTTGGAACTCAGGGCTTTCTGGTAAATAGAAACCTTACCCTAGGCGTAACTCAAACCTTAACCCTAGGAAGGAAAATCAGCCTATGGTTCGGGATGGTCTCATGGAAATATCAGTGGTGGCAGCCAAGTTGTGTCACTTTTGCGCTCCCCTTGGGATGCCTTTCGCAGCTGCAGAGTGCCTGGAGCCCAGGGCTTCCTGGTTTTAAAAGTCCTAGGCCTAAGCCTAACAGTAAGCCTAGGAAGGTAAATCAGCTGGGTATTAGGGTTCTTCCTAAGGGAAAAGCCGTGATAGCAGCCATGTTGTGGCACTTCTGCACTCCCTTTGGGATGCCTTTGGCAGATGCAGTAAGCCTGGAACTCAGGGCTTCCTAGTTAAAAAAATCCTAGCCCTAGGCCGAACCCCAACCCTAAGACGAGAAAGGCAAATCAGCCAGGAATTAGGCATGTCCCCAAGGAAAAAGCTGTGGAGGCAGGCATGTTGTGGTACTTTTGCGCTCTTCTTGGCTAGTCCTTCGCAGCTGCTGTGTTCTGGGAACTCAGGGCTTTCTGGTTAATAGAATTCTTACCCCAGGCGTAACTCAAACCTTAACCCTAGGAAGGAAAATCAGCCTATGATTTGGGATGGTCTCATGGAAATATCAGTGGTGGCAGCCAAGTTGTGTCACTTTTGCGCTCCCCTTGGGATGCCTTTCGCAGCTGCAGTGTGCCTGGAGCCCAGGGCTTCCTGGTTTTAAAAGTCCTAGGCCTAAGCCTAACAGTAAGCCTAGGAAGGTAAATCAGCTGGGTATTAGGGTTCTTCCTAAGGGAAAAGCCGTGAAAGCAGCCATGTTGTGGCACTTCTGCACTCCCTTTGGGATGCCTTTGGCAGATGCAGTAAGCCTGGAACTCAGGGCTTCCTGGTTAAAAAACTCCAAGCCCTAGGCTGAACCCTAACCCTTACCCTAGGCAGATAAATCAGCCTAGGTATAGGGATGGTGCCAAGGAAAAAGCTGTGAAAGCTGCCATGTTGTTGCACTTTTGTACTCCCCTTGGGATGCCTTGAACAGCTGCAGTGTGCCTGGATCTAAGGGCTTCCTAGTTTTAAAAATCCTAGCCCTAGGCCTAAGCCTTACAGTAACCCTGGGAAGGGAAATCAGCCTGGGGTTAAGCTTCTTGCCAAGGAAAAAGCCGTGAAAGCAACCATGTCGTGGCACTTTTGCACTCCCTTTTGGATGCCTTTCACAGCTCCAGTGTGCCTGGAACTCAGGGCTTCCTGATTTTAAATATCCTAGCCCTAGGCCGAACCCCAGCCCTAAGATGAGAAAGGCAAATCAGCCAGGAATTAGGCATGTCCCCAAGGAAAAAACTGTGGAGGCAGGCATGTTGTGGTACTTTTGCGCTCTTCTTGGGTAGTCCTTCGCAGCTGCTGTGTTCTTGGAACTCAGGGCTTTCTGGTAAATAGAAGCCTTACCCTAGGCGTAACTCAAACCTTAACCCTAGGAAGGAAAATCAGCCTATGGTTCGGGATGGTCTCATGGAAATATCAGTGGTGGCAGCCAAGTTGTGTCACTTTTGCGCTCCCCTTGGGATGCCTTTCGCAGCTGCAGAGTGCCTGGAGCCCAGGGCTTCCTGGTTTTAAAAGTCCTAGGCCTAAGCCTAACAGTAACCCTAGGAAGGTAAATCAGCCGGGTATTAGGGTTCTTCCTAAGGGAAAAGCCGTGAAAGCAGCCATGTTGTGGCACTTCTGCACTCCCTTTGGGATGCCTTTGGCAGATGCAGTAAGCCTGGAAGTCAGGGCTTCCTGGTTAAAAAACTCCAAGACCTAGGCTGAAGCCTAACCCTAACCCTAGGCAGATAAATCAGCCTAGGTATAGGGATGGTGCCAAGGAAAAAGCTGTGAAAGCTGCCATGTTGTTGCACTTTTGTACTCCCCTTGGGATGCCTTGAACAGCTGCAGTGAGCCTGGAACTAAGGGCTTCCTAGTTTTAGAAATCCTAGCCCTAGGCCTTAGCCTTACAGTAACCCTGTGAAGGGAAATCAGCCTGGTGTTAGGCTTCTTGCCAAGGAAAAAGCCGTGAAAGCAGCCATGTTGTGGCACTTCTGCACTCCCTTTTGGATGCCTTTCACAGCTCCAGTGTGCCTGGAACTCAGGGCTTCCTGATTTTAAAAGTCCTAGCCCTAGGCCGAACCCCAACCCTAAGACGAGAAAGGCAAATCAGCCAGGAATTAGGCATGTCCCCAAGGAAAAAGCTGTGGAGGCAGGCATGTTGTGGTACTTTTGCGCTCTTCTTGGCTAGTCCTTCGCAGCTGCTGTGTTCTTGGAACTCAGGGCTTTCTGGTTAATAGAACCCTTACCCCAGGCGTAACTCAAAACTTAACCCTAGGAAGGAAAATCAGCCTATGGTTCGGGATGCTCTCATGGAAATATCAGTGGTGGCAGCCAAGTTGTGTCACTTTTGCGCTCCCCTTGGGATGCCTTTCGCAGCTGCAGTGTGCCTGGAGCCCAGGGCTTCCTGGTTTTAAAAGTCCTAGGCCTAAGCCTAACAGTAAGCCTAGGAAGGTAAATCAGCCGGGTATTAGGGTTCTTCCTAAGGGAAAAGCCGTGAAAGCAGCCATGTTGTGGCACTTCTGCACTCCCTTTGGGTTGCTTTTGGCAGATGAAGTAAGCCTGGAACTCAGGGCTTCCTAGTTAAAAAAATCCTAGCCCTAGGCCGAACCCCAACCCTAAGACGAGAAAGGCAAATCAGCCAGGAATTAGGGATGTCCCCAAGGAAAAAGCTGTGGAGGCAGGCATGTTGTGGTACTTTTGCGCTCTTCTTGGGTAGTCCTTCGCAGCTGCTGTGTTCTTGGAACTCAGGGCTTTCTGGTAAATAGAAACCTTACCCTAGGCGTAACTCAAACCTAACCCTAGGAAGGAAAATCAGCCTATGGTTCGGGATGGTCTCATGGAAATATCAGTGGTGGCAGCCAAGTTGTGTCACTTTTGCGCTCCCCTTGGGATGCCTTTCGCAGCTGCAGAGTGCCTGGAGCCCAGGGCTTCCTGGTTTTAAAAGTCCTAGGCCTAAGCCTAACAGTAAGCCTAGGAAGGTAAATCAGCTGGGTATTAGGGTTCTTCCTAAGGGAAAAGCCGTGAAAGCAGCCATGTTGTGGCACTTCTGCACTCCCTTTGGGTTGCTTTTGGCAGATGAAGTAAGCCTGGAACTCAGGGCTTCCTAGTTAAAAAAATCCTAGCCCTAGGCCGAACCCCAACCCTAAGACGAGAAAGGCAAATCAGCCAGGAATTAGGCATGTCCCCAAGGAAAAAGCTGTGGAGGCAGGCATGTTGTGGTACTTTTGCGCTCTTCTTGGCTAGTCCTTCGCAGCTGCTGTTTTCTTGGAACTCAGGGCTTTCTGGTTAATAGAACTCTTACCGCAGGCGTAACTCAAACCTTAACCCTAGGAAGGAAAATCAGCCTATGATTTGGGATGGTCTCATGGAAATATCAGTGGTGGCAGCCAAGTTGTGTCACTTTTGCGCTCCCCTTGGGATGCCTTTCACAGCTGCAGTGTGCCTGGAGCCCAGGGCTTCCTGGTTTTAAATGTCCTAGGCCTAAGCCTAACAGTAACCCTAGGAAGGTAAATCAGCCGGGTATTAGGGTTCTTCCTAAGGGAAAAACAGTGAAAGCAGCCATGTTGTGGCACTTCTGCACTCCCTTTGGGATGCCTTTGGCAGATGCAGTAAGCCTGGAACTCAGGGCTTCCTGGTTAAAAAACTCCAAGCCCTAGGCTGAACCCTAACCCTTACCCTAGGCAGATAAATCAGCCTAGGTATAGGGATGGTGCCAAGGAAAAAGCTGTGAAAGCTGCCATGTTGTTGCACTTTTGTACTCCCCTTGGGATGCCTTGAACAGCTGCAGTGAGCCTGGAACTAAGGGCTTCCTAGTTTTAGAAATCCTAGCCCTAGGCCTTAGCCTTACAGTAACCCTGTGAAGGGAAATCAGCCTGGTGTTAGGCTTCTTGCCAAGGAAAAAGCCGTGAAAGCAGCCATGTTGTGGCACTTCTGCACTCCCTTTTGGATGCCTTTCACAGCTCCAGTGTGCCTGGAACTCAGGGCTTCCTGATTTTAAAGTCCTAGCCCTAGGCCGAACCCCAACCCTAAGACGAGAAAGGCAAATCAGCCAGGAATTAGGCATGTCCCCAAGGAAAAAGCTGTGGAGGCAGGCATGTTGTGGTACTTTTGCGCTCTTCTTGGGTAGTCCTTCGCAGCTGCTGTGTTCTTGGAACTCAGGGCTTTCTGGTAAATATAAGCCTTACCCTAGGCGTAACTCAAACCTTAACCCTAGGAAGGAAAATCAGCCTATGGTTCGGGATGGTCTCATGGAAATATCAGTGGTGGCAGCCAAGTTGTGTCACTTTTGCGCTCCCCTTGGGATGCCTTTCGCAGCTGCAGTGTGCCTGGAGCCCAGGGCTTCCTGGTTTTAAAAGTCCTAGGCCTAAGCCTAACAGTAAGCCTAGGAAGGTAAATCAGCCGGGTATTAGGGTTCTTCCTAAGGGAAAAGCCGTGAAAGCAGCCATGTTGTGGCACTTCTGCACTCCCTTTGGGTTGCTTTTGGCAGATGAAGTAAGCCTGGAACTCAGGGCTTCCTAGTTAAAAAAATCCTAGCCCTAGGCCGAACCCCAACCCTAAGACGAGAAAGGCAAATCAGCCAGGAATTAGGCATGTCCCCAAGGAAAAAGCTGTGGAGGCAGGCATGTTGTGGTACTTTTGCGCTCTTCTTGGGTAGTCCTTCGCAGCTGCTGTGTTCTTGGAACTCAGGGCTTTCTGGTAAATAGAAACCTTACCCTAGGCGTAACTCAAACCTTAACCCTAGGAAGGAAAATCAGCCTATGGTTCGGGATGGTCTCATGGAAATATCAGTGGTGGCAGCCAAGTTGTGTCACTTTTGCGCTCCCCTTGGGATGCCTTTCGCAGCTGCAGAGTGCCTGGAGCCCAGGGCTTCCTGGTTTTAAAAGTCCTAGGCCTAAGCCTAACAGTAAGCCTAGGAAGGTAAATCAGCTGGGTATTAGGGTTCTTCCTAAGGGAAAAGCCGTGAAAGCAGCCATGTTGTGGCACTTCTGCACTCCCTTTGGGTTGCTTTTGGCAGATGAAGTAAGCCTGGAACTCAGGGCTTCCTAGTTAAAAAAATCCTAGCCCTAGGCCGAACCCCAACCCTAAGACGAGAAAGGCAAATCAGCCAGGAATTAGGCATGTCCCCAAGGAAAAAGCTGTGGAGGCAGGCATGTTGTGGTACTTTTGCGCTCTTCTTGGCTAGTCCTTCGCAGCTGCTGTGTTCTTGGAACTCAGGGCTTTCTGGTTAATAGAACTCTTACCGCAGGCGTAACTCAAACCTTAACCCTAGGAAGGAAAATCAGCCTATGATTTGGGATGGTCTCATGGAAATATCAGTGGTGGCAGCCAAGTTGTGTCACTTTTGCGCTCCCCTTGGGATGCCTTTCACAGCTGCAGTGTGCCTGGAGCCCAGGGCTTCCTGGTTTTAAATGTCCTAGGCCTAAGCCTAACAGTAACCCTAGGAAGGTAAATCAGCCGGGTATTAGGGTTCTTCCTAAGGGAAAAACAGTGAAAGCAGCCATGTTGTGGCACTTCTGCACTCCCTTTGGGATGCCTTTGGCAGATGCAGTAAGCCTGGAACTCAGGGCTTCCTGGTTAAAAAACTCCAAGCCCTAGGCTGAACCCTAACCCTAACCCTAGGCAGATAAATCAGCCTAGGTATAGGGATGGTGCCAAGGAAAAAGCTGTGAAAGCTGCCATGTTGTTGCACTTTTGTACTCCCCTTGGGATGCCTTGAACAGCTGCAGTGAGCCTGGAACTAAGGGCTTCCTAGTTTTAGAAATCCTAGCCCTAGGCCTTAGCCTTACAGTAACCCTGTGAAGGGAAATCAGCCTGGTGTTAGGCTTCTTGCCAAGGAAAAAGCCGTGAAAGCAGCCATGTTGTGGCACTTCTGCACTCCCTTTTGGATGCCTTTCACAGCTCCAGTGTGCCTGGAACTCAGGGCTTCCTGATTTTAAAGTCCTAGCCCTAGGCCGAACCCCAACCCTAAGACGAGAAAGGCAAATCAGCCAGGAATTAGGCATGTCCCCAAGGAAAAAGCTGTGGAGGCAGGCATGTTGTGGTACTTTTGCGCTCTTCTTGGGTAGTCCTTCGCAGCTGCTGTGTTCTTGGAACTCAGGGCTTTCTGGTTAATAGAACCCTTACCCCAGGCGTAACTCAAACCTTAACCCTAGGAAGGAAAATCAGCCTATGGTTCGGGATGGTCTCATGGAAATATCAGTGGTGGCAGCCAAGTTGTGTCACTTTTGCGCTCCCCTTGGGATGCCTTTCGCAGCTGCAGTGTGCCTGGAGCCCAGGGCTTCCTGGTTTTAAAAGTCCTAGGCCTAAGCCTAACAGTAAGCCTAGGAAGGTAAATCAGCCGGGTATTAGGGTTCTTCCTAAGGGAAAAGCCGTGAAAGCAGCCATGTTGTGGCACTTCTGCACTCCCTTTGGGTTGCTTTTGGCAGATGAAGTAAGCCTGGAACTCAGGGCTTCCTAGTTAAAAAAATCCTAGCCCTAGGCCGAACCCCAACCCTAAGACGAGAAAGGCAAATCAGCCAGGAATTAGGCATGTCCCCAAGGAAAAAGCTGTGGAGGCAGGCATGTTGTGGTACTTTTGCGCTCTTCTTGGGTAGTCCTTCGCAGCTGCTGTGTTCTTGGAACTCAGGGCTTTCTGGTAAATAGAAACCTTACCCTAGGCGTAACTCAAACCTTAACCCTAGGAAGGAAAATCAGCCTATGGTTCGGGATGGTCTCATGGAAATATCAGTGGTGGCAGCCAAGTTGTGTCACTTTTGCGCTCCCCTTGGGATGCCTTTCGCAGCTGCAGAGTGCCTGGAGCCCAGGGCTTCCTGGTTTTAAAAGTCCTAGGCCTAAGCCTAACAGTAAGCCTAGGAAGGTAAATCAGCTGGGTATTAGGGTTCTTCCTAAGGGAAAAGCCGTGAAAGCAGCCATGTTGTGGCACTTCTGCACTCCCTTTGGGTTGCTTTTGGCAGATGAAGTATGCCTGGAACTCAGGGCTTCCTAGTTAAAAAAATCCTAGCCCTAGGCCGAACCCCAACCCTAAGACGAGAAAGGCAAATCAGCCAGGAATTAGGCATGTCCCCAAGGAAAAAGCTGTGGAGGCAGGCATGTTGTGGTACTTTTGCGCTCTTCTTGGCTAGTCCTTCGCAGCTGCTGTGTTCTTGGAACTCAGGGCTTTCTGGTTAATAGAACTCTTACCCCAGGCGTAACTCAAACCTTAACCCTAGGAAGGAAAATCAGCCTATGATTTGGGATGGTCTCATGGAAATATCAGTGGTGGCAGCCAAGTTGTGTCACTTTTGCGCTCCCCTTGGGATGCCTTTCGCAGCTGCAGTGTGCCTGGAGCCCAGGGCTTCCTGGTTTTAAAAGTCCTAGGCCTAAGCCTAACAGTAACCCTAGGAAGGTAAATCAGCCGGGTATTAGGGTTCTTCCTAAGGGAAAAGCCGTGAAAGCAGCCATGTTGTGGCACTTCTGCACTCCCTTTGGGATGCCTTTGGCAGATGCAGTAAGCCTGGAACTCAGGGCTTCCTGGTTAAAAAACTCCAAGCCCTAGGCTGAACCCTAACCCTTACCCTAGGCAGATAAATCAGCCTAGGTATAGGGATGGTGCCAAGGAAAAAGCTGTGAAAGCTGCCATGTTGTTGCACTTTTGTACTCCCCTTGGGATGCCTTGAACAGCTGCAGTGTGCCTGGATCTAAGGGCTTCCTAGTTTTAAAAATCCTAGCCCTAGGCCTAAGCCTTACAGTAACCCTGGGAAGGGAAATCAGCCTGGTGTTAAGCTTCTTGCCAAGGAAAAAGCCGTGAAAGCAACCATGTCGTGGCACTTTTGCACTCCCTTTTGGATGCCTTTCACAGCTCCAGTGTGCCTGGAACTCAGGGCTTCCTGATTTTAAAAATCCTAGCCCTGGGCCGAACCCCAACCCTAAGATGAGAAAGGCAAATCAGCCAGGAATTAGGCATGTCCCCAAGGAAAAAGCTGTGGAGGCAGGCATGTTGTGGTACTTTTGCGCTCTTCTTGGGTAGTCCTTCGCAGCTGCTGTGTTCTTGGAACTCAGGGCTTTCTGGTAAATATAAGCCTTACCCTAGGCGTAACTCAAACCTTAACCCTAGGAAGGAAAATCAGCCTATGGTTCGGGATGGTCTCATGGAAATATCAGTGGTGGCAGCCAAGTTGTGTCACTTTTGCGCTCCCCTTGGGATGCCTTTCGCAGCTGCAGAGTGCCTGGAGCCCAGGGCTTCCTGGTTTTAAAAGTCCTAGGCCTAAGCCTAACAGTAACCCTAGGAAGGTAAATCAGCCGGGTATTAGGGTTCTTCCTAAGGGAAAAGCCGTGAAAGCAGCCATGTTGTGGCACTTCTGCACTCCCTTTGGGATGCCTTTGGCAGATGCAGTAAGCCTGGAACTCAGGGCTTCCTGGTTAAAAAACTCCAAGACCTAGGCTGAAGCCTAACCCTAACCCTAGGCAGATAAATCAGCCTAGGTATAGGGATGGTGCCAAGGAAAAAGCTGTGAAAGCTGCCATGTTGTTGCACTTTTGTACTCCCCTTGGGATGCCTTGAACAGCTGCAGTGTGCCTGGATCTAAGGGCTTCCTAGTTTTAAAAATCCTAGCCCTAGGCCTAAGCCTTACAGTAACCCTGGGAAGGGAAATCAGCCTGGTGTTAAGCTTCTTGCCAAGGAAAAAGCCGTGAAAGCAGCCATGTTGTGGCACTTCTGCACTCCCTTTTGGATGCCTTTCACAGCTCCAGTGTGCCTGGAACTCAGGGCTTCCTGATTTTAAAGTCCTAGCCCTAGGCCGAACCCCAACCCTAAGACGAGAAAGGCAAATCAGCCAGGAATTAGGCATGTCCCCAAGGAAAAAGCTGTGGAGGCAGGCATGTTGTGGTACTTTTGCGCTCTTCTTGGCTAGTCCTTCGCAGCTGCTGTGTTCTTGGAACTCAGGGCTTTCTGGTTAATAGAACCCTTACCCCAGGCGTAACTCAAACCTTAACCCTAGGAAGGAAAATCAGCCTATGGTTCGGGATGGTCTCATGGAAATATCAGTGGTGGCAGCCAAGTTGTGTCACTTTTGCGCTCCCCTTGGGATGCCTTTCGCAGCTGCAGTGTGCCTGGAGCCCAGGGCTTCCTGGTTTTAAAAGTCCTAGGCCTAAGCCTAACAGTAAGCCTAGGAAGGTAAATCAGCCGCGTATTAGGGTTCTTCCTAAGGGAAAAGCCGTGAAAGCAGCCATGTTGTGGCACTTCTGCACTCCCTTTGGGTTGCTTTTGGCAGATGAAGTAAGCCTGGAACTCAGGGCTTCCTAGTTAAAAAAATCCTAGCCCTAGGCCGAACCCCAACCCTAACACGAGAAAGGCAAATCAGCCAGGAATTAGGCATGTCCCCAAGGAAAAAGCTGTGGAGGCAGGCATGTTGTGGTACTTTTGCGCTCTTCTTGGGTAGTCCTTCGCAGCTGCTGTGTTCTTGGAACTCAGGGCTTTCTGGTAAATAGAAACATTACCCTAGGCGTAACTCAAACCTTAACCCTAGGAAGGAAAATCAGCCTATGGTTCGGGATGGTCTCATGGAAATATCAGTGGTGGCAGCCAAGTTGTGTCACTTTTGCGCTCCCCTTGGGATGCCTTTCGCAGCTGCAGAGTGCCTGGAGCCCAGGGCTTCCTGGTTTTAAAAGTCCTAGGCCTAAGCCTAACAGTAAGCCTAGGAAGGTAAATCAGCTGGGTATTAGGGTTCCTCCTAAGGGAAAAGCCGTGAAAGCAGCCATGTTGTGGCACTTCTGCACTCCCTTTGGGTTGCTTTTGGCAGATGAAGTAAGCCTGGAACTCAGGGCTTCCTAGTTAAAAAAATCCTAGCCCTAGGCCGAACCCCAACCCTAAGACGAGAAAGGCAAATCAGCGAGGAATTAGGCATGTCCCCAAGGAAAAAGCTGTGGAGGCAGGCATGTTGTGGTACTTTTGCGCTCTTCTTGGCTAGTCCTTCGCAGCTGCTGTGTTCTGGGAACTCAGGGCTTTCTGGTTAATAGAATTCTTACCCCAGGCGTAACTCAAACCTTAACCCTCGGAAGGAAAATCAGCCTATGATTTGGGATGGTCTCATGGAAATATCAGTGGTGGCAGCCAAGTTGTGTCACTTTTGCGCTCCCCTTGGGATGCCCTTCGCAGCTGCAGTGTGCCTGGAGCCCAGGGCTTCCTGGTTTTAAAAGTCCTAGGCCTAAGCCTAACAGTAAGCCTAGGAAGGTAAATCAGCCGGGTATTAGGGTTCTTCCTAAGGGAAAAGCCGTGAAAGCAGCCATGTTGTGGCACTTCTGCACTCCCTTTGGGATGCCTTTGGCAGATGCAGTAAGCCTGGAACTCAGGGCTTCCTGGTTAAAAAACTCCAAGCCCTAGGCTGAACCCTAACCCTAACCCTAGGCAGATAAATCAGCCTAGGTATAGGGATGGTGCCAAGGAAAAAGCTGTGAAAGCTGCCATGTTGTTGCACTTTTGTACTCCCCTTGGGATGCCTTGAACAGCTGCAGTGTGCCTGGATCTAAGGGCTTCCTAGTTTTAAAAATCCTAGCCCTAGGCCTAAGCCTTACAGTAACCCTGGGAAGGGAAATCAGCCTGGTGTTAAGCTTCTTGCCAAGGAAAAAGCCGTGAAAGCAACCATGTCGTGGCACTTTTGCACTCCCTTTTGGATGCCTTTCACAGCTCTACTGTGCCTGGAACTCAGGGCTTCCTGATTTTTAAAAGCCTAGCCCTAGGCAGAACCCCAACCCTAAGATGAGAAAGGCAAATCAGCCAGGAATTAGGCATGTCCCCAAGGAAAAAACTGTGGAGGCAGGCATGTTGTGGTACTTTTGCGCTCTTCTTGGGTAGTCCTTCGCAGCTGCTGTGTTCTTGGAACTCAGGGCTTTCTGGTAAATATAAGCCTTACCCTAGGCGTAACTCAAACCTTAACCCTAGGAAGGAAAATCAGCCTATGGTTCGGGATGGTCTCATGGAAATATCAGTGGTGGCAGCCAAGTTGTGTCACTTTTGCGCTCCCCTTGGGATGCCTTTCGCAGCTGCAGAGTGCCTGGAGCCCAGGGCTTCCTGGTTTTAAAAGTCCTAGGCCTAAGCCTAACAGTAACCCTAGGAAGGTAAATCAGCCGGGTATTAGGGTTCTTCCTAAGGGAAAAGCCGTGAAAGCAGCCATGTTGTGGCACTTCTGCACTCCCTTTGGGATGCCTTTGGCAGATGCAGTAAGCCTGGAACTCAGGGCTTCCTGGTTAAAAAACTCCAAGACCTAGGCTGAAGCCTAACCCTAACCCTAGGCAGATAAATCAGCCTAGGTATAGGGATGGTGCCAAGGAAAAAGCTGTGAAAGCTGCCATGTTGTTGCACTTTTGTACTCCCCTTGGGATGCCTTGAACAGCTGTAGTGAGCCTGGAACTAAGGGCTTCCTAGTTTTAGAAATCCTAGCCCTAGGCCTTAGCCTTACAGTAACCCTGTGAAGGGAAATCAGCCTGGTGTTAGGCTTCTTGCCAAGGAAAAAGCCGTGAAAGCAGCCATGTTGTGGCACTTTTGCACTCCCTTTGGGATGCCTTTCACAGCTCCAGTGTGCCTGGAACTCAGGGCTTCCTGATTTTAAAGTCCTAGCCCTAGGCCGAACCCCAACCCTAAGACGAGAAAGGCAAATCAGCCAGGAATTAGGCATGTCCCCAAGGAAAAAGCTGTGGAGGCAGGCATGTTGTGGTACTTTTGCGCTCTTCTTGGCTAGTCCTTCGCAGCTGCTGTGTTCTTGGAACTCAGGGCTTTCTGGTTAATAGAACCCTTACCCCAGGCGTAACTCAAACCTTAACCCTAGGAAGGAAAATCAGCCTATGGTTCGGGATGGTCTCATGGAAATATCAGTGGTGGCAGCCAAGTTGTGTCACTTTTGCGCTCCCCTTGGGATGCCTTTCGCAGCTGCAGTGTGCCTGGAGCCCAGGGCTTCCTGGTTTTAAAAGTCCTAGGCCTAAGCCTAACAGTAAGCCTAGGAAGGTAAATCAGCCGGGTATTAGGGTTCTTCCTAAGGGAAAAGCCGTGAAAGCAGCCATGTTGTGGCACTTCTGCACTCCCTTTGGGTTGCTTTTGGCAGATGCAGTAAGCCTGGAACTCAGGGCTTCCTAGTTAAAAAAATCCTAGCCCTAGGCCGAACCCCAACCCTAAGACGAGAAAGGCAAATCAGCCAGGAATTAGGCATGTCCCCAAGGAAAAAGCTGTGGAGGCAGGCATGTTGTGGTACTTTTGTGCTCTTCTTGGGTAGTCCTTCGCAGCTGCTGTGTTCTTGGAACTCAGGGCTTTCTGGTAAATAGAAACCTTACCCTAGGCGTAACTCAAACCTTAACCCTAGGAAGGAAAATCAGCCTATGGTTCGGGATGGTCTCATGGAAATATCAGTGGTGGCAGCCAAGTTGTGTCACTTTTGCGCTCCCCTTGGGATGCCTTTCGCAGCTGCAGAGTGCCTGGAGCCCAGGGCTTCCTGGTTTTAAAAGTCCTAGGCCTAAGCCTAACAGTAACCCTAGGAAGGTAAATCAGCCGGGTATTAGTGTTCCTCCTAAGGGAAAAGCCGTGAAAGCAGCCATGTTGTGGCACTTCTGCACTCCCTTTGGGATGCCTTTGGCAGATGCAGTAAGCCTGGAACTCAGGGCTTCCTAGTTAAAAAAATCCTAGCCCTAGGCCGAACCCCAACCCTAAGACGAGAAAGGCAAATCAGCGAGGAATTAGGCATGTCCCCAAGGAAAAAGCTGTGGAGGCAGGCATGTTGTGGTACTTTTGCGCTCTTCTTGGCTAGTCCTTCGCAGCTGCTGTGTTCTTGGAACTCAGGGCTTTTTGGTTAATAGAACTCTTACCCCAGGCGTAACTCAAACCTTAACCCTAGGAAGGAAAATCAGCCTATGATTTGGGATGGTCTCATGGAAATATCAGTGGTGGCAGCCAAGTTGTGTCACATTTGCGCTCCCCTTGGGATGCCCTTCGCAGCTGCAGTGTGCCTGGAGCCCAGGGCTTCCTAGTTTTAAAAGTCCTAGGCCTAAGCCTAACAGTAACCCTAGGAAGGTAAATCAGCCGGGTATTAGGGTTCTTCCTAAGGGAAAAGCCGTGAAAGCAGCCATGTTGTGGCACTTCTGCACTCCCTTTGGGATGCCTTTGGCAGATGCAGTAAGCCTGGAACTCAGGGCTTCCTGGTTAAAAAACTCCAAGCCCTAGGCTGAACCCTAACCCTTACCCTAGGCAGATAAATCAGCCTAGGTATAGGGATGGTGCCAAGGAAAAAGCTGTGAAAGCTGCCATGTTGTTGCACTTTTGTACTCCCCTTGGGATGCCTTGAACAGCTGCAGTGTGCCTGGATCTAAGGGCTTCCTAGTTTTAAAAATCCTAGCCCTAGGCCTAAGCCTTACAGTAACCCTGGGAAGGGAAATCAGCCTGGTGTTAGGCTTCTTGCCAAGGAAAAAGCCATGAAAGCAACCATGTCGTGGCACTTTTGCACTCCCTTTTGGATGCCTTTCACAGCTCCAGTGTGCCTGGAACTCAGGGCTTCCTGATTTTAAAAATCCTAGCCCTAGGCCGAACCCCAACCCTAAGACGAGAAAGGCAAATCAGCCAGGAAGTAGGCATGTCCCCAAGGAAAAAGCTGTGGAGGCAGGCATGTTGTGGTACTTTTGCGCTCTTCTTGGCTAGTCCTTCGCAGCTGCTGTGTTCTTGGAACTCAGGGCTTTCTGGTAAATAGAAGCCTTACCCTAGGCGTAACTCAAACCTTAACCCTAGGAAGGAAAATCAGCCTATGGTTCGGGATGGTCTCATGGAAATATCAGTGGTGGCAGCCAAGTTGTGTCACTTTTGCGCTCCCCTTGGGATGCCTTTCGCAGCTGCAGAGTGCCTGGAGCCCAGGGCGTCCTGGTTTTAAAAGTCCTAGGCCTAAGCCTAACAGTAACCCTAGGAAGGTAAATCAGCCGGGTATTAGGGTTCTTCCTAAGGGAAAAGCCGTGAAAGCAGCCATGTTGTGGCACTTCTGCACTCCCTTTGGGATGCCTTTGGCAGATGCAGTAAGCCTGGAACTCAGGGCTTCCTGGTTAAAAAACTCCAAGACCTAGGCTGAAGCCTAACCCTAACCCTAGGCAGATAAATCAGCCGAGGTATAGGGATGGTGCCAAGGAAAAAGCTGTGAAAGCTGCCATGTTGTTGCACTTTTGTACTCCCCTTGGGATGCCTTGAACAGCTGCAGTGAGCCTGGATCTAAGGGCTTCCTAGTTTTAGAAATCCTAGCCCTAGGCCTTAGCCTTACAGTAACCCTGTGAAGGGAAATCAGCCTGGTGTTAGGCTTCTTGCCAAGGAAAAAGCCGTGAAAGCAGCCATGTTGTGGCACTTTTGCACTCCCTTTTGGATGCCTTTCACAGCTCCAGTGTGCCTGGAACTCAGGGCTTCCTGATTTTAAAAGTCCTAGCCCTAGGCCCAACCCCAAACCTAAGACGAGAAAGGCAAATCAGCCAGGAATTAGGCATGTCCCCAAGGAAAAAGCTATCGACGCAGGCATGTTGTGGTACTTTTGCGCTCTTCTTGGGTAGTCCTTCGCAGCTGCTGTGTTCTTGGAACTCAGGGCTTTCTGGTTAATAGAACTCTTACCCTAGGCGTAACTCAAACCTTAACCCTAGGAAGGAAAATCAGCCTATGGTTCGGGATGGTCTCATGGAAATATCAGTGGTGGCAGCCAAGTTGCGGCACTTTTGCGCTCCCCTTGGGATGCCTTTCGCAGCTGCAGAGTGCCTGGAGCCCAGGGCTTCCTGGTTTTAAAAGTCCTAGGCCTAAGCCTAACAGTAACCCTAGGAAGGTAAATCAGCCGCGTATTAGGGTTCTTCCTAAGGGAAAATCCGTGAAAGCAGCCATGTTGTGGCACTTTTGCACTCCCTTTGGGATGCATTTGGCAGATGCAGTAAGCCTGGAACTTAGGGCTTCCTGGTTAAAAAACTCCAAGCCCTAGGCTGAAGCCTAACCCTAACCCTAGGCAGATAAATCAGCCTAGGTATAGGGATGGTGCCAAGGAAAAAGCTGTGAAAGCTGCCATGTTGTGGTACTTTAGTACTCCCCTTGGGATGCCTTGAACAGCTGCAGAGTGCCTGGATCTAAGGGCTTCCTAGTTTTAAAAGTCCTAGGCCTAAGCCTAACAGTAACCCTAGGAAGGTAAATCAGCCGGGTATTAGGGTTCTTGCTAAGGGGAAAGCCGTGAAAGCAGCCATGTTGTGGCACTTCTGCACTCCCTTTGGGATGCCTTTGGCAGATGAAGTAAGCCTGGAACTCAGGGCTTCCTAGTTAAAAATATCCTAGCCCTAGGCCGAACCCCCACCCTAAGACGAGAAAGGCAAATCAGCCAGGAATTAGGCATGTCCCCAAGGAAAAAGCTGTGGAGGCAGGCATGTTGTGGTACTTTTGCGCTCTTCTTGGCTAGTCCTTCGCAGCTGCTGTGTTCTTGGAACTCAGGGCTTTCTGGTTAATAGAACTCTTACCCTAGGCGTAACTCAAACCTTAACCCTAGGAAGGAAAATCAGCCTATGGTTCGGGATGGTCTCATGAGAATAGCAGCAGAGGCAGCCAAGTTGTGTCACTTCTGCGGCCCTCTTGGGATGCCTTGAACAGCTGCATGTGCCTGGAGCCCAGGGCTTCCTGGTTTTAAAAGTCCTAGGCCTAAGCCTAACAGTAACCCTAGGAAGGTAAATCAGCCGCGTATTAGGGTTCTTCCTAAGGGAAAAGCCGTGAAAGCAGCCATGTTGTGGCACTTTTGCACTCCCTTTTGGATGCCTTTGGCAGATGAAGTAAGCCTGGAACTCAGGGATTCCTAGTTAAAAAAATCCTAGCCCTAGGCCGAACCCCAACCCTAAGACGAGAAAGGCAAATCAGCCAGGAATTAGGCATGTCCCCAAGGAAAAAGCTGTGGAGGCAGGCACGTTGTGGTACTTTTGCGCTCTTCTTGGGAAGTCCTTCGCAGCTGCTGTGTTCTTGGAACTCAGGGCTTTCTGGTTAATAGAACTCTTACCCTAGGCGTAACTCAAACCTTAACCCTCGGATGGAAAATCAGCCTATGATTCGGGATGGTCTCATGGAAATATCAGTGGTGGCAGCCAAGTTGTGTCACTTTTGCGCTCCCCTTGGGATGCCATTCGCAGCTGCAGTGTGCCTGGAGCCCAGGGCTTCCTGGTTTTAAAAGTCCTAGGCCTAAGCCTAACAGTAACCCTAGGAAGGTAAATCAGCCGCGTATTAGGGTTCTTCCTAAGGGAAAAGCCGTGAAAGCAGCCATGTTGTGGCACTTCTGCACTCCCTTTGGGATGCCTTTGGCAGATGCAGTAAGCCTGGAACTCAGGGCTTCCTAGTTAAAAATATCCTAGCCCTAGGCCGAACCCCAACCCTAAGACGAGAAAGGCAAATCAGCCAGGAATTAGGCATGTCCCCAAGGAAAAAGCTGTGGAGGCAGGCATGTTGTGGTACTTTTGCGCTCTTCTTGGCTAGTCCTTCGCAGCTGCTGTGTTCTTGGAACTCAGGGCTTTCTGGTTAATAGAACCCTTACCCTAGGCGTAACTCAAACCTTCACCCTAGGAAGGAAAATCAGCCTATGATTTGGGATGGTCTCATGGAAATATCAGTGGTGGCAGCCAAGTTGTGTCACTTTTGCGCTCCCCTTGGGATGCCTTTAACAGCTGCAGTGTGCCTGGAGCCCAGGGCTTCCTGGTTTTAAAAGTCCTAGGCCTAAGCCTAACAGTAACCCTAGGAAGGTAAATCAGCCGCGTATTAGGGTTCTTCCTAAGGGAAAAGCCGTGAAAGCAGCCATGTTGTGGCACTTCTGCACTCCCTTTGGGATGCCTTTGGCAGATGCAGTAAGCCTGGAACTCAGGGTTTCCTAGGTAAAAAAATCCTAGCCCTAGGCCGAACCCCAACCCTAAGACGAGAAAGGCAAATCAGCCAGGAATTAGGCATGTCCCCAAGGAAAAAGCTGTGGAGGCAGGCATGTTGTGGTACTTTTGTGCTCTTCTTGGGTAGTCCTTCGCAGCTGCTGTGTTCTTGGAACTCAGGGCTTTCTGGTAAATAGAAACCTTACCCTAGGCGTAACTCAAACCTTCACCCTAGGAAGGAAAATCAGCCTATGGTTCGGGATGGTCTCATGGAAATATCAGTGGTGGCAGCCAAGTTGTGTCACTTTTGCGCTCCCCTTGGGATGCCTTTCGCAGCTGCAGAGTGCCTGGAGCCCAGGGCTTCCCGGTTTTAAAAGTCCTAGGCCTAAGCCTAACAGTAACCCTAGGAAGGTAAATCAGCCGCGTATTAGGGTTCTTCCTAAGGGAAAATCCGTGAAAGCAGCCATGTTGTGGCACTTTTGCACTCCCTTTGGGATGCATTTGGCAGATGCAGTAAGCCTGGAACTTAGGGCTTCCTGGTTAAAAAACTCCAAGCCCTAGGCTGAAGCCTAACCCTAACCCTAGGCAGATAAATCAGCCTAGGTATAGGGATGGTGCCAAGGAAAAAGCTGTGAAAGCTGCCATGTTGTGGTACTTTAGTACTCCCCTTGGGATGCCTTGAACAGCTGCAGAGTGCCTGGATCTAAGGGCTTCCTAGTTTTAAAAGTCCTAGGCCTAAGCCTAACAGTAACCCTAGGAAGGTAAATCAGCCGGGTATTAGGGTTCTTGCTAAGGGGAAAGCCGTGAAAGCAGCCATGTTGTGGCACTTCTGCACTCCCTTTGGGATGCCTTTGGCAGATGAAGTAAGCCTGGAACTCAGGGCTTCCTAGTTAAAAATATCCTAGCCCTAGGCCGAACCCCCACCCTAAGACGAGAAAGGCAAATCAGCCAGGAATTAGGCATGTCCCCAAGGAAAAAGCTGTGGAGGCAGGCATGTTGTGGTACTTTTGCGCTCTTCTTGGCTAGTCCTTCGCAGCTGCTGTGTTCTTGGAACTCAGGGCTTTCTGGTTAATAGAACTCTTACCCTAGGCGTAACTCAAACCTTAACCCTAGGAAGGAAAATCAGCCTATGGTTCGGGATGGTCTCATGAGAATAGCAGCAGAGGCAGCCAAGTTGTGTCACTTCTGCGGCCCTCTTGGGATGCCTTGAACAGCTGCATGTGCCTGGAGCCCAGGGCTTCCTGGTTTTAAAAGTCCTAGGCCTAAGCCTAACAGTAACCCTAGGAAGGTAAATCAGCCGCGTATTAGGGTTCTTCCTAAGGGAAAAGCCGTGAAAGCAGCCATGTTGTGGCACTTTTGCACTCCCTTTTGGATGCCTTTGGCAGATGAAGTAAGCCTGGAACTCAGGGATTCCTAGTTAAAAAAATCCTAGCCCTAGGCCGAACCCCAACCCTAAGACGAGAAAGGCAAATCAGCCAGGAATTAGGCATGTCCCCAAGGAAAAAGCTGTGGAGGCAGGCACGTTGTGGTACTTTTGCGCTCTTCTTGGGAAGTCCTTCGCAGCTGCTGTGTTCTTGGAACTCAGGGCTTTCTGGTTAATAGAACTCTTACCCTAGGCGTAACTCAAACCTTAACCCTCGGATGGAAAATCAGCCTATGATTCGGGATGGTCTCATGGAAATATCAGTGGTGGCAGCCAAGTTGTGTCACTTTTGCGCTCCCCTTGGGATGCCATTCGCAGCTGCAGTGTGCCTGGAGCCCAGGGCTTCCTGGTTTTAAAAGTCCTAGGCCTAAGCCTAACAGTAACCCTAGGAAGGTAAATCAGCCGCGTATTAGGGTTCTTCCTAAGGGAAAAGCCGTGAAAGCAGCCATGTTGTGGCACTTCTGCACTCCCTTTGGGATGCCTTTGGCAGATGCAGTAAGCCTGGAACTCAGGGCTTCCTAGTTAAAAATATCCTAGCCCTAGGCCGAACCCCAACCCTAAGACGAGAAAGGCAAATCAGCCAGGAATTAGGCATGTCCCCAAGGAAAAAGCTGTGGAGGCAGGCATGTTGTGGTACTTTTGCGCTCTTCTTGGCTAGTCCTTCGCAGCTGCTGTGTTCTTGGAACTCAGGGCTTTCTGGTTAATAGAACCCTTACCCTAGGCGTAACTCAAACCTTCACCCTAGGAAGGAAAATCAGCCTATGATTTGGGATGGTCTCATGGAAATATCAGTGGTGGCAGCCAAGTTGTGTCACTTTTGCGCTCCCCTTGGGATGCCTTTAACAGCTGCAGTGTGCCTGGAGCCCAGGGCTTCCTGGTTTTAAAAGTCCTAGGCCTAAGCCTAACAGTAACCCTAGGAAGGTAAATCAGCCGCGTATTAGGGTTCTTCCTAAGGGAAAAGCCGTGAAAGCAGCCATGTTGTGGCACTTCTGCACTCCCTTTGGGATGCCTTTGGCAGATGCAGTAAGCCTGGAACTCAGGGTTTCCTAGGTAAAAAAATCCTAGCCCTAGGCCGAACCCCAACCCTAAGACGAGAAAGGCAAATCAGCCAGGAATTAGGCATGTCCCCAAGGAAAAAGCTGTGGAGGCAGGCATGTTGTGGTACTTTTGTGCTCTTCTTGGGTAGTCCTTCGCAGCTGCTGTGTTCTTGGAACTCAGGGCTTTCTGGTAAATAGAAACCTTACCCTAGGCGTAACTCAAACCTTCACCCTAGGAAGGAAAATCAGCCTATGGTTCGGGATGGTCTCATGGAAATATCAGTGGTGGCAGCCAAGTTGTGTCACTTTTGCGCTCCCCTTGGGATGCCTTTCGCAGCTGCAGAGTGCCTGGAGCCCAGGGCTTCCCGGTTTTAAAAGTCCTAGGCCTAAGCCTAACAGTAACCCTAGGAAGGTAAATCAGCCAGGTATTAGGGTTTTTTCTAAGGGAAAAGCCGTGAAACCAGCCGTGTTGTTGCACTTCTGCACTCCCTTTAGGGATGGTTTTGGCAGATGTAGTAAGCCTGGAACTCAGGGCTTCCTGGTTAAAAATCTCCAAGCCCTAGGCTGAAGCCTAACCCTATCCCCAGGAAGGAGAATCATCCTAAGTATAGGGATCGTGCAACGTCTAGAACACGATGGGAGATGTTTTCTGTACTGGCACAGTTTTTCCTCGCCAGACATAGTAGAAAAGCTTTTTGCTAAGATGTAGACGAGAAGAGACGCTAAAGACGAAGGTACGATGCTGTCCGGAGCTAAGAGCCGCTCCCGGGCGTCTTTCGGCAGAAGCCGCGCTAAGGAGTGCACAGTGAGCGGCACAATCGTCTTTGCGCGAAGAAGCCGCTTCTTCGCCTCCGGGAGCCGGAGAGAGCGGCACCTTCGGAAAGGTGAAGAAGGAAGCTGTACAACACTGGGATTGTGTGCGCAGCTTGCCAACTGCTAGAAAACAGTACCTTTGCACTCTCCTGACTTTTCCAATCACATGAACATTCGATTGGAAGCTGTTTTGGACAACTTTTCTTCATGCCAAACACTCGGCACACCTCCATGCAACGTCTAGAACACGATGGGAGATGTTTTCTGTGCTGGCACAGTTTTTCCTCGCCAGACATAGTAGAAAAGCTTTTTGCTAAGATGTAGACGAGAAGAGACGCTAAAGACGAAGGTACGATGCTCTCCGGGGCTAAGAGCCGCTCCCGGGCGTCTTTCGGCAGAAGCCGCGCTAAGGAGTGCACAGTGAGCGGCACAATCGTCTTTGCGCGAAGAAGCCGCTTCTTCGCCTCCGGGAGCCGGAGAGAGCGGCACCTTCGGAAAGGTGAAGAAGGAAGCTGTACAACACTGGGATTGTGTGCGCAGCTTGCCAACTGCTAGAAGACAGTACCTTTGCACTCTCCTGACTTTTCCAATCACATGAACATTCGATTGGAAGCTGTTTTGGACAACTTTTCTTTCCTTCATGCCAAACACTCGGCACACCTCCGTGCAACGTCTAGAACACGATGGGAGATGTTTTCTGTGCTGGCACAGTTTTTCCTCGCCAGACATAGTAGAAAAGCTTTTTGCTAAGATGTAGACGAGAAGAGACGCTAAAGACGAAGGTACGATGCTGTCCGGAGCTAAGAGCCGCTCCCGGGCGTCTTTCGGCAGAAGCCGCGCTAAGGAGTGCACAGTGAGCGGCACAATCGTCTTTGCGCGAAGAAGCCGCTTCTTCGCCTCCGGGAGCCGGAGAGAGCGGCACCTTCGGAAAGGTGAAGAAGGAAGCTGTACAACACTGGGATTGTGTGCGCAGCTTGCCAACTGCTAGAAAACAGTACCTTTGCACTCTCCTGACTTTTCCAATCACATGAACATTCGATTGGAAGCTGTTTTGGACAACTTTTCTTTCCTTCATGCCAAACACTCGGCACACCTCCGTGCAACGTCTAGAACACGATGGGAGATGTTTTCTGTGCTGGCACAGTTTTTCCTCGCCAGACATAGTGGAAAAGCTTTTTGCTAAGATGTAGACGAGAAGAGACGCTAAAGACGAAGGTACGATGCTGTCCGGAGCTAAGAGCCGCTCCCGGGCGTCTTTCGGCAGAAGCCGCGCTAAGGAGTGCACAGTGAGCGGCACAATCGTCTTTGCGCGAAGAAGCCGCTTCTTCGCCTCCGGGAGCCGGAGAGAGCGGCACCTTCGGAAAGGTGAAGAAGGAAGCTGTACAACACTGGGATTGTGTGCGCAGCTTGCCAACTGCTAGAAAACAGTACCTTTGCACTCTCCTGACTTTTCCAATCACATGAACATTCGATTGGAAGCTGTTTTGGACAACTTTTCTTTCCTTCATGCCAAACACTCGGCACACCTCCGTGCAACGTCTAGAACACGATGGGAGATGTTTTCTGTGCTGGCACAGTTTTTCCTCGCCAGACATAGTGGAAAAGCTTTTTGCTAAGATGTAGACGACAAGAGAGGCTAAGGACTGGATGTAAGCAAATGACACTCATCTTCAAAAAAGCCCTTTAGGAGGACTCGCAATCGTACAAACCAGCCAGCCTCTGTTTTATACCCAGGAAGTTGATGAAGCAGCTCTTCCTGGAAAACCTTGCCAGGCACATGAAAGACGACACAATAATGTAGTTAGCATGATTTTTCAGGGGCATTTCATGCTGAACATAACTTTAAACTCCTCTGATGAATTAACTTGACTGGTAGATGAAGGGAATATTATCTGCCTGGGCTTCAGGGAGGTTTTTGACATATCTCTACATGGCAGCACACATCCATATGGAAGCAATAGTGCAAAGGGGAGGGAATCAGTGTCTTTTCAGTGATGCTGAGTGAAAAGACAAGAGGCAGTGGGCACACACTGAAATACAGGAACATCAGGAAATGATTCTTTACTGTGAGGGTGAGTGAACCACGGCACAGACTGCCCAGAAAGATTGTGGAGCCTGGATCTTTGAAGACATTCAAAGTACACCCAGATAGAATCCTGGGCAAGAGGCTCTAGGTATCCTGGTTTAGGCAGGGGGATTGGGCCTGGTTAGCCCCACCAACCCCTTCCACTCTCATTCATTCTGTGCTAGTGAATTCTCTTCAAGATGCATTTCAAGCACTGGCATGACAAAGTTCTGTGCAGACACAGATCCAAATGGACATGGCATCTAAATTCCTTAAGCAGTCTTCAAGAAGAATGTAAACCTCTGGGGCAAGTGTCTCTTCCCTAACTGAATCCCTTTCATGGGAAAATTCCCAGCTCTAGAAAGATCTTCTGATACGCATGCTTAAGACTGACACTGGCTGAGCAAATTTCTCCCTATGTGTATCTAAGACCAGTTAGGATCTTCACCCAAAGTGCTGTCAACATAGTCACAGAATGCCTACTGTTAAGAAGTGACAACTTCCATCAGAATGGCAACTATTGGTCCACCAAATGGATGAATGGATGGGAATTATCTGCTTGGGTTAAAAACAAAAAGAAAGAGTTGGTCTTTACTTATCAATTTCATTGCAATATTGATAAGGCAAGAAAAAGACCTAAGTCCTTGACTTTCTTAACTGGAGGAAAGATTTTAAAAATTCCTTGTAAAAATGTATGATCACAATCAGACTATTGAAACCATCTGAGTTGGGAAAAAAGTTCCAAAATTGTCTAGAGAGTGGCAAAGAAGCCAAGAAAATAGGAAAGAAACAAAAAGAGGGCAAAAGAGTAAGCTTCAGTGTACAAGCTCGTTCTAGAAGTAGTCTGCCGGGGAAAGGAAGCCCCAGTTGAATTTCCAATGTATTCCTGAGCTTGATTCAGTAACTGGTCAATGTAAAAACCAATCCTTTTGTATAACTTCTTCCAGCAACAAAAACTCCAACAGGTTGACACTACCATCATGCCTGTTCCAGACATATTTCCAAGAGAAATGATGATTTTCTTGAAAACCTACTTGCATAAAAGTTGCAAGATGGTGGAGGGATTGCCACATCCTCCTTCCTCCATCTGGCTTGAAAGTAGATTTGATAAAATATGCAACAAAGCACATGATTTATAAGGTAGAGTGAAATGGATGATTTGGGAATTGATCTCTTGTTGATAGTAAACTTCACATCCACTCTGTGTGACCTTTCTAAAACAAAATGTGGAGCTGAGGCATGAATCTGCCACAACAATTGTAAAGCAAACATACACACTCCCCTTCACATGCCCCCCCTTCCACACACACCTAGGCACACACAGAGATCAGCATAGCAGATCATGAACACCTTGGAAAAGACTGAAATGCTAAATGCCTCTCTTGATGGGCAAAAGAGCTGGTGCAGTAATTCAAATGCCTGGTACAAAAATTCTGTTTCATATTTAGCTCCTATTTAAAACACAGCTTTTCATTTCATTCTATTTACAGAATATTTTCTTTTCATTTGTTTCTTTAAAATTACTTAGTTCTCACCTGTTGTATGTCTAGGAATATTTTCTTCCAAAAATAGAAAAAAATAGATGCTATCTTTTCAGCAGAAAACATTGGTTGATACAATTTTAAACCATCATGATATGGAAGAATTGTTCTGTCCCTCTCGAAGGTGGAAGAAGCATTTGGATCACAGATCATCTACAATGAAATACTTGACATGTTTAAGATGCTTTCAATCAATTTTGATCGTCAATTGCTTCTTCGTTGTAAACAGTCATTTTTCAGTGAAGGGAAAGTGTGTGTGGTATATCTACATGATGTGTTCAAACCCAGTTCCTACTAATGGCCAGGCTGAATTCCAGGAAATAACGTCCCGAATGATATTTTGCCGCCTTCTTTGGCACTTCATGAAATCTTACCATGATGAAGTGCTGAAACACAGAGATTTTCTCTTAGAGAGTGTCTCATGTTGTAACCCATCCCATGGATTTTATGCTGTAATTCTTATCTCTTTTAAAATTTGCTATCTTCTGTACAGTTTTCATGAACATTTCTGTTACAGTAGTGAATAGCACAGATAAATGTCATTTTGTACAACTTTGAATTTACCCCAAGAGCTGAGAGAAAACTTGCTCCTATACTTCAATCCCAGTTTCTTCTATAGTCCAACTTTGTTTCTCTACCATCAAGCTTCTCCTTTGTTGCTGCTCCAAGCCCCGTCCAAGCTGACCTTGAATACTTTCAGGGATGGGACACCCACAACTTCCCTGGGCAACCTGTTCCAGTGTTCCAGCACTCCCACAGTAAAAAAGGCCTTCCTTTCATCTAATATGTGTAGGAAATCATAAATCTAGGCATAGAAATTTGGAGTGCAAATTTGAAATTCTTTTGATTTGAAGCACATTTTATATGAATACTGACTTACAGATGACTAAAAGATGTTGATGGGCATTTGAGCTGACAAGTTTTGAAAAAGTGTACGGAAATTAACATTGAAACCACTAAAATTAAAAACTTCTTCCCATTTTCTTTCTCCTCTCCTATTCAAAATTGCAAATGTCAGATATCAGTGCTTCATGCAAACCTCTCAGATGCTCTCAGGGAAAAAGCATTTATTTCAGACTAAGTTGCGGTTGACGTAGAACACTGCCTTTAACAGCTGCAGTGTGCCTGGAATTCAGGGCTTCCTGTTTGAAAAAATCCTATCTCTAGGCTGAACCCTAACCCTAACCCTAGGCAGATAAATCAGCCTGGGTATAGGGATGTTCCCAAGGAAAAAAGCACTGGAAGGAGCATGTTGAGGCAATTTTTGGCTGCCCTTGGGAAGCCTTTTGCAGCTGCACTGGGTCTGGAGCTCAGGGTTTACTGATTTAAAATCCCTATCCCTTGGCGTGACCATAGGTGCAACTGGAGGCAAGTAAATCAGCCTAGGTTCAATGATGGTCCCAAGGAAAAAGCGCTGGAGGCAGCCATGTTGTGGCACTTTTCCCCTCCTCTTGGGTAGTCCTTGGCAGCTGCTGTGTTCTTGGAACTCAGGGCTTTCTGGTTAAAAAAACACTAACCCTAGGCGTAACTCTAACCCTCACCCTAGGAAGGAAAACCAGCCTATGGTTCGGGATGGACTCATGAGAATAGCAGCAGAGGCAGCCAAGTTGTGTCACTTCTGCGGCCCTCTTGGGATGCCTTGAACAGCTGCAGTGTGCCTGCAGCTAAGGGCTTCCTAGTTTTAAAAATCCTAGCCCTAGGCCTAAGCCTAACAGTAACCAAGGGAAGGTAAATCAGCCTGGTGTTAAGCTTCTTGCCAAGGAAAAAGCCGTGAAAGCAACCTTGTTGTGGCACTTTTGCACTCCCTTTTGGATGCCTTTCACAGCTCCAGTGTGCCTGGAACTCAGGGCTTCCTGATTTTAAAAATCCTAGCCCGAGGCCGAACCCCAACCCTAAGACGAGAAAGGCAAATCAGCCAGGAATTAGGCATGTCCCCAAGTAAAAAGCTGTGGAGGCAGGCACGTTGTGGTACTTTTGCGCTCTTCTTGGGTAGTCCTTCGCAGCTGCTGTGTTCTTGGAACTCAGGGCTTTCTGGTTAATAGAACCCTTACCCTAGGCGTAACTCAAACCTTAACCCTAGGAAGGAAAATCAGCCTATGGTTCGGGATGGTCTCATGGAAATATCAGCGGTGGCAGCCAAGTTGTGTCACTTTTGCGCTCCCCTTGGGATGCCTTTCGCAGCTGCAGAGTGCCTGGAGCCCAGGGCTTCCTGGTTTTAAAAGTCCTAGGCCTAAGCCCAACAGTAAGCCTAGGAAGGTAAATCAGCCGAGTATTAGGGTTCTTCCTAAGAGAAAAGCCGTGAAAGCAGCCATGTTGTGGCACTTCTGCACTCCCTTTGGGTTGCTTTTGGAAGATGAAGTAAGCCTGGAACTCAGGGCTTCCTAGTTAAAAAAATCCTAGCCCTAGGCCGAACCCCAACCCTAAGACGAGAAAGGCAAATCAGCCAGGAATTAGGCATGTCCCCAAGGAAAAAGCTGTGGAGGCAGGCATGTTGTGGTACTTTTGCGCTCTTCTTGGGTAGTCCTTCGCAGCTGCTGTGTTCTTGGAACTCAGGGCTTTCTGGTTAATAGAACTCTTACCCTAGGCGTAACTCAAACCTTAAGCCTAGGAAGGAAAATCAGCCTATGGTTCGGGATGGTCTCATGGAAATATCAGTGGTGGCAGCAAAGTTGTGTCACTTTTGCGCTCCCCTTGGGATGCCTTTCGCAGCTGCAGAGTGCCTGGAGCCCAGGGCTTCCTGGTTTTAAAAGTCCTAGGCCTAAGCCTAACAGTAACCCTAGGAAGGTAAATCAGCTGGGTATTAGGGTTCTTCCTAAGGGAAAAGCCGTGAAAGCAGCCATGTTGTGGAACTTCTGCACTACCTTTGGGTTGCTTTTGGCAGATGAAGTAAGCCTGGAACTCAGGGCTTCCTAGTTAAAAATCCTAGCCCTAGGCCGAACCCCAACCCTAAGAGGAGAAAGGCAAATCAGCCAGGAATTAGGCATGTCCCCAAGGAAAAAGCTGTGGAGGCAGGCATGTTGTGGTACTTTTGCGCTCTTCTTGGGTAGTCCTTCGCAGCTGCTGTGTTCTTGGAACTCAGGGCTTTCTGGTTAATAGAACTCTTACCCCAGGCGTAACTCAAACCTTCACCCTATGAATGAAAATCAGCCTATGATTTGGGATGGTCTCATGGAAATATCAGTGGTGGCAGCCAAGTTGTGTCACTTTTGCGCTCCCCTTGGGATGCCTTTCGCAGCTGCAGTGTGCCTGGAGCCCAGGGCTTCCTGGTTTTAAAAGTCCTAGGCCTAAGCCTAACAGTAACCCTAGGAACGTAAATCAGCCGGGTATTAGGGTTCTTCCTAAGGGAAAAGCCGTGAAAGCAGCCATGTTGTGGCACTTCTGCACTCCCTTTGGGATGCCTTTGGCAGATGCAGTAAGCCTGGAACTCAGGGCTTCCTGCTTAAAAAACTCCAAGCCCTAGGCTGAAGCCTAACCCTAACCCTAGGCAGATAAATCAGCCTAGGTATAGGGATGGTGCCAAGGAAAAAGCTGTGAAAGCTGCCATGTTGTTGCACTTTTGTACTCCCCTTGGGATGCCTTGAACAGCTGCAGTGTCCCTGGATCTAAGGGCTTCCTAGTTTTAAAAATCCTAGCCCTAGGCCTAAGCCTTACAGTAACCCTGGGAAGGGAAATCAGCCTGGTGTTAAGCTTCTTGCCAAGGAAAAAGCCGTGAAAGCAACCATGTCGTGGCACTTTTGCACTCCCTTTTGGATGCCTTTCACAGCTCCAGTGTGCCTGGAACTCAGGGCTTCCTGATTTTAAAAATCCTAGCCCTAGGCCGAACCCCAACCCTAAGACGAGAAAGGCAAATCAGCCAGGAATTAGGCATGTCCCCAAGGAAAAAGCTGTGGAGGCAGGCATGTTGTGGTACTTTTGCGCTCTTCTTGGCTAGTCCTTCGCAGCTGCTGTGTTCTTGGAACTCAGGGCTTTCTGGTTAATAGAACCCTTACCCTAGGCGTAACTCAAACCTTAACCCTAGGAAGGAAAATCAGCCTATGGTTCGGGATGGTCTCATGGAAATATCAGTGGTGGCAGCCAAGTTGTGTCACTTTTGCGCTCCCCTTGGGATGCCTTTCGCAGCTGCAGAGTGCCTGGAGCCCAGGGCTTCCTGGTTTTAAAAGTCCTAGGCCTAAGCCTAACAGTAACCCTAGGAAGGTAAATCAGCCGCGTATTAGGGTTCTTCCTAAGGGAAAAGCCGTGAAAGCAGCCATGTTGTGGCACTTCTGCACTCCCTTTGGGATGCCTTTGGCAGATGCAGTAAGCCTGGAACTCAGGGCTTCCTGGTTAAAAAACTCCAAGCCCTAGGCTGAACCCTAACCCTAACCCTAGGCAGATAAATCAGCCTAGGTATAGGGATGGTGCCAAGGAAAAAGCTGTGAAAGCTGCCATGTTGTTGCACTTTTGTACTCCCCTTGGGATGCCTTGAACAGCTGCAGTGAGCCTGGAACTAAGGGCTTCCTAGTTTTAGAAATCCTAGCCCTAGGCCTTAGCCTTACAGTAACCCTGTGAAGGGAAATCAGCCTGGTGTTAGGCTTCTTGCCAAGGAAAAAGCCGTGAAAGCAGCCATGTTGTGGCACTTTTGCACTCCCTTTTGGATGCCTTTCACAGCTCCAGTGTGCCTGGAATTCAGGGCTTCCTGATTTTAAAAGTCCTAGCCCTAGGCCGAACCCCAAACCTAAGACGAGAAAGGCAAATCAGCCAGGAATTAGGCATGTCCCCAAGGAAAAAGCTGTGGAGGCAGGCATGTTGTGGTACTTTTGCGCTCTTCTTGGGTAGTCCTTCGCAGCTGCTGTGTTCTTGGAACTCAGGGCTTTCTGGTAAATAGAAGCCTTACCCGAGGCGTAACTCAAACCTTAACCCTAGGAAGGAAAATCAGCCTGTGGTTCGGGATGGTCTCATGGAAATATCAGTGGTGGCAGCCAAGTTGTGTCACTTTTGCGCTCCCCTTGGGATGCCTTTCGCAGCTGCAGAGTGCCTGGAGCCCAGGGCTTCCTGGTTTTAAAAGTCCTAGGCCTAAGCCTAACAGTAACCCTAGGAAGGTAAATCAGCCGGGTATTAGGGTACTTCCTAAGGGAAAAGCCGTGAAAGCAGCCATGTTGTGGCACTTTTGCACTCCCTTTGGGATGCATTTGGCAGATGCAGTAAGCCTGGAACTCAGGGCTTCCTGGTTAAAAAACTCCAAGCCCTAGGCTGAACCCTAACCCTAACCCTAGGCAGATAAATCAGCCTATGTATAGGGATGGTGCCAAGGAAAAAGCTGTGAAAGCTGCCATGTTGTGGTACTTTAGTACTCCCCTTGGGATGCCTTGAACAGCTGCAGTGTGCCTGGATCTAAGGGCTTCCTAGTTTTAAAAGTCCTAGGCCTAAGCCTTACAGTAACCCTGGGAAGGTAAATCAGCCGGGTATTAGGGTTCTTCCTAAGGGGAAAGCCGTGAAAGCAGCCATGTTGTGGCACTTTTGCACTCCCTTTGGGATGCCTTTGGCAGATGAAGTAAGCCTGGAACTCAGGGCTTCCTAGTTAAAAAATATCCTAGCCCTAGGCCGAACCCCAACCCTAAGACGAGAAAGGCAAATCAGCCAGGAATTAGGCATGTCCCCAAGGAAAAAGCTGTGGAGGCAGGCACGTTGTGGTACTTTTGCGCTCTTCTTGGGTAGTCCTTCGCAGCTGCTGTGTTCTTGGAACTCAGGGCTTTCTGGTTAATAGAACTCTTACCCTAGGCGTAACTCAAACATTAACCCTAGGAAGGAAAATCAGCCTATGGTTCGGGATGGTCTCATGAGAATAGCAGCAGAGGCAGCCAAGTTGTGTCACTTCTGCGGCCCTCTTGGGATGCCTTGAACAGCTGCATGTGCCTGGAGCCCAGGGCTTCCTGGTTTTAAAAGTCCTAGGCCTAAGCCTAACAGTAACCCTAGGAAGGTAAATCAGCCGCGTATTAGGGTTCTTCCTAAGGGAAAAGCCGTGAAAGCAGCCATGTTGTGGCACTTCTGCACTCCCTTTGGGATGCCTTTGGCAGATGCAGTAAGCCTGGAACTCAGGGCTTCCTAGGTAAAAAAATCCTAGCCCTAGGCCGAACCCCAACCCTAAGACGAGAAAGGCAAATCAGCCAGGAATTAGGCATGTCCCCAAGGAAAAAGCTGTGGTGGCAGGCATGTTGTGATACTTTTGCGCTCTTCTTGGGTAGTCCTTCGCAGCTGCTGTGTTCTTGGAACTCAGGGCTTTCTGGTTAATAGAACTCTTACCCTAGGCGAAACTCAAACATTAACCCTAGCAAGGAAAATCAGCCTATGGTTCAGGATGGTCTCATGAGAATAGAAGCAGAGGCAGCCACGTTGTGTCACTTCTGCGGCCCTCTTGGGATGCCTTTAACAGCTGCAGTGTGCCTGGAGCCCAGGGCTTCCTGGTTTTAAAAGTCCTAGGCCTAAGCCTAACAGTAACCCTAGGAAGGTAAATCAGCCGGGTATTAGGGTTCTTCCTAAGGGAAAAGCTGTGAAAGCAGCCATGTTGTGGCACTTTTGCACTCCCTTTGGGATGCCTTTGGCAGATGCAGTTAGCCTGGAACTCAGGGCTTCCTGGTTAAAAAACTCCAAGCCCTAGGCTGAACCCTAACCCTAACCCTAGGAAGATAAATCAGCCTAGGTATAGGGATGGTTTCAAGAAAAAAGCTGTGAAAGCTGCCATGGTGTTGCACTTTTGTACTCCCCTTGGGATGCCTTGAACAGCTGCAGTGTGCCTGGATCTAAGGGCTTCCTAGTTTTAAAAATCCTAGCCCAAGGCCTAAGCCTTACAGTAACCCTGGGAAGGGAAATCAGCCTGGTGTTAAGCTTCTTGCCAAGGAAAAAGCCGTGAAAGCAACCATGTTGTGGCACTTCTGCACTCCCTTTTGGATGACTTTCACAGCTCCAGTGTGCCTGGAACTCAGGGCTTCCTGATTTTAAAAATCCTAGCCCTAGGCCGAACCCCAACCCTAAGACGAGAAAGGCAAATCAGCCAGGAATTAGGCATGTCCCCAAGGAAAAAGCTGTGGAGGCAGGCATGTTGTGGTACTTTTGCGCTCTTCTGGGGTAGTCCTTCGCAGCTGCTGTGTTCTTGGAACTCAGGGCTTTCTGGTTAATAGAACCCTTACCCTAGGCGTAACTCAAACCTTAACCCTAGGAAGGAAAATCAGCCTATGGTTCGGGATGGTCTCATGGAAATATCAGTGGTGGCAGCCAAGTTGTGTCACTTTTGCGCTCCCCTTGGGATGCCTTTCGCAGCTGCAGAGTGCCTGGAGCCCAGGGCGTCCTGGTTTTAAAAGTCCTAGGCCTAAGCCTAACAGTAACCCTAGGAAGGTAAATCAGCCGCGTATTAGGGTTCTTCCTAAAGGAAAAGCTGTGAAAGCAGCCATGTTGTGGCACTTCTGCACTCCCTTTGGGATGCCTTTTGCAGATGCAGTAAGCCTGGAACTCAGGGCTTCCTGGTTAAAAAACTCCAAGACCTAGGCTGAAGCCTAACTCTAACCCTAGGCAGATAAATCAGCCTAGGTATAGGGATGGTGCCAAGGAAAAAGCTGTGAAAGCTGCCATGTTGTTGCACTTTTGTACTCCCCTTGGGATGCCTTGAACAGCTGCAGTGAGCCTGGATCTAAGGGCTTCCTAGTTTTAGAAATCCTAGCCCTAGGCCTTAGCCTTACCGTAACCCTGGGAAGGGAAATCAGCCTGGTGTTAGGCTTCTTGCCAAGGAAAAAGCCGTGAAAGCAACCATGTTGTGGCACTTCTGCACTCCCTTTGGGATGCCTTTGGCAGATGCAGTAAGCCTGGAACTCAGGGCTTCCTAGTTAAAAAATATCCTAGCCCTAGGCCGAACCCCAACCCTAAGACGAGAAAGGCAAATCAGCCAGGAATTAGGCATGTCCCCAAGGAAAAATCTGTGGAGGCAGGCATGTTGTGGTACTTTTGCGCTCTTCTGGGGTAGTCCTTCGCAGCTGCTGTGTTCTTGGAACTCAGGGCTTTCTGGTTAATAGAACCCTTACCCTAGGCGTAACTCAAACCTTAACCCTAGGAAGGAAAATCAGCCTATGTTTCGGGATGGTCTCATGGAAATATCAGTGGTGGCAGCCAAGTTGTGTCACTTTTGCGCTCCCCTTGGGATGCCTTTCGCAGCTGCAGTGTGCCTGGAGCCCAGGGCTTCCTGGTTTTAAAAGTCCTAGGCCTAAGCCTAACAGTAACCCTAGGAAGGTAAATCAGCCGCGTATTAGGGTTCTTCCTAAGGGAAAAGCTGTGAAAGCAGCCATGTTGTGGCACTTCTGCACTCCGTTTGGGATGCCTTTGGCAGATGCAGTAAGCCTGGAACTCAGGGCTTCCTAGTTAAGAAAATCCTAACCCTAGGCCGAACCCCAACCCTAAGACGAGAAAGGCAAATCAGCCAGGAATTAGGCATGTCCCCAAGGAAAAAGCTGTGGAGGCAGGCATGTTGTGGTACTTTTGCGCTCTTCTTGGGTAGTCCTTCGCAGCTGCTGTGTTCTTGGAACTCAGGGCTTTCTGGTTAATAGACCTCTTACCCTAGGCGAAACTCAAACCTTAACCCTAGGAAGGAAAATCAGCCTATGGTTCGGGATGGTCTCATGAGAATAGAAGCAGATGCAGCCAAGTTGTGTCACTTCTGCAACCCTCTTGGGATGCCTTTCGCAGCTGCAGTGTGCCTGGAGCCCAGGGCTTCCTGGTTTTAAAAGTCCTAGGCCTAAGCCTAACAGTAACCCTAGGAAGGTAAATCAGCCGCGTATTAGGGTTCTTCCTAAGGGAAAAGCCGTGAAAGCAGCCATGTTTTGGCATTCTGCACTCCCTTTGGGATGCCTTTGGCAGATGCAGTAAGCCTGGAACTCAGGGCTTCCTGGTTAAAAAACTCCAAGTCCTAGGCTGAAGCCTAACCCTATCCCCAGGAAGGAAAATCAGCCAAAGTATAGGGATCGTGCAACGTCTAGAACACGATGGGAGATGTTTTCTGTGCTGGCACAGTTTTTCCTAGCCAGACATAGTGGAAAAGCTTTTTGCTAAGATGTAGATGGGAAGAGACGCTAAAGACGAAGGTACGATGCTCTCCGGAGCTAAGAGCTACTCCCGGGCGTCTTTCGGCAGAAGCCGCGCTAAGGAGTGCATAGTGAGCGGCACAATCGTCTTTGCGCGAAGAAGCCGCTTCTTCGCCTCCGGGAGCCGGAGAGAGCGGCACCTTCGGAAAGGTGAAGAAGGAAGCTGTACAACACTGGGATTGTGCGCGCAGCTTGCCAACTGATAGACAACAGTACCTTTGCACTCTCCTGACTTTTCCAATCACATGAACATTCGATTGGAAGCTGTTTTGGACAACTTTTCTTTCCTTCATGCCAAACACTCGGCACACCTCCGTGCAACGTCTAGAACACGATGGGAGATGTTTTCTGTGCTGGCACAGTTTTTCTTTTCCAGATATAGTGGAAAATGCTTTTTGCTAAGATGTAGACGGGAAGAGACGCTAAATACGAAGGTACGATGCTCTCCGGAGCTAAGAGCTGCTCCCGGGCGTCTTTCGGCAGAAGCCGCGCTAAGGAGTGCACAGTGAGCGGCACAATCGTTTTTGCGCGAAGAAGCCGCTTCTTCGCCTCCGGGAGCCGGAGAGAGCGGCACCTTCGGAAAGGTGAAGAAGGAAGCTGTACAACACTGGGATTGTGTGCGCAGCTTGCCAACTGCTAGAAAACAGTACCTTTGCACTCTTCTGACTTTTCCAATCACATGAACATTCGATTGGAAGCTGTTTTGGACAACTTTTCTTTCCTTCATGCCAAACACTCGGCACACCTCCGTGCAACGTCTAGAACACGATGGGAGATGTTTTCTGTGCTGGCACAGTTTTTCCTCGCCAGACATAGTAGAAAAGCTTTTTGCTAAGATGTAGACGAGAAGAGACGCTAAAGACGAAGGTACGATGCTGTCCGGAGCTAAGAGCCGCTCCCGGGCGTCTTTCGGCAGAAGCCGCGCTAAGGAGTGCACAGTGAGCGGCACAATCGTCTTTGCGCGAAGAAGCCGCTTCTTCGCCTCCGGGAGCCGGAGAGAGCGGCACCTTCGGAAAGGTGAAGAAGGAAGCTGTACAACACTGGGATTTTGTGCGCAGCTGGCAACTGCTAGAAAACAGTACCTTCGCACTCTCCTGACTTTTCCAATCACATGAACATTCGATTGGAAGCTGTTTTGGACAAGTTTTCTTTTCTTCGTGCCAAACACTCGGCACACCTCCGTGCAACGTCTAGAACACGATGGGAGATGTTTTCTGTGCTGGCACAATTTCTCCTCGCCAGACATAGTGGAAAAGCTTTTTGCTAAGATGTAGACGAGAAGAGACGCTAAGGACTGGATGTAAGCAAATTACACTCATCTTCAAAAAAGGCAATTAGGAGGACTCGCAATCGTACAAACCAGCCAGCCTCTTTTTTATACCCAGGAAGTTGATGAAGCAGCTCTTCCTGGAAAACCTTGCCAGGCACATGAAAGACGACACAATAATGTAGTTAGCATGATTTTTCAGGGGCATTTCATGCTGAACATAACTTTAAACTCCTCTGATGAATCAACTTGACTGGTAGATGAAGGGAATATTATCTGCCTGGGCTTCAGGGAGGTTTTTGACATATCTCTACATGGCAGCACACATCCATATGGAAGCAATAGTGCAAAGGGGAGGGAATCAGTGTCTTTTCAGTGATGCTGAGTGAAAAGACAAGAGGCAGTGGGCACACACTGAAATACAGGAACATCAGGAAATGATTCTTTACTGTGAGGGTGAGTGAACCACGGCACAGACTGCCCAGAAAGATTGTGGAGCCTGGATCTTTGAAGACATTAAAAGTACACCCAGATAGAATCCTGGGCAAGAGGCTCTAGGTATCCTGGTTTAGGCAGGGGGGTTGGGCCTGGTTAGCCCCACCAACCCCTTCCACTCTCATTCATTCTGTGCTAGTGAATTCTCTTCAAGATGCATTTCAAGCACTGGCATGACAAAGTTCTGTGCAGACACAGATCCAAATGGACATGGCATCTAAATTCCTTAAGCAGTCTTCAAGAAGAATGTAAACCTCTGGGGCAAGTGTCTCTTCCCTAACTGAATCCCTTTCATGGGAAAATTCCCAGCTCTAGAAAGATCTTCTGATACGCATGCTTAAGACTGACACTGGCTGAGCAAATTTCTCCCTATGTGTATCTAAGACCAGTTAGGATCTTCACCCAAAGTGCTGTCAACATAGTCACAGAATGCCTACTGTTAAGAAGTGACAACTTCCATCAGAATGGCAACTATTGGTCCACCAAATGGATGAATGGATGGGAATTATCTGCTTGGGTTAAAAAAAAAAAGAAAGAGTTGGTCTTTACTTATCAATTTCATTGCAATATTGATAAGGCAAGAAAAAGACCTAAGTCCTTGACTTTCTTAACTGGAGGAAAGATTTTAAAAATTCCTTGTAAAAATGTATGATCACAATCAGACTATTGAAACCATTTGAGTTGGGAAAAAAGTTCCAAAATTGTCTAGAGAGTGGCAAAGAAGCCAAGAAAATAGGAAAGAAACAAAAAGAGGGCAAAAGAGTAAGCTTCAGTGTACAAGCTCGTTCTAGAAGTAGTCTGCCGGGGAAAGGAAGCCCCAGTTGAATTTCCAATGTATTCCTGAGCTTGATTCAGTAACTGGTCAATGTAAAAACCAATCCTTTTGTATAACTTCTTCCAGCAACAAAAACTCCAACAGGTTGACACTACCATCATGCCTGTTCCAGACATATTTCAAAGAGAAATGATGATTTTCTTGAAAACCTACTTGCATAAAAGTTGCAAGATGGTGGAGGGATTGCCACATCCTCCTTCCTCCATCTGGCTTGAAAGTAGATTTGATAAAATATGCAACAAAGCACATGATTTATAAGGTAGAGTCAAATGGATGATTTGGGAATTGATCTCTTGTTGATAGTAAACTTCACATCCACTCTGTGTGACCTTTCTAAAACAAAATGTGGAGCTGAGGCATGAATCTGCCACAACAATTGTAAAGCAAACATACACACTCCCCTTCACATGCCCCCCCTTCCACACACACCTAGGCACACACAGAGATCAGCATAGCAGATCATGAACACCTTGGAAAAGACTGAAATGCTAAACGCCTCTCTTGATGGGCAAAAGAGCTGGTGCAGTAATTCAAATGCCTGGTACAAAAATTCTGTTTCATATTTAGCTCCTATTTAAAACACAGCTTTTCATTTCATTCTATTTACAGAATATTTTCTTTTCATTTGTTTCTTTAAAATTACTTAGTTCTCACCTGTTGTATGTCTAGGAATATTTTCTTCCAAAAATAGAAAAAAATAGATGCTATCTTTTCAGCAGAAAACATTGGTTGATACAATTTTAAACCATCATGATATGGAAGAATTGTTCTGTCCCTCTCGAAGGTGGAAGAAGCATTTGGATCACAGATCATCTACAATGAAATACTTGACATGTTTAAGATGCTTTCAATCAATTTTGATCGTCAATTGCTTCTTCGTTGTAAACAGTCATTTTTCAGTGAAGGGAAAGTGTGTGTGGTATATCTACATGATGTGTTCAAACCCAGTTCCTACTAATGGCCAGGCTGAATTCCAGGAAATAACGTCCCCAATGATATTTTGCCGCCTTCTTTGGCACTTCATGAAATCTTACCATGATGAAGTGCTGAAACACAGAGATTTTCTCTTAGAGAGTGTCTCATGTTGTAACCCATCCCATGGATTTTATGCTGTAATTCTTATCTCTTTTAAAATTTGCTATCTTCTGTACAGTTTTCATGAACATTTCTGTTACAGTAGTGAATAGCACAGATAAATGTCATTTTGTACAACTTTGAATTTACCCCAAGAGCTGAGAGAAAACTTGCTCCTATACTTCAATCCCAGTTTCTTCTATAGTCCAACTTTGTTTCTCTACCACCAAGCTTCTCCTTTGTTGCTGCTCCAAGCCCCGTCCAAGCTGACCTTGAATACTTTCAGGGATGGGACACCCACAACTTCCCTGGGCAACCTGTTCCAGTGTTCCAGCACTCCCACAGTAAAAAAGGCCTTCCTTTCATCTAATATGTGTAGGAAATCATAAATCTAGGCATAGAAATTTGGAGTGCAAATTTGAAATTCTTTTGATTTGAAGCACATTTTATATGAATACTGACTTACAGATGACTAAAAGATGTTGATGGGCATTTGAGCTGACAAGTTTTGAAAAAGTGTACGGAAATTAACATTGAAACCACTAAAATTAAAAACTTCTTCCCATTTTCTTTCTCCTCTCCTATTCAAAATTGCAAATGTCAGATATCAGTGCTTCATGCAAACCTCTCAGATGCTCTCAGGGAAAAAGCATTTATTTCAGACTAAGTTGCGGTTGACGTAGAACACTGCCTTTAACAGCTGCAGTGTGCCTGGAATTCAGGGCTTCCTGTTTGAAAAAATCCTATCTCTAGGCTGAACCCTAACCCTAACCCTAGGCAGATAAATCAGCCTGGGTATAGGGATGTTCCCAAGGAAAAAAGCACTGGAAGGAGCATGTTGAGGCAATTTTTGGCAGCCCTTGGGAAGCCTTTTGCAGCTGCACTGGGTCTGGAGCTAAGGGTTTACTGATTTAAAATCCCTATCCCTTGGCGTGACCATAGGTGCAACTGGAGGCAAGTAAATCAGCCTAGGTTCAATGATGGTCCCAAGGAAAAAGCGCTGGAGGCAGCCATGTTGTGGCACTTTTCCCCTCCTCTTGGGTAGTCCTTGGCAGCTGCTGTGTTCTTGGAACTCAGGGCTTTCTGGTTAAAAAAACACTAACCCTAGGCGTAACTCTAACCCTCACCCTAGGAAGGAAAACCAGCCTATGGTTCGGGATGGACTCATGAGAATAGCAGCAGAGGCAGCCAAGTTGTGTCACTTCTGCGGACCTCTTGGGATGCCTTGAACAGCTGCAGTGTGCCTGCAGCTAAGGGCTTCCTAGTTTTAAAAATCCTAGCCCTAGGCCTAAGCCTTACAGTAACCCTAGGAAGGTAAATCAGCCTGGTGTTAGGCTTCTTGCCAAGGAAAAAGCCGGGAAAGCAGCCATGTTGTGGCACTTTTGCACTCCCTTTGGGATGCCTTTCACAGCTCCAGTGTGCCTGGAACTCAGGGCTTCCTGATTTTAAAAATCCTAGCCCTAGGCCGAACCCCAACCCTAAGACGAGAAAGGCAAATCAGCCAGGAATTAGGCATGTCCCCAAGGAAAAAGCTGTGGAGGCAGGCATGTTGTGGTACTTTTGCGCTCTTCTTGGGTAGTCCTTCGCAGCTGCTGTGTTCTTGGAACTCAGGTCTTTCTGGTTAATAGAACCCTTACCCTAGGCGTAACTCAAACCTTAAGCCTAGGAAGGAAAATCAGCCTATGGTTCGGGATGGTCTCATGGAAATATCAGTGGTGGCAGCCAAGTTGCGTCACTTTTGCGCTCCCCTTGGGATGCCTTTAACAGCTGCATATGCCTGGAGCCCAGGGCTTCCTGGTTTTAAAAGTCCTAGGCCTAAGCCTAACAGTAACTCTAGGAAGGTAAATCAGCCGGGTATTAGGGTTCTTCCTAAGGGAAAAGCCGTGAAAGCAGCCATGTTGTGGCCCTTCTGCACTCCCTTTGGGATGCCTTTGGCTGATGAAGTAAGCCTGGAACTCAGGGCTTCCTAGTTAAAAAATATCCTAGCCCTAGGCCGAACCCAAACCCTAAGACGAGAAAGGCAAATCAGCCAGGAATTAGGCATGTCCCCAAGGAAAAAGCTGTGGAGGCAGGCATGTTGTGGTACTTTTGCGCTCTTCTTGGGTAGTCCTTCGCAGCTGCTGTGTTCTTGGAACTCAGGGCTTTCTGGTTAATAGAACCCTTACCCCAGGCGTAACTCAAACCTTAACCCTAGGAAGGAAAATCAGCCTATGGTTCGGGATGGTCTCATGGAAATATCAGTGGTGGCAGCCAAGTTGTGTCACTTTTGCGCTCCCCTTGGGATGCCTTTCGCAGCTGCAGTGTGCCTGGAGCCCAGGGCTTCCTGGTTTTAAAAGTCCTAGGCCTAAGCCTAACAGTAACCCTAGGAAGGTAAATCAGCCGCGTATTAGGGTTCTTCCTAAGGGAAAAGCCGTGAAAGCAGCCATGTTGTGGCACTTCTGCACTCCCTTTGGGATGCCTTTTGCAGATGAAGTAAGCCTGGAACTCAGGGCTTCCTAGTTAAAGAAATCCTAGCCCTAGGCCGAACCCCAACCCTAAGACGAGAAAGGCAAATCAGCCAGGAATTAGGCATGTTCCCAAGGAAAAAGCTGTGGAGGCAGGCATGTTGTGGTACTTTTGCGCTCTTCTTGGGAAGTCCTTCGCAGCTGCTGTGTTCTTGGAACTCAGGGTTTTCTGGTTAATAGAACCCTTACCCTAGGCATAACTCAAACCTTAACCCTAGGAAGGAAAATCAGCCTATGGTTCGGGATGGTCTCATGGAAATATCAGTGGTGGCAGCCAAGTTGTGTCACTTTTGCGCTCCCATTGGGATGCCTTTCGCAGCTGCAGTGTGCCTGGAGCCCAGGGCTTCCTGGTTTTAAAAGTCCTAGGTCTAAGCCTAACAGTAACCCTAGGAAGGTAAATCAGCCGAGTATTAGGGTTCTTCCTAAGGGAAAAGCCGTGAAAGCAGCCATGTTGTGGCACTTTTGCACTCCCTTTTGGATGCCTTTCACAGCTCCAGCGTGCCTGGAACTCAGGGCTTCCTGATTTTAAAAATCCTAGCCCTAGGCCGAACCCCAACCCTAAGACGAGAAAGGCAAATCAGCCAGGAATTAGGCATGTCCCCAAGGAAAAAGCTGTGGAGGCAGGCATGTTGTGGTACTTTTGCGCTCTTCTTGGGTAGTCCTTCGCAGCTGCTGTGTTCTTGGAACTCAGGGCTTTCTGGTTAATAGAACCCTTACCCCAGGCGTAACTCAAACCTTAACCCTAGGAAGGAAAATCAGCCTATGGTTCGGGATGGTCTCATGGAAATATCAGTGGTGGCAGCCAAGTTGTGTCACTTTTGCGCTCCCCTTGGGATGCCTTTCGCAGCTGCAGTGTGCTTGGAGCCCAGGGCTTCCTGGTTTTAAAAGTCCTAGGCCTAAGCCTAACAGTAACCCTAGGAAGGTAAATCAGCCGCGTATTAGGGTTCTTCCTAAGGGAAAAGCCGTGAAAGCAGCCATGTTGTGGCACTTCTGCACTCCCTTTGGGATGCCTTTTGCAGATGAAGTAAGCCTGGAACTCAGGGCTTCCTAGTTAAAGAAATCCTAGCCCTAGGCCGAACCCCAACCCTAAGACGAGAAAGGCAAATCAGCCAGGAATTAGGCATGTTCCCAAGGAAAAAGCTGTGGAGGCAGGCATGTTGTGGTACTTTTGCGCTCTTCTTGGGAAGTCCTTCGCAGCTGCTGTGTTCTTGGAACTCAGGGCTTTCTGGTTAATAGAACCCTTAACCCAGGCGTAACTCAAACCTTAACCCTAGGAAGGAAAATCAGCCTATGGTTCGGGATGGTCTCATGAGAATAGCAGCAGAGGCAGCCAAGTTGTGTCACTTTTGCGCTCCCATTGGGATGCCTTTCGCAGCTGCAGTGTGCCTGGAGCCCAGGGCTTCCTGGTTTTAAAAGTCCTAGGTCTAAGCCTAACAGTAACCCTAGGAAGGTAAATCAGCCGAGTATTAGGGTTCTTCCTAAGGGAAAAGCCGTGAAAGCAGCCATGTTGTGGCACTTTTGCACTCCCTTTGGGATGCCTTTCACAGCTCCAGTGTGCCTGGAACTCAGGGCTTCCTGGTTAAAAAACTCCAAGCCCTAGGCTGAACCCTAACCCTAACCCTAGGGAGATAAATCAGCCTAGGTATAGGGATGGTGCCACGGAAAAAGCTGTGAAAGCTGCCATGTTGTTGCACTTTTGTACTCCCCTTGGGATGCCTTGAACAGCTGCAGTGTGCCTGGATCTAAGGGCTTCCTAGTTTTAAAAATCCTAGCCCTAGGCCTAAGCCTAACAGTAACCCTAGGAAGGTAAATCAGCCACGTATTAGGGTTCTTCCTAAGGGAAAAGCTGTGAAAGCAGCCATGTTGTGGAACTTCTGCACTCCCTTTGGGATGCTTTTGGCAGATGCAGTAAGCCTGGAACTCAGGGCTTCCTAGTTAAAAAAATCCTAGCCCTAGGCCGAACCCCAACCCTAAGACGAGAAAGGCAAATCAGCCAGGAATTAGGCATGTCCCCAAGGAAAAAGCTGTGGAGGCAGGCATGTTGTGGTACTTTTGCGCTCTTCTTGGGTAGCCCTTCGCAGCTGCTGTGTTCTTGGAACTCAGGTCTTTCTGGTTAATAGAACTCTTGCCCTAGGCGAAACTCAAACCTTAACCCTAGGAAGGAAAATCAGCCTATGGTTCGGGATGGTCTCATGAGAATAGAAGCAGAGGCAGCCAAGTTGTGTCACTTCTGCGGCCCTCTTGGGATGCCTTTAACAGCTGCAGTGTGCCTGGAGCCCAGGGCTTCCCGGTTTTAAAAGTCCTAGGCCTAAGCCTAACAGTAACCCTAGGAAGGTAAATCAGCCGGGTATTAGGGTTCTTCCTAAGGGAAAAGCCGTGAAAGCAGCCATGTTGTGGCACTTCTGCACTCCCTTTGGGATGCCTTTGGCAGATGCAGTAAGCCTGGAACTCAGGGCTTCCTGGTTAAACACTCCAAGCCCTAGCCTGAATCCTTACCCAAACCCTAGGCAGATAAAACAGCCTAGCTATAGGGATGGTTCCAAGGAAAAAGCTGTGAAAGCTGCCATGTTGTTGCACTTTTGAACGCCCCTTGGGATGCCTTGAACAGCTGCAGTGTGCCTGGATCTAAGGGCTTCCTAGTTTTAAAAATCCTAGCCCTAGGCCTAAGCCTTACAGTAACCCTGGGAAGGGAAATCAGCCTGGTGTTAAGCTTCTTGCCAAGGAAAAAGCCGTGAAAGCAACCATGTTGTGGCACTTTTGCACTCCCTTTTGGATGCCTTTCACAGCTCCAGTGTGCCTGGAACTCAGGGCTTCCTGATTTTAAAAATCCTAGCACTAGGCCGAACCCCAACCCTAAGACGAGAAAGGCAAATCAGCCAGGAATTAGGCATGTCCCCAAGGAAAAAGCTATCGACGCAGGCATGTTGTGGTACTTTTGCGCTCTTCTTGGGTAGTCCTTCGCAGCTGCTGTGTTCTTGGAACTCAGGGCTTTCTGGTTAATAGAACCCTTACCCTAGGTGTAACTCAAACCTTAACCCTAGGAAGGAAAATCAGCCTATGGTTCGGGATGGTCTCATGGAAATATCAGTGGTGGCAGCCAAGTTGCGGCACTTTTGCGCTCCCCTTGGGATGCCTTTCGCAGCTGCAGTGTGCCTGGAGCCCAGGGCTTCCTGGTTTTAAAAGTCCTAGGCCTAAGCCTAACAGTAACCCTAGGAAGGTAAATCAGCCGCGTATTAGGGTTCTTCCTAAGGGAAAAGCCGTGAAAGCAGCCATGTTGTGGCCCTTCTGCACTCCCTTTGCGATGCCTTTGGCAGATGCAGTAAGCCTGGAACTCAGGGCTTCCTAGTTAAAAATATCCAAGCCCTAGGCCGAACCCCAACCCTAAGACGAGAAAGGCAAATCAGCCAGGAATTAGGCATGTCCCCAAGGAAAAAGCTGTGGAGGCAGGCATGTTGTGGTACTTTTGCGCTCTTCTTGGGTAGTCCTTTGCAGCTGCTGTGTTCTTGGAACTCAGGGCTTTCTGGTTAATAGAACCCTTACCCTAGGCGTAACTCAAACCTTAACCCTAGGAAGGAAAATCAGCCTATGGTTCGGGATGGTCTCATGAGAATAGAAGCAGAGGCAGCCAAGTTGTGTCACTTCTGCAGCCCTCTTGGGATGCCTTTAACAGCTGCATATGCCTGGAGCCCAGGGCTTCCTGGTTTTAAAAGTCCTAGGTCTAAGCCTAACAGTAACCCTAGGAAGGTAAATCAGCCGGGTATTAGGGTTCTTCCTAAGGGAAAAGCTGTGAAAGCAGCCATGTTGTGGCACTTTTGCACTCCCTTTGGGATGCCTTTGGCAGATGCAGTAAGCCTGGAACTCAGGGCTTCCTGGTTAAAAAACTCCAAGCCCTAGGCTGAACCCCAACCCTAACCCTAGGCAGATAAATCAGCCTAGGTATAGGGATGGTGCCAAGGAAAAAGCTGTGAAAGCTGCCATGTTGTTGCACTTTTGTACTCCCCTTGGGATGCCTTGAACAGCTGCAGTGTGCCTGGATCTAAGGGCTTCCTAGTTTTAAAAATCCTAGCCCTAGGCCTAAGCCTAACAGTAACCCTGGGAAGGGAAATCAGCCTGGTGTTAAGCTACTTGCCAAGGAAAAAGCCGTGAAAGCAACCATGTTGTGGCACTTTTGCACTCCCTTTTGGATGCCTTTCACAGCTCTAGTGTGCCTGGAACTCAGGGCTTCCTGATTTTAAAAATCCTAGCCCTAGGCCGAACCCCAACCCTAAGACGAGAAAGGCAAATCAGCCAGGAATTAGGCATGTCCCCAAGGAAAAAGCTGTGGAGGCAGGCACGTTGTGGTACTTTTGCGCTCTTCTTGGGTAGTCCTTCGCAGCTGCTGTGTTCTTGGAACTCAGGGCTTTCTGGTTAATAGAACCCTTACCCTAGGTGTAACTCAAACCTTAACCCTAGGAAGGAAAATCAGCCTATGGTTCGGGATGGTCTCATGAGAATAGCAGCAGAGGCAGCCAAGTTGTGTCACTTTTGCGCCCCTCTTGGGATGCCTTGAACAGCTGCATGTGCCTGGAGCCCAGGGCTTCCTGGTTTTAAAAGTCCTAGGCCTAAGCCTAACAGTAACCCTAGGAAGGTAAATCAGCCGCGTATTAGGGTTCTTCCTAAGGGAAAGCCGTGAAAGCAGCCATGTTGTGGCACTTCTGCACTCCCTTTGGGATGCCTTTGGCAGATGAAGTAAGCCTGGAACTCAGGGCTTACTAGTTAAAAAAATCCTAGCCCTAGGCCGAACCCCAACCCTAAGACGAGAAAGGCAAATCAGCCAGGAATTAGGCATGTCCCCAAGGAAAAAGCTGTGGAGGCAGGCACGTTGGGGTACTTTTGCGCTCTTCTTGGGTAGTCCTTCGCAGCTGCTGTGTTCTTGGAACTCAGGGCTTTCTGGTTAATAGAACCCTTACCCTAGGCGTAACTCAAACCTTAACCCTAGGAAGGAAAATCAGCCTCTGGTTCGGGATGGTCTCATGGAAATATCAGTGGTGGCAGCCAAGTTGCGTCACTTTTGCGCTCCCCTTGGGATGCCTTTCGCAGCTGCAGTGTGCCTGGAGCCCAGGGCTTCCTGGTTTTAAAAGTCCTAGGCCTAAGCCTAACAGTAACCCTAGGAAGGTAAATCAGCCGCGTATTAGGGTTCTTCCTAAGGGAAAAGCCGTGAAAGCAGCCATGTTGTGGCCCTTCTGCACTCCCTTTGCGATGCCTTTGGCAGATGCAGTAAGCCTGGAACTCAGGGCTTCCTAGTTAAAAATATCCTAGCCCTAGGCCGAACCCCAACCCTAAGACGAGAAAGGCAAATCAGCCAGGAATTAGGCATGTCCCCAAGGAAAAAGCTGTGGAGGCAGGCATGTTGTGGTACTTTTGCGCTCTTCTTGGGTAGTCCTTCGCAGCTGCTGTGTTCTTGGAACTCAGGGCTTTCTGGTTAATAGAACTCTTACCCTAGGCGTAACTCAAACCTTAACCCTAGGAAGGAAAATCAGCCTATGGTTCGGGATGCTCTCATGAGAATAGAAGCAGAGGCAGCCAAGTTGTGTCACTTCTGCAGCCCTCTTGGGATGCCTTTAACAGCTGCATATGCCTGGAGCCCAGGGCTTCCTGGTTTTAAAAGTCCTAGGTCTAAGCCTAACAGTAACCCTAGGAAGGTAAATCAGCCGGGTATTAGGGTTCTTCCTAAGGGAAAAGCTGTGAAAGCTCCCATTTTGTGGCACTTTTGCACTCCCTTTGGGATGCCTTTGGCAGATGCAGTAAGCCTGGAACTCAGGGCTTCCTGGTTAAAAAACTCCAAGCCCTAGGCTGAATCCTTACCCTAACCCTAGGCAGATAAATCAGCCTAGGTATAGGGATGGTGCCAAGGAAAAAGCTGTGAAAGCTGCCATGTTGTTGCACTTTTGTACTCCCCTTGGGATGCCTTGAACAGCTGCAGTGTGCCTGGATCTAAGGGCTTCCTAGTTTTAAAAATCCTAGCCCTAGGCCTAAGCCTTACAGTAACCCTGGGAAGGGAAATCAGCCTGGTGTTAAGCTTCTTGCCAAGGAAAAAGCCGTGAAAGCAACCATGTTGTGGCACTTTTGCACTCCCTTTTGGATGCCTTTCACAGCTCCAGTGTGCCTGGAACTCAGGGCTTCCTGATTTTAAAAATCCTAGCACTAGGCCGAACCCCAACCCTAAGACGAGAAAGGCAAATCAGCCAGGAATTAGGCATGTCCCCAAGGAAAAAGCTATCGACGCAGGCATGTTGTGGTACTTTTGCGCTCTTCTTGGGTAGTCCTTCGCAGCTGCTGTGTTCTTGGAACTCAGGGCTTTCTGGTTAATAGAACCCTTACCCTAGGTGTAACTCAAACCTTAACCCTAGGAAGGAAAATCAGCCTATGGTTCGGGATGGTCTCATGGAAATATCAGTGGTGGCAGCCAAGTTGCGGCACTTTTGCGCTCCCCTTGGGATGCCTTTCGCAGCTGCAGTGTGCCTGGAGCCCAGGGCTTCCTGGTTTTAAAAGTCCTAGGCCTAAGCCTAACAGTAACCCTAGGAAGGTAAATCAGCCGCGTATTAGGGTTCTTCCTAAGGGAAAAGCCGTGAAAGCAGCCATGTTGTGGCCCTTCTGCACTCCCTTTGCGATGCCTTTGGCAGATGCAGTAAGCCTGGAACTCAGGGCTTCCTAGTTAAAAATATCCAAGCCCTAGGCCGAACCCCAACCCTAAGACGAGAAAGGCAAATCAGCCAGGAATTAGGCATGTCCCCAAGGAAAAAGCTGTGGAGGCAGGCATGTTGTGGTACTTTTGCGCTCTTCTTGGGTAGTCCTTCGCAGCTGCTGTGTTCTTGGAACTCAGGGCTTTCTGGTTAATAGAACCCTTACCCTAGGCGTAACTCAAACCTTAACCCTAGGAAGGAAAATCAGCCTATGGTTCGGGATGGTCTCATGAGAATAGAAGCAGAGGCAGCCAAGTTGTGTCACTTCTGCAGCCCTCTTGGGATGCCTTTAACAGCTGCATATGCCTGGAGCCCAGGGCTTCCTGGTTTTAAAAGTCCTAGGTCTAAGCCTAACAGTAACCCTAGGAAGGTAAATCAGCCGGGTATTAGGGTTCTTCCTAAGGGAAAAGCTGTGAAAGCAGCCATGTTGTGGCACTTTTGCACTCCCTTTGGGATGCCTTTGGCAGATGCAGTAAGCCTGGAACTCAGGGCTTCCTGGTTAAAAAACTCCAAGCCCTAGGCTGAACCCCAACCCTAACCCTAGGCAGATAAATCAGCCTAGGTATAGGGATGGTGCCAAGGAAAAAGCTGTGAAAGCTGCCATGTTGTTGCACTTTTGTACTCCCCTTGGGATGCCTTGAACAGCTGCAGTGTGCCTGGATCTAAGGGCTTCCTAGTTTTAAAAATCCTAGCCCTAGGCCTAAGCCTTACAGTAACCCTTGGAAGGGAAATCAGCCTGGTGTTAAGCTTCTTGCCAAGGAAAAAGCCGTGAAAGCAACCATGTTGTGGCACTTTTGCACTCCCTTTTGGATGCCTTTCACAGCTCCAGTGTGCCTGGAACTCAGGGCTTCCTGATTTTAAAAATCCTAGCACTAGGCCGAACCCCAACCCTAAGACGAGAAAGGCAAATCAGCCAGGAATTAGGCATGTCCCCAAGGAAAAAGCTATCGACGCAGGCATGTTGTGGTACTTTTGCGCTCTTCTTGGGTAGTCCTTCGCAGCTGCTGTGTTCTTGGAACTCAGGGCTTTCTGGTTAATAGAACCCTTACCCTAGGTGTAACTCAAACCTTAACCCTAGGAAGGAAAATCAGCCTATGGTTCGGGATGGTCTCATGGAAATATCAGTGGTGGCAGCCAAGTTGCGGCACTTTTGCGCTCCCCTTGGGATGCCTTTCGCAGCTGCAGTGTGCCTGGAGCCCAGGGCTTCCTGGTTTTAAAAGTCCTAGGCCTAAGCCTAACAGTAACCCTAGGAAGGTAAATCAGCCGCGTATTAGGGTTCTTCCTAAGGGAAAAGCCGTGAAAGCAGCCATGTTGTGGCCCTTCTGCACTCCCTTTGCGATGTCTTTGGCAGATGCAGTAAGCCTGGAACTCAGGGCTTCCTAGTTAAAAATATCCAAGCCCTAGGCCGAACCCCAACCCTAAGACGAGAAAGGCAAATCAGCCAGGAATTAGGCATGTCCCCAAGGAAAAAGCTGTGGAGGCAGGCATGTTGTGGTACTTTTGCGCTCTTCTTGGGTAGTCCTTCGCAGCTGCTGTGTTCTTGGAACTCAGGGCTTTCTGGTTAATAGAACCCTTACCCTAGGCGTAACTCAAACCTTAACCCTAGGAAGGAAAATCAGCCTATGGTTCGGGATGGTCTCATGAGAATAGAAGCAGAGGCAGCCAAGTTGTGTCACTTCTGCAGCCCTCTTGGGATGCCTTTAACAGCTGCATATGCCTGGAGCCCAGGGCTTCCTGGTTTTAAAAGTCCTAGGTCTAAGCCTAACAGTAACCCTAGGAAGGTAAATCAGCCGGGTATTAGGGTTCTTCCTAAGGGAAAAGCTGTGAAAGCAGCCATGTTGTGGCACTTTTGCACTCCCTTTGGGATGCCTTTGGCAGATGCAGTAAGCCTGGAACTCAGGGCTTCCTGGTTAAAAAACTCCAAGCCCTAGGCTGAACCCCAACCCTAACCCTAGGCAGATAAATCAGCCTAGGTATAGGGATGGTGCCAAGGAAAAAGCTGTGAAAGCTGCCATGTTGTTGCACTTTTGTACTCCCCTTGGGATGCCTTGAACAGCTGCAGTGTGCCTGGATCTAAGGGCTTCCTAGTTTTAAAAATCCTAGCCCTAGGCCTAAGCCTAACAGTAACCCTGGGAAGGGAAATCAGCCTGGTGTTAAGCTACTTGCCAAGGAAAAAGCCGTGAAAGCAACCATGTTGTGGCACTTTTGCACTCCCTTTTGGATGCCTTTCACAGCTCTAGTGTGCCTGGAACTCAGGGCTTCCTGATTTTAAAAATCCTAGCCCTAGGCCGAACCCCAACCCTAAGACGAGAAAGGCAAATCAGCCAGGAATTAGGCATGTCCCCAAGGAAAAAGCTGTGGAGGCAGGCACGTTGTGGTACTTTTGCGCTCTTCTTGGGTAGTCCTTCGCAGCTGCTGTGTTCTTGGAACTCAGGGCTTTCTGCTTAATAGAACCCTTACCCTAGGCGTAACTCAAACCTTAACCCTAGGAAGGAAAATCAGCCTATGGTTCGGGATGGTCTCATGAGAATAGCAGCAGAGGCAGCCAAGTTGTGTCACTTTTGCGCCCCTCTTGGGATGCCTTGAACAGCTGCATGTGCCTGGAGCCCAGGGCTTCCTGGTTTTAAAAGTCCTAGGCCTAAGCCTAACAGTAACCCTAGGAAGGTAAATCAGCCGCGTATTAGGGTTCTTCCTAAGGGAAAGCCGTGAAAGCAGCCATGTTGTGGCACTTTTGCACTCCCTTTGGGATGCCTTTGGCAGATGAAGTAAGCCTGGAACTCAGGGCTTACTAGTTAAAAAAATCCTAGCCCTAGGCCGAACCCCAACCCTAAGACGAGAAAGGCAAATCAGCCAGGAATTAGGCATGTCCCCAAGGAAAAAGCTGTGGAGGCAGGCACGTTGGGGTACTTTTGCGCTCTTCTTGGGTAGTCCTTCGCAGCTGCTGTGTTCTTGGAACTCAGGGCTTTCTGGTTAATAGAACCCTTACCCTAGGCGTAACTCAAACCTTAACCCTAGGAAGGAAAATCAGCCTCTGGTTCGGGATGGTCTCATGGAAATATCAGTGGTGGCAGCCAAGTTGCGTCACTTTTGCGCTCCCCTTGGGATGCCTTTCGCAGCTGCAGTGTGCCTGGAGCCCAGGGCTTCCTGGTTTTAAAAGTCCTAGGCCTAAGCCTAACAGTAACCCTAGGAAGGTAAATCAGCCGCGTATTAGGGTTCTTCCTAAGGGAAAAGCCGTGAAAGCAGCCATGTTGTGGCCCTTCTGCACTCCCTTTGCGATGCCTTTGGCAGATGCAGTAAGCCTGGAACTCAGGGCTTCCTAGTTAAAAATATCCTAGCCCTAGGCCGAACCCCAACCCTAAGACGAGAAAGGCAAATCAGCCAGGAATTAGGCATGTCCCCAAGGAAAAAGCTGTGGAGGCAGGCATGTTGTGGTACTTTTGCGCTCTTCTTGGGTAGTCCTTCGCAGCTGCTGTGTTCTTGGAACTCAGGGCTTTCTGGTTAATAGAACTCTTACCCTAGGCGTAACTCAAACCTTAACCCTAGGAAGCAAAATCAGCCTATGGTTCGGGATGCTCTCATGAGAATAGAAGCAGAGGCAGCCAAGTTGTGTCACTTCTGCAGCCCTCTTGGGATGCCTTTAACAGCTGCATATGCCTGGAGCCCAGGGCTTCCTGGTTTTAAAAGTCCTAGGTCTAAGCCTAACAGTAACCCTAGGAAGGTAAATCAGCCGGGTATTAGGGTTCTTCCTAAGGGAAAAGCTGTGAAAGCAGCCATGTTGTGGCACTTTTGCACTCCCTTTGGGATGCCTTTGGCAGATGCAGTAAGCCTGGAACTCAGGGCTTCCTGGTTAAAAAACTCCAAGCCCTAGGCTGAATCCTTACCCTAACCCTAGGCAGATAAATCAGCCTAGGTATAGGGATGGTGCCAAGGAAAAAGCTGTGAAAGCTGCCATGTTGTTGCACTTTTGTACTCCCCTTGGGATGCCTTGAACAGCTGCAGTGTGCCTGGATCTATGGGCTTCCTAGTTTTAAAAATCCTAGCCCTAGGCCTAAGCCTAACAGTAACCCTGGGAAGGGAAATCAGCCTGGTGTTAAGCTTCTTACCAAGGAAAAAGCCGTGAAAGCAACCATGTTGTGGCACTTTTGCACTCCCTTTTGGATGCCTTTCACAGCTCCAGTGTGCCTGGAACTCAGGGCTTCCTGATTTTAAAAATCCTAGCACTAGGCCGAACCCCAACCCTAAGACGAGAAAGGCAAATCAGCCAGGAATTAGGCATGTCCCCAAGGAAAAAGCTATCGACGCAGGCATGTTGTGGTACTTTTGCGCTCTTCTTGGGTAGTCCTTCGCAGCTGCTGTGTTCTTGGAACTCAGGGCTTTCTGGTTAATAGAACCCTTACCCTAGGCGTAACTCAAACCTTAACCCTAGGAAGGAAAATCAGCCTATGGTTCGGGATGGTCTCATGGAAATATCAGTGGTGGCAGCCAAGTTGCGGCACTTTTGCGCTCCCCTTGGGATGCCTTTCGCAGCTGCAGTGTGCCTGGAGCCCAGGGCTTCCTGGTTTTAAAAGTCCTAGGCCTAAGCCTAACAGTAACCCTAGGAAGGTAAATCAGCCGCGTATTAGGGTTCTTCCTAAGGGAAAAGCCGTGAAAGCAGCCATGTTGTGGCCCTTCTGCACTCCCTTTGCGATGCCTTTGGCAGATGCAGTAAGCCTGGAACTCAGGGCTTCCTAGTTAAAAATATCCTAGCCCTAGGCCGAACCCCAACCCTAAGACGAGAAAGGCAAATCAGCCAGGAATTAGGCATGTCCCCAAGGAAAAAGCTGTGGAGGCAGGCATGTTGTGGTACTTTTGCGCTCTTCTTGGGTAGTCCTTCGCAGCTGCTGTGTTCTTGGAACTCAGGGCTTTCTGGTTAATAGAACTCTTACCCTAGGCGTAACTCAAACCTTAACCCTAGGAAGGAAAATCAGCCTATGGTTCGGGATGGTCTCATGAGAATAGAAGCAGAGGCAGCCAAGTTGTGTCACTTCTGCAGCCCTCTTGGGATGCCTTTAACAGCTGCATATGCCTGGAGCCCAGGGATTCCTGGTTTTAAAAGTCCTAGGTCTAAGCCTAACAGTAACCCTAGGAAGGTAAATCAGCCGGGTATTAGGGTTCTTCCTAAGGGAAAAGCTGTGAAAGCAGCCATGTTGTGGCACTTTTGCACTCCCTTTGGGATGCCTTTGGCAGATGCAGTAAGCCTGGAACTCAGGGCTTCCTGGTTAAAAAACTCCAAGCCCTAGGCTGAACCCTAACCCTAACCCTAGGCAGATAAATCAGCCTAGGTATAGGGATGGTGCCAAGGAAAAAGCTGTGAAAGCTGCCATGTTGTTGCACTTTTGTACTCCCCTTGGGATGCCTTGAACAGCTGCAGTGTGCCTGGATCTAAGGGCTTCCTAGTTTTAAAAATCCTAGCCCTAGGCCTAAGCCTAACAGTAACCCTGGGAAGGGAAATCAGCCTGGTGTTAAGCTTCTTGCCAAGGAAAAAGCCATGAAAGCAACCATGTTGTGGCACTTTTGCACTCCCTTTTGGATGCCTTTCACAGCTCTAGTGTGCCTGGAACTCAGGGCTTCCTGATTTTAAAAATCCTAGCCCTAGGCCGAACCCCAACCCTAAGACGAGAAAGGCAAATCAGCCAGGAATTAGGCATGTCCCCAAGGAAAAAGCTGTGGACGCAGGCACGTTGTGGTACTTTTGCGCTCTTCTTGGGTAGTCCTTCGCAGCTGCTGTGTTCTTGGAACTCAGGGCTTTCTGGTTAATAGAACCCTTACCCTAGGCGTAACTCAAAACTTAACCCTAGGAAGGAAAATCAGCCTATGGTTCGGGATGGTCTCATGAGAATAGCAGCAGAGGCAGCCAAGTTGTGTCACTTTTGCGCCCCTCTTGGGATGCCTTGAACAGCTGCATGTGCCTGGAGCCCAGGGCTTCCTGGTTTTAAAAGTCCTAGGCCTAAGCCTAACAGTAACCCTAGGAAGGTAAATCAGCCGCGTATTAGGGTTCTTCCTAAGGGAAAGCCGTGAAAGCAGCCATGTTGTGGCACTTTTGCACTCCCTTTGGGATGCCTTTGGCAGATGCAGTAAGCCTGGAACTCAGGGCTTCCTAGTTAAAAAAATCCTAGCCCTAGGCCGAACCCCAACCCTAAGACGAGAAAGGCAAATCAGCCAGGAATTAGGCATGTCCCCAAGGAAAAAGCTGTGGAGGCAGGCACGTTGTGGTACTTTTGCGCTCTTCTTGGGTAGTCCTTCGCAGCTGCTGTGTTCTTGGAACTCAGGGCTTTCTGGTTAATAGAACCCTTACCCTAGGCGTAACTCAAACCTTAACCCTAGGAAGGAAAATCAGCCTATGGTTCGGGATGGTCTCATGGAAATATCAGTGGTGGCAGCCAAGTTGCGTTACTTTTGCGCTCCCCTTGGGATGCCTTTCGCAGCTGCAGAGTGCCTGGAGCCCAGGGCTTGCTGGTTTTAAAAGTCCTAGGCCTAAGCCTAACAGTAACCCTAGGAAGGTAAATCAGCCGGGTATTAGGGTTCTTCCTAAGGGAAAAGCCGTGAAAGCAGCCATGTTGTGGCCCTTCTGCACTCCCTTTGCGATGCCTTTGGCAGATGCAGTAAGCCTGGAACTCAGGGCTTCCTAGTTAAAAATATCCTAGCCCTAGGCCGAACCCCAACCCTAAGACGAGAAAGGCAAATCAGCCAGGAATTAGGCATGTCCCCAAGGAAAAAGCTGTGGAGGCAGGCATGTTGTGGTACTTTTGCGCTCTTCTTGGGTAGTCCTTCGCAGCTGCTGTGTTCTTGGAACTCAGGGCTTTCTGGTTAATAGAACTCTTACCCTAGGCGTAACTCAAACCTTAACCCTAGGAAGGAAAATCAGCCTATGGTTCGGGATGGTCTCATGAGAATAGAAGCAGAGGCAGCCAAGTTGTGTCACTTCTGCAGCCCTCTTGGGATGCCTTTAACAGCTGCATATGCCTGGAGCCCAGGGCTTCCTGGTTTTAAAAGTCCTAGGTCTAAGCCTAACAGTAACCCTAGGAAGGTAAATCAGCCGGGTATTAGGGTTCTTCCTAAGGGAAAAGCTGTGAAAGCAGCCATGTTGTGGCACTTTTGCACTCCCTTTGGGATGCCTTTGGCAGATGCAGTAAGCCTGGAACTCAGGGCTTCCTGGTTAAAAAACTCCAGATAAATCAGCCTAGGTATAGGGATGGTGCCAAGGAAAAAGCTGTGAAAGCTGCCATGTTGTTGCACTTTTGTACTCCCCTTGGGATGCCTTGAACAGCTGCAGTGTGCCTGGATCTAAGGGCTTCCTAGTTTTAAAAATCCTAGCCCTAGGCCTAAGCCTAACAGTAACCCTGGGAAGGGAAATCAGCCTGGTGTTAAGCTACTTGCCAAGGAAAAAGCCGTGAAAGCAACCATGTTGTGGCACTTTTGCACTCCCTTTTGGATGCCTTTCACAGCTCTAGTGTGCCTGGAACTCAGGGCTTCCTGATTTTAAAAATCCTAGCCCTAGGCCGAACCCCAACCCTAAGACGAGAAAGGCAAATCAGCCAGGAATTAGGCATGTCCCCAAGGAAAAAACTGTGGACGCAGGCACGTTGTGGTACTTTTGCGCTCTTCTTGGGTAGTCCTTCGCAGCTGCTGTGTTCTTGGAACTCAGGGCTTTCTGGTTAATAGAACCCTTACCCTAGGCGTATCTCAAACCTTAACCCTAGGAAGGAAAATCAGCCTATGGTTCGGGATGGTCTCATGAGAATAGCAGCAGAGGCAGCCAAGTTGTGTCACTTTTGCGCCCCTCTTGGGATGCCTTGAACAGCTGCATGTGCCTGGAGCCCAGGGCTTCCTGGTTTTAAAAGTCCTAGGCCTAAGCCTAACAGTAACCCTAGGAAGGTAAATCAGCCGCGTATTAGGGTTCTTCCTAAGGGAAAGCCGTGAAAGCAGCCATGTTGTGGCACTTTTGCACTCCCTTTGGGATGCCTTTGGCAGATGAAGTAAGCCTGGAACTCAGGGCTTACTAGTTAAAAAAATCCTAGCCCTAGGCCGAACCCCAACCCTAAGACGAGAAAGGCAAATCAGCCAGGAATTAGGCATGTCCCCAAGGAAAAAGCTGTGGAGGCAGGCACGTTGTGGTACTTTTGCGCTCTTCTTGGGTAGTCCTTCGCAGCTGCTGTGTTCTTGGAACTCAGGGCTTTCTGGTTAATAGAACCCTTACCCTAGGCGTAACTCAAACCTTAACCCTAGGAAGGAAAATCAGCCTCTGGTTCGGGATGGTCTCATGGAAATATCAGTGGTGGCAGCCAAGTTGCGTCACTTTTGCGCTCCCCTTGGGATGCCTTTCGCAGCTGCAGTGTGCCTGGAGCCCAGGGCTTCCTGGTTTTAAAAGTCCTAGGCCTAAGCCTAACAGTAACCCTAGGAAGGTAAATCAGCCGCGTATTAGGGTTCTTCCTAAGGGAAAAGCCGTGAAAGCAGCCATGTTGTGGCCCTTCTGCACTCCCTTTGCGATGCCTTTGGCAGATGCAGTAAGCCTGGAACTCAGGGCTTCCTAGTTAAAAATATCCTGGCCCTAGGCCGAACCCCAACCCTAAGACGAGAAAGGCAAATCAGCCAGGAATTAGGCATGTCCCCAAGGAAAAAGCTGTGGAGGCAGGCATGTTGTGGTACTTTTGCGCTCTTCTTGGCTAGTCCTTCGCAGCTGCTGTGTTCTTGGAACTCAGGGCTTTCTGGTTAATAGAACTCTTACCCTAGGCGTAACTCAAACCTTAACCCTAGGAAGGAAAATCAGCCTATGGTTCGGGATGGTCTCATGAGAATAGAAGCAGAGGCAGCCAAGTTGTGTCACTTCTGCAGCCCTCTTGGGATGCCTTTAACAGCTGCATATGCCTGGAGCCCAGGGCTTCCTGGTTTTAAAAGTCCTAGGTCTAAGCCTAACAGTAACCCTAGGAAGGTAAATCAGCCGGGTATTAGGGTTCTTCCTAAGGGAAAAGCTGTGAAAGCAGCCATGTTGTGGCACTTTTGCACTCCCTTTGGGATGCCTTTGGCAGATGCAGTAAGCCTGGAACTCAGGGCTTCCTGGTTAAAAAACTCCAAGCCCTAGGCTGAACCCTTACCCTAACCCTAGGCAGATAAATCAGCCTAGGTATAGGGATGGTGCCAAGGAAAAAGCTGTGAAAGCTGCCATGTTGTTGCACTTTTGTACTCCCCTTGGGATGCCTTGAACAGCTGCAGTGTGCCTGGATCTAAGGGCTTCCTAGTTTTAAAAATCCTAGCCCTAGGCCTAAGCCTGACAGTAACCCTGGGAAGGGAAATCAGCCTGGTGTTAAGCTTCTTACCAAGGAAAAAGCCGTGAAAGCAACCATGTTGTGGCACTTTTGCACTCCCTTTTGGATGCCTTTCACAGCTCCAGTGTGCCTGGAACTCAGGGCTTCCTGATTTTAAAAATCCTAGCACTAGGCCGAACCCCAACCCTAAGACGAGAAAGGCAAATCAGCCAGGAATTAGGCATGTCCCCAAGGAAAAAGCTATCGACGCAGGCATGTTGTGGTACTTTTGCGCTCTTCTTGGGTAGTCCTTCGCAGCTGCTGTGTTCTTGGAACTCAGGGCTTTCTGGTTAATAGAACCCTTACCCTAGGCGTAACTCAAACCTTAACCCTAGGAAGGAAAATCAGCCTATGGTTCGGGATGGTCTCATGGAAATATCAGTGGTGGCAGCCAAGTTGCGGCACTTTTGCGCTCCCCTTGGGATGCCTTTCGCAGCTGCAGTGTGCCTGGAGCCCAGGGCTTCCTGGTTTTAAAAGTCCTAGGCCTAAGCCTAACAGTAACCCTAGGAAGGTAAATCAGCCGCGTATTAGGGTTCTTCCTAAGGGAAAAGCCGTGAAAGCAGCCATGTTGTGGCCCTTCTGCACTCCCTTTGCGATGCCTTTGGCAGATGCAGTAAGCCTGGAACTCAGGGCTTCCTAGTTAAAAATATCCTAGCCCTAGGCCGAACCCCAAACCTAAGACGAGAAAGGCAAATCAGCCAGGAATTAGGCATGTCCCCAAGGAAAAAGCTGTGGAGGCAGGCATGTTGTGGTACTTTTGCGCTCTTCTTGGGTAGTCCTTCGCAGCTGCTGTGTTCTTGGAACTCAGGGCTTTCTGGTAAATAGAAGCCTTACCCGAGGCGTAACTCAAACCTTAACCCTAGGAAGGAAAATCAGCCTGTGGTTCGGGATGGTCTCATGAGAATAGAAGCAGAGGCAGCCAAGTTGTGTCACTTCTGCAGCCCTCTTGGGATGCCTTTAACAGCTGCATATGCCTGGAGCCCAGGGCTTCCTGGTTTTAAAAGTCCTAGGTCTAAGCCTAACAGTAACCCTAGGAAGGTAAATCAGCCGGGTATTAGGGTTCTTCCTAAGGGAAAAGCTGTGAAAGCAGCCATGTTGTGGCACTTTTGCACTCCCTTTGGGATGCCTTTGGCAGATGCAGTAAGCCTGGAACTCAGGGCTTCCTGGTTAAAAAAATCCAAGCCCTAGGCTGAACCCTAACCCTAACCCTAGGCAGATAAATCAGCCTAGGTATAGGGATGGTGCCAAGGAAAAAGCTGTGAAAGCTGCCATGTTGTTGCACTTTTGTACTCCCCTTGGGATGCCTTGAACAGCTGCAGTGTGCCTGGATCTAAGGGCTTCCTAGTTTTAAAAATCCTAGCCCTAGGCCTAAGCCTAACAGTAACCCTGGGAAGGGAAATCAGCCTGGTGTTAAGCTTCTTGCCAAGGAAAAAGCTGTGAAAGCAACCATGTTGTGGCACTTTTGCACTCCCTTTTGGATGCCTTTCACAGCTCTAGTGTGCCTGGAACTCAGGGCTTCCTGATTTTAAAAATCCTAGCCCTAGGCCGAACCCCAACCCTAAGACGAGAAAGGCAAATCAGCCAGGAATTAGGCATGTCCCCAAGGAAAAAGCTGTGGACGCAGGCATGTTGTGGTACTTTTGCGCTCTTCTTGGGTAGTCCTTCGCAGCTGCTGTGTTCTTGGAACTCAGGGCTTTCTGGTTAATAGAACCCTTACCCTAGGCGTAACTCAAACCTTAACCCTAGGAAGGAAAATCAGCCTATGGTTCGGGATGGTCTCATGAGAATAGCAGCAGAGGCAGCCAAGTTGTGTCACTTTTGCGCCCCTCTTGGGATGCCTTGAACAGCTGCATGTGCCTGGAGCCCAGGGCTTCCTGGTTTTAAAAGTCCTAGGCCTAAGCCTAACAGTAACCCTAGGAAGGTAAATCAGCCGCGTATTAGGGTTCTTCCTAAGGGAAAGCCGTGAAAGCAGCCATGTTGTGGCACTTTTGCACTCCCTTTGGGATGCCTTTGGCAGATGCAGTAAGCCTGGAACTCAGGGCTTCCTAGTTAAAAAAATCCTAGCCCTAGGCCGAACCCCAACCCTAAGACGAGAAAGGCAAATCAGCCAGGAATTAGGCATGTCCCCAAGGAAAAAGCTGTGGAGGCAGGCACGTTGTGGTACTTTTGCGCTCTTCTTGGGTAGTCCTTCGCAGCTGCTGTGTTCTTGGAACTCAGGGCTTTCTGGTTAATAGAACCCTTACCCTAGGCGTAACTCAAACCTTAACCCTAGGAAGGAAAATCAGCCTCTGGTTCGGGATGGTCTCATGGAAATATCAGTGGTGGCAGCCAAGTTGCGTCACTTTTGCGCTCCCCTTGGGATGCCTTTCGCAGCTGCAGTGTGCCTGGAGCCCAGGGCTTCCTGGTTTTAAAAGTCCTAGGCCTAAGCCTAACAGTAACCCTAGGAAGGTAAATCAGCCGGGTATTAGGGTTCTTCCTAAGGGAAAAGCCGTGAAAGCAGCCATGTTGTGGCCCTTCTGCACTCCCTTTGCGATGCCTTTGGCAGATGCAGTAAGCCTGGAACTCAGGGCTTCCTAGTTAAAAATATCCTAGCCCTAGGCCGAACCCCAACCCTAAGACGAGAAAGGCAAATCAGCCAGGAATTAGGCATGTCCCCAAGGAAAAAGCTGTGGAGGCAGGCATGTTGTGGTACTTTTGCGCTCTTCTTGGCTAGTCCTTCGCAGCTGCTGTGTTCTTGGAACTCAGGGCTTTCTGGTTAATAGAACTCTTACCCTAGGCGTAACTCAAACCTTAACCCTAGGAAGGAAAATCAGCCTATGGTTCGGGATGGTCTCATGAGAATAGAAGCAGAGGCAGCCAAGTTGTGTCACTTCTGCAGCCCTCTTGGGATGCCTTTAACAGCTGCATATGCCTGGAGCCCAGGGCTTCCTGGTTTTAAAAGTCCTAGGTCTAAGCCTAACAGTAACCCTAGGAAGGTAAATCAGCCGGGTATTAGGGTTCTTCCTAAGGGAAAAGCTGTGAAAGCAGCCATGTTGTGGCACTTTTGCACTCCCTTTGGGATGCCTTTGGCAGATGCAGTAAGCCTGGAACTCAGGGCTTCCTGGTTAAAAAACTCCAAGCCCTAGGCTGAACCCTAACCCTAACCCTAGGCAGATAAATCAGCCTAGGTATAGGGATGGTGCCAAGGAAAAAGCTGTGAAAGCTGCCATGTTGTTGCACTTTTGTACTCCCCTTGGGATGCCTTGAACAGCTGCAGTGTGCCTGGATCTAAGGGCTTCCTAGTTTTAAAAATCCTAGCCCTAGGCCTAAGCCTAACAGTAACCCTGGGAAGGGAAATCAGCCTGGTGTTAAGCTTCTTGCCAAGGAAAAAGCCGTGAAAGCAACCATGTTGTGGCACTTTTGCACTCCCTTTTGGATGCCTTTCACAGCTCTAGTGTGCCTGGAACTCAGGGCTTCCTGATTTTAAAAATCCTAGCCCTAGGCCGAACCCCAACCCTAAGACGAGAAAGGCAAATCAGCCAGGAATTAGGCATGTCCCCAAGGAAAAAGCTGTGGACGCAGGCACGTTGTGGTACTTTTGCGCTCTTCTTGGGTAGTCCTTCGCAGCTGCTGTGTTCTTGGAACTCAGGGCTTTCTGGTTAATAGAACCCTTACCCTAGGGGTAACTCAAACCTTAACCCTAGGAAGGAAAATCAGCCTATGGTTCGGGATGGTCTCATGAGAATAGCAGCAGAGGCAGCCAAGTTGTGTCACTTTTGCGCCCCTCTTGGGATGCCTTGAACAGCTGCATGTGCCTGGAGCCCAGGGCTTCCTGGTTTTAAAAGTCCTAGGCCTAAGCCTAACAGTAACCCTAGGAAGGTAAATCAGCCGCGTATTAGGGTTCTTCCTAAGGGAAAGCCGTGAAAGCAGCCATGTTGTGGCACTTCTGCACTCCCTTTGGGATGCCTTTGGCAGATGCAGTAAGCCTGGAACTCAGGGCTTCCTAGTTAAAAAAATCCTAGCCCTAGGCCGAACCCCAACCCTAAGACGAGAAAGGCAAATCAGCCAGGAATTAGGCATGTCCCCAAGGAAAAAGCTGTGGAGGCAGGCACGTTGTGGTACTTTTGCGCTCTTCTTGGGTAGTCCTTCGCAGCTGCTGTGTTCTTGGAACTCAGGGCTTTCTGGTTAATAGAACCCTTAACATAGGCGTAACTCAAGCCTTAAGCCTAGGAAGGAAAATCAGCCTATGGTTCGGGATGGTCTCATGGAAATATCAGTGGTGGCAGCCAAGTTGTGTCACTTCTGCGGCCCTCTTGGGATGCCTTTAACAGCTGCAGTGTGCCTGGAGCCCAGGGCTTCCTGGTTTTAAAAGTCCTAGGCCTAAGCCTAACAGTAACCCTAGGAAGGTAAATCAGCCGGGTATTAGGGTTCTTCCTAAGGGAAAAGCCGTGAAAGCAGCCATGTTGTGGCACTTCTGCACTCCCTTTGGGATGCCTTTGGCAGATGCAGTAAGCCTGGAACTCAGGGCTTCCTGGTTAAAAAACTCCAAGCCCTAGGCTGAACCCTTACCCTAACCCTAGGCAGATAAATCAGCCTAGGTATAGGGATGGTGCCAAGGAAAAAGCTGTGAAAGCTGCCATGTTGTTGCACTTTTGTACTCCCCTTGGGATGCCTTGAACAGCTGCAGTGTGCCTGGATCTAAGGGCTTCCTAGTTTTAAAAATCCTAGCCCTAGGCCTAAGCCTGACAGTAACCCTGGGAAGGGAAATCAGCCTGGTGTTAAGCTTCTTACCAAGGAAAAAGCCGTGAAAGCAACCATGTTGTGGCACTTTTGCACTCCCTTTTGGATGCCTTTCACAGCTCCAGTGTGCCTGGAACTCAGGGCTTCCTGATTTTAAAAATCCTAGCACTAGGCCGAACCCCAACCCTAAGACGAGAAAGGCAAATCAGCCAGGAATTAGGCATGTCCCCAAGGAAAAAGCTATCGACGCAGGCATGTTGTGGTACTTTTGCGCTCTTCTTGGGTAGTCCTTCGCAGCTGCTGTGTTCTTGGAACTCAGGGCTTTCTGGTTAATAGAACCCTTACCCTAGGCGTAACTCAAACCTTAACCCTAGGAAGGAAAATCAGCCTATGGTTCGGGATGGTCTCATGGAAATATCAGTGGTGGCAGCCAAGTTGCGGCACTTTTGCGCTCCCCTTGGGATGCCTTTCGCAGCTGCAGTGTGCCTGGAGCCCAGGGCTTCCTGGTTTTAAAAGTCCTAGGCCTAAGCCTAACAGTAACCCTAGGAAGGTAAATCAGCCGGGTATTAGGGTTCTTCCTAAGGGAAAAGCCGTGAAAGCAGCCATGTTGTGGCCCTTCTGCACTCCCTTTGCGATGCCTTTGGCAGATGCAGTAAGCCTGGAACTCAGGGCTTCCTAGTTAAAAATATCCTAGCCCTAGGCCGAACCCCAACCCTAAGACGAGAAAGGCAAATCAGCCAGGAATTAGGCATGTCCCCAAGGAAAAAGCTGTGGAGGCAGGCATGTTGTGGTACTTTTGCGCTCTTCTTGGGTAGTCCTTCGCAGCTGCTGTGTTCTTGGAACTCAGGGCTTTCTGGTTAATAGAACTCTTACCCTAGGCGTAACTCAAACCTTAACCCTAGGAAGGAAAATCAGCCTATGGTTCAGGATGGTCTCATGAGAATAGAAGCAGAGGCAGCCAAGTTGTGTCACTTCTGCAGCCCTCTTGGGATGCCTTTAACAGCTGCATATGCCTGGAGCCCAGGGCTTCCTGGTTTTAAAAGTCCTAGGTCTAAGCCTAACAGTAACCCTAGGAAGGTAAATCAGCCGGGTATTAGGGTTCTTCCTAAGGGAAAAGCTGTGAAAGCAGCCATGTTGTGGCACTTTTGCACTCCCTTTGGGATGCCTTTGGCAGATGCAGTAAGCCTGGAACTCAGGGCTTCCTGGTTAAAAAACTCCAAGCCCTAGGCTGAACCCTAACCCTAACCCTAGGCAGATAAATCAGCCTAGGTATAGGGATGGTGCCAAGGAAAAAGCTGTGAAAGCTGCCATGTTGTTGCACTTTTGTACTCCCCTTGGGATGCCTTGAACAGCTGCAGTGTGCCTGGATCTAAGGGCTTCCTAGTTTTAAAAATCCTAGCCCTAGGCCTAAGCCTAACAGTAACCCTGGGAAGGGAAATCAGCCTGGTGTTAAGCTTCTTGCCAAGGAAAAAGCCGTGAAAGCAACCATGTTGTGGCACTTTTGCACTCCCTTTTGGATGCCTTTCACAGCTCTAGTGTGCCTGGAACTCAGGGCTTCCTGATTTTAAAAATCCTAGCCCTAGGCCGAACCCCAACCCTAAGACGAGAAAGGCAAATCAGCCAGGAATTAGGCATGTCCCCAAGGAAAAAGCTGTGGACGCAGGCACGTTGTGGTACTTTTGCGCTCTTCTTGGGTAGTCCTTCGCAGCTGCTGTGTTCTTGGAACTCAGGGCTTTCTGGTTAATAGAACCCTTACCCTAGGCGTAACTCAAACCTTAACCCTAGGAAGGAAAATCAGCCTATGGTTCGGGATGGTCTCATGAGAATAGCAGCAGAGGCAGCCAAGTTGTGTCACTTTTGCGCCCCTCTTGGGATGCCTTGAACAGCTGCATGTGCCTGGAGCCCAGGGCTTCCTGGTTTTAAAAGTCCTAGGCCTAAGCCTAACAGTAACCCTAGGAAGGTAAATCAGCCGCGTATTAGGGTTCTTCCTAAGGGAAAAGCCGTGATAGCAGCCATGTTGTGGCACTTTTGCACTCCCTTTGGGATGCCTTTGGCAGATGCAGTAAGCCTGGAACTCAGGGCTTCCTAGTTAAAAAAATCCTAGCCCTAGGCCGAACCCCAACCCTAAGACGAGAAAGGCAAATCAGCCAGGAATTAGGCATGTCCCCAAGGAAAAAGCTGTGGAGGCAGGCACGTTGTGGTACTTTTGCGCTCTTCTTGGGTAGTCCTTCGCAGCTGCTGTGTTCTTGGAACTCAGGGCTTTCTGGTTAATAGAACCCTTAACATAGGCGTAACTCAAGCCTTAAGCCTAGGAAGGAAAATCAGCCTATGGTTCGGGATGGTCTCATGGAAATATCAGTGGTGGCAGCCAGTTGTGTCACTTCTGCGGCCCTCTTGGGATGCCTTTAACAGCTGCAGTGTGCCTGGAGCCCAGGGCTTCCTGGTTTTAAAAGTCCTAGGCCTAAGCCTAACAGTAACCCTAGGAAGGTAAATCAGCCGGGTATTAGGGTTCTTCCTAAGGGAAAAGCCGTGAAAGCAGCCATGTTGTGGCACTTCTGCACTCCCTTTGGGATGCCTTTGGCAGATGCAGTAAGCCTGGAACTCAGGGCTTCCTGGGTAAACACTCCAAGCCCTAGGCTGAACCCTTACCCTAACCCTAGGCAGATAAAACAGCCTAGCTATAGGGATGGTTCCAAGGAAAAAGCTGTGAAAGCTGCCATGTTGTTGCACTTTTGTACTCCCCTTGGGATGCCTTGAACAGCTGCAGTGTGCCTGGATCTAAGGGCTTCCTAGTTTTAAAAATCCTAGCCCTAGGCCTAAGCCTTACAGTAACCCTGGGAAGGGAAATCAGCCTGGTGTTAAGCTTCTTACCAAGGAAAAAGCCGTGAAAGCAACCATGTTGTGGCACTTTTGCACTCCCTTTTGGATGCCTTTCACAGCTCCAGTGTGCCTGGAACTCAGGGCTTCCTGATTTTAAAAATCCTAGCACTAGGCCGAACCCCAAACCTAAGACGAGAAAGGCAAATCAGCCAGGAATTAGGCATGTCCCCAAGGAAAAAGCTGTGGAGGCAGGCATGTTGTGGTACTTTTGCGCTCTTCTTGGCTAGTCCTTCGCAGCTGCTGTGTTCTTGGAACTCAGGGCTTTCTGGTTAATAGAACCCTTACCCTAGGCGTAACTCAAACCTTAAGCCTAGGAAGGAAAATCAGCCTATGGTTCGGGATGGTCTCATGGAAATATCAGTGGTGGCAGCCAAGTTGTGTCACTTTTGCGATCCCCTTGGGATGCCTTTCGCAGCTGCAGTGTGCCTGGAGCCCAGGGCTTCCTGGTTTTAAAAGTCCTAGGCGAAGCCTAACAGTAACCCTAGGAAGGTAAATCAGCCGCGTATTAGGGTTCTTCCTAAGGGAAAAGCCGTGAAAGCAGCCATGTTGTGGCACTTTTGCACTCCCTTTGGGATGCCTTTGGCAGATGCAGTAAGCCTGGAACTCAGGGCTTCCTAGTTAAAAATATACTAGCCCTATGCCGAACCCCAACCCTAAGACGAGAAAGGCAAATCAGCCAGGAATTAGGCATGTCCCCAAGGAAAAAGCTGTGGAGGCAGGCACGTTGTGGTACTTTTGCGCTCTTCTTGGGTAGTCCTTCGCAGCTGCTGTGTTCTTGGAACTCAGGGCTTTCTGGTTAATAGAACCCTTACCCTAGGCGTAACTCAAACCTTAACCCTAGGAAGGAAAATCAGCCTATGGTTCGGGATGGTCTCATGGAAATATCAGTGGTGGCAGCCAAGTTGTGTCACTTTTGCGCTCCCCTTGGGATGCCTTTCGCAGCTGCAGTGTGCCTGGAGCCCAGGGCTTCCTGGTTTTAAAAGTCCTAGGCCTAGGCCTAACAGTAACCCTAGGAAGGTAAATCAGCCGCGTATTAGGGTTCTTCCTAAGGGAAAAGCTGTGAAAGCAGCCATGTTGTGGAACTTCTGCACTCCCTTTGGGATGCTTTTGGCAGATGCAGTAAGCCTGGAACTCAGGGCTTACTAGTTAAAAAAATCCTAGCCCTAGGCCGAACCCCAACCCTAAGACGAGAAAGGCAAATCAGCCAGGAATTAGGCATGTCCCCAAGGAAAAAGCTGTGGAGGCAGGCATGTTGTGGTACTTTTGCGCTCTTCTTGGGTAGTCCTTCGCAGCTGCTGTGTTCTTGGAACTCAGGGCTTTCTGGTTAATAGAACTCTTACCCTAGGCGTAACTCAAACCTTAACCCTAGGAAGGAAAATCAGCCTATGGTTCGGGATGGTCTCATGAGAATAGAAGCAGAGGCAGCCAAGTTGTGTCACTTCTGCAGCCCTCTTGGGATGCCTTTAACAGCTGCATATGCCTGGAGCCCAGGGCTTCCTGGTTTTAAAAGTCCTAGGTCTAAGCCTAACAGTAACCCTAGGAAGGTAAATCAGCCGGGTATTAGGGTTCTTCCTAAGGGAAAAGCTGTGAAAGCAGCCATGTTGTGGCACTTTTGCACTCCCTTTGGGATGCCTTTGGCAGATGCAGTAAGCCTGGAACTCAGGGCTTCCTGGTTAAAAAACTCCAAGCCCTAGGCTGAACCCTAACCCTAACCCTAGGCAGATAAATCAGCCTAGGTATAGGGATGGTGCCAAGGAAAAAGCTGTGAAAGCTGCCATGTTGTTGCACTTTTGTACTCCCCTTGGGATGCCTTGAACAGCTGCAGTGTGCCTGGATCTAAGGGCTTCCTAGTTTTAAAAATCCTAGCCCTAGGCCTAAGCCTAACAGTAACCCTGGGAAGGGAAATCAGCCTGGTGTTAAGCTTCTTGCCAAGGAAAAAGCCGTGAAAGCAACCATGTTGTGGCACTTTTGCACTCCCTTTTGGATGCCTTTCACAGCTCTAGTGTGCCTGGAACTCAGGGCTTCCTGATTTTAAAAATCCTAGCCCTAGGCCGAACCCCAACCCTAAGACGAGAAAGGCAAATCAGCCAGGAATTAGGCATGTCCCCAAGGAAAAATCTGTGGACGCAGGCACGTTGTGGTACTTTTGCGCTCTTCTTGGGTAGTCCTTCGCAGCTGCTGTGTTCTTGGAACTCAGGGCTTTCTGGTTAATAGAACCCTTACCCTAGGCGTAACTCAAACCTTAACCCTAGGAAGGAAAATCAGACTATGGTTCGGGATGGTCTCATGAGAATAGCAGCAGAGGCAGCCAAGTTGTGTCACTTTTGCGCCCCTCTTGGGATGCCTTGAACAGCTGCATGTGCCTGGAGCCCAGGGCTTCCTGGTTTTAAAAGTCCTAGGCCTAAGCCTAACAGTAACCCTAGGAAGGTAAATCAGCCGCGTATTAGGGTTCTTCCTAAGGGAAAAGCCGTGATAGCAGCCATGTTGTGGCACTTCTGCACTCCCTTTGGGATGCCTTTGGCAGATGCAGTAAGCCTGGAACTCAGGGCTTCCTAGTTAAAAAAATCCTAGCCCTAGGCCGAACCCCAACCCTAAGACGAGAAAGGCAAATCAGCCAGGAATTAGGCATGTCCCCAAGGAAAAAGCTGTGGAGGCAGGCACGTTGTGGTACTTTTGCGCTCTTCTTGGGTAGTCCTTCGCAGCTGCTGTGTTCTTGGAACTCAGGGCTTTCTGGTTAATAGAACCCTTAACATAGGCGTAACTCAAGCCTTAAGCCTAGGAAGGAAAATCAGCCTATGGTTCGGGATGGTCTCATGGAAATATCAGTGGTGGCAGCCAAGTTGTGTCACTTCTGCGGCCCTCTTGGGATGCCTTTAACAGCTGCAGTGTGCCTGGAGCCCAGGGCTTCCTGGTTTTAAAAGTCCTAGGCCTAAGCCTAACAGTAACCCTAGGAAGGTAAATCAGCCGGGTATTAGGGTTCTTCCTAAGGGAAAAGCCGTGAAAGCAGCCATGTTGTGGCACTTCTGCACTCCCTTTGGGATGCCTTTGGCAGATGCAGTAAGCCTGGAACTCAGGGCTTCCTGGGTAAACACTCCAAGCCCTAGGCTGAACCCTTACCCTAACCCTAGGCAGATAAAACAGCCTAGCTATAGGGATGGTTCCAAGGAAAAAGCTGTGAAAGCTGCCATGTTGTTGCACTTTTGTACTCCCCTTGGGATGCCTTGAACAGCTGCAGTGTGCCTGGATCTAAGGGCTTCCTAGTTTTAAAAATCCTAGCCCTAGGCCTAAGCCTTACAGTAACCCTGGGAAGGGAAATCAGCCTGGTGTTAAGCTTCTTACCAAGGAAAAAGCCGTGAAAGCAACCATGTTGTGGCACTTTTGCACTCCCTTTGGGATGCCTTTGGCAGATGCAGTAAGCCTGGAACTCAGGGCTTCCTAGTTAAAAATATCCTAGCCCTAGGCCGAACCCCAACCCTAAGACGAGAAAGGCAAATCAGCCAGGAATTAGGCATGTCCCCAAGGAAAAAGCTGTGGAGGCAGGCACGTTGTGGTACTTTTGCGCTCTTCTTGGGTAGTCCTTCGCAGCTGCTGTGTTCTTGGAACTCAGGGCTTTCTGGTTAATAGAACCCTTACCCTAGGCGTAACTCAAACCTTAACCCTAGGAAGGAAAATCAGCCTATGGTTCGGGATGGTCTCATGGAAATATCAGTGGTGGCAGCCAAGTTGTGTCACTTTTGCGCTCCCCTTGGGATGCCTTTCGCAGCTGCAGTGTGCCTGGAGCCCAGGGCTTCCTGGTTTTAAAAGTCCGAGGCCTAAGCCTAACAGTAACCCTAGGAAGGTAAATCAGCCGCGTATTAGGGTTCTTCCTAAGGGAAAAGCCGTGAAAGCAGCCATGTTGTGGCACTTTTGCACTCCCTTTGGGATGCCTTTGGCAGATGCAGTAAGCCTGGAACTCAGGGCTTCCTAGTTAAAAATATACTAGCCCTATGCCGAACCCCAACCCTAAGACGAGAAAGGCAAATCAGCCAGGAATTAGGCATGTCCCCAAGGAAAAAGCTGTGGAGGCAGGCACGTTGTGGTACTTTTGCGCTCTTCTTGGGTAGTCCTTCGCAGCTGCTGTGTTCTTGGAACTCAGGGCTTTCTGGTTAATAGAACCCTTACCCTAGGCGTAACTCAAACCTTAACCCTAGGAAGGAAAATCAGCCTATGGTTCGGGATGGTCTCATGGAAATATCAGTGGTGGCAGCCAAGTTGTGTCACTTTTGCGCTCCCCTTGGGATGCCTTTCGCAGCTGCAGTGTGCCTGGAGCCCAGGGCTTCCTGGTTTTAAAAGTCCTAGGCCTAGGCCTAACAGTAACCCTAGGAAGGTAAATCAGCCGCGTATTAGGGTTCTTCCTAAGGGAAAAGCTGTGAAAGCAGCCATGTTGTGGAACTTCTGCACTCCCTTTGGGATGCTTTTGGCAGATGCAGTAAGCCTGGAACTCAGGGCTTACTAGTTAAAAAAATCCTAGCCCTAGGCCGAACCCCAACCCTAAGACGAGAAAGGCAAATCAGCCAGGAATTAGGCATGTCCCCAAGGAAAAAGCTGTGGAGGCAGGCATGTTGTGGTACTTTTGCGCTCTTCTTGGGTAGCCCTTCGCAGCTGCTGTGTTCTTGGAACTCAGGTCTTTCTGTTTAATAGAACTCTTACCCTAGGCGAAACTCAAACCTTAACCCTAGGAAGGAAAATCAGCCTATTGTTCGGGATGGTCTCATGAGAATAGAAGCAGAGGCAGCCAAGTTGTGTCACTTCTGCGGCCCTCTTGGGATGCCTTTAACAGCTGCAGTGTGCCTGGAGCCCAGGGCTTCCTGGTTTTAAAAGTCCTAGGCCTAAGCCTAACAGTAACCCTAGGAAGGTAAATCAGCCGCGTATTAGGGTTCTTCCTAAGGGAAAAGCCGTGAAAGCAGCCATGTTGTGGCACTTCTGCACTCCCTTTGGGATGCCTTTGGCAGATGCAGTAAGCCTGGAACTCAGGGCTTCCTGGGTAAACACTCCAAGCCCTAGGCTGAACCCTTACCCTAACCCTAGGCAGATAAAACAGCCTAGCTATAGGGATGGTTCCAAGGAAAAAGCTGTGAAAGCTGCCATGTTGTTGCACTTTTGTACTCCCCTTGGGATGCCTTCAACAGCTGCAGTGTGCCTGGATCTAAGGGCTTCCTAGTTTTAAAAATCCTAGCCCTAGGCCTAAGCCTTACAGTAACCCTGGGAAGGGAAATCAGCTTGGTGTTAAGCTTCTTACCAAGGAAAAAGCCGTGAAAGCAACCATGTTGTGGCACTTTTGCACTCCCTTTTGGATGCCTTTCACAGCTCCAGTGTGCCTGGAACTCAGGGCTTCCTGATTTTAAAAATCCTAGCACTAGGCCGAACCCCAAACCTAAGACGAGAAAGGCAAATCAGCCAGGAATTAGGCATGTCCCCAAGGAAAAAATCTATCGACGCAGGCATGTTGTGGTACTTTTGCGCTCTTCTTGGGTAGTCCTTCGCAGCTGCTGTGTTCTTGGAACTCAGGGCTTTCTGGTTAATAGAACACTTACCCTAGGCGTAACTCAAACCTTAAGCCTAGGAAGGAAAATCAGCCTATGGTTCGGGATGGTCTCATGGAAATATCAGTGGTGGCAGCCAAGTTGTGTCACTTTTGCGATCCCCTTGGGATGCCTTTCGCAGCTGCAGTGTGCCTGGAGCCCAGGGCTTCCTGGTTTTAAAAGTCCTAGGCCTAAGCCTAACAGTAACCCTAGGAAGGTAAATCAGCTGGGTATTAGGGTTCTTCCTAAGGGAAAAGCCGTGAAAGCAGCCATGTTGTGGCACTTCTGCACTCCCTTTGGGATGCCTTTGGCAGATGCAGTAAGCCTGGAACTCAGGGCTTCCTGGTTAAAAAACTCCAAGCCCTAGGCTGAACCCTTACCCTAACCCTAGGCAGATAAAACAGCCTAGCTATAGGGATGGTTCCAAGGAAAAAGCTGTGAAAGCTGCCATGTTGTTGCACTTTTGTACTCCCCTTGGGATGCCTTGAACAGCTGCAGTGTGCCTGGATCTAAGGGCTTCCTAGTTTTAAAAATCCTAGTACTAGGCCTAAGCCTTACAGTAACCCTGGGAAGGGAAATCAGCCTGGTGTTAAGCTTCTTGCCAAGGAAAAAGCCGTGAAAGCAACCATGTTGTGGCACTTTTGCACTCCCTTTTGGATGCCTTTCACAGCTCCAGTGTGCCTGGAACTCAGGGCTTCCTGATTTTAAAAATCCTAGCCCTAGACCGAACCCCAAACCTAAGACGAGAAAGGCAAATCAGCCAGGAATTAGGCATGTCCCCAAGGAAAAAGCTGTGGAGGCAGGCATGTTGTGGTACTTTTGCGCTCTTCTTGGCTAGTCCTTCGCAGCTGCTGTGTTCTTGGAACTCAGGGCTTTCTGGTTAATAGAACCCTTACCCCAGGCGTAACTCAAACCTTAAGCCTAGGAAGGAAAATCAGCCTATGGTTCGGGATGGTCTCATGGAAATATCAGTGGTGGCAGCCAAGTTGTGTCACTTTTGCGCTCCCCTTGGGATGCCTTTCGCAGCTGCAGTGTGCCTGGAGCCCAGGGCTTCCTGGTTTTAAAAGTCCTAGGCCTAAGCCTAACAGTAAGCCTAGGAAGGTAAATCAGCCGCGTATTAGGGTTCTTCCTAAGGGAAAAGCCGTGAAAGCAGCCATGTTGTGGCACTTCTGCACTCCGTTTGCGATGCATTTGGCAGATGCAGTAAGCCTGGAACTCAGGGCTTCCTAGTTAAAAAAATCCTAGCCCTAGGCCGAACCCCAACCCTAAGACGAGAAAGGCAAATCAGCCAGGAATTAGGCATGTCCCCAAGGAAAAAGCTGTGGAGGCAGGCATGTTGTGGTACTTTTGCGCTCTTCTTGGCTAGTCCTTCGCAGCTGCTGTGTTCTTGGAACTCAGGGCTTTCTGGTTAATAGAACTCTTACCCTAGGCGTAACTCAAACCTTAACCCTAGGAAGGAAAATCAGCCTATGATTTGGGATGGTCTCATGAGAATAGAAGCAGAGGCAGCCAAGTTGTGTCACTTCTGCAGCCCTCTTGGGATGCCTTTAACAGCTGCATATGCCTGGAGCCCAGGGCTTCCTGGTTTTAAAAGTCCTAGGTCTAAGCCTAACAGTAACCCTAGGAAGGTAAATCAGCCGGGTATTAGGGTTCTTCCTAAGGGAAAAGCTGTGAAAGCAGCCATGTTGTGGCACTTTTGCACTCCCTTTGGGATGCCTTTGGCAGATGCAGTAAGCCTGGAACTCAGGGCTTCCTGGTTAAAAAACTCCAAGCCCTAGGCTGAACCCTAACCCTAACCCTAGGCAGATAAATCAGCCTAGGTATAGGGATGGTGCCAAGGAAAAAGCTGTGAAAGCTGCCATGTTGTTGCACTTTTGTACTCCCCTTGGGATGCCTTGAACAGCTGCAGTGTGCCTGGATCTAAGGGCTTCCTAGTTTTAAAAATCCTAGCCCTAGGCCTAAGCCTAACAGTAACCCTGGGAAGGGAAATCAGCCTGGTGTTAAGCTTCTTGCCAAGGAAAAAGCCGTGAAAGCAACCATGTTGTGGCACTTTTGCACTCCCTTTTGGATGCCTTTCACAGCTCTAGTGTGCCTGGAACTCAGGGCTTCCTGATTTTAAAAATCCTAGCCCTAGGCCGAACCCCAACCCTAAGACGAGAAAGGCAAATCAGCCAGGAATTAGGCATGTCCCCAAGGAAAAAGCTGTGGAGGCAGGCACGTTGTGGTACTTTTGCGCTCTTCTTGGGTAGTCCTTCGCAGCTGCTGTGTTCTTGGAACTCAGGGCTTTCTGGTTAATAGAACCCTTACCCCAGGCGTAACTCAAACCTTAACCCTAGGAAGGAAAATCAGCCTATGGTTCGGGATGGTCTCATGGAAATATCAGTGGTGGCAGCCAAGTTGTGTCACTTTTGCGCTCCCCTTGGGATGCCTTTCGCAGCTGCAGTGTGCCTGGAGCCCAGGGCTTCCTGGTTTTAAAAGTCCTAGGCCTAAGCCTAACAGTAACCCTAGGAAGGTAAATCAGCCGCGTATTAGGGTTCTTCCTAAGGGAAAAGCTGTGAAAGCAGCCATGTTGTGGAACTTCTGCACTCCCTTTGGGATGCTTTTGACAGATGCAGTAAGCCTGGAACTCAGGGCTTCCTAGTTAAAAAAATCCTAGCCCTAGGCCGAACCCCAACCCTAAGACGAGAAAGGCAAATCAGCCAGGAATTAGGCATGTCCCCAAGGAAAAAGCTGTGGAGGCAGGCATGTTGTGGTACTTTTGCGCTCTTCTTGGGTAGCCCTTCGCAGCTGCTGTGTTCTTGGAACTCAGGTCTTTCTGGTTAATAGAACTCTTACCCTAGGCGAAACTCAAACATTAACCCTAGGAAGGAAAATCAGCCTATGGTTCGGGATGGTCTCATGAGAATAGAAGCAGAGGCGGCCAAGTTGTGTCACTTCTGCGGCCCTCTTGGGATGCCTTTAACAGCTGCAGTGTGCCTGGAGCCCAGGGCTTCCTGGTTTTAAAAGTCCTAGGCCTAAGCCTAACAGTAACCCTAGGAAGGTAAATCAGCCGGGTATTAGGGTTCTTCCTAAGGGAAAAGCCGTGAAAGCAGCCATGTTGTGGCACTTCTGCACTCCCTTTGGGATGCCTTTGGCAGATGCAGTAAGCCTGGAACTCAGGGCTTCCTGGTTAAAAAACTCCAAGCCCTAGGCTGAACCCTTACCCTAACCCTAGGCAGATAAAACAGCCTAGCTATAGGGATGGTTCCAAGGAAAAAGCTGTGAAAGCTGCCATGTTGTTGCACTTTTGTACTCCCCTTGGGATGCCTTGAACAGCTGCAGTGTGCCTGGATCTAAGGGCTTCCTAGTTTTAAAAATCCTAGCCCTAGGCCTAAGCCTTACAGTAACCCTGGGAAGGGAAATCAGCCTGGTGTTAAGCTTCTTGCCAAGGAAAAAGCCGTGAAAGCAACCATGTTGTGGCACTTTTGCACTCCCTTTTGGATGCCTTTCACAGCTCCAGTGTGCCTGGAACTCAGGGCTTCCTGATTTTAAAAATCCTAGCCCTAGGCCGAACCCCAAACCTAAGACGAGAAAGGCAAATCAGCCAGGAATTAGGCATGTCCCCAAGGAAAAAGCTGTGGAGGCAGGCACGTTGTGGTACTTTTGCGCTCTTCTTGGGTAGTCCTTCGCAGCTGCTGTGTTCTTGGAACTCAGGGCTTTCTGGTTAATAGAACCCTTACCCTAGGCGTAACTCAAACCTTAAGCCTAGGAAGGAAAATCAGCCTATGGTTCGGGATGGTCTCATGGAAATATCAGTGGTGGCAGCCAAGTTGTGTCACTTTTGCGATCCCCTTGGGATGCCTTTCGCAGCTGCAGTGTGCCTGGAGCCCAGGGCTTCCTGGTTTTAAAAGTCCTAGGCGAAGCCTAACAGTAACCCTAGGAAGGTAAATCAGCCGCGTATTAGGGTTCTTCCTAAGGGAAAAGCCCTGAAAGCAGCCATGTTGTGGCACTTTTGCACTCCCTTTGGGATGCCTTTGGCAGATGCAGTAAGCCTGGAACTCAGGGCTTCCTAGTTAAAAATATCCTAGCCCTAGGCCGAACCCCAACCCTAAGACGAGAAAGGCAAATCAGCCAGGAATTAGGCATGTCCCCAAGGAAAAAGCTGTGGAGGCAGGCACGTTGTGGTACTTTTGCGCTCTTCTTGGGTAGTCCTTCGCAGCTGCTGTGTTCTTGGAACTCAGGGCTTTCTGGTTAATAGAACCCTTACCCTAGGCGTAACTCAAACCTTAACCCTAGGAAGGAAAATCAGCCTATGGTTCGGGATGGTCTCATGGAAATATCAGTGGTGGCAGCCAAGTTGTGTCACTTTTGCGCTCCCATTGGGATGCCTTTCGCAGCTGCAGTGTGCCTGGAGCCCAGGGCTTCCTGGTTTTAAAAGTCCTAGGCCTAAGCCTAACAGTAACCCTAGGAAGGTAAATCAGCCGCGTATTAGGGTTCTTCCTAAGGGAAAAGCTGTGAAAGCAGCCATGTTGTGGCACTTCTGCACTCCCTTTGGGATGCTTTTGGCAGATGCAGTAAGCCTGGAACTCAGGGCTTCCTAGTTAAAAATATCCTAGCCCTAGGCCGAACCCCAACCCTAAGACGAGAAAGGCAAATCAGCCAGGAATTAGGCATGTCCCCAAGGAAAAAGCTGTGGAGGCAGGCATGTTGTGGTACTTTTACGCTCTTCTTGGGTAGCCCTTCGCAGCTGCTGTGTTCTTGGAACTCAGGTCTTTCTGGTTAATAGAACTCTTACCCTAGGCGAAACTCAAACCTTAACCCTAGGAAGGAAAATCAGCCTATGGTTCGGGATGGTCTCATGAGAATAGAAGCAGAGGCAGCCAAGTTGTGTCACTTCTGCGGCCCTCTTGGGATGCCTTTAACAGCTGCAGTGTGCCTGGAGCCCAGGGCTTCCTGGTTTTAAAAGTCCTAGGCCTAAGCCTAACAGTAACCCTAGGAAGGTAAATCAGCCGGGTATTAGGGTTCTTCCTAAGGGAAAAGCCGTGAAAGCAGCCATGTTGTGGCACTTCTGCACTCCCTTTGGGATGCCTTTGGCAGATGCAGTAAGCCTGGAACTCAGGGCTTCCTGGGTAAACACTCCAAGCCCTAGGCTGAACCCTTACCCTAACCCTAGGCAGATAAAACAGCCTAGCTATAGGGATGGTTACAAGGAAAAAGCTGTGAAAGCTGCCATGTTGTTGCACTTTTGTACTCCCCTTGGGATGCCTTGAACAGCTGCAGTGTGCCTGGATCTAAGGGCTTCCTAGTTTTAAAAATCCTAGCCCTAGGCCTAAGCCTTACAGTAACCCTGGGAAGGGAAATCAGCCTGGTGTTAAGCTTCTTACCAAGGAAAAAGCCGTGAAAGCAACCATGTTGTGGCACTTTTGCACTCCCTTTTGGATGCCTTTCACAGCTCCAGTGTGCCTGGAACTCAGGGCTTCCTGATTTTAAAAATCCTAGCACTAGGCCGAACCCCAAACCTAAGACGAGAAAGGCAAATCAGCCAGGAATTAGGCATGTCCCCAAGGAAAAAGCTATCGACGCAGGCATGTTGTGGTACTTTTGCGCTCTTCTTGGGTAGTCCTTCGCAGCTGCTGTGTTCTTGGAACTCAGGGCTTTCTGGTTAATAGAACACTTACCCTAGGCGTAACTCAAACCTTAAGCCTAGGAAGGAAAATCAGCCTATGGTTCGGGATGGTCTCATGGAAATATCAGTGGTGGCAGCCAAGTTGTGTCACTTTTGCGATCCCCTTGGGATGCCTTTCGCAGCTGCAGTGTGCCTGGAGCCCAGGGCTTCCTGGTTTTAAAAGTCCTAGGCCTAAGCCTAACAGTAACCCTAGGAAGGTAAATCAGCCGGGTATTAGGGTTCTTCCTAAGGGAAAAGCCGTGAAAGCAGCCATGTTGTGGCACTTTTGCACTCCCTTTGGGATGCCTTTGGCAGATGCAGTAAGCCTGGAACTCAGGGCTTCCTAGTTAAAAATATCCTAGCCCTAGGCCGAACCCCAACCCTAAGACGAGAAAGGCAAATCAGCCAGGAATTAGGCATGTCCCCAAGGAAAAAGCTGTGGAGGCAGGCACGTTGTGGTACTTTTGCGCTCTTCTTGGGTAGTCCTTCGCAGCTGCTGTGTTCTTGGAACTCAGGGCTTTCTGGTTAATAGAACCCTTACCCTAGGCGTAACTCAAACCTTAACCCTAGGAAGGAAAATCAGCCTATGGTTCGGGATGGTCTCATGGAAATATCAGTGGTGGCAGCCAAGTTGTGTCACTTTTGCGCTCCCCTTGGGATGCCTTTCGCAGCTGCAGTGTGCCTGGAGCCCAGGGCTTCCTGGTTTTAAAAGTCCTAGGCCTAAGCCTAACAGTAACCCTAGGAAGGTAAATCAGCCGCGTATTAGGGTTCTTCCTAAGGGAAAAGCTGAGAAAGCAGCCATGTTGTGGAACTTCTGCACTCCCTTTGGGATGCTTTTGGCAGATGCAGTAAGCCTGGAACTCAGGGCTTCCTAGTTAAAAAAATCCTAGCCCTAGGCCGAACCCCAACCCTAAGACGAGAAAGGCAAATCAGCCAGGAATTAGGCATGTCCCCAAGGAAAAAGCTGTGGAGGCAGGCATGTTGTGGTACTTTTACGCTCTTCTTGGGTAGTCCTTCGCAGCTGCTGTGTTCTTGGAACTCAGGTCTTTCTGGTTAATAGAACTCATACCCTAGGCGAAACTCAAACATTAACCCTAGGAAGGAAAATCAGCCTATGTTTCGGGATGGTCTCATGAGAATAGAAGCAGAGGCAGCCAAGTTGTGTCACTTCTGCGGCCCTCTTGGGATGCCTTTAACAGCTGCAGTGTGCCTGGAGCCCAGGGCTTCCTGGTTTTAAAAATCCTAGTACTAGGCCTAAGCCTTACAGTAACCCTGGGAAGGGAAATCAGCCTGGTGTTAAGCTTCTTGCCAAGGAAAAAGCCGTGAAAGCAACCATGTTGTGGCACTTTTGCACTCCCTTTTGGATGCCTTTCACAGCTCCAGTGTGCCTGGAACTCAGGGCTTCCTGATTTTAAAAATCCTAGCCCTAGACCGAACCCCAAACCTAAGACGAGAAAGGCAAATCAGCCAGGAATTAGGCATGTCCCCAAGGAAAAAGCTGTGGAGGCAGGCATGTTGTGGTACTTTTGCGCTCTTCTTGGCTAGTCCTTCGCAGCTGCTGTGTTCTTGGAACTCAGGGCTTTCTGGTTAATAGAACCCTTACCCCAGGCGTAACTCAAACCTTAAGCCTAGGAAGGAAAATCAGCCTATGGTTCGGGATGGTCTCATGGAAATATCAGTGGTGGCAGCCAAGTTGTGTCACTTTTGCGCTCCCCTTGGGATGCCTTTCGCAGCTGCAGTGTGCCTGGAGCCCAGGGCTTCCTGGTTTTAAAAGTCCTAGGCCTAAGCCTAACAGTAAGCCTAGGAAGGTAAATCAGCCGCGTATTAGGGTTCTTCCTAAGGGAAAAGCCGTGAAAGCAGCCATGTTGTGGCACTTCTGCACTCCGTTTGCGATGCATTTGGCAGATGCAGTAAGCCTGGAACTCAGGGCTTCCTAGTTAAAAAAATCCTAGCCCTAGGCCGAACCCCAACCCTAAGACGAGAAAGGCAAATCAGCCAGGAATTAGGCATGTCCCCAAGGAAAAAGCTGTGGAGGCAGGCATGTTGTGGTACTTTTGCGCTCTTCTTGGGTAGTCCTTCGCAGCTGCTGTGTTCTTGGAACTCAGGGCTTTCTGGTTAATAGAACTCTTACCCTAGGCGTAACTCAAACCTTAACCCTAGGAAGGAAAATCAGCCTATGGTTCGGGATGGTCTCATGAGAATAGAAGCAGAGGCAGCCAAGTTGTGTCACTTCTGCAGCCCTCTTGGGATGCCTTTAACAGCTGCATATGCCTGGAGCCCAGGGCTTCCTGGTTTTAAAAGTCCTAGGTCTAAGCCTAACAGTAACCCTAGGAAGGTAAATCAGCCGGGTATTAGGGTTCTTCCTAAGGGAAAAGCTGTGAAAGCAGCCATGTTGTGGCACTTTTGCACTCCCTTTGGGATGCCTTTGGCAGATGCAGTAAGCCTGGAACTCAGGGCTTCCTGGTTAAAAAACTCCAAGCCCTAGGCTGAACCCTAACCCTAACCCTAGGCAGATAAATCAGCCTAGGTATAGGGATGGTGCCAAGGAAAAAGCTGTGAAAGCTGCCATGTTGTTGCACTTTTGTACTCCCCTTGGGATGCCTTGAACAGCTGCAGTGTGCCTGGATCTAAGGGCTTCCTAGTTTTAAAAATCCTAGCCCTAGGCCTAAGCCTAACAGTAACCCTGGGAAGGGAAATCAGCCTGGTGTTAAGCTTCTTGCCAAGGAAAAAGCCGTGAAAGCAACCATGTTGTGGCACTTTTGCACTCCCTTTTGGATGCCTTTCACAGCTCTAGTGTGCCTGGAACTCAGGGCTTCCTGATTTTAAAAATCCTAGCCCTAGGCCGAACCCCAACCCTAAGACGAGAAAGGCAAATCAGCCAGGAATTAGGCATGTCCCCAAGGAAAAAGCTGTGGAGGCAGGCACGTTGTGGTACTTTTGCGCTCTTCTTGGCTAGTCCTTCGCAGCTGCTGTGTTCTTGGAACTCAGGGCTTTCTGGTTAATAGAACCCTTACCATAGGCGTAACTCAAACCTTAACCCTAGGAAGGAAAATCAGCCTATGGTTCGGGATGGTCTCATGGAAATATCAGTGGTGGCAGCCAAGTTGTGTCACTTTTGCGCTCCCCTTGGGATGCCTTTCGCAGCTGCAGTGTGCCTGGAGCCCAGGGCTTCCTGGTTTTAAAAGTCCTAGGCCTAAGCCTAACAGTAACCCTAGGAAGGTAAATCAGCCGCGTATTAGGGTTCTTCCTAAGGGAAAAGCTGTGAAAGCAGCCATGTTGTGGAACTTCTGCACTCCCTTTGGGATGCTTTTGACAGATGCAGTAAGCCTGGAACTCAGGGCTTCCTAGTTAAAAAAATCCTAGCCCTAGGCCGAACCCCAACCCTAAGACGAGAAAGGCAAATCAGCCAGGAATTAGGCATGTCCCCAAGGAAAAAGCTGTGGAGGCAGGCATGTTGTGGTACTTTTGCGCTCTTCTTGGGTAGCCCTTCGCAGCTGCTGTGTTCTTGGAACTCAGGTCTTTCTGGTTAATAGAACTCTTACCCTAGGCGAAACTCAAACATTAACCCTAGGAAGGAAAATCAGCCTATGGTTCGGGATGGTCTCATGAGAATAGAAGCAGAGGCGGCCAAGTTGTGTCACTTCTGCGGCCCTCTTGGGATGCCTTTAACAGCTGCAGTGTGCCTGGAGCCCAGGGCTTCCTGGTTTTAAAAGTCCTAGGCCTAAGCCTAACAGTAACCCTAGGAAGGTAAATCAGCCGGGTATTAGGGTTCTTCCTAAGGGAAAAGCCGTGAAAGCAGCCATGTTGTGGCACTTCTGCACTCCCTTTGGGATGCCTTTGGCAGATGCAGTAAGCCTGGAACTCAGGGCTTCCTGGTTAAAAAACTCCAAGCCCTAGGCTGAACCCTTACCCTAACCCTAGGCAGATAAAACAGCCTAGCTATAGGGATGGTTCCAAGGAAAAAGCTGTGAAAGCTGCCATGTTGTTGCACTTTTGTACTCCCCTTGGGATGCCTTGAACAGCTGCAGTGTGCCTGGATCTAAGGGCTTCCTAGTTTTAAAAATCCTAGCCCTAGGCCTAAGCCTTACAGTAACCCTGGGAAGGGAAATCAGCCTGGTGTTAAGCTTCTTGCCAAGGAAAAAGCCGTGAAAGCAACCATGTTGTGGCACTTTTGCACTCCCTTTTGGATGCCTTTCACAGCTCCAGTGTGCCTGGAACTCAGGGCTTCCTGATTTTAAAAATCCTAGCCCTAGGCCGAACCCCAACCCTAAGACGAGAAAGGCAAATCAGCCAGGAATTAGGCATGTCCCCAAGGAAAAAGCTGTGGAGGCAGGCACGTTGTGGTACTTTTGCGCTCTTCTTGGGTAGTCCTTCGCAGCTGCTGTGTTCTTGGAACTCAGGGCTTTCTGGTTAATAGAACCCTTACCCTAGGCGTAACTCAAACCTTAAGCCTAGGAAGGAAAATCAGCCTATGGTTCGGGATGGTCTCATGGAAATATCAGTGGTGGCAGCCAAGTTGTGTCACTTTTGCGATCCCCTTGGGATGCCTTTCGCAGCTGCAGTGTGCCTGGAGCCCAGGGCTTCCTGGTTTTAAAAGTCCTAGGCGAAACCTAACAGTAACCCTAAGAAGGTAAATCAGCCGCGTATTAGGGTTCTTCCTAAGGGAAAAGCCGTGAAAGCAGCCATGTTGTGGCACTTTTGCACTCCCTTTGGGATGCCTTTGGCAGATGCAGTAAGCCTGGAACTCAGGGCTTCCTAGTTAAAAATATCCTAGCCCTAGGCCGAACCCCAACCCTAAGACGAGAAAGGCAAATCAGCCAGGAATTACGCATGTCCCCAAGGAAAAAGCTGTGGAGGCAGGCACGTTGTGGTACTTTTGCGCTCTTCTTGGGTAGTCCTTCGCAGCTGCTGTGTTCTTGGAACTCAGGGCTTTCTGGTTAATAGAACCCTTACCCTAGGCGTAACTCAAACCTTAACCCTAGGAAGGAAAATCAGCCTATGGTTCGGGATGGTCTCATGGAAATATCAGTGGTGGCAGCCAAGTTGTGTCACTTTTGCGCTCCCCTTGGGATGCCTTTCGCAGCTGCAGTGTGCCTGGAGCCCAGGGCTTCCTGGTTTTAAAAGTCCGAGGCCTAAGCCTAACAGTAACCCTAGGAAGGTAAATCAGCCGCGTATTAGGGTTCTTCCTAAGGGAAAAGCTGTGAAAGCAGCCATGTTGTGGAACTTCTGCACTCCCTTTGGGATGCTTTTGGCAGATGCAGTAAGCCTGGAACTCAGGGCTTCCTAGTTAAAAAAATCCTAGCCCTAGGCCGAACCCCAACCCTAAGACGAGAAAGGCAAATCAGCCAGGAATTAGGCATGTCCCCAAGGAAAAAGCTGTGGAGGCAGGCATGTTGTGGTACTTTTGCGCTCTTCTTGGGTAGCCCTTCGCAGCTGCTGTGTTCTTGGAACTCAGGTCTTTCTGGTTAATAGAACTCTTACCCTAGGCGAAACTCAAACCTTAACCCTAGGAAGGAAAATCAGCCTATGGTTCGGGATGGTCTCATGAGAATAGAAGCAGAGGCAGCCAAGTTGTGTCACTTCTGCGGCTCTCTTGGGATGCCTTTAACAGCTGCAGTGTGCCTGGAGCCCAGGGCTTCCTGGTTTTAAAAGTCCTAGGCCTAAGCCTAACAGTAACCCTAGGAAGGTAAATCAGCCGGGTATTAGGGTTCTTCCTAAGGGAAAAGCCGTGAAAGCAGCCATGTTGTGGCACTTCTGCACTCCCTTTGGGATGCCTTTGGCAGATGCAGTAAGCCTGGAACTCAGGGCTTCCTGGGTAAACACTCCAAGCCCTAGGCTGAACCCTTACCCTAACCCTAGGCAGATAAAACAGCCTAGCTATAGGGATGGTTCCAAGGAAAAAGCTGTGAAAGCTGCCATGTTGTTGCACTTTTGTACTCCCCTTGGGATGCCTTGAACAGCTGCAGTGTGCCTGGATCTAAGGGCTTCCTAGTTTTAAAAATCCTAGCCCTAGGCCTAAGCCTTACAGTAACCCTGGGAAGGGAAATCAGCCTGGTGTTAAGCTTCTTACCAAGGAAAAAGCCGTGAAAGCAACCATGTTGTGGCACTTTTGCACTCCCTTTTGGATGCCTTTCACAGCTCCAGTGTGCCTGGAACTCAGGGCTTCCTGATTTTAAAAATCCTAGCCCTAGGCCGAACCCCAAACCTAAGACGAGAAAGGCAAATCAGCCAGGAATTAGGCATGTCCCCAAGGAAAAAGCTATCGACGCAGGCATGTTGTGGTACTTTTGCGCTCTTCTTGGGTAGTCCTTCGCAGATGCTGTGTTCTTGGAACTCAGGGCTTTCTGGTTAATAGAACACTTACCCTAGGCGTAACTCAAACCTTAAGCCTAGGAAGGAAAATCAGCCTATGGTTCGGGATGGTCTCATGGAAATATCAGTGGTGGCAGCCAAGTTGTGTCACTTTTGCGATCCCCTTGGGATGCCTTTCGCAGCTGCAGTGTGCCTGGAGCCCAGGGCTTCCTGGTTTTAAAAGTCCTAGGCCTAAGCCTAACAGTAACCCTAGGAAGGTAAATCAGCCGGGTATTAGGGTTCTTCCTAAGGGAAAAGCCGTGAAAGCAGCCATGTTGTGGCACTTTTGCACTCCCTTTGGGATGCCTTTGGCAGATGCAGTAAGCCTGGAACTCAGGGCTTCCTAGTTAAAAATATCCTAGCCCTAGGCCGAACCCCAACCCTAAGACGAGAAAGGCAAATCAGCCAGGAATTAGGCATGTCCCCAAGGAAAAAGCTATCGACGCAGGCATGTTGTGGTACTTTTGCGCTCTTCTTGGGTAGTCCTTCGCAGCTGCTGTGTTCTTGGAACTCAGGGCTTTCTGGTTAATAGAACCCTTACCCTAGGCGTAACTCAAACCTTAAGCCTAGGAAGGAAAATCAGCCTATGGTTCGGGATGGTCTCATGGAAATATCAGTGGTGGCAGCCAAGTTGTGTCACTTTTGCGATCCCCTTGGGATGCCTTTCGCAGCTGCAGTGTGCCTGGAGCCCAGGGCTTCCTGGTTTTAAAAGTCCTAGGCCTAAGCCTAACAGTAACCCTAGGAAGGTAAATCAGCCGGGTATTAGGGTTCTTCCTAAGGGAAAAGCCGTGAAAGCAGCCATGTTGTGGCACTTTTGCACTCCCTTTGGGATGCCTTTGGCAGATGCAGTAAGCCTGGAACTCAGGGCTTCCTAGTTAAAAATATCCTAGCCCTAGGCCGAACCCCAACCCTAAGACGAGAAAGGCAAATCAGCCAGGAATTAGGCATGTCCCCAAGGAAAAAGCTGTGGAGGCAGGCACGTTGTGGTACTTTTGCGCTCTTCTTGGGTAGTCCTTCGCAGCTGCTGTGTTCTTGGAACTCAGGGCTTTCTGGTTAATAGAACCCTTACCCTAGGCGTAACTCAAACCTTAACCCTAGGAAGGAAAATCAGCCTATGGTTCGGGATGGTCTCATGGAAATATCAGTGGTGGCAGCCAAGTTGTGTCACTTTTGCGCTCCCCTTGGGATGCCTTTCGCAGCTGCAGTGTGCCTGGAGCCCAGGGCTTCCTGGTTTTAAAAGTCCTAGGCCTAAGCCTAACAGTAACCCTAGGAAGGTAAATCAGCCGTGTATTAGGGTTCTTCCTAAGGGAAAAGCTGAGAAAGCAGCCATGTTGTGGAACTTCTGCACTCCCTTTGGGATGCTTTTGGCAGATGCAGTAAGCCTGGAACTCAGGGCTTCCTAGTTAAAAAAATCCTAGCCCTAGGCCGAACCCCAACCCTAAGACGAGAAAGGCAAATCAGCCAGGAATTAGGCATGTCCCCAAGGAAAAAGCTGTGGAGGCAGGCATGTTGTGGTACTTTTACGCTCTTCTTGGGTAGTCCTTCGCAGCTGCTGTGTTCTTGGAACTCAGGTCTTTCTGGTTAATAGAACTCATACCCTAGGCGAAACTCAAACATTAACCCTAGGAAGGAAAATCAGCCTATGGTTCGGGATGGTCTCATGAGAATAGAAGCAGAGGCAGCCAAGTTGTGTCACTTCTGCGGCCCTCTTGGGATGCCTTTAACAGCTGCAGTGTGCCTGGAGCCCAGGGCTTCCTGGTTTTAAAAATCCTAGTACTAGGCCTAAGCCTTACAGTAACCCTGGGAAGGGAAATCAGCCTGGTGTTAAGCTTCTTGCCAAGGAAAAAGCCGTGAAAGCAACCATGTTGTGGCACTTTTGCACTCCCTTTTGGATGCCTTTCACAGCTCCAGTGTGCCTGGAACTCAGGGCTTCCTGATTTTAAAAATCCTAGCCCTAGACCGAACCCCAAACCTAAGACGAGAAAGGCAAATCAGCCAGGAATTAGGCATGTCCCCAAGGAAAAAGCTGTGGAGGCAGGCATGTTGTGGTACTTTTGCGCTCTTCTTGGCTAGTCCTTCGCAGCTGCTGTGTTCTTGGAACTCAGGGCTTTCTGGTTAATAGAACCCTTACCCCAGGCGTAACTCAAACCTTAAGCCTAGGAAGGAAAATCAGCCTATGGTTCGGGATGGTCTCATGGAAATATCAGTGGTGGCAGCCAAGTTGTGTCACTTTTGCGCTCCCCTTGGGATGCCTTTCGCAGCTGCAGTGTGCCTGGAGCCCAGGGCTTCCTGGTTTTAAAAGTCCTAGGCCTAAGCCTAACAGTAAGCCTAGGAAGGTAAATCAGCCGCGTATTAGGGTTCTTCCTAAGGGAAAAGCCGTGAAAGCAGCCATGTTGTGGCACTTCTGCACTCCGTTTGCGATGCATTTGGCAGATGCAGTAAGCCTGGAACTCAGGGCTTCCTAGTTAAAAAAATCCTAGCCCTAGGCCGAACCCCAACCCTAAGACGAGAAAGGCAAATCAGCCAGGAATTAGGCATGTCCCCAAGGAAAAAGCTGTGGAGGCAGGCATGTTGTGGTACTTTTGCGCTCTTCTTGGGTAGTCCTTCGCAGCTGCTGTGTTCTTGGAACTCAGGGCTTTCTGGTTAATAGAACTCTTACCCTAGGCGTAACTCAAACCTTAACCCTAGGAAGGAAAATCAGCCTATGGTTCGGGATGGTCTCATGAGAATAGAAGCAGAGGCAGCCAAGTTGTGTCACTTCTGCAGCCCTCTTGGGATGCCTTTAACAGCTGCATATGCCTGGAGCCCAGGGCTTCCTGGTTTTAAAAGTCCTAGGTCTAAGCCTAACAGTAACCCTAGGAAGGTAAATCAGCCGGGTATTAGGGTTCTTCCTAAGGGAAAAGCTGTGAAAGCAGCCATGTTGTGGCACTTTTGCACTCCCTTTGGGATGCCTTTGGCAGATGCAGTAAGCCTGGAACTCAGGGCTTCCTGGTTAAAAAACTCCAAGCCCTAGGCTGAACCCTAACCCTAACCCTAGGCAGATAAATCAGACTAGGTATAGGGATGGTGCCAAGGAAAAAGCTGTGAAAGCTGCCATGTTGTTGCACTTTTGTACTCCCCTTGGGATGCCTTGAACAGCTGCAGTGTGCCTGGATCTAAGGGCTTCCTAGTTTTAAAAATCCTAGCCCTAGGCCTAAGCCTAACAGTAACCCTGGGAAGGGAAATCAGCCTGGTGTTAAGCTTCTTGCCAAGGAAAAAGCCGTGAAAGCAACCATGTTGTGGCACTTTTGCACTCCCTTTTGGATGCCTTTCACAGCTCTAGTGTGCCTGGAACTCAGGGCTTCCTGATTTTAAAAATCCTAGCCCTAGGCCGAACCCCAACCCTAAGACGAGAAAGGCAAATCAGCCAGGAATTAGGCATGTCCCCAAGGAAAAAGCTGTGGAGGCAGGCACGTTGTGGTACTTTTGCGCTCTTCTTGGGTAGTCCTTCGCAGCTGCTGTGTTCTTGGAACTCAGGGCTTTCTGGTTAATAGAACCCTTACCATAGGCGTAACTCAAACCTTAACCCTAGGAAGGAAAATCAGCCTATGGTTCGGGATGGTCTCATGGAAATATCAGTGGTGGCAGCCAAGTTGTGTCACTTTTGCGCTCCCCTTGGGATGCCTTTCGCAGCTGCAGTGTGCCTGGAGCCCAGGGCTTCCTGGTTTTAAAAGTCCTAGGCCTAAGCCTAACAGTAACCCTAGGAAGGTAAATCAGCCGCGTATTAGGGTTCTTCCTAAGGGAAAAGCTGTGAAAGCAGCCATGTTGTGGTACTTCTGCACTCCCTTTGGGATGCTTTTGACAGATGCAGTAAGCCTGGAACTCAGGGCTTCCTAGTTAAAAAAATCCTAGCCCTAGGCCGAACCCCAACCCTAAGACGAGAAAGGCAAATCAGCCAGGAATTAGGCATGTCCCCAAGGAAAAAGCTGTGGAGGCAGGCATGTTGTGGTACTTTTGCGCTCTTCTTGGGTAGCCCTTCGCAGCTGCTGTGTTCTTGGAACTCAGGTCTTTCTGGTTAATAGAACTCTTACCCTAGGCGAAACTCAAACATTAACCCTAGGAAGGAAAATCAGCCTATGGTTCGGGATGGTCTCATGAGAATAGAAGCAGAGGCGGCCAAGTTGTGTCACTTCTGCGGCCCTCTTGGGATGCCTTTAACAGCTGCAGTGTGCCTGGAGCCCAGGGCTTCCTGGTTTTAAAAGTCCTAGGCCTAAGCCTAACAGTAACCCTAGGAAGGTAAATCAGCCGGGTATTAGGGTTCTTCCTAAGGGAAAAGCCGTGAAAGCAGCCATGTTGTGGCACTTCTGCACTCCCTTTGCGATGCCTTTGGCAGATGCAGTAAGCCTGGAACTCAGGGCTTCCTGGTTAAAAAACTCCAAGCCCTAGGCTGAACCCTTACCCTAACCCTAGGCAGATAAAACAGCCTAGCTATAGGGATGGTTCCAAGGAAAAAGCTGTGAAAGCTGCCATGTTGTTGCACTTTTGTACTCCCCTTGGGATGCCTTGAACAGCTGCAGTGTGCCTGGATCTAAGGGCTTCCTAGTTTTAAAAATCCTAGCCCTAGGCCTAAGCCTTACAGTAACCCTGGGAAGGGAAATCAGCCTGGTGTTAAGCTTCTTGCCAAGGAAAAAGCCGTGAAAGCAACCATGTTGTGGCACTTTTGCACTCCCTTTTGGATGCCTTTCACAGCTCCAGTGTGCCTGGAACTCAGGGCTTCCTGATTTTAAAAATCCTAGCCCTAGGCCGAACCCCAAACCTAAGACGAGAAAGGCAAATCAGCCAGGAATTAGGCATGTCCCCAAGGAAAAAGCTGTGGAGGCAGGCACGTTGTGGTACTTTTGCGCTCTTCTTGGGTAGTCCTTCGCAGCTGCTGTGTTCTTGGAACTCAGGGCTTTCTGGTTAATAGAACCCTTACCCTAGGCGTAACTCAAACCTTAAGCCTAGGAAGGAAAATCAGCCTATGGTTCGGGATGGTCTCATGGAAATATCAGTGGTGGCAGCCAAGTTGTGTCACTTTTGCGATCCCCTTGGGATGCCTTTCGCAGCTGCAGTGTGCCTGGAGCCCAGGGCTTCCTGGTTTTAAAAGTCCTAGGCGAAACCTAACAGTAACCCTAAGAAGGTAAATCAGCCGCGTATTAGGGTTCTTCCTAAGGGAAAAGCCGTGAAAGCAGCCATGTTGTGGCACTTTTGCACTCCCTTTGGGATGCCTTTGGCAGATGCAGTAAGCCTGGAACTCAGGGCTTCCTAGTTAAAAATATCCTAGCCCTAGGCCGAACCCCAACCCTAAGACGAGAAAGGCAAATCAGCCAGGAATTAGGCATGTCCCCAAGGAAAAAGCTGTGGAGGCAGGCACGTTGTGGTACTTTTGCGCTCTTCTTGGGTAGTCCTTCGCAGCTGCTGTGTTCTTGGAACTCAGGGCTTTCTGGTTAATAGAACCCTTACCCTAGGCGTAACTCAAACCTTAACCCTAGGAAGGAAAATCAGCCTATGGTTCGGGATGGTCTCATGGAAATATCAGTGGTGGCAGCCAAGTTGTGTCACTTTTGCGCTCCCCTTGGGATGCCTTTCGCAGCTGCAGTGTGCCTGGAGCCCAGGGCTTCCTGGTTTTAAAAGTCCGAGGCCTAAGCCTAACAATAACCCTAGGAAGGTAAATCAGCCGCGTATTAGGGTTCTTCCTAAGGGAAAAGCTGTGAAAGCAGCCATGTTGTGGAACTTCTGCACTCCCTTTGGGATGCTTTTGGCAGATGCAGTAAGCCTGGAACTCAGGGCTTCCTAGTTAAAAAAATCCTAGCCCTAGGCCGAACCCCAACCCTAAGACGAGAAAGGCAAATCAGCCAGGAATTAGGCATGTCCCCAAGGAAAAAGCTGTGGAGGCAGGCATGTTGTGGTACTTTTGCGCTCTTCTTGGGTAGCCCTTCGCAGCTGCTGTGTTCTTGGAACTCAGGTCTTTCTGGTTAATAGAACTCTTACCCTAGGCGAAACTCAAACCTTAACCCTAGGAAGGAAAATCAGCCTATGGTTCGGGATGGTCTCATGAGAATAGAAGCAGAGGCGGCCAAGTTGTGTCACTTCTGCGGCCCTCTTGGGATGCCTTTAACAGCTGCAGTGTGCCTGGAGCCCAGGGCTTCCTGGTTTTAAAAGTCCTAGGCCTAAGCCTAACAGTAACCCTAGGAAGGTAAATCAGCCGGGTATTAGGGTTCTTCCTAAGGGAAAAGCCGTGAAAGCAGCCATGTTGTGGCACTTCTGCACTCCCTTTGCGATGCCTTTGGCAGATGCAGTAAGCCTGGAACTCAGGGCTTCCTGGGTAAACACTCCAAGCCCTAGGCTGAACCCTTACCCTAACCCTAGGCAGATAAAACAGCCTAGCTATAGGGATGGTTCCAAGGAAAAAGCTGTGAAAGCTGCCATGTTGTTGCACTTTTGTACTCCCCTTGGGATGCCTTGAACAGCTGCAGTGTGCCTGGATCTAAGGGCTTCCTAGTTTTAAAAATCCTAGCCCTAGGCCTAAGCCTTACAGTAACCCTGGGAAGGGAAATCAGCCTGGTGTTAAGCTTCTTACCAAGGAAAAAGCCGTGAAAGCAACCATGTTGTGGCACTTTTGCACTCCCTTTTGGATGCCTTTCACAGCTCCAGTGTGCCTGGAACTCAGGGCTTCCTGATTTTAAAAATCCTAGCCCTAGGCCGAACCCCAAACCTAAGACGAGAAAGGCAAATCAGCCAGGAATTAGGCATGTCCCCAAGGAAAAAGCTATCGACGCAGGCATGTTGTGGTACTTTTGCGCTCTTCTTGGGTAGTCCTTCGCAGCTGCTGTGTTCTTGGAACTCAGGGCTTTCTGGTTAATAGAACACTTACCCTAGGCGTAACTCAAACCTTAAGCCTAGGAAGGAAAATCAGCCTATGGTTCGGGATGGTCTCATGGAAATATCAGTGGTGGCAGCCAAGTTGTGTCACTTTTGCGATCCCCTTGGGATGCCTTTCGCAGCTGCAGTGTGCCTGGAGCCCAGGGCTTCCTGGTTTTAAAAGTCCTAGGCCTAAGCCTAACAGTAACCCTAGGAAGGTAAATCAGCCGGGTATTAGGGTTCTTCCTAAGGGAAAAGCCGTGAAAGCAGCCATGTTGTGGCACTTTTGCACTCCCTTTGGGATGCCTTTGGCAGATGCAGTAAGCCTGGAACTCAGGGCTTCCTAGTTAAAAATATCCTAGCCCTAGGCCGAACCCCAACCCTAAGACGAGAAAGGCAAATCAGCCAGGAATTAGGCATGTCCCCAAGGAAAAAGCTGTGGAGGCAGGCACGTTGTGGTACTTTTGCGCTCTTCTTGGGTAGTCCTTCGCAGCTGCTGTGTTCTTGGAACTCAGGGCTTTCTGGTTAATAGAACCCTTACCCTAGGCGTAACTCAAACCTTAACCCTAGGAAGGAAAATCAGCCTATGGTTCGGGATGGTCTCATGGAAATATCAGTGGTGGCAGCCAAGTTGTGTCACTTTTGCGCTCCCCTTGGGATGCCTTTCGCAGCTGCAGTGTGCCTGGAGCCCAGGGCTTCCTGGTTTTAAAAGTCCTAGGCCTAAGCCTAACAGTAACCCTAGGAAGGTAAATCAGCCGCGTATTAGGGTTCTTCCTAAGGGAAAAGCTGAGAAAGCAGCCATGTTGTGGAACTTCTGCACTCCCTTTGGGATGCTTTTGGCAGATGCAGTAAGCCTGGAACTCAGGGCTTCCTAGTTAAAAAAATCCTAGCCCTAGGCCGAACCCCAACCCTAAGACGAGAAAGGCAAATCAGCCAGGAATTAGGCATGTCCCCAAGGAAAAAGCTGTGGAGGCAGGCATGTTGTGGTACTTTTGCGCTCTTCTTGGGTAGTCCTTCGCAGCTGCTGTGTTCTTGGAACTCAGGTCTTTCTGGTTAATAGAACTCATACCCTAGGCGAAACTCAAACATTAACCCTAGGAAGGAAAATCAGCCTATGGTTCGGGATGGTCTCATGAGAATAGAAGCAGAGGCAGCCAAGTTGTGTCACTTCTGCGGCCCTCTTGGGATGCCTTTAACAGCTGCAGTGTGCCTGGAGCCCAGGGCTTCCTGGTTTTAAAAGTCCTAGGCCTAAGCCTAACAGTAACCCTAGGAAGGTAAATCAGCCGGGTATTAGGGTTCTTCCTAAGGGAAAAGCCGTGAAAGCAGCCATGTTGTGGCACTTCTGCACTCCCTTTGGGATGCCTTTGGCAGATGCAGTAAGCCTGGAACTCAGGGCTTCCTGGTTAAAAAACTCCAAGCCCTAGGCTGAACCCTTACCCTAACCCTAGGCAGATAAAACAGCCTAGCTATAGGGATGGTTCCAAGGAAAAAGCTGTGAAAGCTGCCATGTTGTTGCACTTTTGTACTCCCCTTGGGATGCCTTGAACAGCTGCAGTGTGCCTGGATCTAAGGGCTTCCTAGTTTTAAAAATCCTAGTACTAGGCCTAAGCCTTACAGTAACCCTGGGAAGGGAAATCAGCCTGGTGTTAAGCTTCTTGCCAAGGAAAAAGCCGTGAAAGCAACCATGTTGTGGCACTTTTGCACTCCCTTTTGGATGCCTTTCACAGCTCCAGTGTGCCTGGAACTCAGGGCTTCCTGATTTTAAAAATCTTAGCCCTAGACCGAACCCCAAACCTAAGACGAGAAAGGCAAATCAGCCAGGAATTAGGCATGTCCCCAAGGAAAAAGCTGTGGAGGCAGGCATGTTGTGGTACTTTTGCGCTCTTCTTGGCTAGTCCTTCGCAGCTGCTGTGTTCTTGGAACTCAGGGCTTTCTGGTTAATAGAACCCTTACCCCAGGCGTAACTCAAACCTTCACCCTAGGAAGGAAAATCAGCCTATGGTTCGGGATGGTCTCATGGAAATATCAGTGGTGGCAGCCAAGTTGTGTCACTTTTGCGCTCCCCTTGGGATGCCTTTCGCAGCTGCAGTGTGCCTGGAGCCCAGGGCTTCCTGGTTTTAAAAGTCCTAGGCCTAAGCCTAACAGTAACCCTAGGAAGGTAAATCAGCCGCGTATTAGGGTTCTTCCTAAGGGAAAAGCCGTGAAAGCAGCCATGTTGTGGCACTTCTGCACTCCGTTTGCGATGCATTTGGCAGATGCAGTAAGCCTGGAACTCAGGGCTTCCTAGTTAAAAAAATCCTAGCCCTAGGCCGAACCCCAACCCTAAGACGAGAAAGGCAAATCAGCCAGGAATTAGGCATGTCCCCAAGGAAAAAGCTGTGGAGGCAGGCATGTTGTGGTACTTTTGCGCTCTTCTTGGGTAGTCCTTCGCAGCTGCTGTGCTCTTGGAACTCAGGGCTTTCTGGTTAATAGAACTCTTACCCTAGGCGTAACTCAAACCTTAACCCTAGGAAGGAAAATCAGCCTATGGTTCGGGATGGTCTCATGAGAATAGAAGCAGAGGCAGCCAAGTTGTGTCACTTCTGCAGCCCTCTTGGGATGCCTTTAACAGCTGCATATGCCTGGAGCCCAGGGCTTCCTGGTTTTAAAAGTCCTAGGTCTAAGCCTAACAGTAACCCTAGGAAGGTAAATCAGCCGGGTATTAGGGTTCTTCCTAAGGGAAAAGCTGTGAAAGCAGCCATGTTGTGGCACTTTTGCACTCCCTTTGGGATGCCTTTGGCAGATGCAGTAAGCCTGGAACTCAGGGCTTCCTGGTTAAAAAACTCCAAGCCCTAGGCTGAACCCTAACCCTAACCCTAGGCAGATAAATCAGCCTAGGTATAGGGATGGTGCCAAGGAAAAAGCTGTGAAAGCTGCCATGTTGTTGCACTTTTGTACTCCCCTTGGGATGCCTTGAACAGCTGCAGTGTGCCTGGATCTAAGGGCTTCCTAGTTTTAAAAATCCTAGCCCTAGGCCTAAGCCTAACAGTAACCCTGGGAAGGGAAATCAGCCTGGTGTTAAGCTTCTTGCCAAGGAAAAAGCCGTGAAAGCAACCATGTTGTGGCACTTTTGCACTCCCTTTTGGATGCCTTTCACAGCTCTAGTGTGCCTGGAACTCAGGGCTTCCTGATTTTAAAAATCCTAGCCCTAGGCCGAACCCCAACCCTAAGACGAGAAAGGCAAATCAGCCAGGAATTAGGCATGTCCCCAAGGAAAAAGCTGTGGAGGCAGGCACGTTGTGGTACTTTTGCGCTCTTCTTGGGTAGTCCTTCGCAGCTGCTGTGTTCTTGGAACTCAGGGCTTTCTGGTTAATAGAACCCTTACCATAGGCGTAACTCAAACCTTAACCCTAGGAAGGAAAATCAGCCTATGGTTCGGGATGGTCTCATGGAAATATCAGTGGTGGCAGCCAAGTTGTGTCACTTTTGCGCTCCCCTTGGGATGCCTTTCGCAGCTGCAGTGTGCCTGGAGCCCAGGGCTTCCTGGTTTTAAAAGTCCTAGGCCTAAGCCTAACAGTAACCCTAGGAAGGTAAATCAGCCGCGTATTAGGGTTCTTCCTAAGGGAAAAGCTGTGAAAGCAGCCATGTTGTGGAACTTCTGCACTCCCTTTGGGATGCTTTTGACAGATGCAGTAAGCCTGGAACTCAGGGCTTCCTAGTTAAAAAAATCCTAGCCCTAGGCCGAACCCCAACCCTAAGACGAGAAAGGCAAATCAGCCAGGAATTAGGCATGTCCCCAAGGAAAAAGCTGTGGAGGCAGGCATGTTGTGGTACTTTTGCGCTCTTCTTGGGTAGCCCTTCGCAGCTGCTGTGTTCTTGGAACTCAGGTCTTTCTGGTTAATAGAACCCTTACCCTAGGCGAAACTCAAACATTAACCCTAGGAAGGAAAATCAGCCTATGGTTCGGGATGGTCTCATGAGAATAGAAGCAGAGGCGGCCAAGTTGTGTCACTTCTGCGGCCCTCTTGGGATGCCTTTAACAGCTGCAGTGTGCCTGGAGCCCAGGGCTTCCTGGTTTTAAAAGTCCTAGGCCTAAGCCTAACAGTAACCCTAGGAAGGTAAATCAGCCGGGTATTAGGGTTCTTCCTAAGGGAAAAGCCGTGAAAGCAGCCATGTTGTGGCACTTCTGCACTCCCTTTGCGATGCCTTTGGCAGATGCAGTAAGCCTGGAACTCAGGGCTTCCTGGTTAAAAAACTCCAAGCCCTAGGCTGAACCCTTACCCTAACCCTAGGCAGATAAAACAGCCTAGCTATAGGGATGGTTCCAAGGAAAAAGCTGTGAAAGCTGCCATGTTGTTGCACTTTTGTACTCCCCTTGGGATGCCTTGAACAGCTGCAGTGTGCCTGGATCTAAGGGCTTCCTAGTTTTAAAAATCCTAGCCCTAGGCCTAAGCCTTACAGTAACCCTGGGAAGGGAAATCAGCCTGGTGTTAAGCTTCTTGCCAAGGAAAAAGCCGTGAAAGCAACCATGTTGTGGCACTTTTGCACTCCCTTTTGGATGCCTTTCACAGCTCCAGTGTGCCTGGAACTCAGGGCTTCCTGATTTTAAAAATCCTAGCCCTAGGCCGAACCCCAAACCTAAGACGAGAAAGGCAAATCAGCCAGGAATTAGGCATGTCCCCAAGGAAAAAGCTGTGGAGGCAGGCACGTTGTGGTACTTTTGCGCTCTTCTTGGGTAGTCCTTCGCAGCTGCTGTGTTCTTGGAACTCAGGGCTTTCTGGTTAATAGAACCCTTACCCTAGGCGTAACTCAAACCTTAAGCCTAGGAAGGAAAATCAGCCTATGGTTCGGGATGGTCTCATGGAAATATCAGTGGTGGCAGCCAAGTTGTGTCACTTTTGCGCTCCCCTTGGGATGCCTTTCGCAGCTGCAGTGTGCCTGGAGCCCAGGGCTTCCTGGTTTTAAAAGTCCTAGGCCTAAGCCTAACAGTAACCCTAGGAAGGTAAATCAGCCGGGTATTAGGGTTCTTCCTAAGGGAAAAGCCGTGAAAGCAGCCATGTTGTGGCACTTTTGCACTCCCTTTGGGATGCCTTTGGCAGATGCAGTAAGCCTGGAACTCCGGGCTTCCTAGTTAAAAATATCCTAGCCCTAGGCCGAACCCCAACCCTAAGACGAGAAAGGCAAATCAGCCAGGAATTAGGCATGTCCCCAAGGAAAAAGCTGTGGAGGCAGGCACGTTGTGGTACTTTTGCGCTCTTCTTGGGTAGTCCTTCACAGCTGCTGTGTTCTTGGAACTCAGGTCTTTCTGGTTAATAGAACTCTTACCCTAGGCGATACTCAAACATTAACCCTAGGAAGGAAAATCAGCCTATGGTTCGGGATGGTCTCATGAGAATAGAAGCAGAGGCAGCCAAGTTGTGTCACTTCTGCGGCCCTCTTGGGATGCCTTTAACAGCTGCAGTGTGCCTGGAGCCCAGGGCTTCCTGGTTTTAAAAGTCCTAGGCCTAAGCCTAACAGTAAGCCTAGGAAGGTAAATCAGGCGGGTATTAGGGTTCTTCCTAAGGGAAAAGCCGTGAAAGCAGCCATGTTGTGGCACTTCTGCACTCCCTTTGGGATGCCTTTGGCAGATGCAGTAAGCCTGGAACTCAGGGCTTCCTGGTTAAAAAACTCCAAGCCCTAGGCTGAACCCTTACCCTAACCCTAGGCAGATAAAACAGCCTAGCTATAGGGATGGTTCCAAGGAAAAAGCTGTGAAAGCTGCCATGTTGTTGCACTTTTGTACTCCCCTTGGGATGCCTTGAACAGCTGCAGTGTGCCTGGATCTAAGGGCTTCGTAGTTTTAAAAATCCTAGCCCTAGGCCTAAGCCTAACAGTAACCCTGGGAAGGGAAATCAGCCTGGTGTTAAGCTTCTTGCCAAGGAAAAAGCCGTGAAAGCAACCATGTTGTGGCACTTTTGCACTCCCTTTTGGATGCCTTTCCCAGCTCAAGTGTGCCTGGAACTCAGGGCTTCCTGATTTTTAAAATCCTAGCCCTACGCCGAACCCCAACCCTAAGACGAGAAAGGCAAATCAGCCAGGAATTAGGCATGTCCCCAAGGAAAAAGCTGTGGAGGCAGGCATGTTGTGGTACTTTTGCGCTCTTCTTGGGTAGTCCTTCGCAGCTGCTGTGTTCTTGGAACTCAGGGCTTTCTGGTTAATAGAACCCTTACCCTAGGCGTAACTCAAACCTTCACCCTAGGAAGGAAAATCAGCCTATGGTTCGGGATGGTCTCATGGAAATATCAGTGGTGGCAGCCAAGTTGTGTCACTTTTGCGCTCCCCTTGGGACGCCTTTCGCAGCTGCAGTGTGCCTGGAGCTAAGGGCTTCCTGGTTTAAAAAGTCCTAGGCCTAAGCCTAACAGTAACCCTAGGAAGGTAAATCAGCCGCGTATTAGGGTTCTTCCTAAGGGAAAAGCCGTGAAAGCAGCCATGTTGTGGCACTTTTGCACTCCCTTTGGGATGCCTTTGGCAGATGCAGTAAGCCTGGAACTCAGGGCTTCCTAGATAAAAAAATCCTAGCCCTAGGCCGAACCCCAACCCTAAGACGAGAAAGGCAAATCAGCCAGGAATTAGGCATGTCCCCAAGGAAAAAGCTGTGGAGGCAGGCACGTTGTGGTACTGTTGCGCTCTTCTTGGGTAGTCCTTCACAGCTGCTGTGTTCTTGGAACTCAGGGCTTTCTGCTTAATAGAACTCTTACCCTAGGCGTAACTCAAACCTTAACCCTAGGAAGGAAAATCAGCCTATGGTTCGGGATGGTCTCTTGAGAATAGCAGCAGAGGCAGCCAAGTTGTGTCACTTCTGCGGCCCTCTTGGGATGCCTTTAACAGCTGCATGTGCCTGGAGCCCAGGCCTTCCTGGTTTTAAAAGTCCTAGGCCTAAGCCTAACAGTAACCCTAGGAAGGTAAATCAGCCGCGTATTAGGGTTCTTCCTAAGGGAAAAGCCGTGAAAGCAGCCATGTTGTGGCACTTTTGCACTCCCTTTGGGATGCTTTTGGCAGATGAAGTAAGCCTGGAACTCAGGGCTTCCTAGTTAAAAAAATCCTAGCCCTAGGCCGAACCCCAACCCTAAGACGAGAAAGGCAAATCAGCCAGGAATTAGGCATGTCCCCAAGGAAAAAGCTGTGGAGGCAGGCATGTTGTGGTACTTTTGCGCTCTTCTTGGCTAGTCCTTCGCAGCTGCTGTGTTCTTGGAACTCAGGGCTTTCTGGTTAATAGAACTCTTACCCCAGGCGTAACTCAAACCTTAACCCTAGGAAGGAAAATCAGCCTATGGTTCGGGATGGTCTCATGGAAATATCAGTGGTGGCAGCCAAGTTGCGTTACTTTTGCGCTCCCCTTGGGATGCCTTTCGCAGCTGCAGAGTGCCTGGAGCCCAGGGCTTCCTGGTTTTAAAAGTCCTAGGCCTAAGCCTAAGAGGAACCCTAGGAAGGTAAATCAGCCGCGTATTAGGGTTCTTCCTAAGGGAAAAGCCGTGAAAGCAGCCATGTTGTGGCACTTCTGCACTCCCTTTGGGATGCTTTTGGCAGATGAAGTAAGCCTGGAACTCAGGGCTTCCTAGATAAAAAATCCTAGCCCTAGGCCGAACCCCAACCCTAAGACGAGAAAGGCAAATCAGCCAGGAATTAGGCATGTCCCCAAGGAAAAAGCTGTGGAGGCAGGCATGTTGTGGTACTTTTTCGCTCTTCTTGGGTAGTCCTTCGCAGCTGCTGTGTTCTTGGAACTCAGGGCTTTCTGGTTAATAGAACCCTTACCCTAGGCGTAACTCAAACCTTAACCCTAGGAAGAAAAATCAGCCTATGGTTCGGGATGGTCTCATGGAAATATCAGTGGTGGCAGCCAAGTTGTGTCACTTTTGCGCTCCCCTTGGGATGCCTTTCGCAGCTGCAGTGTGCCTGGAGCCCAGGGCTTCCTGGTTTTAAAAGTCCTAGGCCTAAGCCTAACAGTAACCCTAGGAAGGTAAATCAGCCGCGTATTAGGGTTCTTCCTAAGGGAAAAGCTGAGAAAGCAGCCATGTTGTGGCACTTCTGCACTCCCTTTGGGATGCTTTTGGCAGATGCAGTAAGCCTGGAACTCAGGGCTTCCTAGTTAAAAATATCCTAGCCCTAGGCCGAACCCCAACCCTAAGACGAGAAAGGCAAATCAGCCAGGAATTAGGCATGTCCCCAAGGAAAAAGCTGTGGAGGCAGGCATGTTGTGGTACTTTTGCGCTCTTCTTGGGTAGTCCTTCGCAGCTGCTGTGTTCTTGGAACTCAGGTCTTTCTGGTTAATAGAACTCTTACCCTAGGCGAAACTCAAACATTAACCCTAGGAAGGAAAATCAGCCTATGGTGCGGGATGGTCTCATGAGAATAGAAGCAGAGGCAGCCAAGTTGTGTCACTTCTGCGGCCCTCTTGGGATGCCTTTAACAGCTGCAGTGTGCCTGGAGCCCAGGGCTTCCTGGTGTTAAAAGTCCTAGGCCTAAGCCTAACAGTAACCCTAGGAAGGTAAATCAGCCGGGTGTTAGGGTTCTTCCTAAGGGAAAAGCCGTGAAAGCAGCCATGTTGTGGCACTTCTGCACTCCCTTTGGGATGCCTTTGGCAGATGCAGTAAGCCTGGAACTCAGGGCTTCCTGGTTAAAAAACTCCAAGCCCTAGGCTGAACCCTTACCCTAACCCTAGGCAGATAAAACAGCCTAGCTATAGGGATGGTTCCAAGGAAAAAGCTGTGAAAGCTGCCATGTTGTTGCACTTTTGTACTCCCCTTGGGATGCCTTGAACAGCTGCAGTGTGCCTGGATCTAAGGGCTTCGTAGTTTTAAAAATCCTAGCCCTAGGCCTAAGCCTAACAGTAACCCTGGGAAGGGAAATCAGCCTGGTGTTAAGCTTCTTGCCAAGGAAAAAGCCGTGAAAGCAACCATGTTGTGGCACTTTTGCACTCCCTTTTGGATGCCTTTCCCAGCTCCAGTGTGCCTGGAACTCAGGGCTTCCTGATTTTAAAAATCCTAGCCCTACGCCGAACCCCAACCCTAAGACGAGAAAGGCAAATCAGCCAGGAATTAGGCATGTCCCCAAGGAAAAAGCTGTGGAGGCAGGCATGTTGTGGTACTTTTGCGCTCTTCTTGGCTAGTCCTTCGCAGCTGCTGTGTTCTTGGAACTCAGGGCTTTCTGGTTAATAGAACCCTTACCCTAGGCGTAACTCAAACCTTCAACCTAGGAAGGAAAATCAGCCTATGGTTCGGGATGGTCTCATGGAAATATCAGTGGTGGCAGCCAAGTTGTGTCACTTTTGCGCTCCCCTTGGGATGCTTTTCGCAGCTGCAGAGTGCCTGGAGCCCAGGGCTTCCTGGTTTTAAAAGTCCTAGGCCTAAGCCTAACAGTAACCCTAGGAAGGTAAATCAGCCGCGTATTAGGGTTCTTCCTAAGGGAAAAGCCGTGAAAGCAGCCATGTTGTGGCACTGCTGCACTCCCTTTGGGATGCTTTTGGCAGATGAAGTAAGCCTGGAACTCAGGGCTTCCTAGTTAAAAAAATCCTAGCCCTAGGCCGAACCCCAACCCTAAGACGAGAAAGGCAAATCAGCCAGGAATTAGGCATGTCCCCAAGGAAAAAGCTGTGGAGGCAGGCATGTTGTGGTACTTTTGCGCTCTTCTTGGCTAGTCCTTCGCAGCTGCTGTGTTCTTGGAACTCAGGGCTTTCTGGTTAATAGAACCCTTACCCTAGGCGTAACTCAAACCTTAACCCTAAGAAGGAAAATCAGCCTATGGTTCGGGATGGTCTCATGGAAATATCAGTGGTGGCAGCCAAGTTGTGTCACTTTTGCGCTCCCCTTGGGATGCCTTTCGCAGCTGCAGTGTGCCTGGAGCCCAGGGCTTCCTGGTTTTAAAAGTCCTAGGCCTAAGCCTAACAGTAACCCTAGGAAGGTAAATCAGCCGCGTATTAGGGTTCTTCCTAAGGGAAAAGCCATGAAAGCAGCCATGTTGTGGCACTTCTGCACTCCCTTTGGGATGCCTTTGGCAGATGAAGTAAGCCTGGAACTCAGGGCTTCCTAGTTAAAAAAATCCTAGCCCTAGGCCGAACCCCAACCCTAAGACGAGAAAGGCAAATCAGCCAGGAATTAGGCATGTCCCCAAGGAAAAAGCTGTGGACGCAGGCACGTTGTGGTACTTTTGCGCTCTCCTTGGCTAGTCCTTCGCAGCTGCTGTGTTCTTGGAACTCAGGGCTTTCTGGTTAATAGAACTCTTACCCTAGGCGTAACTCAAAACTTAACCCTAGGAAGGAAAATCAGTCTATGGTTCAGGATGGTCTCATGAGAATAGCAGCAGAGGCAGCCAAGTTGTGTCACTTCTGCTGCCCTCTTGGGATGCCTTTAACAGCTGCATGTGCCTGGAGCTAAGGGCTTCCTAGTTTTAAAAATCCTAGGCCTAAGCCTAACAGTAACCCTAGGAAGGTAAATCAGCCGCGTATTAGGGTTCTTCCTAAGGGAAAAGCCGTGAACGCAGCCATGTTGTGGCACTTTTGCACTCCCTTTGGGATGCTTTTGTCAGATGAAGTAAGCCTGGAACTCAGGGCTTCCTAGTTAAAAAATCCTAGCCCTAGGCCGAACCCCAACCCTAAGACGAGAAAGGCAAATCAGCCAGGAATTAGGCATGTCCCCAAGGAAAAAGCTGTGGAGGCAGGCACGTTGTGGTACTTTTGCGCTCTTCTTGGCTAGTCCTTCGCAGCTGCTGTGTTCTTGGAACTCAGGTCTTTCTGGTTAATAGACCTCTTACCCTAGGTGAAACTCAAACATTAACCCTAGGAAGGAAAATCAGCCTATGGTTCAGGATGGTCTCATGAGAATAGAAGCAGAGGCAGCCAAGTTGTGTCACTTCTGCGGCCCTCTTGGGATGCCTTTAACAGCTGCAGTGTGCCTGGAGCCCAGGGCTTCCTGGTTTTAAAAGTCCTAGGCCTAAGCCTAACAGTAACCCTAGGAAGGTAAATCAGCCGGGTATTAGGGTTCTTCCTAAGGGAAAAGCCGTGAAAGCGGCCATGTTGTGGCACTTCTGCACTCCCTTTGGGATGCCTTTGGCAGATGCAGTAAGCGTGGAACTCAGGGCTTCCTAGTTAAAAAAATCCTAGCCCTAGGCCGAACCCCAACCCTAAGACGAGAAAGGCAAATCAGCCAGGAATTAGGCATGTCCCCAAGGAAAAAGCTGTGGAGGCAGGCATGTTGTGGTACTTTTGCGCTCTTCTTGGGTAGTCCTTCGCAGCTGCTGTGTTCTTGGAACTCAGGGCTTTCTGGTTAATAGAACCCTTACCCTAGGCGTAACTCAAACCTTAACCCTAAGAAGGAAAATCAGCCTATGGTTCGGGATGGTCTCATGGAAATATCAGTGGTGGCAGCCAAGTTGTGTCACTTTTGCGCTCCCCTTGGGATGCCTTTCGCAGCTGCAGTGTGCCTGGAGCCCAGGGCTTCCTGGTTTTAAAAGTCCTAGGCCTAAGCCTAACAGTAAGCCTAGGAAGGTAAATCAGGCGGGTATTAGGGTTCTTCCTAAGGGAAAAGCCGTGAAAGCAGCCATGTTGTGGCACTGCTGCACTCCCTTTGGGATGCTTTTGGCAGATGAAGTAAGCCTGGAACTCAGGGCTTCCTAGTTAAAAAAATCCTAGCCCTAGGCCGAACCCCAACCCTAAGACGAGAAAGGCAAATCAGCCAGGAATTAGGCATGTCCCCAAGGAAAAAGCTGTGGAGGCAGGCATGTTGTGGTACTTTTGCGCTCTTCTTGGCTAGTCCTTCGCAGCTGCTGTGTTCTTGGAACTCAGGGCTTTCTGGTTAATAGAACCCTTACCCTAGGCGTAACTCAAACCTTAACCCTAGGAAGAAAAATCAGCCTATGGTTCGGGATGGTCTCATGGAAATATCAGTGGTGGCAGCCAAGTTGTGTCACTTTTGCGCTCCCCTTGGGATGCCTTTCGCAGCTGCAGTGTGCCTGGAGCCCAGGGCTTCCTGGTTTTAAAAGTCCTAGGCCTAAGCCTAACAGTAACCCTAGGAAGGTAAATCAGCCGCGTATTAGGGTTCTTCCTAAGGGAAAAGCTGAGAAAGCAGCCATGTTGTGGCACTTCTGCACTCCCTTTGGGATGCTTTTGGCAGATGCAGTAAGCCTGGAACTCAGGGCTTCCTAGTTAAAAATATCCTAGCCCTAGGCCGAACCCCAACCCTAAGACGAGAAAGGCAAATCAGCCAGGAATTAGGCATGTCCCCAAGGAAAAAGCTGTGGAGGCAGGCATGTTGTGGTACTTTTGCGCTCTTCTTGGGTAGTCCTTCGCAGCTGCTGTGTTCTTGGAACTCAGGTCTTTCTGGTTAATAGAACTCTTACCCTAGGCGAAACTCAAACATTAACCCTAGGAAGGAAAATCAGCCTATGGTTCGGGATGGTCTCATGAGAATAGAAGCAGAGGCAGCCAAGTTGTGTCACTTCTGCGGCCCTCTTGGGATGCCTTTAACAGCTGCAGTGTGCCTGGAGCCCAGGGCTTCCTGGTGTTAAAAGTCCTAGGCCTAAGCCTAACAGTAACCCTAGGAAGGTAAATCAGCCGGGTGTTAGGGTTCTTCCTAAGGGAAAAGCCGTGAAAGCAGCCATGTTGTGGCACTTCTGCACTCCCTTTGGGATGCCTTTGGCAGATGCAGTAAGCCTGGAACTCAGGGCTTCCTGGTTAAAAAACTCCAAGCCCTAGGCTGAACCCTTACCCTAACCCTAGGCAGATAAAACAGCCTAGCTATAGGGATGGTTCCAAGGAAAAAGCTGTGAAAGCTGCCATGTTGTTGCACTTTTGTACTCCCCTTGGGATGCCTTGAACAGCTGCAGTGTGCCTGGATCTAAGGGCTTCGTAGTTTTAAAAATCCTAGCCCTAGGCCTAAGCCTAACAGTAACCCTGGGAAGGGAAATCAGCCTGGTGTTAAGCTTCTTGCCAAGGAAAAAGCCGTGAAAGCAACCATGTTGTGGCACTTTTGCACTCCCTTTTGGATGCCTTTCCCAGCTCCAGTGTGCCTGGAACTCAGGGCTTCCTGATTTTAAAAATCCTAGCCCTACGCCGAACCCCAACCCTAAGACGAGAAAGGCAAATCAGCCAGGAATTAGGCATGTCCCCAAGGAAAAAGCTGTGGAGGCAGGCATGTTGTGGTACTTTTGCGCTCTTCTTGGCTAGTCCTTCGCAGCTGCTGTGTTCTTGGAACTCAGGGCTTTCTGGTTAATAGAACCCTTACCCTAGGCGTAACTCAAACCTTCAACCTAGGAAGGAAAATCAGCCTATGGTTCGGGATGGTCTCATGGAAATATCAGTGGTGGCAGCCAAGTTGTGTCACTTTTGCGCTCCCCTTGGGATGCTTTTCGCAGCTGCAGAGTGCCTGGAGCCCAGGGCTTCCTGGTTTTAAAAGTCCTAGGCCTAAGCCTAACAGTAACCCTAGGAAGGTAAATCAGCCGCGTATTAGGGTTCTTCCTAAGGGAAAAGCCGTGAAAGCAGCCATGTTGTGGCACTGCTGCACTCCCTTTGGGATGCTTTTGGCAGATGAAGTAAGCCTGGAACTCAGGGCTTCCTAGTTAAAAAAATCCTAGCCCTAGGCCGAACCCCAACCCTAAGACGAGAAAGGCAAATCAGCCAGGAATTAGGCATGTCCCCAAGGAAAAAGCTGTGGAGGCAGGCATGTTGTGGTACTTTTGCGCTCTTCTTGGCTAGTCCTTCGCAGCTGCTGTGTTCTTGGAACTCAGGGCTTTCTGGTTAATAGAACCCTTACCCTAGGCGTAACTCAAACCTTAACCCTAAGAAGGAAAATCAGCCTATGGTTCGGGATGGTCTCATGGAAATATCAGTGGTGGCAGCCAAGTTGTGTCACTTTTGCGCTCCCCTTGGGATGCCTTTCGCAGCTGCAGTGTGCCTGGAGCCCAGGGCTTCCTGGTTTTAAAAGTCCTAGGCCTAAGCCTAACAGTAACCCTAGGAAGGTAAATCAGCCGCGTATTAGGGTTCTTCCTAAGGGAAAAGCCATGAAAGCAGCCATGTTGTGGCACTTCTGCACTCCCTTTGGGATGCCTTTGGCAGATGAAGTAAGCCTGGAACTCAGGGCTTCCTAGTTAAAAAAATCCTAGCCCTAGGCCGAACCCCAACCCTAAGACGAGAAAGGCAAATCAGCCAGGAATTAGGCATGTCCCCAAGGAAAAAGCTGTGGACGCAGGCACGTTGTGGTACTTTTGCGCTCTCCTTGGCTAGTCCTTCGCAGCTGCTGTGTTCATGGAACTCAGGGCTTTCTGGTTAATAGAACTCTTACCCTAGGCGTAACTCAAAACTTAACCCTAGGAAGGAAAATCAGTCTATGGTTCAGGATGGTCTCATGAGAATAGCAGCAGAGGCAGCCAAGTTGTGTCACTTCTGCTGCCCTCTTGGGATGCCTTTAACAGCTGCATGTGCCTGGAACTAAGGGCTTCCTAGTTTTAAAAATCCTAGGCCTAAGCCTAACAGTAACCCTAGGAAGGTAAATCAGCCGCGTATTAGGGTTCTTCCTAAGGGAAAAGCCGTGAACGCAGCCATGTTGTGGCACTTTTGCACTCCCTTTGGGATGCTTTTGTCAGATGAAGTAAGCCTGGAACTCAGGGCTTCCTAGTTAAAAAATCCTAGCCCTAGGCCGAACCCCAACCCTAAGACGAGAAAGGCAAATCAGCCAGGAATTAGGCATGTCCCCAAGGAAAAAGCTGTGGAGGCAGGCACGTTGTGGTACTTTTGCGCTCTTCTTGGGTAGTCCTTCGCAGCTGCTGTGTTCTTGGAACTCAGGTCTTTCTGGTTAATAGACCTCTTACCCTAGGTGAAACTCAAACATTAACCCTAGGAAGGAAAATCAGCCTATGGTTCAGGATGGTCTCATGAGAATAGAAGCAGAGGCAGCCAAGTTGTGTCACTTCTGCGGCCCTCTTGGGATGCCTTTAACAGCTGCAGTGTGCCTGGAGCCCAGGGCTTCCTGGTTTTAAAAGTCCTAGGCCTAAGCCTAACAGTAACCCTAGGAAGGTAAATCAGCCGGGTATTAGGGTTCTTCCTAAGGGAAAAGCCGTGAAAGCAGCCATGTTGTGGCACTTCTGCACTCCCTTTGGGATGCCTTTGGCAGATGCAGTAAGCGTGGAACTCAGGGCTTCCTAGTTAAAAATATCCTAGCCCTAGGCCGAACCCCAACCCTAAGACGAGAAAGGCAAATCAGCCAGGAATTAGGCATGTCCCCAAGGAAAAAGCTGTGGAGGCAGGCATGTTGTGGTACTTTTGCGCTCTTCTTGGGTAGTCCTTCGCAGCTGCTGTGTTCTTGGAACTCAGGGCTTTCTGGTTAATAGAACCCTTACCCTAGGCGTAACTCAAACCTTAACCCTAAGAAGGAAAATCAGCCTATGGTTCGGGATGGTCTCATGGAAATATCAGTGGTGGCAGCCAAGTTGTGTCACTTTTGCGCTCCCCTTGGGATGCCTTTCGCAGCTGCAGTGTGCCTGGAGCCCAGGGCTTCCTGGTTTTAAAAGTCCTAGGCCTAAGCCTAACAGTAAGCCTAGGAAGGTAAATCAGGCGGGTATTAGGGTTCTTCCTAAGGGAAAAGCCGTGAAAGCAGCCATGTTGTGGCACTGCTGCACTCCCTTTGGGATGCTTTTGGCAGATGAAGTAAGCCTGGAACTCAGGGCTTCCTAGTTAAAAAAATCCTAGCCCTAGGCCGAACCCCAACCCTAAGACGAGAAAGGCAAATCAGCCAGGAATTAGGCATGTCCCCAAGGAAAAAGCTGTGGAGGCAGGCATGTTGTGGTACTTTTGCGCTCTTCTTGGCTAGTCCTTCGCAGCTGCTGTGTTCTTGGAACTCAGGTCTTTCTGGTTAATAGAACTCTTACCCTAGGCGAAACTCAAACCTTAACCCTAGGAAGGAAAATCAGCCTATGTTTCGGGATGGTCTCATGAGAATAGAAGCAGAGGCAGCCAAGTTGTGTCACTTCTGCGGCCCTCTTGGGATGCCTTTAACAACTGCAGTGTGCCTGGAGCCCAGGGCTTCCTGGTTTTAAAAGTCCTAGGCCTAAGCCTAACAGTAACCCTAGGAAGGTAAATCAGCCGGGTGTTAGGGTTCTTCCTAAGGGAAAAGCCGTGAAAGCAGCCATGTTGTGGCACTTCTGCACTCCCTTTGGGATGCCGTTGGCAGATGCAGTAAGCCTGGAACTCAGGGCTTCCTGGTTAAAAAACTCCAAGCCCTAGGCTGAACCCTTACCCTAACCCTAGGCAGATAAAACAGCCTAGCTATAGGGATGGTCCAAGGAAAGAGCTGTGAAAGCTGCCATGTTGTTGCACTTTTGTACTCCCCTTGGGATGCCTTGAACAGCTGCAGTGTGCCTGGATCTAAGGGCTTCGTAGTTTTAAAAATCCTAGCCCTAGGCCTAAGCCTAACAGTAACCCTGGGAAGGGAAATCAGCCTGGTGTTAAGCTTCTTGCCAAGGAAAAAGCCGTGAAAGCAACCATGTTGTGGCACTTTTGCACTCCCTTTTGGATGCCTTTCCCAGCTCCAGTGTGCCTGGAACTCAGGGCTTCCTGATTTTAAAAATCCTAGCCCTAGGCCGAACCCCAACCCTAAGACGAGAAAGGCAAATCAGCCAGGAATTAGGCATGTCCCCAAGGAAAAAGCTGTGGAGGCAGGCATGTTGTGGTACTTTTGCGCTCTTCTTGGGTAGTCCTTCGCAGCTGCTGTGTTCTTGGAACTCAGGGCTTTCTGGTTAATAGAACCCTTACCCTAGGCGTAACTCAAACCTTCAACCTAGGAAGGAAAATCAGCCTATGGTTCGGGATGGTCTCATGGAAATATCAGTGGTGGCAGCCAAGTTGTGTCACTTTTGCGCTCCCCTTGGGATGCTTTTCGCAGCTGCAGAGTGCCTGGAGCCCAGGGCTTCCTGGTTTTAAAAGTCCTAGGCCTAAGCCTAACAGTAACCCTAGGAAGGTAAATCAGCCGCGTATTAGGGTTCTTCCTAAGGGAAAAGCCGTGAAAGCAGCCATGTTGTGGCACTGCTGCACTCCCTTTGGGATGCTTTTGGCAGATGAAGTAAGCCTGGAACTCAGGGCTTCCTAGTTAAAAAAATCCTAGCCCTAGGCCGAACCCCAACCCTAAGACGAGAAAGGCAAATCAGCCAGGAATTAGGCATGTCCCCAAGGAAAAAGCTGTGGAGGCAGGCATGTTGTGGTACTTTTGCGCTCTTCTTGGCTAGTCCTTCGCAGCTGCTGTGTTCTTGGAACTCAGGGCTTTCTGGTTAATAGAACCCTTACCCTAGGCGTAACTCAAACCTTAACCCTAAGAAGGAAAATCAGCCTATGGTTCGGGATGGTCTCATGGAAATATCAGTGGTGGCAGCCAAGTTGTGTCACTTTTGCGCTCCCCTTGGGATGCCTTTCGCAGCTGCAGTGTGCCTGGAGCCCAGGGCTTCCTGGTTTTAAAAGTCCTAGGCCTAAGCCTAACAGTAACCCTAGGAAGGTAAATCAGCCGCGTATTAGGGTTCTTCCTAAGGGAAAAGCCATGAAAGCAGCCATGTTGTGGCACTTCTGCACTCCCTTTGGGATGCCTTTGGCAGATGAAGTAAGCCTGGAACTCAGGGCTTCCTAGTTAAAAAAATCCTAGCCCTAGGCCGAACCCCAACCCTAAGACGAGAAAGGCAAATCAGCCAGGAATTAGGCATGTCCCCAAGGAAAAAGCTGTGGACGCAGGCACGTTGTGGTACTTTTGCGCTCTCCTTGGGTAGTCCTTCGCAGCTGCTGTGTTCTTGGAACTCAGGGCTTTCTGGTTAATAGAACTCTTACCCTAGGCGTAACTCAAAACTTAACCCTAGGAAGGAAAATCAGCCTATGGTTCAGGATGGTCTCATGAGAATAGCAGCAGAGGCAGCCAAGTTGTGTCACTTCTGCTGCCCTCTTGGGATGCCTTTAACAGCTGCATGTGCCTGGAACTAAGGGCTTCCTAGTTTTAAAAATCCTAGGCCTAAGCCTAACAGTAACCCTAGGAAGGTAAATCAGCCGCGTATTAGGGTTCTTCCTAAGGGAAAAGCCGTGAACGCAGCCATGTTGTGGCACTTTTGCACTCCCTTTGGGATGCTTTTGTCAGATGAAGTAAGCCTGGAACTCAGGGCTTCCTAGTTAAAAAATCCTAGCCCTAGGCCGAACCCCAACCCTAAGACGAGAAAGGCAAATCAGCCAGGAATTAGGCATGTCCCCAAGGAAAAAGCTGTGGAGGCAGGCACGTTGTGGTACTTTTGCGCTCTTCTTGGGTAGTCCTTCGCAGCTGCTGTGTTCTTGGAACTCAGGTCTTTCTTGTTAATAGACCTCTTACCCTAGGTGAAACTCAAACATTAACCCTAGGAAGGAAAATCAGCCTATGGTTCAGGATGGTCTCATGAGAATAGAAGCAGAGGCAGCCAAGTTGTGTCACTTCTGCGGCCCTCTTGGGATGCCTTTAACAGCTGCAGTGTGCCTGGAGCCCAGGGCTTCCCGGTTTTAAAAGTCCTAGGCCTAAGCCTAACAGTAACCCTAGGAAGGTAAATCAGCCGGGTATTAGGGTTCTTCCTAAGGGAAAAGCCGTGAAAGCAGCCATGTTGTGGCACTTCTGCACTCCCTTTGGGATGCCTTTGGCAGATGCAGTAAGCCTGGAACTCAGGGCTTCCTAGTTAAAAATATCCTAGCCCTAGGCCGAACCCCAACCCTAAGACGAGAAAGGCAAATCAGCCAGGAATTAGGCATGTCCCCAAGGAAAAAGCTGTGGAGGCAGGCATGTTGTGGTACTTTTGCGCTCTTCTTGGCTAGTCCTTCGCAGCTGCTGTGTTCTTGGAACTCAGGGCTTTCTGGTTAATAGAACCCTTACCCTAGGCGTAACTCAAACTTTAACCCTAAGAAGGAAAATCAGCCTATGGTTCGGGATGGTCTCATGGAAATATCAGTGGTGGCAGCCAAGTTGTGTCACTTTTGCGCTCCCCTTGGGATGCCTTTCGCAGCTGCAGTGTGCCTGGAGCCCAGGGCTTCCTGGTTTTAAAAGTCCTAGGCCTAAGCCTAACAGTAAGCCTAGGAAGGTAAATCAGCCGCGTATTAGGGTTCTTCCTAAGGGAAAAGCTGTGAAAGCAGCCATGTTGTGGCACTGCTGCACTCCCTTTGGGATGCTTTTGGCAGATGAAGTAAGCCTGGAACTCAGGGCTTCCTAGTTAAAAAAATCCTAGCCCTAGGCCGAACCCCAACCCTAAGACGAGAAAGGCAAATCAGCCAGGAATTAGGCATGTCCCCAAGGAAAAAGCTGTGGAGGCAGGCATGTTGTGGTACTTTTGCGCTCTTCTTGGCTAGTCCTTCGCAGCTGCTGTGTTCTTGGAACTCAGGGCTTTCTGGTTAATAGAACCCTTACCCTAGGCGTAACTCAAACCTTAACCCTAAGAAGGAAAATCAGCCTATGGTTCGGGATGGTCTCATGGAAATATCAGTGGTGGCAGCCAAGTTGTGTCACTTTTGCGCTCCCCTTGGGATGCCTTTCGCAGCTGCAGTGTGCCTGGAGCCCAGGGCTTCCTGGTTTTAAAAGTCCTAGGCCTAAGCCTAACAGTAACCCTAGGAAGGTAAATCAGCCGCGTATTAGGGTTCTTCCTAAGGGAAAAGCCATGAAAGCAGCCATGTTGTGGCACTTCTGCACTCCCTTTGGGATGCCTTTGGCAGATGAAGTAAGCCTGGAACTCAGGGCTTCCTAGTTAAAAAAATCCTAGCCCTAGGCCGAACCCCAACCCTAAGACGAGAAAGGCAAATCAGCCAGGAATTAGGCATGTCCCCAAGGAAAAAGCTGTGGAGGCAGGCACGTTGTGGTACTTTTGCGCTCTCCTTGGGTAGTCCTTCGCAGCTGCTGTGTTCTTGGAACTCAGGGCTTTCTGGTTAATAGAACTCTTACACTAGGCGTAACTCAAAACTTAACCCTAGGAAGGAAAATCAGCCTATGGTTCAGGATGGTCTCATGAGAATAGCAGCAGAGGCAGCCAAGTTGTGTCACTTCTGCTGCCTTCTTGGGATGCCTTTAACAGCTGCATGTGCCTGGAACTAAGGGCTTCCTAGTTTTAAAAATCCTAGGCCTAAGCCTAACAGTAACCCTAGGAAGGTAAATCAGCCGCGTATTAGGGTTCTTCCTAAGGGAAAAGCCGTGAACGCAGCCATGTTGTGGCACTTTTGCACTTCCTTTGGGATGCTTTTGTCAGATGAAGTAAGCCTGGAACTCAGGGCTTCCTAGTTAAAAAATCCTAGCCCTAGGCCGAACCCCAACCCTAAGACGAGAAAGGCAAATCAGCCAGGAATTAGGCATGTCCCCAAGGAAAAAGCTGTGGAGGCAGGCACGTTGTGGTACTTTTGCGCTCTTCTTGGGTAGTCCTTCGCAGCTGCTGTGTTCTTGGAACTCAGGTCTTTCTGGTTAATAGACCTCTTACCCTAGGTGAAACTCAAACATTAACCCTAGGAAGGAAAATCAGCCTATGGTTCAGGATGGTCTCATGAGAATAGAAGCAGAGGCAGCCAAGTTGTGTCACTTCTGCGGCCCTCTTGGGATGCCTTTAACAGCTGCAGTGTGCCTGGAGCCCAGGGCTTCCTGGTTTTAAAAGTCCTAGGCCTAAGCCTAACAGTAACCCTAGGAAGGTAAATCAGCCGGGTATTAGGGTTCTTCCTAAGGGAAAAGCCGTGAAAGCAGCCATGTTGTGGCACTTCTGCACTCCCTTTGGGATGCCTTTGGCAGATGCAGTAAGCGTGGAACTCAGGGCTTCCTAGTTAAAAATATCCTAGCCCTAGGCCGAACCCCAACCCTAAGACGAGAAAGGCAAATCAGCCAGGAATTAGGCATGTCCCCAAGGAAAAAGCTGTGGAGGCAGGCATGTTGTGGTACTTTTGCGCTCTTCTTGGCTAGTCCTTCGCAGCTGCTGTGTTCTTGGAACTCAGGGCTTTCTGGTTAATAGAACTCTTACACTAGGCGTAACTCAAAACTTAACCCTAGGAAGGAAAATCAGCCTATGGTTCAGGATGGTCTCATGAGAATAGCAGCAGAGGCAGCCAAGTTGTGTCACTTCTGCTGCCTTCTTGGGATGCCTTTAACAGCTGCATGTGCCTGGAACTAAGGGCTTCCTAGTTTTAAAAATCCTAGGCCTAAGCCTAACAGTAACCCTAGGAAGGTAAATCAGCCGCGTATTAGGGTTCTTCCTAAGGGAAAAGCCGTGAACGCAGCCATGTTGTGGCACTTTTGCACTCCCTTTGGGATGCTTTTGTCAGATGAAGTAAGCCTGGAACTCAGGGCTTCCTAGTTAAAAAATCCTAGCCCTAGGCCGAACCCCAACCCTAAGACGAGAAAGGCAAATCAGCCAGGAATTAGGCATGTCCCCAAGGAAAAAGCTGTGGAGGCAGGCACGTTGTGGTACTTTTGCGCTCTTCTTGGGTAGTCCTTCGCAGCTGCTGTGTTCTTGGAACTCAGGTCTTTCTGGTTAATAGACCTCTTACCCTAGGTGAAACTCAAACATTAACCCTAGGAAGGAAAATCAGCCTATGGTTCAGGATGGTCTCATGAGAATAGAAGCAGAGGCAGCCAAGTTGTGTCACTTCTGCGGCCCTCTTGGGATGCCTTTAACAGCTGCAGTGTGCCTGGAGCCCAGGGCTTCCTGGTTTTAAAAGTCCTAGGCCTAAGCCTAACAGTAACCCTAGGAAGGTAAATCAGCCGGGTATTAGGGTTCTTCCTAAGGGAAAAGCCGTGAAAGCAGCCATGTTGTGGTACTTCTGCACTCCCTTTGGGATGCCTTTGGCAGATGCAGTAAGCGTGGAACTCAGGGCTTCCTAGTTAAAAATATCCTAGCCCTAGGCCGAACCCCAACCCTAAGACGAGAAAGGCAAATCAGCCAGGAATTAGGCATGTCCCCAAGGAAAAAGCTGTGGAGGCAGGCATGTTGTGGTACTTTTGCGCTCTTCTTGGCTAGTCCTTCGCAGCTGCTGTGTTCTTGGAACTCAGGGCTTTCTGGTTAATAGAACTCTTACCCCAGGCGTAACTCAAACCTTAACCCTAGGAAGGAAAATCAGCCTATGGTTCGGGATGGTCTCATGGAAATATCAGTGGTGGCAGCCAAGTTGCGTTACTTTTGCGCTCCCCTTGGGATGCCTTTCGCAGCTGCAGAGTGCCTGGAGCCCAGGGCTTCCTGGTTTTAAAAGTCCTAGGCCTAAGCCTAACAGTAACCCTAGGAAGGTAAATCAGCCGCGTATTAGGGTTCTTCCTAAGGGAAAAGCTGTGAAAGCAGCCATGTTGTGGCACTTCTGCACTCCCTTTGGGATGCTTTTGGCAGATGAAGTAAGCCTGGAACTCAGGGCTTCCTAGATAAAAAAATCCGAGCCCTAGGCCGAACCCCAACCCTAAGACGAGAAAGGCAAATCAGCCAGGAATTAGGCATGTCCCCAAGGAAAAAGCTGTGGAGGCAGGCATGTTGTGGTACTTTTGCGCTCTTCTTGGCTAGTCCTTCGCAGCTGCTGTGTTCTTGGAACTCAGGGCTTTCTGGTTAATAGAACCCTTACCCTAGGCGTAACTCAAACCTTAACCCTAGGAAGGAAAATCAGCCTATGCTTCGGGATGGTCTCATGGAAATATCAGTGGTGGCAGCCAAGTTGTGTCACTTTTGCGCTCCCCTTGGGATGCCTTTCGCAGCTGCAGTGTGCCTGGAGCCCAGGGCTTCCTGGTTTTAAAAGTCCTAGGCCTAAGCCTAACAGTAACCCTAGGAAGGTAAATCAGCTGGGTATTAGGGTTCTTCCTAAGGGAAAAGCCGTGAAAGCAGCCATGTTGTGGCACTTCTGCACTCCCTTTGGGATGCCTTTGGCAGATGCAGTAAGCCTGGAACTCAGGGCTTCCTAGTTAAAAAAATCCTAGCCCTAGGCCGAACCCCAACCCTAAGACGAGAAAGGCAAATCAGCCAGGAATTAGGCATGTCCCCAAGGAAAAAGCTGTGGAGGCAGGCATGTTGTGGTACTTTTGCGCTCTTCTTGGGTAGTCCTTCGCAGCTGCTGTGTTCTTGGAACTCAGGGCTTTCTGGTTAATAGAACCCTTAGCCCAGGCGTAACGCAAACCTTAACCCTAGGAAGGAAAATCAGCCTATGGTTCGGGATGGTCTCATGGAAATATCAGTGGTGGCAGCCAAGTTGTGTCACTTCTGCGCTCCCCTTGGGATGCCTTTCGCAGCTGCAGTGTGCCTGGAGCCCAGGGCTTCCTGGTTTTAAAAGTCCTAGGCCTAAGCCTAACAGTAACCCTAGGAAGGTAAATCAGCCGCGTATTAGGGTTCTTCCTAAGGGAAAAGCTGTGAAAGCAGCCATGTTGTGGCACTTTTGCACTCCCTTTGGGATGCCTTTGGCAGATGCAGTAAGCCTGGAACTCAGGGCTTCCTGGTTAAAAAACTCCAAGCCCTAGGCTGAACCCTAACCCTAACCCTAGGCAGATAAAACAGCCTAGGTATCGGGATGGTGCCAAGGAAAAAGCTGTGAAAGCTGCCATGTTGTTGCACTTTTGTACTCCCCTTGGGATGCCTTGAACAGCTGCAGTGTTCCTGGAACTAAGGGCTTCCTAGTTTTAAAAATCCTAGCCCTAGGCCTAAGCCTAACAGTAACCCTGGGAAGGGAATCAGCCTGGTGTTAGGCTTCTTGCCAAGGAAAAAGCCGTGAAAGCAGCCATGTTGTGGCACTTTTGCACTCCCTTTTGGATGCCTTTCACAGCTCCAGTGTGCCTGGAACTCAGGGCTTCCTAGTTAAAAAAATCCTAGCCCTAGGCCGAACCCCAACCCTAAGACGAGAAAGGCAAATCAGCCAGGAATTAGGCATGTCCCCAAGGAAAAAGCTGTGGAGGCAGGCATGTTGTGGTACTTTTTCGCTCTTCTTGGCTAGTCCTTCGCAGCTGCTGTGTTCTTGGAACTCAGGGCTTTCTGGTTAATAGAACCCTTACCCTAGGCGTAACTCAAACCTTAAGCCTAGGAAGGAAAATCAGCCTATGGTTCGGGATGGTCTCATGGAAATATCAGTGGTGGCAGCCAAGTTGTGTCACTTTTGCGCTCCCCTTGGGATGCCTTTCGCAGCTGCAGTGTGCCTGGAGCCCAGGGCTTCCTGGTTTTAAAAGTCCTAGGCCTAAGCCTAACAGTAAGCCTAGGAAGGTAAATCAGCCGCGTATTAGGGTTCTTCCTAAGGGAAAAGCCGTGAAAGCAGCCATGTTGTGGCACTTCTGCACACCGTTTGCGATGCATTTGGCAGATGCAGTAAGCCTGGAACTCAGGGCTTCCTAGTTAAAAAAATCCTAGCCCTAGGCCGAACCCCAACCCTAAGACGAGAAAGGCAAATCAGCCAGGAATTAGGCATGTCCCCAAGGAAAAAGCTGTGGAGGCAGGCATGTTGTGGTACTTTTGCGCTCTTCTTGGGTAGTCCTTCGCAACTGCTGTGTTCTTGGAACTCAGGGCTTTCTGGTTAATAGAACTCTTACCCTAGGCGTAACTCAAACCTTAACCCTAGGAAGGAAAATCAGCCTATGGTTCGGGATGGTCTCATGAGAATAGAAGCAGAGGCAGCCAAGTTGTGTCACTTCTGCAGCCCTCTTGGGATGCCTTTAACAGCTGCATATGCCTGGAGCCCAGGGCTTCCTGGTTTTAAAAGTCCTAGGTCTAAGCCTAACAGTAACCCTAGGAAGGTAAATCAGCCGGGTTTTAGGGTTCTTCCTAAGGGAAAAGGTGTGAAAGCAGCCATGTTGTGGCACTTTTGCACTCCCTTTGGGATGCCTTTGGCAGATGCAGTAAGCCTGGAACTCAGGGCTTCCTGGTTAAAAAACTCCAAGCCCTAGGCTGAACCCTAACCCTAACCCTAGGCAGATAAATCAGCCTAGGTATAGGGATGGTGCCAAGGAAAAAGCTGTGAAAGCTGCCATGTTGTTGCACTTTTGTACTCCCCTTGGGATGCCTTGAACAGCTGCAGTGTGCCTGGATCTAAGGGCTTCCTAGTTTTAAAAATCCTAGACCTAGGCCTAAGCCTAACAGTAACCCTGGGAAGGGAAATCAGCCTGGTGTTAAGCTTCTTGCCAAGGAAAAAGCCGTGAAAGCAACCATGTTGTGGCACTTTTGCACTCCCTTTTGGATGCCTTTCACAGCTCTAGTGTGCCTGGAACTCAGGGCTTCCTGATTTTAAAAATCCTAGCCCTAGGACGAACCCCAACCCTAAGACGAGAAAGGCAAATCAGCCAGGAATTAGGCATGTCCCCAAGGAAAAAGCTGTGGAGGCAGGCACGTTGTGGTACTTTTGCGCTCTTCTTGGGTAGTCCTTCGCAGCTGCTGTGTTCTTGGAACTCAGGGCTTTCTGGTTAATAGAACCCTTACCATAGGCGTAACTCAAACCTTAACCCTAGGAAGGAAAATCAGCCTATGCTTCGGGATGGTCTCATGGAAATATCAGTGGTGGCAGCCAAGTTGTGTCACTTTTGCGCTCCCCTTGGGATGCCTTTCGCAGCTGCAGTGTGCCTGGAGCCCAGGGCTTCCTGGTTTTAAAAGTCCTAGGCCTAAGCCTAACAGTAACCCTAGGAAGGTAAATCAGCCGCGTATTAGGGTTCTTCCTAAGGGAAAAGCTGTAAAAGCAGCCATGTTGTGGAACTTCTGCACTCCCTTTGGGATGCTTTTGACAGATGCAGTAAGCCTGGAACTCAGGGCTTCCTAGTTAAAAAAATCCTAGCCCTAGGCCGAACCCCAACCCTAAGACGAGAAAGGCAAATCAGCCAGGAATTAGGCATGTCCCCAAGGAAAAAGCTGTGGAGGCAGGCATGTTGTGGTACTTTTGCGCTCTTCTTGGGTAGCCCTTCGCAGCTGCTGTGTTCTTGGAACTCAGGTCTTTCTGGTTAATAGAACTCTTACCCTAGGCGAAACTCAAACATTAACCCTAGGAAGGAAAATCAGCCTATGGTTCGGGATGGTCTCATGAGAATAGAAGCAGAGGCGGCCAAGTTGTGTCACTTCTGCGGCCCTCTTGGGATGCCTTTAACAGCTGCAGTGTGCCTGGAGCCCAGGGCTTCCTGGTTTTAAAAGTCCTAGGCCTAAGCCTAACAGTAACCCTAGGAAGGTAAATCAGCCGGGTATTAGGGTTCTTCCTAAGGGAAAAGCCGTGAAAGCAGCCATGTTGTGGCACTTCTGCACTCCCTTTGGGATGCCTTTGGCAGATGCAGTAAGCCTGGAACTCAGGGCTTCCTGGTTAAAAAACTCCAAGCCCTAGGCTGAACCCTTACCCTAACCCTAGGCAGATAAAACAGCCTAGCTATAGGGATGGTTCCAAGGAAAAAGCTGTGAAAGCTGCCATGTTGTTGCACTTTTGTACTCCACTTGGGATGCCTTGAACAGCTGCAGTGTGCCTGGATCTAAGGGCTTCCTAGTTTTAAAAATCCTAGCCCTAGGCCTAAGCCTTACAGTAACCCTGGGAAGGGAAATCAGCCTGGTGTTAAGCTTCTTGCCAAGGAAAAAGCCGTGAAAGCAACCATGTTGTGGCACTTTTGCACTCCCTTTTGGATGCCTTTCACAGCTCCAGTGTGCCTGGAACTCAGGGCTTCCTGATTTTAAAAATCCTAGCCCTAGGCCGAACCCCAAACCTAAGACGAGAAAGGCAAATCAGCCAGGAATTAGGCATGTCCCCAAGGAAAAAGCTGTGGAGGCAGGCACGTTGTGGTACTTTTGCGCTCTTCTTGGGTAGTCCTTCGCAGCTGCTGTGTTCTTGGAACTCAGGGCTTTCTGGTTAATAGAACCCTTACCCTAGGCGTAACTCAAACCTTAACCCTAGGAAGGAAAATCAGCCTATGGTTTGGGATGGTCTCATGGAAATATCAGTGGTGGCAGCCAAGTTGTGTCACTTTTGCGCTCCCCTTGGGATGCCTTTCGCAGCTGCAGTGTGCCTGGAGCCCAGGGCTTCCTGGTTTTAAAAGTCCTAGGCCTAAGCCTAACAGTAACCCTAGGAAGGTAAATCAGCCGGGTATTAGGGTTCTTCCTAAGGGAAAAGCCGTGAAAGCAGCCATGTTGTGGCACTTTTGCACTCCCTTTGGGATGCCTTTGGCAGATGCAGTAAGCCTGGAACTCAGGGCTTCCTAGTTAAAAATATCCTAGCCCTAGGCCGAACCCCAACCCTAAGACGAGAAAGGCAAATCAGCCAGGAATTAGGCATGTCCCCAAGGAAAAAGCTGTGGAGGCAGGCACGTTGTGGTACTTTTGCGCTCTTCTTGGCTAGTCCTTCGCAGCTGCTGTGTTCTTGGAACTCAGGTCTTTCTGGTTAATAGAACTCTTACCCTAGGCGATACTCAAACATTAACCCTAGGAAGGAAAATCAGCCTATGGTTCGGGATGGTCTCATGAGAATAGAAGCAGAGGCAGCCAAGTTGTGTCACTTCTCCGGCCCTCTTGGGATGCCTTTAACAGCTGCAGTGTGCCTGGAGCCCAGGGCTTCCTGGTTTTAAAAGTCCTAGGCCTAAGCCTAACAGTAACCCTAGGAAGGTAAATCAGCCGGGTATTAGGGTTCTTCCTAAGGGAAAAGCCGTGAAAGCAGCCATGTTGTGGCACTTCTGCACTCCCTTTGGGATGCCTTTGGCAGATGCAGTAAGCCTGGAACTCAGGGCTTCCTGGTTAAAAAACTCCAAGCCCTAGGCTGAACCCTTACCCTAACCCTAGGCAGATAAAACAGCCTAGCTATAGGGATGGTTCCAAGGAAAAAGCTGTGAAAGCTGCCATGTTGTTGCACTTTTGTACTCCCCTTGGGATGCCTTGAACAGCTGCAGTGTGCCTGGATCTAAGGGCTTCGTAGTTTTAAAAATCCTAGCCCTAGGCCTAAGCCTTACAGTAACCCTGGGAAGGGAAATCAGCCTGGTGTTAAGCTTCTTGCCAAGGAAAAAGCCGTGAAAGCAACCATGTTGTGGCACTTTTGCACTCCCTTTTGGATGCCTTTCCCAGCTCAAGTGTGCCTGGAACTCAGGGCTTCCTGATTTTTAAAATCCTAGCCCTACGCCGAACCCCAACCCTAAGACGAGAAAGGCAAATCAGCCAGGAATTAGGCATGTCCCCAAGGAAAAAGCTGTGGAGGCAGGCATGTTGTGGTACTTTTGCGCTCTTCTTGGGTAGTCCTTCGCAGCTGCTGTGTTCTTGGAACTCAGGGCTTTCTGGTTAATAGAACCCTTACCCTAGGCGTAACTCAAACCTTCACCCTAGGAAGGAAAATCAGCCTATGGTTCGGGATGCTCTCATGGAAATATCAGTGGTGGCAGCCAAGTTGTGTCACTTTTGCGCTCCCCTTGGGACGCCTTTCGCAGCTGCAGTGTGCCTGGAGCCCAGGGCTTCCTGGTTTAAAAAGTCCTAGGCCTAAGCCTAACAGTAACCCTAGGAAGGTAAATCAGCCGCGTATTAGGGTTCTTCCTAAGGGAAAAGCCGTGAAAGCAGCCATGTTGTGGCACTTTTGCACTCCCTTTGGGATGCCTTTGGCAGATGCAGTAAGCCTGGAACTCAGGGCTTCCTAGATAAAAAAATCCTAGCCCTAGGCCGAACCCCAACCCTAAGACGAGAAAGGCAAATCAGCCAGGAATTAGGCATGTCCCCAAGGAAAAAGCTGTGGAGGCAGGCATGTTGTGGTACTTTTGCGCTCTTCTTGGGTAGTCCTTCACAGCTGCTGTGTTCTTGGAACTCAGGGCTTTCTGGTTAATAGAACTCTTACCCTAGGCGTAACTCAAACCTTAACCCTAGGAAGGAAAATCAGCCTATGGTTCGGGATGGTCTCTTGAGAATAGCAGCAGAGGCAGCCAAGTTGTGTCACTTCTGCGGCCCTCTTGGGATGCCTTTAACAGCTGCATGTGCCTGGAGCCCAGGCCTTCCTGGTTTTAAAAGTCCTAGGCCTAAGCCTAACAGTAACCCTAGGAAGGTAAATCAGCCGCGTATTAGGGTTCTTCCTAAGGGAAAAGCCGTGAAAGCAGCCATGTTGTGGCACTTTTGCACTCCCTTTGGGATGCTTTTGGCAGATGAAGTAAGCCTGGAACTCAGGGCTTCCTAGTTAAAAAAATCCTAGCCCTAGGCCGAACCCCAACCCTAAGACGAGAAAGGCAAATCAGCCAGGAATTAGGCATGTCCCCAAGGAAAAAGCTGTGGAGGCAGGCATGTTGTGGTACTTTTGCGCTCTTCTTGGCTAGTCCTTCGCAGCTGCTGTGTTCTTGGAACTCAGGGCTTTCTGGTTAATAGAACTCTTACCCCAGGCGTAACTCAAACCTTAACCCTAGGAAGGAAAATCAGCCTATGGTTCGGGATGGTCTCATGGAAATATCAGTGGTGGCAGCCAAGTTGCGTTACTTTTGCGCTCCCCTTGGGATGCCTTTCGCAGCTGCAGAGTGCCTGGAGCCCAGGGCTTCCTGGTTTTAAAAGTCCTAGGCCTAAGCCTAAGAGTAACCCTAGGAAGGTAAATCAGCCGCGTATTAGGGTTCTTCCTAAGGGAAAAGCCGTGAAAGCAGCCATGTTGTGGCACTTCTGCACTCCCTTTGGGATGCTTTTGGCAGATGAAGTAAGCCTGGAACTCAGGGCTTCCTAGATAAAAAAATCCTAGCCCTAGGCCGAACCCCAACCCTAAGACGAGAAAGGCAAATCAGCCAGGAATTAGGCATGTCCCCAAGGAAAAAGCTGTGGAGGCAGGCATGTTGTGGTACTTTTTCGCTCTTCTTGGGTAGTCCTTCGCAGCTGCTGTGTTCTTGGAACTCAGGGCTTTCTGGTTAATAGAACCCTTACCCTAGGCGTAACTCAAACCTTAACCCTAGGAAGGAAAATCAGCCTATGGTTCGGAATGGTCTCATGGAAATATCAGTGGTGGCAGCCAAGTTGTGTCACTTTTGCGCTCCCCTTGGGATGCCTTTCGCAGCTGCAGTGTGCCTGGAGCCCAGGGCTTCCTGGTTTTAAAAGTCCTAGGCCTAAGCCTAACAGTAACCCTAGGAAGGTAAATCAGCTGGGTATTAGGGTTCTTCCTAAGGGAAAAGCCGTGAAAGCAGCCATGTTGTGGCACTTCTGCACTCCCTTTGGGATGCCTTTGGCAGATGCAGTAAGCCTGGAACTCAGGGCTTCCTAGTTAAAAAAATCCTAGCCCTAGGCCGAACCCCAACCCTAAGACGAGAAAGGCAAATCAGCCAGGAATTAGGCATGTCCCCAAGGAAAAAGCTGTGGAGGCAGGCATGTTGTGGTACTTTTGCGCTCTTCTTGGGTAGTCCTTCGCAGCTGCTGTGTTCTTGGAACTCAGGGCTTTCTGGTTAATAGAACCCTTAGCCCAGGCGTAACTCAAACCTTAACCCTAGGAAGGAAAATCAGCCTATGGTTCGGGATGGTCTCATGGAAATATCAGTGGTGGCAGCCAAGTTGTGTCACTTCTGCGCTCCCCTTGGGATGCCTTTCGCAGCTGCAGTGTGCCTGGAGCCCAGGGCTTCCTGGTTTTAAAAGTCCTAGGCCTAAGCCTAACAGTAACCCTAGGAAGGTAAATCAGCCGCGTATTAGGGTTCTTCCTAAGGGAAAAGCTGTGAAAGCAGCCATGTTGTGGCACTTTTGCACTCCCTTTGGGATGCCTTTGGCAGATGCAGTAAGCCTGGAACTCAGGGCTTCCTGGGTAAAAAACTCCAAGCCCTAGGCTGAACCCTAACCCTAACCCTAGGCAGATAAAACAGCCTAGGTATCGGGATGGTGCCAAGGAAAAAGCTGTGAAAGCTGCCATGTTGTTGCACTTTTGTACTCCCCTTGGGATGCCTTGAACAGCTGCAGTGTTCCTGGAACTAAGGGCTTCCTAGTTTTAAAAATCCTAGCCCTAGGCCTAAGCCTAACAGTAACCCTGGGAAGGGAATCAGCCTGGTGTTAGGCTTCTTGCCAAGGAAAAAGCCGTGAAAGCAGCCATGTTGTGGCACTTTTGCACTCCCTTTTGGATGCCTTTCACAGCTCCAGTGTGCCTGGAACTCTGGGCTTCCTAGTTAAAAAAATCCTAGCCCTAGGCCGAACCCCAACCCTAAGACGAGAAAGGCAAATCAGCCAGGAATTAGGCATGTCCCCAAGGAAAAAGCTGTGGAGGCAGGCATGTTGTGGTACTTTTTCGCTCTTCTTGGCTAGTCCTTCGCAGCTGCTGTGTTCTTGGAACTCAGGGCTTTCTGGTTAATAGAACCCTTACCCTAGGCGTAACTCAAACCTTAACCCTAGGAAGGAAAATCAGCCTATGGTTCGGGATGGTCTCATGGAAATATCAGTGGTGGCAGCCAAGTTGCGTTACTTTTGCGCTCCCCTTGGGATGCCTTTCGCAGCTGCAGTGTGCCTGGAGCCCAGGGCTTCCTGGTTTTAAAAGTCCTAGGCTTAAGCCTAACAGTAACCCTAGGAAGGTAAATCTGCCGGGTATTAGGGTTCTTCCTAAGGGAAAAGACGTGAACGCAGCCATGTTGTGGCACTTCTGCACTCCCTTTGGGATGCTTTTGGCAGATGAAGTAAGCCTGGAACTCAGGGCTTCCTAGTTAAAAAAATCCTAGCCCTAGGCCGAACCCCAACCCTAAGACGAGAAAGGCAAATCAGCCAGGAATTAGGCATGTCCCCAAGGAAAAAGCTGTGGAGGCAGGCATGTTGTGGTACTTTTGCGCTCTTCTTGGCTAGTCCTTCGCAGCTGCTGTGTTCTTGGAACTCAGGGCTTTCTGGTTAATAGAACTCTTACCCTAGGCGAAACTCAAACCTTAACCCTAGGAAGGAAAATCTGCCTATGGTTCAGGATGTTCTCATGAGAATAGAAGCAGAGGCAGCCAAGTTGTGTCACTTCTGCGGCCCTCTTGGGATGCCTTTAACAGCTGCATATGCCTGGAGCCCAGGGCTTCCTGGTTTTAAAAGTCCTAGGCCTAAGCCTAACAGTAACCCTAGGAAGGTAAATCAGCCGCCTATTAGGGTTCTTCCTAAGGGAAAAGCCGTGAAAGCAGCCATGTTGTGGCACTTCTGCACTCCCTTTGGGATGCCTTTGGCAGATGCAGTAAGCCTGGAGCTCAGGGCTTTCTGGTTAAAAAACTCCAAGCCCTAGGCTGAAGCCTAACCTTAACCCTAGGCAGATAAATCAGCCTAGGTATAGGGATGGTGCCAAGGAAAAAGCTGTGAAAGCTGCCATGTTGTTGCACATTTGTACTCCCCTTGGGATGCCTTTCGCAGCTGCAGTGTGCCTGGAACTAAGGGCTTCCTAGTTTTAAAAATCCTAGCCCTAGGCCTAAGCCTAACAGTAACCCTGGGAAGGGACATCAGCCTGGTGTTAGGCTTCTTGCCAAGGAAAAAGCCGGGAAAGCAGCCATGATGTGGCACTTTTGCACTCCCTTTTGGATGCCTTTCACAGCTCCAGTGTGCCTGGAACTCAGGGCTTCCTGATTTTAAAAATCCTAGCCCTAGGCCGAACCCCAACCCTAAGACGAGAAAGGCAAATCAGCCAGGAATTAGGCATGTCCCCAAGGAAAAAGCTGTGGAGGCAGGCATGTTGTGGTACTTTTGCGCTCTTCTTGGCTAGTCCTTCGCAGCTGCTGTGTTCTTGGAACTCAGGGCTTTCTGGTTAATAGAACTCTTACCCCAGGCGTAACTCAAACCTTAACCCTAGGAAGGAAAATCAGCCTATGGTTCGGGATGGTCTCATGGAAATATCAGTGGTGGCAGCCAAGTTGCGTTACTTTTGCGCTCCCCTTGGGATGCCTTTCGCAGCTGCAGAGTGCCTGGAGCCCAGGGCTTCCTGGTTTTAAAAGTCCTAGGCCTAAGCCTAACAGTAACCCTAGGAAGGTAAATCAGCCGCGTATTAGGGTTCTTCCTAAGGGAAAAGCCGTGAAAGCAGCCATGTTGTGGCACTTCTGCACTCCCTTTGGGATGCTTTTGGCAGATGAAGTAAGCCTGGAACTCAGGGCTTCCTAGATAAAAAAATCCTAGCCCTAGGCCGAACCCCAACCCTAAGACGAGAAAGGCAAATCAGCCAGGAATTAGGCATGTCCCCAAGGAAAAAGCTGTGGAGGCAGGCATGTTGTGGTACTTTTGCGCTCTTCTTGGCTAGTCCTTCGCAGCTGCTGTGTTCTTGGAACTCAGGGCTTTCTGGTTAATAGAACCCTTACCCTAGGCGTAACTCAAACCTTAACCCTAGGAAGGAAAATCAGCCTATGGTTCGGGATGGTCTCATGGAAATATCAGTGGTGGCAGCCAAGTTGTAGTCACTTTTGCGCTCCCCTTGGGATGCCTTTCGCAGCTGCAGTGTGCCTGGAGCCCAGGGCTTCCTGGTTTTAAAAGTCCTAGGCCTAAGCCTAACAGTAACCCTAGGAAGGGAAATCAGCATGGTGTTAAGCTTCTTGCCAAGGAAAAAGCCGTGAAAGCAACCATGTTGTGGCACTTTTGCACTCCCTTTTGGATGCCTTTCACAGCTCCAGTGTGCCTGGAACTCAGGGCTTCCTAGTTAAAAAAATCCTAGCCCTAGGCCGAACCCCAACCCTAAGACGAGAAAGGCAAATCAGCCAGGAATTAGGCATGTCCCCAAGGAAAAAGCTGTGGAGGCAGGCATGTTGTGGTAGTTTTGCGCTCTCCTTGGCTAGTCCTTCGCAGCTGCTGTGTTCTTGGAACTCAGGGCTTTCTGGTTAATAGAACCCTTACCCTAGGCGCAACTCAAACCTTAACCCTAGGAAGGAAAATCAGCCTATGGTTCGGGATGGTCTCATGGAAATATCAGTGGTGGCAGCAAAGTTGTGTCACTTTTGCGCTCCCCTTGGGATGCCTTTCGCAGCTGCAGTGTGCCTGGAGCCCAGGGCTTCCTGGTTTTAAAAGTCCTAGGCCTAAGCCTAACAGTAACCCTAGGAAGGTAAATCAGCCGCGTATTAGGATTCTTCCTAAGGGAAAAGCCGTGAAAGCAGCCATGTTGTGGCACTTTTGCACTCCTTTTGGGATGCCTTTGGCAGATGCAGTAAGCCTGGAACTCAGGGCTTCCCAGTTAAAAAACTCCAAGCCCTAGGCTGAACCCTAACCCTAACCCTAGGCAGATAAATCAGCCTAGGTATAGGGATGGTGCCAAGGAAAAAGCTGTGAAAGCTGCCATGTTGTTGCACTTTTGTACTCCCCTTGGGATGCCTTGAACAGCTGCAGTGTGCCTGGATCTAAGGGCTTCCTAGTTTCAAAATCCTAGCCCAAGGCCTAAGCCTAACAGTAACCCTGGGAAGGGAAATCAGCCTGGTGTTAGGCTTCTTGCCAAGGAAAAAGCCGTGAAAGCAGCCATGTTGTGGCACTTTTGCACTCCCTTTTGGATGCCTTTCACAGCTCCAGTGTGCCTGGAACTCAGGGCTTCCTGATTTTAAAAGTCCTAGCCCTAGGCCGAACCCCAACCCTAAGACGAGAAAGGCAAATCAGCCAGGAATTAGGCATGTCCCCAAGGAAAAAGCTGTGGAGGCAGGCATGTTGTGGTACTTTTGCGCTCTTCTTGGCTAGTCCTTCGCAGCTGCTGTGTTCTTGGAACTCAGTGCTTTCTGGTCAATAGAACCTTTACCCCAGGCGTAACTCAAACCTTAACCCTAGGAAGGAAAATCAGCCTATGGTTCGGGATGGTCTCATGGAAATATCAGTGGTGGCAGCCAAGTTGCGTTACTTTTGCGCTCCCCTTGGGATGCCTTTCGCAGCTGCAGTGTGCCTGGAGCCCAGGGCTTCCTGGTTTTAAAAGTCCTAGGCTTAAGCCTAACAGTAACCCTAGGAAGGTAAATCTGCCAGGTATTAGGGTTCTTCCTAAGGGAAAAGCCGTGAACGCAGCCATGTTGTGGCACTTCTGCACTCCCTTTGGGATGCTTTTGGCAGATGAAGTAAGCCTGGAACTCAGGGCTTCCTAGTTAAAAAAATCCTAGCCCTAGGCCGAACCCCAACCCTAAGACGAGAAAGGCAAATCAGCCAGGAATTAGGCATGTCCCCAAGGAAAAAGCTGTGGAGGCAGGCATGTTGTGGTACTTTTGCGCTCTTCTTGGCTAGTCCTTCGCAGCTGCTGTGTTCTTGGAACTCAGGGCTTTCTGGTTAATAGAACTCTTACCCTAGGCGAAACTCAAACCTTAACCCTAGGAAGGAAAATCTGCCTATGGTTCAGGATGGTCTCATGAGAATAGAAGCAGAGGCAGCCAAGTTGTGTCACTTCTGCGGCCCTCTTGGGATGCCTTTAACAGCTGCATATGCCTGGAGCCCAGGGCTTCCTGGTTTTAAAAGTCCTAGGCCTAAGCCTAACAGTAACCCTAGGAAGGTAAATCAGCCGCCTATTAGGGTTCTTCCTAAGGGAAAAGCCGTGAAAGCAGCCATGTTGTGGCACTTCTGCACTCCCTTTGGGATGCCTTTGGCAGATGCAGTAAGCCTGGAGCTCAGGGCTTTCTGGTTAAAAAACTCCAAGCCCTAGGCTGAAGCCTAACCTTAACCCTAGGCAGATAAATCAGCCTAGGTATAGGGATGGTGCCAAGGAAAAAGCTGTGAAAGCTGCCATGTTGTTGCACATTTGTACTCCCCTTGGGATGCCTTTCGCAGCTGCAGTGTGCCTGGAACTAAGGGCTTCCTAGTTTTAAAAATCCTAGCCCTAGGCCTAAGCCTAACAGTAACCCTGGGAAGGGACATCAGCCTGGTGTTAGGCTTCTTGCCAAGGAAAAAGCCGGGAAAGCAGCCATGATGTGGCACTTTTGCACTCCCTTTTGGATGCCTTTCACAGCTCCAGTGTGCCTGGAACTCAGGGCTTCCTGATTTTAAAAATCCTAGCCCTAGGCCGAACCCCAACCCTAAGACGAGAAAGGCAAATCAGCCAGGAATTAGGCATGTCCCCAAGGAAAAAGCTGTGGAGGCAGGCATGTTGTGGTACTTTTGCGCTCTTCTTGGCTAGTCCTTCGCAGCTGCTGTGTTCTTGGAACTCAGGGCTTTCTGGTTAATAGAACTCTTACCCCAGGCGTAACTCAAACCTTAACCCTAGGAAGGAAAATCAGCCTATGGTTCGGGATGGTCTCATGGAAATATCAGTGGTGGCAGCCAAGTTGCGTTACTTTTGCGCTCCCCTTGGGATGCCTTTCGCAGCTGCAGAGTGCCTGGAGCCCAGGGCTTCCTGGTTTTAAAAGTCCTAGGCCTAAGCCTAACAGTAACCCTAGGAAGGTAAATCAGCCGCGTATTAGGGTTCTTCCTAAGGGAAAAGCCGTGAAAGCAGCCATGTTGTGGCACTTCTGCACTCCCTTTGGGATGCTTTTGGCAGATGAAGTAAGCCTGGAACTCAGGGCTTCCTAGATAAAAAAATCCTAGCCCTAGGCCGAACCCCAACCCTAAGACGAGAAAGGCAAATCAGCCAGGAATTAGGCATGTCCCCAAGGAAAAAGCTGTGGAGGCAGGCATGTTGTGGTACTTTTGCGCTCTTCTTGGCTAGTCCTTCGCAGCTGCTGTGTTCTTGGAACTCAGGGCTTTCTGGTTAATAGAACCCTTACCCTAGGCGTAACTCAAACCTTAACCCTAGGAAGGAAAATCAGCCTATGGTTCGGGATGGTCTCATGGAAATATCAGTGGTGGCAGCCAAGTTGTGTCACTTTTGCGCTCCCCTTGGGATGCCTTTCGCAGCTGCAGTGTGCCTGGAGCCCAGGGCTTCCTGGTTTTAAAAGTCCTAGGCCTAAGCCTAACAGTAACCCTAGGAAGGGAAATCAGCCTGGTGTTAAGCTTCTTGCCAAGGAGAAAGCCGTGAAAGCAACCATGTTGTGGCACTTTTGCACTCCCTTTTGGATGCCTTTGGCAGATGCAGTAAGCCTGGAACTCAGGGCTTCCTAGTTAAAAAAATCCTAGCCCTAGGCCGAACCCCAACCCTAAGACGAGAAAGGCAAATCAGCCAGGAATTAGGCATGTCCCCAAGGAAAAAGCTGTGGAGGCAGGCATGTTGTGGTAGTTTTGCGCTCTCCTTGGCTAGTCCTTCGCAGCTGCTGTGTTCTTGGAACTCAGGGCTTTCTGGTTAATAGAACCCTTACCCTAGGCGCAACTCAAACCTTAACCCTAGGAAGGAAAATCAGCCTATGGTTCAGGATGGTCTCATGGAAATATCAGTGGTGGCAGCAAAGTTGTGTCACTTTTGCGCTCCCCTTGGGATGCCTTTCGCAGCTGCAGTGTGCCTGGAGCCCAGGGCTTCCTGGTTTTAAAAGTCCTAGGCCTAAGCCTAACAGTAACCCTAGGAAGGTAAATCAGCCGCGTATTAGGATTCTTCCTAAGGGAAAAGCCGTGAAAGCAGCCATGTTGTGGCACTTTTGCACTCCTTTTGGGATGCCTTTGGCAGATGCAGTAAGCCTGGAACTCAGGGCTTCCTAGTTAAAAAACTCCAAGCCCTAGGCTGAACCCTAACCCTAACCCTAGGCAGATAAATCAGCCTAGGTATAGGGATGGTGCCAAGGAAAAAGCTGTGAAAGCTGCCATGTTGTTGCACTTTTGTACTCCCCTTGGGATGCCTTGAACAGCTGCAGTGTGCCTGGATCTAAGGGCTTCCTAGTTTCAAAATCCTAGCCCAAGGCCTAAGCCTAACAGTAACCCTGGGAAGGGAAATCAGCCTGGTGTTAGGCTTCTTGCCAAGGAAAAAGCCGTGAAAGCAGCCATGTTGTGGCACTTTTGCACTCCCTTTTGGATGCCTTTCACAGCTCCAGTGTGCCTGGAACTCAGGGCTTCCTGATTTTAAAAGTCCTAGCCCTAGGCCGAACCCCAACCCTAAGACGAGAAAGGCAAATCAGCCAGGAATTAGGCATGTCCCCAAGGAAAAAGCTGTGGAGGCAGGCATGTTGTGGTACTTTTGCGCTCTTCTTGGCTAGTCCTTCGCAGCTGCTGTGTTCTTGGAACTCAGGGCTTTCTGGTCAATAGAACTTTTACCCCAGGCGTAACTCAAACCTTAACCCTAGGAAGGAAAATCAGCCTATGGTTCGGGATGGTCTCATGGAAATATCAGTGGTGGCAGCCAAGTTGCGTTACTTTTGCGCTCCCCTTGGGATGCGTTTCGCAGCTGCAGAGTGCCTGGAGCCCAGGGCTTCCTGGTTTTAAAAGTCCTAGGCCTAAGCCTAACAGTAACCCTAGGAAGGTAAATCTGCCGCGTATTAGGGTTCTTCCTAAGGGAAAAGCCGTGAAAGCAGCCATGTTGTGGAACTTCTGCACTCCCTTTGGGATGCTTTTGGCAGATGAAGTAAGCCTGGAACTCAGGGCTTCCTAGTTAAAAAAATCCTAGCCCTAGGCCGAACCCCAACCCTAAGACGAGAAAGGCAAATCAGCCAGGAATTAGGCATGTCCCCAAGGAAAAAGCTGTGGAGGCAGGCATGTTGTGGTACTTCTGCGCTCTTCTTGGCTAGTCCTTCGCAGCTGCTGTGTTCTTGGAACTCAGGGCTTTCTGGTTAATAGAACTCTTACCCTAGGCGAAACTCAAACCTTAACCCTAGGAAGGAAAATCTGCCTATGGTTCAGGATGGTCTCATGAGAATAGAAGCAGAGGCAGCCAAGTTGTGTCACTTCTGCGGCCCTCTTGGGATGCCTTTAACAGCTGCATATGCCTGGAGCCCAGGGCTTCCTGGTTTTAAAAGTCCTAGGCCTAAGCCTAACAGTAACCCTAGGAAGGTAAATCAGCCGGGTATTAGGGTTCTTCCTAAGGGAAAAGCCGTGAAAGCAGCCATGTTGTGGCACTTCTGCACTCCCTTTGGGATGCCTTTGGCAGATGCAGTAAGCCTGGAACTCAGGGCTTTCTGGGTAAAAAACTCCAAGCCCTAGGCTGAAGCCTAACCTTTACCCTAGGCAGATAAATCAGCCTAGGTATAGGGATGGTGCCAAGGAAAAAGCTGTGAAAGCTGCCATGTTGTTGCACTTTTGTACTCCCCTTGGGATGCCTTTCGCAGCTGCAGTGTGCCTGGAACTAAGGGCTTCCTAGTTTTAAAAATCCTAGCCCTAGGCCTAAGCCTAACAGTAACCCTGGGAAGGGAAATCAGCCTGGTGTTAGGCTTCTTGCCAAGGAAAAAGCCGTGAAAGCAGCCATGTTGTGGCACTTTTGCACTCCCTTTTGGATGCCTTTCACAGCTCCAGTGTTCCTGGAACTCAGGGCTTCCTGATTTTAAAAATCCTAGCCCTAGGCCGAACCCCAACCCTAAGACGAGAAAGGCAAATCAGCCAGGAATTAGGCATGTGCCCAAGGAAAAAGCTGTGGAGGCAGGCACGTTGTGGTACTTTTGCGCTCTTCTTGGCTAGTCCTTCGCAGCTGCTGTGTTCTTGGAACTCAGGGCTTTCTGGTTAATAGAACTCTTACCCTAGGCGAAACTCAAACTTTAACCCTAGGAAGGCAAATCAGCCTATGGTTCAGCATGGTCTCATGAGAATAGAAGCAGAGGCAGCCAAGTTGTGTCACTTCTGCGGCCCTCTTGGGATGCCTTTAACAGCTGCATATGCCTGCAGCCCAGGGCTTCCTGGTTTTAAAAGTCCTAGGCCTAAGCCTAACAGTAACCCTAGGAAGGTAAATCAGCTGGGTATTAGGGTTCTTCCTAAGGGAAAAGCCGTGATAGCAGCCATGTTGTGGCACTTCTGCACTCCCTTTGGGATGCCTTTGGCAGATGCAGTAAGCCTGGAACTCAGGGCTTCCTGGTTAAAAAACTCCAAGCCCTAGGCTGAAGCCTAACCTTAACCCTAGGCAGATAAATCAGCCTAGGTATAGGGATGGTGCCAAGGAAAAAGCTGTGAAAGCTGCCATGTTGTTGCACTTTTGTACTCCCCTTGGGATTCCTTTCGCAACTGCAGTGTGCCTGGAACTAAGGGCTTCCTAGTTTTAAAAATCCTAGCCCTAGGCCTAAGCCTAACAGTAACCCTGGGAAGGGAAATCAGCCTGGTGTTAGGCTTCTTGCCAAGGAAAAAGCCGTGAAAGCAGCCATGTTGTGGCACTTTTGCACTCCCTTTTGGATGCCTTTCACAGCTCCAGTGTGCCTGGAACTCAGGGCTTCCTGATTTTAAAAATCCTAGCCCTAGGCCGAACCCCAACCCTAAGACGAGAAAGGCAAATCAGCCAGGAATTAGGCATGTCCCCAAGGAAAAAGCTGTGGAGGCAGGTATGTTGTGGTACTTTTGCGCTCTTCTTGGGAAGTCCTTCGCAGCTGCTGTGTTCTTGGAACTCAGGGCTTTCTGGTTAATAGAACTCTTACCCCAGGCGTAACTCAAACCTTAACCCTAGGAAGGAAAATCAGCCTATGGTTCGGGATGGTCTCATGGAAATATCAGTGGTGGCAGCCAAGTTGCGTTACTTTTGCGCTCCCCTTGGGATGCCTTTCGCAGCTGCAGAGTGCCTGGAGCCCAGGGCTTCCTGGTTTTAAAAGTCCTAGGCCTAAGCCTAACAGTAACCCTAGGAAGGTAAATCTGCTGGGTATTAGGGTTCTTCCTAAGGGAAAAGCCGTGAAAGCAGCCATGTTGTGGCACTTTTGCACTCCCTTTGGGATGCCTTTGGCAGATGAAGTAAGCCTGGAACTCAGGGCTTCCTAGTTAAAAATATCCTAGCCCTAGGCCGAACCCCAACCCTAAGACGAGAAAGGCAAATCAGCCAGGAATTAGGCATGTCCCCAAGGAAAAAGCTGTGGAGGCAGGCATGTTGTGGTACTTTTGCGCTCTTCTTGGGTAGTCCTTCGCAGATGCTGTATTCTTGGAACTCAGGTCTTTCTGGTTAATAGAACTCTTACCCTAGGCGTAACTCAAACCTTAACCCTAGGAAGCAAAATCAGCCTATGGTTCAGGATGGTCTCATGAGAATAGAAGCAGAGGCAGCCAAGTTGTGTCGCTTCTGCGGCCCTCTTGGGATGCCTTTCGCAGCTGCATGTGCCTGGAGCCCAGGGCTTCCTGGTTTTAAAAGTCCTAGGCCTAAGCCTAACAGTAACCCTAGGAAGGTAGATCAGCCGCGTATTAGGGTTCTTCCTAAGGGAAAAGCCGTGAAAGCAGCCATGTTGTGGCACTTCTGCACTCCCTTTGGGATGCTTTTTGCAGATGAAGTAAGCCTGGAACTCAGGGCTTCCTAGTTAAAAATATCCTAGCCCTAGGCCGAACCCCAACCCTAAGACGAGAAAGGCAAATCAGCCAGGAATTAGGCATGTCCCCAAGGAAAAAGCTGTGGAGGCAGGCATGTTGTGGTACTTTTGCGCTCTTCTTGGCTAGTCCTTCGCAGCTGCTGTGTTCTTGGAACTCAGGGCTTTCTGGTTAATAGAACTCTTACCCTAGGCGTAACTCAAACCTTAACCCTAGGAAGGAAAATCAGCCTATGGTTCGGGATGGTCTCATGGAAATATCAGTGGTGGCAGCCAAGTTGTGTCACTTCTGCCGCCCTCTTGGGATGCCTTTAACAGCTGCATGTGCCTGGAGCCCAGGGCTTCCTGGTTTTAAAAGTCCTAGGCCTAAGCCTAACAGTAACCCTAGGAAGGTAAATCAGCCGCGTATTAGGGTTCTTCCTAAGGGAAAAGCCGTGAAAGCAGCCATGTTGTGGCACTTTTGCACTCCCTTTGGGATGCCTTTGGCAGATGAAGTAAGCCTGGAACTCAGGGCTTCCTAGTTAAAAAAATCCTAGCCCTAGGCCGAACCCCAACCCTAAGACGAGAAAGGCAAATCAGCCAGGAATTAGGCATGTCCCCAAGGAAAAAGCTGTGGAGGCAGGCATGTTGTGGTACTTTTGCGCTCTTCTTGGGTAGCCCTTCGCAGATGCTGTGTTCTTGGAACTCAGGTCTTTCTGGTTAATAGAACTCTTACCCTAGGCGTAACTCAAACCTTAACCCTAGGAAGGAAAATCAGCCTATGGTTCAGGATGGTCTCATGAGAATAGAAGCAGAGGCAGCCAAGTTGTGTTGCTTCTGCCGCCCTCTTGGGATGCCTTTCGCAGCTGCATGTGCCTGGATCTAAGGGCTTCCTGGTTTTAAAAGTCCTAGGCCTAAGCCTAACAGTAACCCTAGGAAGGTAAATCAGCCGGGTATTAGGGTTCTTCCTAAGGGAAAAGCCGTGAAAGCAGCCATGTTGTGGCACTTCTGCACTCCCTTTGGGATGCTTTTTGCAGATGAAGTAAGCCTGGAACTCAGGGCTTCCTAGTTAAAAACATCCTAGACCTAGGCCGAACCCCAACCCTAAGACGAGAAAGGCAAATCAGCCAGGAATTAGGCATGTCCCCAAGGAAAAAGCTGTGGAGGCAGGCATGTTGTGGTACTTTTGCGCTCTTCTTGGGTAGTCCTTCGCAGCTGCTGTGTTCTTGGAACTCAGGGCTTTCTGGTTAATAGAACCCTTACCCCAGGCGTAACTCAAACCTTAACCCTAGGAAGGAAAATCAGCCTATGGTTCGGGATGGTCTCATGGAAATATCAGTGGTGGCAGCCAAGTTGTGTCGCTTCTGCGGCCCTCTTGGGATGCCTTTAACAGCTGCATATGCCTGGAGCCCAGGGCTTCCTGGTTTTAAAAGTCCTAGGCCTAAGCCTAACAGTAACCCTAGGAAGGTAAATCAGCCGGGTATTAGGGTTCTTCCTAAGGGAAAAGCCGTGAAAGCAGCCATGTTGTGGCACTTCTGCACTCCCTTTGGGATGCCTTTGGCAGATGCAGTAAGCCTGGAACTCAGGGCTTTCTGGGTAAAAAACTCCAAGCCCTAGGCTGAAGCCTAACCTTAACCCTAGGCAGATAAATCAGCCTAGGTATAGGGATGGTGCCAAGGAAAAAGCTGTGAAAGCTGCCATGTTGTTGCACTTTTGTACTCCCCTTGGGATGCCTTTCGCAGCTGCAGTGTGCCTGGAACTAAGGGCTTCCTAGTTTTAAAAATCCTAGCCCTAGGCCTAAGCCTAACAGTAACCCTGGGAAGGGAAATCAGCCTGGTGTTAGGCTTCTTGCCAAGGAAAAAGCCGTGAAAGCAGCCATGTTGTGGCACTTTTGCACTCCCTTTTGGATGCCTTTCACAGCTCCAGTGTGCCTGGAACTCAGGGCTTCCTGATTTTAAAAATCCTAGCCCTAGGCCGAACCCCAACCCTAAGACGAGAAAGGCAAATCAGCCAGGAATTAGGCATGTCCCCAAGGAAAAAGCTGTGGAGGCAGGCATGTTGTGGTACTTTTGCGCTCTTCTTGGCTAGTCCTTCGCAGCTGCTGTGTTCTTGGAACTCAGGGCTTTCTGGTTAATAGAACTCTTACCCTAGGCGAAACTCAAACTTTAACCCTAGGAAGGAAAATCAGCCTATGGTTCAGCATGGTCTCATGAGAATAGAAGCAGAGACAGCCAAGTTGTGTCACTTCTGCGGCCCTCTTGGGATGCCTTTAACAGCTGCATATGCCTGCAGCCCAGGGCTTCCTGGTTTTAAAAGTCCTAGGCCTAAGCCTAACAGTAACCCTAGGAAGGTAAATCAGCCGGGTATTAGGGTTCTTCCTAAGGGAAAAGCCGTGAAAGCAGCCATGTTGTGGCACTTCTGCACTCCCTTTGGGATGCTTTTTGCAGATGAAGTAAGCCTGGAACTCAGGGCTTCCTGGTTAAAAAAATCCTAGCCCTAGGCCGAACCCCAACCCTAAGACGAGAAAGGCAAATCAGCCAGGAATTAGGCATGTCCCCAAGGAAAAAGCTGTGGAGGCAGGCATGTTGTGGTACTTTTGCGCTCTTCTTGGGTAGTCCTTCGCAGATGCTGTATTCTTGGAACTCAGGTCTTTCTGGTTAATAGAACTCTTACCCTAGGCGTAACTCAAACCTTAACCCTAGGAAGCAAAATCAGCCTATGGTTCAGGATGGTCTCATGAGAATAGAAGCAGAGGCAGCCAAGTTGTGTCGCTTCTGCGGCCCTCTTGGGATGCCTTTCGCAGCTGCATGTGCCTGGAGCCCAGGGCTTCCTGGTTTTAAAAGTCCTAGGCCTAAGCCTAACAGTAACCCTAGGAAGGTAAATCAGCCGCGTATTAGGGTTCTTCCTAAGGGAAAAGCCGTGAAAGCAGCCATGTTGTGGCACTTTTGCACTCCCTTTGGGATGCTTTTGGCAGATGAAGTAAGCCTGGAACTCAGGGCTTCCTAGTTAAAAAAATCCTAGCCCTAGGCCGAACCCCAACCCTAAGACGAGAAAGGCAAATCAGCCAGGAATTAGGCATGTCCCCAAGGAAAAAGCTGTGGAGGCAGGCATGTTGTGGTACTTTTGCGCTCTTCTTGGCTAGTCCTTCGCAGCTGCTGTGTTCTTGGAACTCAGGGCTTTCTGGTTAATAGAACTCTTACCCCAGGCGTAACTCAAACCTTAACCCTAGGAAGGAAAATCAGCCTATGGTTCGGGATGGTCTCATGGAAATATCAGTGGTGGCAGCCAAGTTGCGTTACTTTTGCGCTCCCCTTGGGATGCCTTTCGCAGCTGCAGAGTGCCTGGAGCCCAGGGCTTCCTGGTTTTAAAAGTCCTAGGCCTAAGCCTAAGAGTAACCCTAGGAAGGTAAATCAGCCGCGTATTAGGGTTCTTCCTAAGGGAAAAGCCGTGAAAGCAGCCATGTTGTGGCACTTCTGCACTCCCTTTGGGATGCTTTTGGCAGATGAAGTAAGCCTGGAACTCAGGGCTTCCTAGATAAAAAAATCCTAGCCCTAGGCCGAACCCCAACCCTAAGACGAGAAAGGCAAATCAGCCAGGAATTAGGCATGTCCCCAAGGAAAAAGCTGTGGAGGCAGGCATGTTGTGGTACTTTTTCGCTCTTCTTGGGTAGTCCTTCGCAGCTGCTGTGTTCTTGGAACTCAGGGCTTTCTGGTTAATAGAACCCTTACCCTAGGCGTAACTCAAACCTTAACCCTAGGAAGGAAAATCAGCCTATGGTTCGGAATGGTCTCATGGAAATATCAGTGGTGGCAGCCAAGTTGTGTCACTTTTGCGCTCCCCTTGGGATGCCTTTCGCAGCTGCAGTGTGCCTGGAGCCCAGGGCTTCCTGGTTTTAAAAGTCCTAGGCCTAAGCCTAACAGTAACCCTAGGAAGGTAAATCAGCTGGGTATTAGGGTTCTTCCTAAGGGAAAAGCCGTGAAAGCAGCCATGTTGTGGCACTTCTGCACTCCCTTTGGGATGCCTTTGGCAGATGCAGTAAGCCTGGAACTCAGGGCTTCCTAGTTAAAAAAATCCTAGCCCTAGGCCGAACCCCAACCCTAAGACGAGAAAGGCAAATCAGCCAGGAATTAGGCATGTCCCCAAGGAAAAAGCTGTGGAGGCAGGCATGTTGTGGTACTTTTGCGCTCTTCTTGGGTAGTCCTTCGCAGCTGCTGTGTTCTTGGAACTCAGGGCTTTCTGGTTAATAGAACCCTTAGCCCAGGCGTAACTCAAACCTTAACCCTAGGAAGGAAAATCAGCCTATGGTTCGGGATGGTCTCATGGAAATATCAGTGGTGGCAGCCAAGTTGTGTCACTTCTGCGCTCCCCTTGGGATGCCTTTCGCAGCTGCAGTGTGCCTGGAGCCCAGGGCTTCCTGGTTTTAAAAGTCCTAGGCCTAAGCCTAACAGTAACCCTAGGAAGGTAAATCAGCCGCGTATTAGGGTTCTTCCTAAGGGAAAAGCTGTGAAAGCAGCCATGTTGTGGCACTTTTGCACTCCCTTTGGGATGCCTTTGGCAGATGCAGTAAGCCTGGAACTCAGGGCTTCCTGGGTAAAAAACTCCAAGCCCTAGGCTGAACCCTAACCCTAACCCTAGGCAGATAAAACAGCCTAGGTATCGGGATGGTGCCAAGGAAAAAGCTGTGAAAGCTGCCATGTTGTTGCACTTTTGTACTCCCCTTGGGATGCCTTGAACAGCTGCAGTGTTCCTGGAACTAAGGGCTTCCTAGTTTTAAAAATCCTAGCCCTAGGCCTAAGCCTAACAGTAACCCTGGGAAGGGAATCAGCCTGGTGTTAGGCTTCTTGCCAAGGAAAAAGCCGTGAAAGCAGCCATGTTGTGGCACTTTTGCACTCCCTTTTGGATGCCTTTCACAGCTCCAGTGTGCCTGGAACTCTGGGCTTCCTAGTTAAAAAAATCCTAGCCCTAGGCCGAACCCCAACCCTAAGACGAGAAAGGCAAATCAGCCAGGAATTAGGCATGTCCCCAAGGAAAAAGCTGTGGAGGCAGGCATGTTGTGGTACTTTTTCGCTCTTCTTGGCTAGTCCTTCGCAGCTGCTGTGTTCTTGGAACTCAGGGCTTTCTGGTTAATAGAACCCTTACCCTAGGCGTAACTCAAACCTTAACCCTAGGAAGGAAAATCAGCCTATGGTTCGGGATGGTCTCATGGAAATATCAGTGGTGGCAGCCAAGTTGCGTTACTTTTGCGCTCCCCTTGGGATGCCTTTCGCAGCTGCAGTGTGCCTGGAGCCCAGGGCTTCCTGGTTTTAAAAGTCCTAGGCTTAAGCCTAACAGTAACCCTAGGAAGGTAAATCTGCCGGGTATTAGGGTTCTTCCTAAGGGAAAAGACGTGAACGCAGCCATGTTGTGGCACTTCTGCACTCCCTTTGGGATGCTTTTGGCAGATGAAGTAAGCCTGGAACTCAGGGCTTCCTAGTTAAAAAAATCCTAGCCCTAGGCCGAACCCCAACCCTAAGACGAGAAAGGCAAATCAGCCAGGAATTAGGCATGTCCCCAAGGAAAAAGCTGTGGAGGCAGGCATGTTGTGGTACTTTTGCGCTCTTCTTGGCTAGTCCTTCGCAGCTGCTGTGTTCTTGGAACTCAGGGCTTTCTGGTTAATAGAACTCTTACCCTAGGCGAAACTCAAACCTTAACCCTAGGAAGGAAAATCTGCCTATGGTTCAGGATGTTCTCATGAGAATAGAAGCAGAGGCAGCCAAGTTGTGTCACTTCTGCGGCCCTCTTGGGATGCCTTTAACAGCTGCATATGCCTGGAGCCCAGGGCTTCCTGGTTTTAAAAGTCCTAGGCCTAAGCCTAACAGTAACCCTAGGAAGGTAAATCAGCCGCCTATTAGGGTTCTTCCTAAGGGAAAAGCCGTGAAAGCAGCCATGTTGTGGCACTTCTGCACTCCCTTTGGGATGCCTTTGGCAGATGCAGTAAGCCTGGAGCTCAGGGCTTTCTGGTTAAAAAACTCCAAGCCCTAGGCTGAAGCCTAACCTTAACCCTAGGCAGATAAATCAGCCTAGGTATAGGGATGGTGCCAAGGAAAAAGCTGTGAAAGCTGCCATGTTGTTGCACATTTGTACTCCCCTTGGGATGCCTTTCGCAGCTGCAGTGTGCCTGGAACTAAGGGCTTCCTAGTTTTAAAAATCCTAGCCCTAGGCCTAAGCCTAACAGTAACCCTGGGAAGGGACATCAGCCTGGTGTTAGGCTTCTTGCCAAGGAAAAAGCCGGGAAAGCAGCCATGATGTGGCACTTTTGCACTCCCTTTTGGATGCCTTTCACAGCTCCAGTGTGCCTGGAACTCAGGGCTTCCTGATTTTAAAAATCCTAGCCCTAGGCCGAACCCCAACCCTAAGACGAGAAAGGCAAATCAGCCAGGAATTAGGCATGTCCCCAAGGAAAAAGCTGTGGAGGCAGGCATGTTGTGGTACTTTTGCGCTCTTCTTGGCTAGTCCTTCGCAGCTGCTGTGTTCTTGGAACTCAGGGCTTTCTGGTTAATAGAACTCTTACCCCAGGCGTAACTCAAACCTTAACCCTAGGAAGGAAAATCAGCCTATGGTTCGGGATGGTCTCATGGAAATATCAGTGGTGGCAGCCAAGTTGCGTTACTTTTGCGCTCCCCTTGGGATGCCTTTCGCAGCTGCAGAGTGCCTGGAGCCCAGGGCTTCCTGGTTTTAAAAGTCCTAGGCCTAAGCCTAACAGTAACCCTAGGAAGGTAAATCAGCCGCGTATTAGGGTTCTTCCTAAGGGAAAAGCCGTGAAAGCAGCCATGTTGTGGCACTTCTGCACTCCCTTTGGGATGCTTTTGGCAGATGAAGTAAGCCTGGAACTCAGGGCTTCCTAGATAAAAAAATCCTAGCCCTAGGCCGAACCCCAACCCTAAGACGAGAAAGGCAAATCAGCCAGGAATTAGGCATGTCCCCAAGGAAAAAGCTGTGGAGGCAGGCATGTTGTGGTACTTTTGCGCTCTTCTTGGCTAGTCCTTCGCAGCTGCTGTGTTCTTGGAACTCAGGGCTTTCTGGTTAATAGAACCCTTACCCTAGGCGTAACTCAAACCTTAACCCTAGGAAGGAAAATCAGCCTATGGTTCGGGATGGTCTCATGGAAATATCAGTGGTGGCAGCCAAGTTGTAGTCACTTTTGCGCTCCCCTTGGGATGCCTTTCGCAGCTGCAGTGTGCCTGGAGCCCAGGGCTTCCTGGTTTTAAAAGTCCTAGGCCTAAGCCTAACAGTAACCCTAGGAAGGGAAATCAGCATGGTGTTAAGCTTCTTGCCAAGGAAAAAGCCGTGAAAGCAACCATGTTGTGGCACTTTTGCACTCCCTTTTGGATGCCTTTCACAGCTCCAGTGTGCCTGGAACTCAGGGCTTCCTAGTTAAAAAAATCCTAGCCCTAGGCCGAACCCCAACCCTAAGACGAGAAAGGCAAATCAGCCAGGAATTAGGCATGTCCCCAAGGAAAAAGCTGTGGAGGCAGGCATGTTGTGGTAGTTTTGCGCTCTCCTTGGCTAGTCCTTCGCAGCTGCTGTGTTCTTGGAACTCAGGGCTTTCTGGTTAATAGAACCCTTACCCTAGGCGCAACTCAAACCTTAACCCTAGGAAGGAAAATCAGCCTATGGTTCGGGATGGTCTCATGGAAATATCAGTGGTGGCAGCAAAGTTGTGTCACTTTTGCGCTCCCCTTGGGATGCCTTTCGCAGCTGCAGTGTGCCTGGAGCCCAGGGCTTCCTGGTTTTAAAAGTCCTAGGCCTAAGCCTAACAGTAACCCTAGGAAGGTAAATCAGCCGCGTATTAGGATTCTTCCTAAGGGAAAAGCCGTGAAAGCAGCCATGTTGTGGCACTTTTGCACTCCTTTTGGGATGCCTTTGGCAGATGCAGTAAGCCTGGAACTCAGGGCTTCCCAGTTAAAAAACTCCAAGCCCTAGGCTGAACCCTAACCCTAACCCTAGGCAGATAAATCAGCCTAGGTATAGGGATGGTGCCAAGGAAAAAGCTGTGAAAGCTGCCATGTTGTTGCACTTTTGTACTCCCCTTGGGATGCCTTGAACAGCTGCAGTGTGCCTGGATCTAAGGGCTTCCTAGTTTCAAAATCCTAGCCCAAGGCCTAAGCCTAACAGTAACCCTGGGAAGGGAAATCAGCCTGGTGTTAGGCTTCTTGCCAAGGAAAAAGCCGTGAAAGCAGCCATGTTGTGGCACTTTTGCACTCCCTTTTGGATGCCTTTCACAGCTCCAGTGTGCCTGGAACTCAGGGCTTCCTGATTTTAAAAGTCCTAGCCCTAGGCCGAACCCCAACCCTAAGACGAGAAAGGCAAATCAGCCAGGAATTAGGCATGTCCCCAAGGAAAAAGCTGTGGAGGCAGGCATGTTGTGGTACTTTTGCGCTCTTCTTGGCTAGTCCTTCGCAGCTGCTGTGTTCTTGGAACTCAGTGCTTTCTGGTCAATAGAACCTTTACCCCAGGCGTAACTCAAACCTTAACCCTAGGAAGGAAAATCAGCCTATGGTTCGGGATGGTCTCATGGAAATATCAGTGGTGGCAGCCAAGTTGCGTTACTTTTGCGCTCCCCTTGGGATGCCTTTCGCAGCTGCAGTGTGCCTGGAGCCCAGGGCTTCCTGGTTTTAAAAGTCCTAGGCTTAAGCCTAACAGTAACCCTAGGAAGGTAAATCTGCCAGGTATTAGGGTTCTTCCTAAGGGAAAAGCCGTGAACGCAGCCATGTTGTGGCACTTCTGCACTCCCTTTGGGATGCTTTTGGCAGATGAAGTAAGCCTGGAACTCAGGGCTTCCTAGTTAAAAAAATCCTAGCCCTAGGCCGAACCCCAACCCTAAGACGAGAAAGGCAAATCAGCCAGGAATTAGGCATGTCCCCAAGGAAAAAGCTGTGGAGGCAGGCATGTTGTGGTACTTTTGCGCTCTTCTTGGCTAGTCCTTCGCAGCTGCTGTGTTCTTGGAACTCAGGGCTTTCTGGTTAATAGAACTCTTACCCTAGGCGAAACTCAAACCTTAACCCTAGGAAGGAAAATCTGCCTATGGTTCAGGATGGTCTCATGAGAATAGAAGCAGAGGCAGCCAAGTTGTGTCACTTCTGCGGCCCTCTTGGGATGCCTTTAACAGCTGCATATGCCTGGAGCCCAGGGCTTCCTGGTTTTAAAAGTCCTAGGCCTAAGCCTAACAGTAACCCTAGGAAGGTAAATCAGCCGCCTATTAGGGTTCTTCCTAAGGGAAAAGCCGTGAAAGCAGCCATGTTGTGGCACTTCTGCACTCCCTTTGGGATGCCTTTGGCAGATGCAGTAAGCCTGGAGCTCAGGGCTTTCTGGTTAAAAAACTCCAAGCCCTAGGCTGAAGCCTAACCTTAACCCTAGGCAGATAAATCAGCCTAGGTATAGGGATGGTGCCAAGGAAAAAGCTGTGAAAGCTGCCATGTTGTTGCACATTTGTACTCCCCTTGGGATGCCTTTCGCAGCTGCAGTGTGCCTGGAACTAAGGGCTTCCTAGTTTTAAAAATCCTAGCCCTAGGCCTAAGCCTAACAGTAACCCTGGGAAGGGACATCAGCCTGGTGTTAGGCTTCTTGCCAAGGAAAAAGCCGGGAAAGCAGCCATGATGTGGCACTTTTGCACTCCCTTTTGGATGCCTTTCACAGCTCCAGTGTGCCTGGAACTCAGGGCTTCCTGATTTTAAAAATCCTAGCCCTAGGCCGAACCCCAACCCTAAGACGAGAAAGGCAAATCAGCCAGGAATTAGGCATGTCCCCAAGGAAAAAGCTGTGGAGGCAGGCATGTTGTGGTACTTTTGCGCTCTTCTTGGCTAGTCCTTCGCAGCTGCTGTGTTCTTGGAACTCAGGGCTTTCTGGTTAATAGAACTCTTACCCCAGGCGTAACTCAAACCTTAACCCTAGGAAGGAAAATCAGCCTATGGTTCGGGATGGTCTCATGGAAATATCAGTGGTGGCAGCCAAGTTGCGTTACTTTTGCGCTCCCCTTGGGATGCCTTTCGCAGCTGCAGAGTGCCTGGAGCCCAGGGCTTCCTGGTTTTAAAAGTCCTAGGCCTAAGCCTAACAGTAACCCTAGGAAGGTAAATCAGCCGCGTATTAGGGTTCTTCCTAAGGGAAAAGCCGTGAAAGCAGCCATGTTGTGGCACTTCTGCACTCCCTTTGGGATGCTTTTGGCAGATGAAGTAAGCCTGGAACTCAGGGCTTCCTAGATAAAAAAATCCTAGCCCTAGGCCGAACCCCAACCCTAAGACGAGAAAGGCAAATCAGCCAGGAATTAGGCATGTCCCCAAGGAAAAAGCTGTGGAGGCAGGCATGTTGTGGTACTTTTGCGCTCTTCTTGGCTAGTCCTTCGCAGCTGCTGTGTTCTTGGAACTCAGGGCTTTCTGGTTAATAGAACCCTTACCCTAGGCGTAACTCAAACCTTAACCCTAGGAAGGAAAATCAGCCTATGGTTCGGGATGGTCTCATGGAAATATCAGTGGTGGCAGCCAAGTTGTGTCACTTTTGCGCTCCCCTTGGGATGCCTTTCGCAGCTGCAGTGTGCCTGGAGCCCAGGGCTTCCTGGTTTTAAAAGTCCTAGGCCTAAGCCTAACAGTAACCCTAGGAAGGGAAATCAGCCTGGTGTTAAGCTTCTTGCCAAGGAGAAAGCCGTGAAAGCAACCATGTTGTGGCACTTTTGCACTCCCTTTTGGATGCCTTTGGCAGATGCAGTAAGCCTGGAACTCAGGGCTTCCTAGTTAAAAAAATCCTAGCCCTAGGCCGAACCCCAACCCTAAGACGAGAAAGGCAAATCAGCCAGGAATTAGGCATGTCCCCAAGGAAAAAGCTGTGGAGGCAGGCATGTTGTGGTAGTTTTGCGCTCTCCTTGGCTAGTCCTTCGCAGCTGCTGTGTTCTTGGAACTCAGGGCTTTCTGGTTAATAGAACCCTTACCCTAGGCGCAACTCAAACCTTAACCCTAGGAAGGAAAATCAGCCTATGGTTCAGGATGGTCTCATGGAAATATCAGTGGTGGCAGCAAAGTTGTGTCACTTTTGCGCTCCCCTTGGGATGCCTTTCGCAGCTGCAGTGTGCCTGGAGCCCAGGGCTTCCTGGTTTTAAAAGTCCTAGGCCTAAGCCTAACAGTAACCCTAGGAAGGTAAATCAGCCGCGTATTAGGATTCTTCCTAAGGGAAAAGCCGTGAAAGCAGCCATGTTGTGGCACTTTTGCACTCCTTTTGGGATGCCTTTGGCAGATGCAGTAAGCCTGGAACTCAGGGCTTCCTAGTTAAAAAACTCCAAGCCCTAGGCTGAACCCTAACCCTAACCCTAGGCAGATAAATCAGCCTAGGTATAGGGATGGTGCCAAGGAAAAAGCTGTGAAAGCTGCCATGTTGTTGCACTTTTGTACTCCCCTTGGGATGCCTTGAACAGCTGCAGTGTGCCTGGATCTAAGGGCTTCCTAGTTTCAAAATCCTAGCCCAAGGCCTAAGCCTAACAGTAACCCTGGGAAGGGAAATCAGCCTGGTGTTAGGCTTCTTGCCAAGGAAAAAGCCGTGAAAGCAGCCATGTTGTGGCACTTTTGCACTCCCTTTTGGATGCCTTTCACAGCTCCAGTGTGCCTGGAACTCAGGGCTTCCTGATTTTAAAAGTCCTAGCCCTAGGCCGAACCCCAACCCTAAGACGAGAAAGGCAAATCAGCCAGGAATTAGGCATGTCCCCAAGGAAAAAGCTGTGGAGGCAGGCATGTTGTGGTACTTTTGCGCTCTTCTTGGCTAGTCCTTCGCAGCTGCTGTGTTCTTGGAACTCAGGGCTTTCTGGTCAATAGAACTTTTACCCCAGGCGTAACTCAAACCTTAACCCTAGGAAGGAAAATCAGCCTATGGTTCGGGATGGTCTCATGGAAATATCAGTGGTGGCAGCCAAGTTGCGTTACTTTTGCGCTCCCCTTGGGATGCGTTTCGCAGCTGCAGAGTGCCTGGAGCCCAGGGCTTCCTGGTTTTAAAAGTCCTAGGCCTAAGCCTAACAGTAACCCTAGGAAGGTAAATCTGCCGCGTATTAGGGTTCTTCCTAAGGGAAAAGCCGTGAAAGCAGCCATGTTGTGGAACTTCTGCACTCCCTTTGGGATGCTTTTGGCAGATGAAGTAAGCCTGGAACTCAGGGCTTCCTAGTTAAAAAAATCCTAGCCCTAGGCCGAACCCCAACCCTAAGACGAGAAAGGCAAATCAGCCAGGAATTAGGCATGTCCCCAAGGAAAAAGCTGTGGAGGCAGGCATGTTGTGGTACTTCTGCGCTCTTCTTGGCTAGTCCTTCGCAGCTGCTGTGTTCTTGGAACTCAGGGCTTTCTGGTTAATAGAACTCTTACCCTAGGCGAAACTCAAACCTTAACCCTAGGAAGGAAAATCTGCCTATGGTTCAGGATGGTCTCATGAGAATAGAAGCAGAGGCAGCCAAGTTGTGTCACTTCTGCGGCCCTCTTGGGATGCCTTTAACAGCTGCATATGCCTGGAGCCCAGGGCTTCCTGGTTTTAAAAGTCCTAGGCCTAAGCCTAACAGTAACCCTAGGAAGGTAAATCAGCCGGGTATTAGGGTTCTTCCTAAGGGAAAAGCCGTGAAAGCAGCCATGTTGTGGCACTTCTGCACTCCCTTTGGGATGCCTTTGGCAGATGCAGTAAGCCTGGAACTCAGGGCTTTCTGGGTAAAAAACTCCAAGCCCTAGGCTGAAGCCTAACCTTTACCCTAGGCAGATAAATCAGCCTAGGTATAGGGATGGTGCCAAGGAAAAAGCTGTGAAAGCTGCCATGTTGTTGCACTTTTGTACTCCCCTTGGGATGCCTTTCGCAGCTGCAGTGTGCCTGGAACTAAGGGCTTCCTAGTTTTAAAAATCCTAGCCCTAGGCCTAAGCCTAACAGTAACCCTGGGAAGGGAAATCAGCCTGGTGTTAGGCTTCTTGCCAAGGAAAAAGCCGTGAAAGCAGCCATGTTGTGGCACTTTTGCACTCCCTTTTGGATGCCTTTCACAGCTCCAGTGTTCCTGGAACTCAGGGCTTCCTGATTTTAAAAATCCTAGCCCTAGGCCGAACCCCAACCCTAAGACGAGAAAGCAAATCAGCCAGGAATTAGGCATGTGCCCAAGGAAAAAGCTGTGGAGGCAGGCACGTTGTGGTACTTTTGCGCTCTTCTTGGCTAGTCCTTCGCAGCTGCTGTGTTCTTGGAACTCAGGGCTTTCTGGTTAATAGAACTCTTACCCTAGGCGAAACTCAAACTTTAACCCTAGGAAGGCAAATCAGCCTATGGTTCAGCATGGTCTCATGAGAATAGAAGCAGAGGCAGCCAAGTTGTGTCACTTCTGCGGCCCTCTTGGGATGCCTTTAACAGCTGCATATGCCTGCAGCCCAGGGCTTCCTGGTTTTAAAAGTCCTAGGCCTAAGCCTAACAGTAACCCTAGGAAGGTAAATCAGCTGGGTATTAGGGTTCTTCCTAAGGGAAAAGCCGTGATAGCAGCCATGTTGTGGCACTTCTGCACTCCCTTTGGGATGCCTTTGGCAGATGCAGTAAGCCTGGAACTCAGGGCTTCCTGGTTAAAAAACTCCAAGCCCTAGGCTGAAGCCTAACCTTAACCCTAGGCAGATAAATCAGCCTAGGTATAGGGATGGTGCCAAGGAAAAGCTGTGAAAGCTGCCATGTTGTTGCACTTTTGTACTCCCCTTGGGATTCCTTTCGCAACTGCAGTGTGCCTGGAACTAAGGGCTTCCTAGTTTTAAAATCCTAGCCCTAGGCCTAAGCCTAACAGTAACCCTGGGAAGGGAAATCAGCCTGGTGTTAGGCTTCTTGCCAAGGAAAAAGCCGTGAAAGCAGCCATGTTGTGGCACTTTTGCACTCCCTTTTGGATGCCTTTCACAGCTCCAGTGTGCCTGGAACTCAGGGCTTCCTGATTTTAAAAATCCTAGCCCTAGGCCGAACCCCAACCCTAAGACGAGAAAGGCAAATCAGCCAGGAATTAGGCATGTCCCCAAGGAAAAAGCTGTGGAGGCAGGTATGTTGTGGTACTTTTGCGCTCTTCTTGGAAGTCCTTCGCAGCTGCTGTGTTCTTGGAACTCAGGGCTTTCTGGTTAATAGAACTCTTACCCAGGCGTAACTCAAACCTTAACCCTAGGAAGGAAAATCAGCCTATGGTTCGGGATGGTCTCATGGAAATATCAGTGGTGGCAGCCAAGTTGCGTTACTTTTGCGCTCCCCTTGA